>CM065596.1:70222627-70875766 GCA_033119425.1 Bufotes viridis
GGCGGGAACAGCGTCTGCGTTCTTCCAAGTCCAAGGTAGGTGGAGTCCAGCTTGGAAAATTTGAATAAAGTGGTGACGCTGCAGAGTTTGGCGCTAAGTTTTCCCGCCAGCAATGAGTAGTGATGGCGCAGTAGATAAGTCCACAGTTCAGGCGGCCATCTTGGGCGCCATGATGCATCAATTCAATGACAGCAAGCAGCGGTAGTAAAACAGCATATAAGTCCACAAAAATGCACTTTGAAGTGGCGATTTTCTTCCTCTTGATAGCGCAACACTGCACAGCGCTTCCTGGAGGTTTTTGGGACACTTTTCTGTACGTTTTAAGTCCTCAAAGTTTACTTCAAATAAACAGGCGTTTTGTCACTTGGCAAACTGGTTAAGGCACAAAGTTCACGTTTTTGTTCACAGTCCGTAAAACGTGCGTATCCTGTTCGTGACGCTCAAAATGTAGCATCCCCAAGTCAGGGCAATGTATGGAACTAACCTGGGGAATGCCAGTGATGGAGAGGCCGGCACGCTGTTCCTCTGGGGCACTCTCTGGGTTCTTGCGGGACACAGCCAGGTGGAATGTGAGGTGCCCTTGGTGTTGTAGTTTAACGTGCCTATGGCTAAGTCCCTGATATGTCGTGACGCCAGTGCCAGTAAACGGTGGCACACCGTATTTATAGTAGGAATAACAGAGGTGCAGACTTGTAACTTGAAAACAGAATTCCAACTTTACTGAAAACCGTAGAAAATACAGCAGGCAACCTCTTAACACAGTTCTTGTTGCAGAAAATAGACGTTTGTACAGTCGCAGTTACAGCAGGCTTACATCCAGCAAGGTATAACAGAGGGAAAGACAACAGGACTTAGAATTGCAGGTGAACCTTACTTTCTTCCTGACTTGTCCTGACTGGAATTGATGCTTCAAGGCCCCAATGCCCTACTTCTGGCTTATATCCTTGAATCTCCAGTAGACAGTGTACCTCCTCTTGGCATTTAGTACCTCTTGCTCTAGGGATTGCCTCTGCTTGACTTCTGCTGACTCGCTTAGGCCTGAGACATGTGGCCTTCACAGACTCCAGGGTCTGCACTAACACTAGCCTGCCTTGGCCTAGCTATATATATATCCTGCTCACCAGCTCCCCCCAGTGGTCTAATACCTACATGACAACCTTCACATTGCTGCAGGCAATTATATGAGACACTTAAAGGAGCATAACAGATTGGTGGTAAACGGGTATTAAAGTGCCCGTATACTGCATAAATGCCTCTCCCTATACACCCAAGCATTCTGCTGGCATTACCTGCTGCTCTATGACATTGTCTGCCCACCTTTAGGTCGTCTGATATAATGACCCCTAAATCCCTTTCCTCAGATACTGAGGTTAGTACTGTATCACTGATTTTATATTCTGCTCTTGGGTTTTTACGCCCCAGGTGCATTATCTTGCACTTATAGACATTAAATTTTAATTGCCAGATTTTTGACCATTCCTCTAGTTTTCCTAAATCCTTTTCCATTTGGTGTATCCCTCCAGGAACATCAACCCTGTTACAAATCTTTGTGTCATCAGCAAAAAGACACACCTTACCATTGAGGCCTTCTGCAATTTCTCTGATAAAGATATTAAACAATATGGGTCCCAGAACAGATCCCTGAGGTACCCCACTGGTAACAATACCATGGTCTGAATATACTCCATTGACTACAACCCTCTGTTTTCTGTCCTTCAGCCACTGCCTAATCCATTCAACAATATGTAAGCTCAAGCTCAAAGACTGCTGTGGGACAGTATCCAATGCCTTACTAAAGTCCAGATAAGCGATGTCTACTGCACCTCCGCCATCTATTATTTTAGTCACCCAATCAAAAAAGTCAATAAGATTTGTTTGACATGATCTCCCTGAAGTAAACCCATGCTGTTTTTTATCAATCAACCCATGGGTTTTTAGATGTTCCACAATCCTCTCCTTGAGTATGGTTTCCATTAATTTCCCCACTATTGATGTCAGGCTTACTGGCCTATAGTTGCCTGATTCCTCTCTACTACCTTTCTTGTGAATTGGCACAACGTTTGCTAATTTCCAATCTTCTGGGACGACACCTGTTACCAGTGATTGGCTAAATAAATCTGTTAATGGATTTGCTAGTACACCTCTAAGCTCTTTTAATAGCTTTGGGTGTATCCCATCGGGCCCCTGTGATTTATTTGTATTAATTTTAGACAGCTGACTTAGAACCTCTTCCTCTGTAAAGACACATGCATCAAAGGATTCATTAGTCTTCCTCCCTAACTGAGGTCCTTCTCCTTCATTTTCCTTTGTAAAAACTGAACAGAAGTATTCATTGAGGCAGTCAGCTAGTTCTTTATCCTCTTCCGTATACCTTCCTTCTTTTGTTTTTAATTTGGTAATTCCTTGTTTTAATTTCCTTTTTCATTTATGTATCTGAAGAATGTCTTATCACCTTTTTCACTGACTGAGCTAATTTCTCTTCTGCCTGAGCTTTAGAAGCTCTTATAACTTGCTTAGCCTCTCTCTGCCTCATCTTATAGATTTCCGGTCATCCTCGTTTTGGGTGTTTTTATACTTGCTAAATGCCATCTTTTTGTTTTTAATGATTTTGGCCACTTCTGCTGAGTACCACAGTGGTCTCTTCCTTTTTTTGCCTTTACTGACAAGCCTAATGCACTTTTCTGTTGCCTTCAGTAGTGCCAATTTTAAGTAGTCCCATTTCTCTTGGACTCCATTGAAATTGTTCCAGTCTGATAGGGACTCAGTATACCACTGATCTCATTTTGGAAAAGTCTGTTTTCCGAAAATCTAAAACTTTTGTTTTTGTGTGGAGTGACTCAGTCACTGTACTTATAGTAAACCTCACTGACTGGTGATCACTGGATCCTAAGCTTTCCCCTACAGTGATATCAGATACCAAATTGCCATTTGTGAACACCAAATCTAAAATGGCCTCCTTCCGGGTTGGCTCCTCAACTACTTGCTGTAGAGATAATCCCAGTAGGGAATTTAGAATGTCTGTACTCCTGGCAGAACTAGCTATTTTGGTTTTCCAGTTTATATCAGGAAAATTAAAGTCTCCCATAATGACAACTTCCCCTTTCAATGTCATTTTAGCCATTTCCTCAACTAGTAGATCATCCAATTCTTTGACTTGGCTTGGTGGTCTGTATATGACACCTACACGAGTTACCTTATGATTACCAAGCTGCAACGTAACCCAAACTGACTCTAAATTGGTTTCGCTGGCTTCTATTAGATTAGAAGGATCTAGTATATGATGTAGTATATGTATGAAAAAATCGACTATTACATTAGATTAATGGACGTTGTGGCAGCTTTTGCTGTAGCACCACAAGTCCCAAAATGGCCGCCGCCTATCAGCCCAGTAACATGTGCCAGAAAACAGTCTGCCCAGCCTGAAAAAAAATTGACTTTGACTGAGCAGCTGAATCGCTGTTGTTCTGATTCAACTTCTTTGGAGCTTTGGTTTACACTCTGTGGCAGCAAGTGCTGGCGCACCACAAGTCCCAAAATGGCCACCGCCGGTCAGCCCAGTTACATGTGCCAGTAAAAATCGCTCTGGCCAGTCTCAACAAAATAGTGACTTTCAGTGAACAGCTCAGCTGAGTTGTTCTGATGCACAGGTGTAGAAAGGTAGATGACTCAATCACTTCTTTATCCCTGCCTATCTCGCCCTCACAGAAGCTGCATCCTCTCCCTACACTAGTCAGAGCAGTGTGACGTGCGGCGCTACGTGACTCCAGCTTAAATAGAGGCTGAGTCACATGCTGCACTTGGCCAATCACAGCCATGCCATTAGTAGGCATGGCTGTGATGGGCTCTTAGGGCAAGAAGTAAAACGCTAGCTGATTGGCTGCTGTGCAGCCCTTCAGAAAGCGGGAAGTAATCGACGAACACCGGACCCGAACCCGAACTTTTTTGAAAATGTCCGGGTTCGGGTCCGTGTCACGGACACCCCAAAATTCGGTACGGACCCGAACGATTTTCGAACTGTTCGCTCAACACTAATCGTGAATCGATCCGTGCAGGATCTTGTACAATCCTTCTCACACGAAGTAACTGACTATATGGAAGTGATTTTATAGTCGACCTGGGGTGGCAGCTGTCATATCTTAACAGGCTGTTACAATCCATCGGTTTAATATAGATATCAGTGGACAACCTGTCACCAACAATAGATACTGTGGTGTTCAAAAATTGTACACAGGTATCTGAACAAGTCAAAGTAAATCGAATGTCATCATCCATGGAATTCAAAAAAACCATGAAAGTCATTCAGGGAAGCAACATCCCCTTGCCAGATCAGGAAGACATCGTCTATGTATCTCCACCACCCCAGGACCTTCCTGAAGTGGTGGGATACATAGACAAGGTCCTCCTCGAGGGCCGCCATGAAGACATTGGCATAGGTCAGTGCCACATTAGACCCCAAGGGTCAAAGGGGATAAATTCACACATCCGACAACTGGTAAGCAATACGATATTCGACAATATTTGACATGTGATAGTTCATATGTGATCTATGTACTACAGTGTCCATGTGGCCTCCTTTACGTTGGGGAGACCACATGCGACATTAAGACAAGGATGAACAATCACCGTTTTACAATTAGACAAAAAAAAAAAGATCTTCCAGTCCCCAAGCACTTTGTAGAGAAGGGTCATACGGAGAAGGATTTAAGGTTCATCATCTTGGATCATGTAGGTATTCCTAGACGAGGGGGTGATCGAACGCTGGCTCTCAAACAAAGGGAACTACGGTGGATTCATCGTCTCCAAACACTTAGACCCTCTGGTCTTAATATTGAGTTTAAGTGGAATTTGATGCAATAGTCCCTGGGATGGGCTTCTCTCCTCTATCTAGCCCTTGTATAGTAAACTGACATGGTGTCATTTTGTAAGTTTTTAACAATCTATTTAGTTTTTTTATTTTTAGATTTCCATCGCTTTTGTTGTATATAGGATGGATTCAATGGTGGCTCTAACTGAACTTTCCATTATATTATACACATTAATGGACGTCGGGAGACAATGCGACTACGTTTGTTTTAATAAAGAAGTGATATTATGCAAAATATATTGTTTTTGGATGTGGATTAAGGATTGAAATTGAATTAGGGGGAGAGCTGGTTTTGAGAGGCTCTGTACTCCGAACCCTACCTTGATCAAGGGTGCTGATTATATCCAGGGTGTTGATCACATCCAGTGATATGGCCCTGGTGGCCTTTCCCTCATTAGATTAGAGGAACAGAGCGAAATATAATGTCCACTGGGCTGATTATGGGTTCTGGGGTGCTGGGCCGTGAGGGTCCTTGCCCCCAGATCCTATTATAGGCTTACAGTCATGATTGCTTGAGGTGATATGACTGCTATAGCCCTGCTCAATTTTGGGCATTTTTTGCTTCTTGATTGAATGAATAAATCTATTTTAATCATATGGTCCAAACATATACGGCTGATTGTCTGTTAAAAAAGCACTTATGATGTTACATTATTTGTAATTACGATATTGCATTGTCTCCCGATGTGGCATGTGTGAGTTGGTCATAATTTGAGATACGTCTGTGTTTATGCGGTGCGCCTGTTCCGCTGTGCCATTGAGGTGGCTGCTGTCTGAGGGGGATAGCGTTGGATAGCTGCTATGGAGATGCTTCACCTGACTATGTCATATGATGCACCTAGTGCGGCTCCTCGCTCCTCCTCTTTTGGTTGCCTTTCTCTGATGGTTACAGGGGGCAGGCCGGCCTCCGTGGTCGCGCGGTGTATGTTGGCACACATGACTAGGTCAGCTGACTTGGTCACGTGTGTTGCTGACGCTGCGTGACGCGGGATGTTTGGTCTGGTTACCTAGCAGCGGGACATGCGCAGTGCAGAACACAGTACGCGGGGCCGTGCGCCATTGTACCACCAGTAACATGTAAGTTTGTTTCAATGTATCTTCAAGCTGATTGGTTCTTCTGTTTTTAAATCACGTCGGCACAGGTGCTTATTGATTAATTATGGACGGCATTATTACATTTTATGTATTCTTTTGGTTTTATAGGCATATTTATTGTACTGTAAGGACACATGTAACTTTTTTATACATTGATACGATTGATGTGATAAAAGCACTGCACTTTATATTGTATTTTGATACTTTTACACTGATTGACACTTGATTGATTCACTATGAATTCTGGGTATATATACCCCATATTGACACCATGTTTGTATGCTTGATAAAGACCGTATTGAGCGGTTGAAACGTCGCTGATGGGAAAATAAAGAGGGTTCACTATTCACTAGAAACCGGAGTGCTGCCTTATTTTTGGATCTATATATATATATATATATATATATATATATATCTATAAAAAGAAAGAAATCTAGCAGCACTCAAGATAAAGACGGGTGCAATCCTTCACTGACGACTGACCGTGTCGTTATAGTTATACAAATCCAAAGAATTGAAGCAGCACTCCAGATATGGTGAAGCAAATGGTGGACCGACTTTATTCCCCTTGCAATGTTTCAACTGCACAATGCAGTCTTTCTCAAGCATACAAATGGTGCATACAAGTGGTATTAAATACCCATACAAATTAACAACATGATTAGACATCATTAGTGAAAAACAACGAATTAGTGTGCATAATTGTAAATATTCAATATAAAATTCATATTGCCGTGCATATAAAAATCCACAAAACATCTCCATATATATATATATAATCAAAAAATGTAGTGACATGATAGTAGTCATAAAGTGCATAAGTGCCAATAAAATCTTCCACATGTGTATATATCATAATTAGTGGAAAGGTGAATTGATACAACAAACATCACCTGTGTGTACTTCATCTTACAAATAATACTCACACAGCGGTGTATAGCCATCATGGTCACCGTTAGCGTCCCTGAAAACCTACTGCACATGCTTGGACAGACAGGGAGATCGGCGCATCGTCGGCCTGCATTCAACGTCATCAACAGGTCATGCGAGTCATCACATGACCAACCTTGGCAACGGAGGACGCTCAGCACTACCGAAGTTCCGGAAGTAGCAACAAGGGGGAGGCGAGAGGAGACCCAACACAGCACCACATGACATATCACGTGTGCCGTAGCCAGGGCAACCTGTCACCGACCCAACGCCGCATCCTACCGGACATGCCGATACCTGCCGCAAAGATAGGCAGAGGCAATAGGGATCAATGTTGGAGCAGAAAAAAGAAAAAAAGAAAAAAGGAAAAAACGGACCATCACAAAAAAATGATGTGAATAAATAATGAATTATCTTTAATGACGACCACTCTCAGGGGCACCACAGTATATAGCAAATAAAAAGGATGGTACCCGCAGCTGTACCATGTAAAATGGTCATAACTGCTGGGACAATTATGGGGACTGCGCACCCAGGGCAGAACTGTCTCAGGAGCCCAGAGCCCAAATATAGCCTCTAATACTGGTGTGGCCGCCCCTTATGGTCCATAACAATAAATATAGTCTGCTGAATATACAATGCTCGGATGGTCCCATATTCTGCTCCAAAAGATAAATGTATATCATATAGACCACTGGTACACCACTGGATAAAGCTCAAGTTGGGTAACTAGAAAAAATAAGAAGAATAGTATAAAATTATACAATCTCAATATTCATAAAATTTGATAAAAATACACCATCTGTAATTACGTATCCGATGCCGGATGAGTACTCCAACTCAACAAAAAAGGGAGTGTCAGCCTATATAATATTCCATCTGAATTCTACATTTAGTCCTTGTGGTGTCAGTGATTGAAAGCGATGTATCCATCTAAGTTCACATTGTTTAAGAGCCAAGGCTCGATCACCTCCTCTGGAAGATATAGAAATCTGATCAAGAATAGTGAACCGCAGATCACCTTCACTGTGACCCAATTGCACAAAATGGCTAGGGACAGGTAAGTCCTTCCTTTTCTGTCTGATGGAAAATCTGTGGTTATTCAGACGTGTTTTCATGTCACAAGTGGTCTCCCCCACATATAGGAGGCCACAAGGACATTGCAACACGTAAACCACATACGAGCTGTCACAAGTAAGAAACCTTCTAATGTCATATTCAATGCCTGTGCTGGGGTGTCTGAAATGTTCACCTTTCATCATGTATTTACAATTGACACACCGTAGGCACGGAAAACTTCCTGTCCTTCTAGGGCCAATGTAAGATTGTACCATTTGGGCCATGGGAACCTCTGCCCGTACCAACCTATCACGTAGGTTGGGCAGACGTCTATATGACATCAATGGAGGGACAGAGAACTCATCCAATCCAGGATAATTACTGCGCAAGATATTCCAATGCTTATTTATAGCCTGTGTTATTAGTCTACTCTGTTCACTAGAAGTGGACACAAACGGAATCTGTTTGTGTACAGATTTAGCCCTTTTTTCCGGTAAATGGGGTTCCCTAACTTTACATAGATGTCTAGAGATAACCTGGGACGGGTAGCCTCTTTGTTTAAATCTATTCACCATTTCCTGGTACCGACGTGGCAATACCTCTTCATCCTGCACTATTCTCTTTACCCGAAGTAACTGGCTATAAGGCAAAGAGGAAACAGTAGATCTAGGATGGCAGCTGTCAAACCTCAACAGGGAGTTACAATCAGTTTTTTTAATAAAGATATCAGTCACCAACCTGTCCCCCTTGATGGTGACTGTGGTACCTCCCTCGAGGAGGACCACGTCTATGTGTCCCACCACATGTGCTGGGGTGGTGGCGATACATAGACGATGTCTTCCTGGTCTGAAGGGGTGACAGACAGTCATTGATGCATTTTCATGATTTTTTAAATCATCTTGATCCAGATATCAAATTTACTTTGACCTACTCCAATGTACAAGTACAATTTCTCGATACGACATTCACCATCAAGGGGGACAGGTTGGTGACTGATATCTTTATTAAAAAAACTGATTGTAACTCCCTGTTGAGGTTTGACAGCTGCCATCCTAGATCTACTGTTTCCTCTTTGCCTTATAGCCAGTTACTTCGGGTAAAGAGAATAGTGCAGGATGAAGAGGTATTGCCACGTCGGTACCAGGAAATGGTGAATAGATTTAAACAAAGAGGCTACCCGTCCCAGGTTATCTCTAGACATCTATGTAAAGTTAGGGAACCCCATTTACCGGAAAAAAGGACTAAATCTGTACACAAACGGATTCCGTTTGTGTCCACTTTTAGTAAACAGAGTAGACTAATAACACAGACTATCAATAAGCATTGGAATATATTGCACAGTAATTATCCTGGATTGGATGAGTTCTCTGTCCCTCCATTGATGTCATATAGATGTCCGCCCAACCTACGTGATAGTTTGGTACGGGCAGAGGTTCCCATGGCCCAAATGGTACAATCTTACATTGGCACTAGAAGGACAGGAAGTTTTCCGTGCCTACGGTGTGTCAATTGTAAATACATGATGAAAGGTGAACATTTCAGACACCCCAGCACAGGCATTGAATATGACATTAGAAAGTTTCTTACTTGTGACAGCTCGTATGTGGTTTACGTGTTGCAATGTCCTTGTGGCCTCCTATATGTGGGGGAGACCACTTGTGACATGAAAACACGTCTGAATAACCACAGATTTTCCATCAGACAGAAAAGGAAGGACTTACCTGTCCCTAGCCATTTTGTGCAATTGGGGCTCAGTGAAGGTGATCTGCGGTTCACTATTCTTGATCAGATTTCTATATCTTTCAGAGGAGGTGATCGAGCCTTGGCTCTTAAACAATGTGAACTTAGATGGATACATCGCTTACAATCACTGAAACCACAAGGACTAAATGTAGAGTTCAGATGGAATATTATATAGGGTGACACTCCCTCTTTTGTTGAATTGGAGTACTCATCCGGCATCGGATACGTAATTACAGATGGTGTATTTTTATCAAATTTTATGAATATTGAGATTGTATAATTTTATACTATTCTTCTTATTTTTTCTAGTTACCCAACTTGAGCTTTATCCAGTGGTGTACCCCATCAGTGGTCTATATAATATACATTTATCTTTTGGAGCAGAATATAGGACCATCCGAGCATTGTATATTCAGCAGACTATATTTATTGTTATGGACCATAAGGGGCGGCCACACCAGTATTAGAGGCTATATTTGGGCTCTGGGCTCCTGAGGCAGTTCTGCCCTGGGTGCGCAGTCCCCATAATTGTCCCAGCAGTCATGACCATTTTACATGGTACAGCTGCGGGTACCATCCTTTTTATTTGCTATATACTGTGGTGCCCCTGAGAGTGGTTGTCATTAAAGATAATTCATTATTTATTCACATCATTTTTTTGTGATGGTCCATTTTTTCCTTTTTTCTTTTTTCTGCTCCAACATTGATCCCTATTGCCTCTGCCTATCTTTGTGGCAGGTATCGGCATGTCCGGTAGGATGCAGCGTTGGGTCGGTGACAGGTTGCCCTGGCTACGGAACACGTGATATGTCATGTGGTGCTGTGTTGGGTCTCCTCTAGCCTCCCCCTTGTTGCTACTTCCGGAACTTCGGTAGTGCTGAGCGTCCTCCGTTGCCAAGGTTGGTCATGTGATGACTCGCATGACCTGTTGATGACGTTGAACGCAGGCCGACGATGCGCCGATCTCCCTGTCTGTCCCAGCATGTGCAGTAGGTTTTCAGGGACGCTAATGGTGTCCATGATGGCTATACACCGCTGTGTGAGTATTATTTGTAAGATGAAGTACACACAGGTGATGTTTGTTGTATCAATTCACCTTTCCACTAATTATGATATATACACATGTGGAAGATTTTATTGGCACTTATGCACTTTATGACTACTATCATGTGTAGGATAAATTTTCTTTAGCAAGTCAAGATCTGAGTCATCTGAATTAAGAAGAAAGAAAGTTATTTATTTGTTAGCTAACAAATGAGACACCACTGTCACCTTGGTTGTCCAGTGAAGTCTAACCAGTAGACAGGATAGCCAGTTTTTATGTATGTCACCGGCAGCGACAGGTTTTTTACCACATTACTATATTTGGACATAAGCAGTCACAAGACATCTTGAAAGCAACAGTAAGATATCTTGTGGTTAAGCTAAAAAGGTCTTTCTGCTAAAGGCCACTGATCGACATCTAGGGAACTTCCTTTATTTGTCAACCAGGACCTACACAAAGAGGAACTAAATGGCGAACAAATTTTTAACCCCTAACATATATTTAAACAATTTAAACATAATTTATCTGACATTTCCCTCCTGTTTTAACTTTTTAATATTCTCCTCAAAAACATCAGAGTCCTTGCATTCCTATTAAAGGTTTTCACAAAAACTCATCATACAGCGGAGATGTCATCATCATAATCTTCTTTTTTCACTTGTTGATACATGGTATGAGAAACTGACGTGTCTATAAGTCTCTGGATAAGTCCTCTTATGCATGGTATGCAACAACATCCACAGACTGTGAGAACGCTGGCAACAATGGCGACAGATAGTAATGCTGATGTCACCAATCCGGACCATTTCCGAACCATCCTTCAAGCCACGAGGAGAAAGGATCATCATATCCTGAGTTCTCAGCCAATTCTTGGGATAGCGCTGTCAATCCTTCCAGGTCCTTGGTAATGCTGCCATCAGGTGCTGTATTATTTGGAATAAAGGTACAACAGTATCCTCCTATCATTTTGCAGACCCCTCCCTTCTCGGCTAATAACATATCATGAGCCATTCTGTTTTGCCATGCAATAAGGGAGGTGGGACCTAGCTGTTCCGCTATTCCTTTTACTGCATCTCTGGTGTAATTAACAAACCTCTGCTGATTGTAATAGATGTAATTAATCCAATCTACATTCTTGTTAATTGTTACCCACCATATGATAGACTCCCACCCAGCTGTGATCTGATTTCTTGCTTTGAACTCATTGGGCACTCCACGAGGAACTCCTATCTCATCTATATAGATGTTAGGGTCAAAGGCTCCCTGGGGGGCTTCTCTCTTGCCCCTGTGGTATTTACGAGTCGTCTCTAGTAGAGATGAGCGAACACCTGGATGTTCGGGTTCGAGAGGTTCGGCCGAACTTCCGGAAAATGTCCGGGTTCGTGATCCGAACTCAACCCGAACTTCATCCCGAACCCGAACCCCATAGAAGTCAATGGGGACCCGAACTTTTGGGCACTAAAAAGGCTGTAAAAGACACCCAGAGGGATAATATACCGCAATAAACGCATTGCGATTACAACTTTGAGCTAACGATCACCATGGGAACGCCTCCTCCAGTAGAATGTACTGTCGGATCTGAGAATTAAGTTGAAATCGCAATGCGATTCTTATATATTTAGCTAATCGCATTGCGATTTCAACTTAGCATTGCTAAATAATTCCATCCATATCGTTCACTTACTGAGTCAGTAAGTTAACGAATATGGATGGAATTATTTAGCAATGCTAAGTTGAAACGGCAATGCGATTAAGCAGATATATGATAATCGCATTGCGATTTCAACTTAATTCTCACATCCGACAGTACATTCTACTGGAGGAGGCGTTCCCATGGTGATCGGTAGCTCAAAGTTGTAATCGCAATGCGATTAAGAATACATAAGAATCGCATTGCGATTCCAACTTTTAGTACTCAACTTTTAAAATCGTACACCACTTTAAGTTCCAAAGTTGCAATCGCGTTCGAATAGAACTTAAAGCTGTCTCTTAGTCAGTTTTAGTATTGGTGCGCTGTAATAGAAGTTACATTCGTACGCGAATATAACTTAGAGCAATACAGTCAACTTTACACTGTTAGTTTTATTATCGCGATAATACAACTATTCAAGAATCGTGTACGTGCGTCTGTACGTGTGTGCGTTACCTCGGACACTATTCTATTTTGCCAGCCACAGCTGAAACCACTGATTTATGGTATTGCTATTTTGGCAATTGAATTTAACCCCAGAAAATAATCTATCCTTTGCCAGACAGCAGACAGTATTATACTTGTCTAGCCAAAGCTGGAACACCAGATTTAGGGGATTGGTATTTGGGCAATTGTATTTAACCCCTTAATAAAATATAGAAATTCCTCTTTCCTGAGTTTCTAGGGGTGACAATTAGCACAGCTAAGCCCCTGATGTAGGATATAGCAAAAAAAAAAAACTAGTATTGATGGATTGATGGACTTGGTGGCAGCTTCTTCTGGCGCACCACAAGTCACAAAATGGCCGCCGATCAACCCAGAAAATAAGTGACAGAAAAATGCTCTGTGCAGCCTAAAAACCAGCGAGCAAGTAACTAGCAGAAGTTCAATGATTCTCAGCTGTAAATCGATCCGTTCATTAGGTGCTGTTGCTGACTTTAACCTGCCTAATCTCGCCCTGACAGAAGCTGCGTCCTCTCCTTACACTAATCAGAGCAGTGTGACGTGCGGCGCTACGTGACTCCAGCTTAAATAGAGGCTGGGTCACATGCTGCACTTGGCCAATCACAGCCATGCCATTAGTAGGCATGGCTGTGATGGGCTCTTAGGGCAAGAAGTAAAACGCTAGCTGATTGGCTGCTGTGCAGCCCTTCAGAAAGCGGGAAGTAATCGACGAACACCGAACCCGAACCCGAACTTTTTTGAAAATGTCCGGGTTCGGGTCCGGGTCCCGGACACCCCAAAATTCGGTACGAACCCGAACGATGCTCGAACTGTTCGCTCAACACTACCCCTGAGGTATCCTGGTAAACGTATATCTTTTTCTCTTGTAGGTGAAAGCAAATCAAAACTGACTGTCATTATGTACAGGTATACTGAAGAATGCATTGCTAATATCAATCACAGAGAAGAATTTATTTTCTGGTCTTAGGTCATTAAGCAGGGTATGAGGATCAGGGACAGTAGGTGCCTTTGGTAAGACCGCCTTGTTGACTGCCTGCAGGTCGTGGACCATTCTCCACCCTACCGAGGGTGGTACTTTGCGGACAGGAAACAAGGGTGCATTACATGGTGAGTCCGGGCACTCAATGATAACCCCAGCTTCAAACAAGGCCTCAATTATAGGTTTTATGCCTTCTTCCGCTTCAGGTTTAAGCGGATATTGTCTCTGATGGGGTCTAAAGGTGGACCTGGGAGTAATACTAACTGGTTCCACCCCTTTTATAAGGCCCACATCAGCCGCCCTTTTGACCATAAAGAAGCCGGAAGCTCCGATAATTCTGCCTCCTGTTCCTCAGTCAGTATGAATACCTGTCAGTCTCTTTCCTGACCTCCCTGCAAATGTATTTCTGGTTTCGCCACAGTGACCCAATTGAGTGTTTTTGAGTATGCATTCAGGGCTTTATTGTACTCTACTCCTTCTCCCATAGATTTCCATTTCAGACCATTTTGACATTTTTGTACAAAGTTGCCCACATCCTTCCATTCAGCATCTTTGGGTTTTGTTAGGGAGACATGTGGTGTCAATCCCTAAACAGTTTCAGCATTGTCTCAGGTAACTCACAGTCTATGCCACAGAAACCTCTTGTATCCCAGTACAGTTTTTTTAGAAAGAGTTTAACTTGCTTATCCCTGAAGAATTTTCCCTCATACCTTTTGTCATGTCCTGTGGCATACCTGTAGTACATGGTACAATGGAGGCTATAGGAATCGTGGTAATCTACTCCTGGATTTACCTTTTCAACTGCCTCCTTTTCCAATGCCTGTGTTACTGATGAGGGTCCCATGGTGACCAAATTAAGACTATAACAATAACGAGGGTCCTCTTGTCCTAGGATCACCCATGTGTCTGACATCTCCTTTACCTTAAGGCCGGTTTTTGTAGGTATCACACCAATCCCTAGGGCCTGCATCATATCTCTACCAAGGAGATTACAAGGACAAACTCTTGAAAGTATTACTTGACATTGGACCTTCCTCCCAGTGGTGGGGTCTTCTAACCACACAGGAGTAGAGAGCCTTTCTCTATGGGATTCTCCATTTGCTCCTTTTATAACAATGGAGGATGCTGATATGCCTAAGGTGGGGACATCTTCAGGGTGTACTAAGGTCCTTGATGCTCCAGAGTCCACCAAAAATGTGACTTCTGTTTCACCAAGCTTAAGCGTTATTTCGGGCAGGGAAGAATTTTGTATATACACTTCAATCTCATGTAGATTTAATATGTCATCTCTAAAATCTTTCACTTCATCATAATTTGTTTGTTGACATATTTCCCCAATGTTCTCAGGACTGAAAGTCCCAGATACCGTTCCTACGCCTAGTCATTCCTCATAATTTAGTTGTCTAGGTTCCTCGGTGCATTCCCTAGACCAGTGATGGGCAACGTGCGGCTCTCCAGCTGTTGCAGAACTACAACTCCCAGCATGCAAAGCCTGTCTATAGCTATCAGCCTACTGCAGGGCATCGTGGGAGTTGTAGTTTAGCAACAGCTGGAGAGCCGCACGTTGCCCATCACTGCCCTAGACCAATGACCCATTTTTCCACAACTCCAACAGGAATTGTCTCTTTGTCGCATATCACCCCTACCTCTGCTTCTACTCCTTCCTCTACCTCTGAATCCCCCCCCTCTACCTGCCTGAGATACATAAATATCATATCCTTCCTCTACTATATAAGTCTGGCATTTTGATGTCTTTTTCTTCTCTCTAAAATATTTCTCTGCATGTTTAGCATATTCTAGTAATTCAGCTAGTCTAGCAGTCCTGTGAGTAATCATATGTTTTGTCACAAAACTACCTATTTGGGGAAGACATCCTTTAAGGAAGGCATTTTCCAATTGTTGTTCATAGGGAGTATCATCATTCATATTAGGTGGGAGTGTAATACCATTATGGATATCAAAGATATCTTTCAACCTACAGTAATATGGATCAACCTCCTCATCATCTTTCTGTATGCACCTGTTTATTTCAACCCAGTTAGCTGTACCTCTATATCTCTGTTTAGCTCTCTCCATAAGACCGTTAATTTGTTGATTGAGCTCAGCACTATCATAATTGAAAGGTACATTTCCAACTCCAGCCCCTCTGAAATCACCACTAATCACATACCAATCTGCTCCCATTATTTGTCTAACCGCCCGTTCTATTTCAGATCCGTTTAATCTGAAACTTGCATATAGTCCTCTTACCCCTTGTTCAAAATCTACCACTTTAACTTTGGGATGTGGAATACCTTCTGTGGCTATTTTAACATCATCTGTTGTCCAGGGTCTATAAACATACATGGTCGACTGTTGACCAGGTTGACCTGCTAGGGGATTTGGAACCTGAATCATGGGATATAGAGGTTCAATTGGGTCTGTACCATGAGACTCATGGAGACTCATATCACTTAGAGGTGAGAGGCGTGGGAGGGTGTATGATTGGACCTCCAGATTGGTGAGTAACAGGAGTTCCCAAGGGATTGGCTATGCTCCACTGACCATAGGATGCTCCTGACCTCGTCTGACTAGGTCCTTGTAAAATTACGGTTGGTACTTTTTGTTCTAGTGTCTGTGGAGGAGGTAATAGGGCTGAAGCCGCGGGGTTGACAGGGGCTGTAGGACCATAATCATAAGGAGGAGGTCGGGGACTACTAACAGCATTGTCATCTTCCTTATCACATAAGGGTAAAATTTCTGTTTTCTTCTTGTTTTTGCCCTCTTTTCGTTTAGTAGCCTCTTGTAGCCACCTTTTTGCATGTTCATGCCCATACTTCCATCTCTCTTTATCATTACATCTTTCAATGGACTCAACTAATTTGTTGCACATCTCAAAGTTCAACCTTTTACAAAACCCATATTTCTTTTCCCATTTATCTACATACTTTGTTCCTTCAGGATCTATATTATGCATGTATTTAACATCTCCTTCAAGTGTCATACTTGATTTTCCATATCCACATCCTGACAATTTACCTTTAGAATTCCCCATCTTTAAACAAATCTTATATTATTTTAGAAGGGGGGTATCCTATTCTGATATTCCAAACAACTTTAAGCATTAAACATATAACAAACAATACAATGAAACATAAAACTAAAACAAAACCTTCAGTATACTTGAGGTGAGTTTCACAGACACCAGGGATGGTACAATTCATGGGGACATATGCCTGTTTATGTGTTTTAACTTTTTTTTCTTGCCTCACTGATTTGGTCTTCTGTCCACCTGACAGAAACCCACACCTACTGGGATCTCTTATACACTCAGGATCTTATAGATGTAATCCTCATACATTCACACAGTGAAGAAAGCCATTCAGAGATCCTCATAAGTTTACAGAGAACAGATAATTTGTGGCCAGGTGGGATGAACTGGAGTTAGTTCCTGAGTAACCGTGCTCGCTGCACCTTGGTTTTGGACTGAACCAAGGCCGCTCGATAAAACGTTACTCTCCCGGGACTGTAATGCTCGCTGCACTCCGGACGCCCAGAGCCGCTTACCAAAACACAGTCCTCAGACAGTTGTGTCGCTCACCCGAGGTGACCACGACTGGGTTTGTAAGAGTCTGTCTTAACTATTACTTTTACAACATTAAAAGAAGGAAAGGCATACACAAATAGACAAAACTACAATGAGAACCAAATATCAACCTCTAGACGTCTCTATTAACCCTTACTATCTTTAATGTGCTGACACAGAGTGATTTTTCCTGTAGTCTTCTCACACAGACTATGGACTAATTACCAGAGTCCCTGACTCTACTCACAATATTCAGTAACCTTACACAACTTATCCAGTAATCCTTGTGTCTTACCTTAATTCAGATGAAACATATCCTGTTTTCCAAGGACTATATCTACAAATCCGTCACCTCGCCTCAGTCCAGGTGGACCGGCCTCTGTTAAACGGCAATTCAGCCGGAGGTCTTTTGATTTCAGAAGTCTAAGACTTCCCTGTGCACGGTGTTCAGCCCACTTCTGGATGGAGACAGAGGATGTTGGATTCCGGTTTGAAGGACCAATATGTAGGATAAATTTTCTTTAGCAAGTCAAGATCTGAGTCATCTGAATTAAGAAGAAAGAAAGTTATTTATTTGTTAGCTAACAAATGAGACACCACTGTCACCTTGGTTGTCCAGTGAAGTCTAACCAGTAGACAGGATAGCCAGTTTTTATGTATGTCACCGGCAGCGACAGGTTTTTTACCACATTACTATATTTGGACATAAGCAGTCACAAGACATCTCGAAAGCAACAGTAAGATATCTTGTGGTTAAGCTAAAAAGGTCTTCCTGCTAAAGGCCACTGATCGACATCTAGGGAACTTCCTTTATTTGTCAACCAGGAACTACACAAAGAGGAACTAAATGGTGAACAAATTTTTAACCCCTAACATATATTTAAACAATTTAAACATAATTTATCTGACATCATGTCACTACATTTTTTGATTATATGGAGATGTTTTGTGGATTTTTAAATGCACGGCAATATGAATTTTATATTGAATATTTACAATTATGCACACTAATTCGTTGTTTTTCACTAATGATGTCTAATCATGTTGTTAATTTGTATGGGTATTTAATACCACTTGTATGCACCATTTGTATGCTTGAGAAAGACTGCATTGTGCAGTTGAAACATTGCAAGGGGAATAAAGTCGGTCCACCATTTGCTTCACCATATCTGGAGTGCTGCTTCAATTCTTTGGATTTATATATATATATATATATATATATATATATACATATCAATGCAACCTACGAACACTGAACCTGACGATTCAGATGATTCAGCTGAGAATTATGGAAGCCTAGACATGATAACTTTGAATTCTGATGATTATGGGACAATTGCTTTGCCTCCTGACTATGCCCCTGTGCTTCTCCAGGGAATAACTTAAAGGGAACCTGTCATCAACTTTTTGCTGACCTCACTGAGGGCAGCATACATTAGTGACAGAAATGATGATTTCAGCAGTGTGTCAATCATGAGCTAAAAGTAAGTGGTTGCTGAGAACCAGCATCATAATCATTGCAGCACAGGCCTTGGAAAGAGTCAAATCTACTTGAGAAGAGTCATGGTTATTCATAATCTCCTGCACTCTCACCCATATGCTGATGATTGGCAGTTCTCTCCTAGAGAGAAAGGGAGAAAATTAGGTAGAAGACTGTCAATCACCAGCAGGTGGGCAGGGAGAGCAGGAAGTCATGAATACCCATGACTCTACTCAGGTGGCCGTGACTATTTTCCAGGCACAGCCTGCAATGATTGTGATGTTGGTTCTCAGCAACCACTTACTTTTAACTTTTAAATGACAGACTGCTGAAATAAACTCTCCTGTCTCTACTTTATGCTGCCCTTAGTATTAATTAATTATTCAGCAGCAGCTGCACTCTCCCTGCTCTAACTAACACTGCAGCTTCAGAATGAATCTAAGATGGATGCTGTCCTTGCTTTTTGATAGGAGGTGGGAGGAAGGGTATGCTAATTGGCTGGAATGTGTCTGCTGACTGTGAGGTACAGGGTCAAAGTTTGCTCAATGATGACATATAGGGGCGAACCGAACATCACATATGTTCGCCCACCACGGTGAACGCGAACATGCGATGTTCGCCGGGAACTGTTCACCGACGAATTGTTCGGGACATCTCTACTGGGCACCAGTCCATTGAAAGGATGTTTTGGAACTGTAAAAAGTACAAAGTAGAGCGAGGCATGTAGGGTCTTAGTTTTGAAGAAAGATTAAAAGAATACATTTATTGAGTCTGGAGAAGAGACGTCTAAGGGGTGTCATGATTAACCTATACAAATATATAAATGAACAATACAAAATGGGGCAATGGGGCACTGCCAAAGACTGGAGAAGAAAAAGTTCAGTCTCCTGAAGTGTCAAACCTTCTTTACTGTAAGAACTATATATCTGTGGAATAGACTTCCTGAGAACACGGTCAGATCAGGAACAGCGGACAGTTTCAAAAAGGGTTTAGATCTATTCTTAAAAGACATTAATGCTAATGAAAATGTGTAGAGTTTCACTTCCTTCTGGGATTCACATCCCCACCCATCCCTTGGTTAAACTTGATGAACCTCAAGTCTTTTCTCAACCGTACTAATTATCACTATCTGCAAAAATAGTTCTGTATTGACTAGACACACCTACCCACACTGTAATACCACCACCACCAAGGCTCAACTCGTGACAACTGCGGCTGATGCATAGTGCTATGCTTGACATTTCCAAAATCATTGGCGGCCATCATTTCTGCTCAGTGTGAATCAACTTTCACCATTGAACAGCACTGAGGCCCATTGGTCCCTAGCCCATGCAAGGCAATGATGCCTGTGGTAAGGTACTGTTACAAGTTATCTAGCATACAGACCATGCTGCTGTAAATGGTTTCAAATGGAATGACATGACACTTGGGTGTCTCTCACCTCTAACTATGTGGATCACCACTGAATCTTTGTCAGCCCCTCCCAGTAATCTGTCAACCTCATCCACGACTTGTCAAACTCTGGCATCTGGAAGACACACTGTTCAACGATCCCTGCCTTTGTGACAAATTCCTCTATCTGTACCCCTAATAATTGAGTCTCCGACTCCCAGCACCTGTCTGGCCTGCCCTGCTCTCCTGACCCCTTGACTGGCAGAGGGAGTTTCTTGATTTAGCAGTGGTATCCTTGAACTGACATCCCCCTCATCTGCCTACCCTGCAAAATTGGCGTGTCAGATCAGGGCTAGCCTCCACTCTTCCCTCTACCCCATTTTCTAACTGTTATCCAGCTAGCTACCTCACTTTCCTGAGCCTCCATACCACCCTCCCCTGCATCTACCCCATAGAGTGCCTGCTTATTGAGCAGAAAACTCTTTTCCACATTGCCAACACTTCTCAGTGCTAAACTCACTTGTTTAGCTACACGATGTGTGATTCTAATCGGACAATTTGCTCACAATTTGAACAAAGACATGCACCCTCAAACAGCTGTTCCAGGACTGCATACAGTTGACAAGATGTGCACTGGACTGCGTTGTCAATAATGGAACACATACTAATGGGGATTACACAAGAAAGGAGAAAGAAAAATACAATAATACAGTGCAATTATAAGCAGCTGACTTACTGTAGTCCCCTCCTAAAGTCTCTGAATCTTAAAGTCACTTAATTAATATTTGCGTTGTTTGTCTGTTTGTATAGGTGTTGCTCTCAAACAACTTCAAATCAGACTGCTTTTTATTTTCCTCTTTATTCAAAGGACATAATCTGAGTGCAAGTAATCTGTAGTGATCAGCTGGCTGTGCTTTATGGTACTCTTATATACTGGAGTGGTGTTCCTTGACAGCATATATGCTCTCTTTTTTTTAATAGGCAGATAATGGGGCATAATATCTGGACTGATCGTGGAAACAATAATAAAATATGGCCTGGTTCGAGCACAATTCCATACCACATAACAGATAACATATATACCCTTCATATATCTCACTTAAAATAAAATACAAACAAAAAAAAAACTGTACCAAGGAAATCCTTTAATATGACTTCTTAATTTCAGTAGATCTGATACATTCCATATGATAGCGTCAATGCAGATCTTAGTGGGTCACACTGGCATCTCTGTGCTGGAAAACAGAGAATGGGGCCCACCAGAAGAGGGAACTTAAGTAAATGGGTCAGAAGATTGGACATCAGTGGAGAAAACATCTGTCCCCAGGAGTCGAAACCTCATTAAAAGAGATGAGCGAACATCTGGATGTTCGGGTTCGAGAAGTTCGGCCGAACTTCCCGAAAATGTTGGGGTTCGGGATCCGAACTCGACCCGAACTTTATCAATGGGGACCCGAACTTTTGGGCACTAAAAAGGCTGTAAAATAGTCCAGGAAAGGGCTAGAGGGCTGCAAAAGGCAGCAAAATGTAGGTAAATGCCCTGCAAACAAATGTGGATAGGGAAATGAATTAAAATAAAATAAAATAAATAAAAATTAACCAATATCAATTGGAGAGAGGTCCCGACTCCCATAGCATCAAATCATGCGTCATATCACCCACCACTGGAGAAGGCCACTTTCAGTTATTTCGGCCCCAGCACCCAGACAGAGGAGAGAGGTCCCACAGCAAGGAATCATGCATCATTTCACCCACCACTAGAGAAGGCCACTTTCAGTTATTTCGGCCCAGCACCCAGACTGAGGAGAGAGGTCCCACAGCAAGGAATCATGCGTCATATCACCCACCACTGGAGAAGGCCACTTTCAGTTATTTCGACCCCAGCACCCAGACAGAGGAGAGAGGTCCCACAGCAAGAAATCATGCGTCATATCACCCACCACTGGTGAAGGCCACTCAGTTATTTTGGCCCCAGCACCCAGACAGAGGAGAGAGGTCCCACAACAAGGAATCATGCGTCATATCACCCACCACTGGAGAAGGCCACGTTCAGTTATTTCGGCTCCAGCACCCAGACAGAGGAGAGAGGTCCCACAGCAAGGAATCATGCGTCATATCACCCACCACTGGAGAAGGCCACTTTCAGTTATTTCGGCCCAGCACCCAGACCGAGGATACAGGTCCCACAGCAAGAAATCATGCGTCATATCACCCACCACTGGAGAAGGCCACTTTCAGTTATTTCGGCCCCAGAACCCAGACAGAGAAGAGAGGTCCCACAGCAAGGAATAAGGCGTCTTATCACCCACCACTGGAGAAGGCCACTTTCAGTTATTTCGGCCCAGCACCCAGACCGAGGAGAGAGGTCCCACAGCAAGGAATCACGCGTCATTTCACCCACCACTAGAGAAGGCCACTTTCAGTTATTTAGGCCCCAGCACCCAGAGAGAGAAGAGAGGTCCCATAGCAAGGAATAAGGCGTCATATCACCCACCACTGGAGAAGGCCACTTTCAGTTATTTCGGCCCCAGCACCCAGACAGAGGAGAGAGGTCCCACAGCAAGGAATCATGCGTCATTTCACACACCACTAGAGAAGGCCACTTTCAGTTATTTCGGCCCAGCAACCAGACAGAGGAGAGGTTCATTCAACTTTGGGTTGCACTGCAAGATCATGGTAAAGTTAAAAAAATGAGGATTTAATAAAGAAGTGCCCCGGAGTACAAGAATTCATGGTTGAGGGCGAGGCAGTTCTAAATGTCTATTCTGCGCAAGGGAGGCACAGGTCCTGTGGGATCCATGCCTGGTCCATTTTTATGAACGTCAGCTTGTCCACGTTGGCTGTGGACAGGCGGCTGCATTTGTCAGTAATCACGCCCCCTAAAGTGCTGTATAAACACGTTCAGACAAAATGCTGGCCGCCAGGCAGGCCAGCACCTCCAAGGCATAAAATGCTAACTATGGCCACGTGGACAATTTGGAGACCCAGAAGTTGAATGGGGCCGAACCATCAGTCAGTGCAAGGAGGGGTGTGCAGACATACTGTTAAACCATGTTAGTGAAATGCTGCCTCCTGCTAACACGTTCCGTATCAGGTGGTGCAGTTAGCTGTGGCGTGGAGACAAAACTTTTCCACATTTCTGCCATGCTAACCCTGCCCTCAGAGGAGCTGGCCGTGACACTGCTGCGTTGGTGACCTCTTGCTCCTCCTATTCCTTCGCCTTGGGCTTCCACCTGTTCCCCTGTGACATTTGGGAATGCCCTCAGGAGCGCGTCTACCAGCGTGCGCTTGTACTCGCGCATCTTCCTATCACGCTCCAGTGCAGGAAGTAAGGTGGGCACATTGTCTTTGTACCAGGGATCCAGCAGGGTGGCAACCCAGTAGTCCGCACACGTTAAAATGTGGGCAACTCTGCTGTCGTTGCGCAGGCACTGCAGCATGTAGTCGCTCATGTGTGCCAGGCTCCCCAGAGGTAAGGACAAGCTGTCCTCTGTGGGAGGCGTATCATCATCGTCCTCCGTATCCCCCCAGCCACGCACCAGTGATGGGCCTGAGCTGTGTCGGGTGCCACCCCGCTGTGAACCTGCTTCATCCTCATCCTCCTCCACCTCCTCCTCATCCTCCTCGTCCTCCAGTAGTGGGCCCTGGCTGGCCACATTTGTACCTGCCCTCTGCTGTTGCAAAAAACCTCCCTCTGAGCCACTTCTAACAGACTGGCCTGAAAGTGCTAAAAATGACCCCTCATCCTCCTCCTCCTCCTCCTGGGCCACCTCCTCTTCCATCATCGCCCTAAGCGTTTTCTCAAAAAGACATAGAAGTGGTATTGTAACGCTGATAATGGTGTCATCGCCACTGGCCATGTTGGCGCAGTACTCGAAACAGCGCAACAGGGCACACAGGTCTCGCATGGAGGCCCAATCATTGGTGGTGAAGTGGTGCTGTTCCGCAGTGCGACTGACGCGTGCGTGCTGCAGCTGAAACTCCACTAGGGCCTGCTGCTGCTCGCACAGTCTCTTCAGCATGTGCAAGGTGGAGTTCCACCTGGTGGGCACGTCGCATATGAAGCGGTGAGCGGGAAGGCCGAAGTTGCGCTGTAGCGCAGACAGGCGAGCAGCGGCAGGATGTGAACGCCGGAAGCGCGCACAGACGGCCTGCACTTTATGCAGCAGCTCTGACATGTCGGGGTAGTTGTGAATGAACTTCTGCACCACCAAATTCAACACATGCGCCAGGCAAGGGATGTGCGTCAAACCGGCTAGTCCCAGAGCTGCCACGAGATTTCGCCCATTATCGCACACCACCAGGCTGGGCTTGAGACCCACCGGCAGAAACCACTGGTCGTTCTGTTGTTCAATACCCCGCCAAAACTCCTGCGTGGTGTGGGGCCTGTCCCCCAAACATATGAGTTTCAGAATGGCCTGCTGACGTTTACCCCGGGCTGTGCTGAAGTTGGTGGTAAAGGTGTGTGGCTGACTGGATGAGCTGGTGGAAGCAGAGGAGGAGGAAGCCGAGTAGGAGGAGGAGGCTACAGGAGGCAAAGAATGATGCCCCCCGATCCTTCACGGCGGAAGGACGTGCGCCAAGGAACTCGCCGCCTGAGGCCCAGCCGCCACTACATTTACCCAGTGTGCAGTTAGGGAGATATAGCGTCCCTAGCCGTGCTTACTGGTCCACGCATCTGTGGTTTGGAGGACCTTGCCACAGATGGCGTTGCGCAGTGCACACTTGATTTTATCGGATACTTGGTTGTGCAGGGAAGGCACGGCTCTCTTGGAGAAGTAGTGGCAGCTGGGAAGAACATACTGTGGGACAGACATGGACATCAGCTGTTTGAAGCTGTCTGTGTCCACCAGCCTGAATGACAGCATTTCAAAGGCCAGTAGTTTAGAAATGCTGGCATTCAGGCCCAGGGCTCGAGGGTGGCTAGGTGGGAATTTACGCTTTCTCTCCAAGGTTTGTGAGATGGAGATCTGAACGCTGCCGTGTGACATGGTGGAGATGCTTGGTGACGCAGGTGGTGTTGTCGGTGGCACATCCT
Source organism: Bufotes viridis (assembly GCA_033119425.1). NCBI lineage: Eukaryota > Metazoa > Chordata > Amphibia > Anura > Bufonidae > Bufotes > Bufotes viridis. The sequence goes on from CM065596.1 coordinate 70,247,973, forward strand.
CTGTTTGGTGGGCGGCAGGTGCCAACATTCCCTCTGAGGCGGAGGAAGAGGCCGAGGCAGCAGCAGAAGAGGGAGCAGGGGGAGCCAGAGTGAGTTCCTTGCTTTTAAAGTGTTTACTCCACTGCAGTTCATGCTTTGCCTGTAGATGCCTTGTCAAGCATGTTGTGCTAAGGTTCAGAACGTTAATGCCTCGCTTCAGGCTCTGATGGCACAGCGTGCAAACCACTCCACAGCACATTGTTTAAAAAATGCCATGCCAGGGAACTCCTTGAAGCTGCTTTTGTGGTGCTCGGTCGCTGGTGGCGGTGGCCAGTAGCAGGCGAACTCTATTGGAGGCGGCTGTTTTGCTTTTGCCCCCTGCTCCCTCTTTTGCTACACTGTTGGCTCGGTCTCACCACTGCCTCTTCCTCTGAACTATGAAAGTCAGTGGCACGACCTTCATTCCATGTGGGGTCTAGGACCTCATCGTCCCCTGCATCGTCTTCCACACAGTCTTCCTCCCTGACCTCCTGTTCGATCTGCACACTGCAGAAAGACGCAGCAGTTGGCACTTGTGTTTCGTCATCATCAGAGACGTGCGGAATGCGATGAGATGGTATTCCCATGTCCTCATCATCAGGAAACATCAGTGGTTGTGCTTCAGTGCATTCTATGTCTTCCACCACTGGGGAAGGGCTAGTTGGATTCCATTGGGAAACCCTGCCAGCAGAGTCTTTAAACAGCAAAATAGACTGCTGCATAACTTGAGGCTCAGACGGTTTCCCTGAAATGCATGGGGGTGATGTGACAGACTGATGGGCTTGATTTTCAGGCTCCACCTGTGCGTTTTCTGCAGAAGACTGGGTGGGAGATAATGTTGTGAACGTGCTGGATCCACTGTCGGCCACACAATTGACTAGCGCCTGTACCTGCTTAGGCCTTTACCATCCTTAGAACGGCATTGGGCCCCACCAAATATCGCTGTAAATTCTGGCGGGTACTGGAACCTGACGTAGTTGGTTCACTAGGACATGTGGCTGTGGCAGAATGGCCACGTCCTCTCCCAGCACCAGAGGGTACACTAACACCACCACGATCGCGTCCGCATCCCTTACTAGATGTTTTCCTCATTGTTAACATTCACCAAGCACCACAATAAGAAAAAAAATATTTGGCCCAATGTATTGATTTCAAATTCAGGCCTTTTTTTACATGCACCTAACACTATCTGCCTCGTTATTTATGTAGCATATTACACTAATCCAGGCACAGCAGTAACCACCGATTTAGGGGAATATCTCTTTTAGGGCTATTATTTAGGCCCTGGATGAAAGGTATACTTTTATGGACAGATTTAAACTAGACCTGCAACAGCTGGAACACCAGATTAAGGGTATTGCCATTTTGGCAATTGAATTTCACCCCAGAACAAAATATATAATTTGCAGGACACTGTGATACTTGGCCAGCCACAGCTGAAACCACTGATTTATGGTATTGCTATTTTGGCAATTGAATTTCATCCCAGAACAAAATATATGTTTTGGCGGACACTATTATAGTTTGCCAGCCAGTGCTGGGACACCAGATTTAGGGGATGGCTATTTTGGCAGTTGATTTTCACCCCACAACAAAATATATGTTTTGGCAGAAACTATTATAGTTTGCCAGCCACAGCTGAAACCACTGATTTATGGGATTGCTATTTTGGCAATTGAATTTCACCCCAGAACAAAATATGCCCTGTTACAGACAGATTTAAAGTTGGCCTGCAACAGCTGAAACACCAGATTCAGGCTATTGCTATTTTGGCAGTTGAATTTCACCCCAGAACAAAATATATCCTTTGCAGGACACTATGAAACTTGGCCAGCCACAGCTGAAATCACTATTTTATGGTATTGCTATTTTGGCAATTGAATTTCACCCCAGAACAAAATTTATCCTTTGCAGAACACTATTTAACTTGGCCAGCCACAGATGAAACCACTGATTTATGGTATTGCTATTTTGGCAATTGAATTTCACCCCAGAACAAAATATACCCTGTTACGGACAGATTTAAACTAGACCTGCAACAGCTGGAACACCAGATTCAGGGTATTGCTATTTTGGCAATTGAATTTTACCCTAGAACAAAATATATCCTTTGCAGGATACTATAAAACTTGGCCAGCCACAGCTGAAACCACTGATTTATGGTATTGCTATTTTGGCAATTGAATTTCACCCCAGAACAAAATATATGTTTTGGCGGACACTATTATAGTTTGCCAGCCAGTGCTGGGACACCAGATTTAGGGAATTGCTATTTTGGCAGTTGAATTTCACCCCAGAACAAAATATGCCCTGTTACAGACAGATTTAAAGTTGGCCTGCAACAGCTGAAACACCAGATTCAGGCTATTGCTATTTTGGCAGTTGAATTTCACCCCAGAACAAAATATATCCTTTGCAGGACACTATGAAACTTGGCCAGCCACAGCTGAAATCACTATTTTATGGTATTGCTATTTTGGCAATTGAATTTCACCCCAGAACAAAATTTATCCTTTGCAGAACACTATTTAACTTGGCCAGCCACAGATGAAACCACTGATTTATGGTATTGCTATTTTGGCAATTGAATTTCACCCCAGAACAATAATATACCCTGTTACCGGACAGATATTAAACTAGACCTGCAACAGCTGGAACACCAGATTTAGGGGATTGTTATTTTGGCAATTGTATTTAACCCCTTAATAAAATATAGAAATTGCTATCCTGAGTTTGTAGAGGTGACAATTAGCACAGCCAAGCCCCTAATGTAGGATCTAGCAAAAAAAAAAAACTAGTATTGATGGATTGATGGACTTGGTGGCAGCTTGTTCTGGTGCACCACAAGTCACAAAATGGCCGCCGATCACCCCAGAAAGTAAGTGACAGAAAAACGCTCTGTGCAGCCTAAAAACCAGTGAGCAAGTAACTAGCAGAAGTTCAATCATTCACAGCTGTAGATCAATCACTTCATTAGGTGCTTTTGCAGACCTTTCCCTGCCTAATCTCGCCCTCACAGCAGCTGCGTCCTCTCCCTACACTAATCAGAGCAGTGTGACTTGCGGCGCTACGTGACTCCAGCTTAAATAGAGGCTGGATCGGGGGGCGGAGCCTGACCGCTGAACATGATGGAGGTCTGATACAGAGCTCCTGCTTCACAGACCCGTATTTTCTTGCACTGAGACAGCCTGCCACCTCCAGAATGGTCAAAATCGGAGGCGACAGGCCCAGAGAGCGCACTGTTTCCCCCAAAGCTAAGAAAGGGCAATCGGAGATGGACAAGTTTGTGAGAAAGAAACTCGCACTCTCCCCGGGGCGGCTGCACAAGATGGCGCCGTGCACCACCGCGTCAGACACAGAGGAGGAGGAGTAGGTGAGAGGTGCTGGATCGCAGAGGACGCAAGATCCCACAGATACAGAGGATCAAGATATCCTGACTAAATCCTTTTTCAAAGATTCTTTGTCTCAGGCACTCGCACCTCTGATGCAGGAATTGAAAGATGCGCGGCAAGACATCAGAACCTTAGACCGCTGGGTGGAAACGCTAGAAGGGAACCAGGCCTCACTTTCGGCCCACAGTTTGGCCGTTTCACAGTGCTTACAATCCGATGTTGACCACCTGACCTCGGTATATCTACTTATTGAGGATCAGGAGAACCGGAGTCGACGAAAGAACGTGCGGATAAAAGGACTATCGGAAACTATCGAACCTAGATCCCTGCGCACCACTGCGTTGTCGATTTTTGCAGACCTTCTGGGAGAAGAAAGAGCTTCTAATATTTCTATAGAAAGGATCCACAGATCCCTCAGACCGGCTCCGGGAGCGGGTGACCCACCCAGAGATGTTATATGTGGCCTACTCAGCTTCCAGGACACGGCGGCCATTCTACAAGCTGCACGGCGCAAATCGGAGCTGCTTCATGATAACACCCCTATACAAATATTCCAAGATATCGCACCGTCGACTCTTCAAAAGTGACGAGTATTGAAACCCCTAACAGATTATCTGAGGAGGCACAACATTATGTCTCTCTGGCTCTTTCCATTCGGACTCACCTTCAGCTCAGAAGGTAGGAGGTGCACAGTAAAGAAACCATCAGATCTCATGGTGGCATGGTCGGTCCTGGACATTGCTCCTATGGACATTCCGTCATGGCTACCTCTGGGCGACATGGAACCCCAACTGCCTCCGTTACCTAGGGTGGAAACCTGGTCAGTGGTCCACAAGCAGAAATCGCCGGGAGCCAAGCGCAACAGACAGTGACACTTTTTGATATCTAATTCCAGCTTGTGAGATAATTGTCTCTCTGCTTGTCTACCCTCTTCTGTCCTTTATTTCGATCTCTCTTGATCCCTGTCTCTTCACTTTAACGCTTTTTCTGGCTAACCTCTTCCATTTTCTCCTGACTATTCAACTGTTCTTTCACAAGCTTCTATGGGACCTATGATTCTATCTCGGGCATATCACTCCCTTTAGCATAGGATTTATCTTGGTTGAAACCCATCTACTTATTGTCTTAGTATATGGTACAGGCTGTCTTAGTTATTCCTAACGTTACTCTCAGTATGTATCGTTTTATATTCATACTGTTCAAGTTCTTTTTTGCTTTTTTAAACTCCTGATTATTGCTCAATGGTTAATAAGACGGGTCTGTGGTGCTCGATCAGGATGGTAGTATTCCATTCTCTACCACCACTCTACCCCTGTCCTGTCAGCAATACGTTTGACTATTTGCTGACATTTTGTTCCATTATGTTTTCACTGTTTTTCTGTTCCACCGCCTATGAGAAGACGTCATTTCTGTGAGAATCTGCATCTGGGACTTCGCTTACTAACATTGCTCCTTGTCTCATTTCATTTGATAGATGGCATCTCTCAACCTAACGACCTTCAACGTCAGGGGTCTAAATACTCCGCAGAAAAGGTCTCAAGTTATCACAATGCTCCGCAAAAGTAAGTCCGATGTCTGTTTCTTCCAGGAGACACATTTAAAATCTGGCAAAATCCCTTCTCTTCCACTGTCCACATTTAAATACTGGTACCACTCTTCCTTTGGCAAGGCTGCTAGGGGTGCCAGTATTGCCATAGAAAAACATGTCCCCTTTGAACACATACTGAAGTCTACTGACCCAGAAGGCCGCTTTGTCTTTGTGAAGGGGAAGATTGGTCACACTCTGATATCCCTGGCTAGCATATATGCTCCGAATAAGGGGCAACATAAATGGCTTAAATTAACTCTAGAAAAATTTGCGGCATTTGCGGAGGGTATGAGACTGATAGGAGGAGGCTTGAACATAGCCCTCAACCCTAATGTAGACACCTCCACAGGCACTTCCTCTATATCTCAAAGGTCCCTAGCCGGTGTCAACAGGCTTTTGCATGACTTTCATCTAGTAGACTCTTGGAGATCTATCAACCCCTATGCACGGGATTACACATTCTATTCTGGAGTACACAAATCCTTCCAGATTCTGGATTACATTTGGATCTCCCAAAATCATCTAGACATGCTGACTGCAGCTAAAATTGGGCAAATTACTGTTTCAGATCATGCCCCCTGTTCATCCTCAATCTCTTTTTCATCCCTGCCGGTCAGAGAATGGACATGGCGTCTTAATGAGACGTTACTAGATAATGAGACACGCCTGTCTGATATCGCCAGTAAACTCTCTTTATATTTTAAAGAGAATCTTCATTCTCAGACCTCACATACTGTAGTGTGGGAGGCTCATAAGGCTTTCATAAGGGGAGAACTTATTGCCCTGGGTACGGCGGTTAAGAGGGAGCGACAGAGACAGATAAATTCCTTGCTATCCCAAATTGTTTCGCTAGAGACTGTCAGCAAACACTCCGTTGCCCAGCGGGGGTTAGTGGAACTTGACACTCTTAGAAGACAGTTGAAGGAACTGCTTAACGTGCAACATGCTAGGCTCTACCAGAGAGCGAAATTCAACTATTATGCCCATGGAGACAGGGGTAATAAATTGATGACGCATCTGGTTAAACACCGCAGCGATCATCAATTTGTTAAACATATTAAATCTCAGAATGGTACCTTATTGTCGGATACTAAATCTATTGCAGCAGAATTTTGCAGGTTTTACCACTCTTTATATAATATTCCGAGCCATTACTCGAAAGAGGAAGAATCTGACCTGATTTCCAAATTTCTCTCAAAATTAAATCTCCCATCCCTCTCACAGGATGATTGCTCCATGCTAACTGGCCCTATCTCATCAGAGGAGATTATCTCAGCTTTGCCTCTTTGCCAAGAAGGCTTTTGATCGTGTTAAATGGTCATTTATGCGTCATACCTTTAGCAAGTTTGGTATACCGGATACTTTTATTTCGGCGATAATGACGTTATACCACCATCCCAGTGCGAGGATCAGGATAAATGGTACCCTCTCTGACTCTTTTGATATAAAGAATGGTACCCGTCAGGGATGGCCATTATCACCCACTATCTTCATTTTAGTGATGAGACACTATTACAATCTATACGAGATTGCCCTAACATACGCGGTCTGATGGTAGGGGGAGCGGAGTATAAGTGCGCAGCGTTTGCCGACGACTTACTCCTGCTTATCACCAACCCCTTAGTGGCCTTCCCTCACATCATGAACATAATGGACTCCTTTGGATCGTTATCCAATTTTAAAATCAACTACACGAAATCGGAGGCCCTCAACATCACTGCTCCCTTGACCCATATCCAAAAGATTAAGTCTACCCTCCCTTTCCATTGGCAACCCTGTCAACTCAAGTACCTAGGCATTTTCCTGACTAATAAACCCTCTCAGTTATTTCAGGCCAATTATGCCCCGCTTCTTAAAGCCGTACGGGAACAAATTCTCTCTTTATCGGTGCCCTATGTGTCTTGGATAGGGAGGAAAAATCTTTTACAGACATATATAGTCCCGAAGTTCCTATACTTGCTACAGATGGTCCCGATCCATCTCCCTAAATCCTTTTTTGTCTCTGTGCGCTCCCTCTTTTCAACCTTCCTGTGGAAAGGTAAGAAAGCTAGACTGGCATATGATAGAATGGCCAAAGATCGCCAATCGGGCGGCTTCAAGCTCCCGGACATCTATTTATATTACCTGGCCACACAGCTGAAACGCTGGCTTCAGCTCTGTAGCATCACACATAGACTGCCTGGTATAGATATCGAATTATCACTCCTAGGCGAAAGCCACAGGGCTAGTCTGTGGGGTATATCCCACTCACCTCCTCCAACCAATATCTTATCTAAAGGTATACTCAACACCATCCTTAGTATTAGGGAGTCACATGTTCCATTCTCTGACCCACCCAAATTCCTACCTGCGTCTCTTGTACCTTTTCTTCTCAACCCGAAGACAGTTGAGCCTCCTCCTTTTTGGCACTGTTTTCGGGATCTATCTCTTACTCACCTGATGGAAAAGACAAGGACTGATTCTGAAAGAGATGTTCTCTTTGCGTCATTAGTAGGAGAGGGCGACTTCCTAGGGAAATTGGAATTTCACCGCTCCTGCCAAGCTTTACATGCAAAATATGCCCTACAAAGAGAGGCTACATGGTTCGAGAAGCTTTTTGCACTCTCCCCACCTCCTAAACATCTCCTATCCCTTCTCTATAAATCCCTCCTGTCTTCCGGGGACAACGCTGTGCCAGCATATATCAGGCAATGGGAATCAGACTTAGGGAAGACATTCTCACAGGCGGATATCGACCAAATTCATCTACGCTCCCACGGTTTCTCCAGATCCGTTAGAATTCAAGAACAATCTTATAAAACAATGACCAGATGGTACAATGATCCCCATAAACTCTATCGCATGGGGCTAAGAGAATCATCCTTATGCTGGAGGTGTGAAAAAGAGCGTGGCTCTCTGGGTCATAACCTTTGGTCTTGTCCTGACATCACTCAATACTGGTCACATATACTAGACCTAGTCAATATGATTTGCAAGACTTCCATCACGCTATCTCCAGCTTCGATATTACTCTGGCTCCCATCCGATACGTGGTCTCCCAAGAGATATGATCTGCCAACCTATTTAATACAGGTAGCTAGATCACTAATCCCCTTGCATTGGCTTGAACGTAACCCGCCTAATGTGGGACAGTGGAGAGAGAAGGTTGACCAATTATTTCTCATGGAGGAACTAGCTAGTTGGGCAACCAGATCCCATGCCAAATTTGTGAAACTTTGGGCCCCCTGGAGAGATTACAGGCATGTGGATTGGAGCAAGAACTCTTCTAAACCTTGAGTACATACCTCCTGGTGTTTGTTTGATCCCTGACGTTGGACCTTGTCACTTGTTTAATTATGTCTTCTTTTCGGAGGGACGGCCCCATGATGTTCCTAGGGGTCTCCCACTACGGCTGACAGAGACTCCATCTCAGAAAATTCGAGGGTAGGTCCCAGGTGCAGACGGCCTACTTAGCTGCCTTTGGCAACCTTAAGGTACTTCCAGGTGCTTGACTTGGGAACCCTTATTTCTTCCTGGTTGCCCCGATGCTTTGCATACAATCTATGGCGGTTTTCTTTTTGTTTCGTTCCTGTAATTCAGTATTTTTCCCCTATGTCCCCCCTCTCTCCCCCCCCCCTACTCTCTGGACCCTCCATCCCCCCTCCTCCCCTTACCCTCCCCTCCTCCCTTCCCCACCCTCTCTTCCCTTCCCATATTTGCCTTCCTCTTTTTCACTTGCATATGATACCATATCTCTATTTTATTGATTGTACTCAACGCTTTTTGTTTGCTCATGATGAGGTAATAACCCTTTGTCTACTCTTGATTGTCAGTTACATTTTTGTACAACGTATAACAAAAATTAATAAACAGAAATTTGTTTAAAAAAAATAGAGGCTGGATCATATGCTGCACTTGGCCAATCACAGCCATGCCATTAGTAGGCATGGCTGTGATGGGCTCTTAGGGCAAGAAGTAAACCGCTAGCTGATTGGCTGCTGTGCAGCCCTTCAGAAAGCGGGAAGAAATCGCCGAACGAACCCGAACTATTTTGAAAATGTTCGGGTTCGGGTCCCTGTCCCGAACACCCCAAAATTCGGTACGAACCCGAACTATTCTCGAACTAGCTCAAGACTAGTCATTAATCCACCACCTCAAGAATTGCCAATGAGCCACTAACAAGAAAAAAAATTCACCTTTTTTCACAAGACAAAATAGGAAACAGAATCAATATAACAACAATGGATGGCTCAATTAGATAAATATGGATACAAAAATGCACACATCAAAATACGCTGAGCTCACCCACTTGTCTGGTGCCCACAGACTAAATAACAGAGAATGTAATAAATAAATAGTAATGAGGTGCTCAATGTATAACTTGGATATAATGTATTATATTTATTTATAATCAAAAAGAAAATATGTATGAATAGGAATAAAGGATATAGCCGCACTTACGTCAATGAGTAATAGAAACAATTGATGCAATACAATACAGCCAATAATACATAAAAATAAACGTAATACAAATGAAAGAAAACTGGATTTACCGATATAGTAGTGATTTCTAGTCCTATTTGACATATCACATGTAAGGTGTAACCCTTTCTGTGCATAGCTGAATGGACGGCTTGAGAGAAGCCTAGTTTGTCTAAAATACCTAGTAAGTATTTTCCAAACTGAAAGTCAGTCATCTATCCAGGCATTGAAATCTCAAAGTATGATTCACTTATGGTGTTCTATGGTTAAGATTAACAGCTATTCTGCTAGTTCCTTGAGCAATGCTGATCCGTCACCTGGGGGGTCTATAGATAAGTAATAATCTTATGACTTTGCCGGCTGAAATGTGAGCACCAATGCATTTAAATGAGTTGGTTTCATAAAACAGATGGCTACTTCACCTCCCTTTCGTCGCTGTCTCTTGCAATGCATTACTGAATAGTTTTTTGGTAATGAAGCTTCAAGTATGTGGCCCTTCATTTTCATCAAGCCAAATTTCAGTTATAAAGCTAGGTTCACACAACGACATTTGTCGCGTGACATTTTGTTGCATTAATGTCCCGCAACAATTTTTATAATGGTAGTCTATGGTGTCACATTGCAACATGCGACATGCTGCGACTGCGACATGACATTGACAGTCACAGAAAAATCCATCTTGAAAGGGTTTTTTGCAACTGTCGTGTCGCAGTCACATGTTGCAATGCGACACCATAGACTACCATTATAAAAAATGTTGTGCGACAAGTGTTGCTGTGTAGTTGTGCTCTATTTGTCGCGCGACAAATGTCGTCGTGTGAACCTAGCCTAAAAGTAAGATCACAGGATTCATTTGGGTCATGTAAAATTGCTGTTTTGTTGTTGATTAATCTCACATTGCAGAGTCCAGTTCTGATGCTCTTTTCTTGTGGAGCTGATCTAGTGTTTTGAGCCTTAAAGGGAACCTGTCACATAGAAAACACATATTAAACCTTTTAGAAGTCTGTAGCTTGTTTCCAATGTTGGTTTTGTCCTTGGTGTCAGATGCACCTAATAAAAAATAAATATGTTATTTCAGTACCTGTGTATTGTTTTCTGCCGCTGTGGGAGAGTTCTCAGCTGCTCAATGCGCAGGTGCAGACTTGCGTGCGTGAGCTTGCAATCAAACATTCACGTGCGCATGACATAGACGCCAGTGAATGTTTAGTGGCGAACTTGAGCACACGAGTCTGCGCCTGAGCATTGAGCCACTGAGAACTCATTTACGGTGGCAGAAAACAATGTGCAGGGCAGGAATAACAGGGACATGGTACATGCACCGGAATTAGAACTTGCATTTGATATGATAGGAATTTGAACATCTATTAATCAAATGTTTAGGGGCAGGTAAGGAAGGCACGGTGAGCTGCTGCTTAACTATAGGAGAGAAAGCTGCTGCCTAATCAACTTCATTTACATGATGCAGGCAGAGGAATAACATTTTTTTTTGTTTGTTTGTTTTTTTGCCATTAGGTGCATCTGACACCGAAGATAAGGTTCCCTTTAACTTGCATTTCACTTGTGTGTGCATCCTTTGTTTTTCTCCAGTCCTTCATGTCGCTGCTATTTTTTTATTTCTGAGATATTTGCCTTAGGCCTCATGCACATGACCGTTGTTTGATTCCGTGTCTGTTGAGCCATTTTTCCTGCTTTTCTGCGGACCTATTGGTTTTCAATGGGTCCGTGGAAAACTCGTCAAATGCACCGTTTGTCCGTGGTCCGTGATTACTGTCCGTCAAAAAAATATAACCTGTCCTATTCTTGTCCCCGAAAAATGGTTTGCGGACCCATTAAAGTCAATAGGACAGTGAAAAAATGCGGAGGCACATCCGACTGTCATCCGCGTCCGTGGCCTGCATATATATCCCATTATCCTGGGTGGAGATATTAAATTACACTTTTTTTTTTTCCTTCCTTTTTTTTTGGCGGACCACGGAAACAGGGCTGGCCTTAGGTAATCAAGCGCCCTGCGCGAGCTAATCTTGTGGCGCCCCCCCGCCCACATTACACAAAGAGGAAAACAATCTTTGTAACCAACATTTGTTTTTAAATTACAGATAGCTTAAGTGCAAGTGCACACAAGTATAATAATAAATAACTGAATTGACTGGTAACAATAATGTATATTAAATACATTAAAGCGAACCTGTCACCTGGAATTTACTTCATAAACCATGAACAGTATCTGATAGTGCCCCACAAGACGTTTCCAACAGTGTTTCCTGCGCTTTTCCTGTATTTAAAATCATCTAAAAATCGCCTTTTAAAACCCTTGCAGAAGTCAAGATAGACGTCAAGGGGGCAGCGCCTCCTTGACTCCAGGTCTGCCTTCCCTGCCCTAACCCCGACCCTCTGCTGCATAACTGACATTAGCTAAAGTTGCCGGGACCGCGCTTGTACAGCCCGCGCATGTGCGGTATGCCTCATTTAGCAGTGCGATCCCGGCTCTCCCTCAGTGGGAGAGCCGTGATCTCGCTGCTAAATGAGGCATACCGCGCATGCGCGGCTGTACGAGTGCGGTCCCGGCAACTTAGCTAATGTCAGTTATGCAGCAGAGGGCGGTTAGGCAGGAAGGCAGACCTGAGTCAGGAGGCCGCTGCCCCTGACTTCTATCGTGACTTCTGCAAGGATTTTAAAAGGCGATTTTTAGATGATTTTAAATACAGGAAAAGCGCAGGAAACACTGTTGGAAACGTCTTGTGGGGCAATATCAGGTACTGTTCATGGTTTATGAAGTCAATTCCAGGTGACAGGTTCGCTTTAAATACAGAAAAAAAAAAAAAAAAAACAGCTAACTGCTATCTTTTTAACATTGGTTTTTAGAGATAATATAAAGTGCAAATGCAATAATAACTGGGAACACTGGTAAACAAAATTTACACCTCCTGACAAGTAATATTAATCTGAAGCTCAAAATACAACTTTACGTGCTTTTTTCTTTGCAAACTCAATCACGTTGTTCATGTCCAACGTCTTCAAAACATCGCTTTCAATTGATAATACTGCTAAAAAGGTTAGTCTGTCATCAGTCATTGATGATCTCAGATACGTTTTAATGAGTTTTAACTTGGAAAAGCTGCGTTCTCCTGACACCACAGAAACAGGGATTTTTAGTAGAATCAGAAATGCTACCCAAATGTTTGGAAATGTGTCAGTCAGGCCATTTCTCACTATGAAATTGAGTATATGGCGGGGTGCTATGGCATCTTGAGGTAGAAGGCTTTGAATATGCCAAAGCTCCTCTCAAAGATCTAGACCATTAATGTCCGATTGGCTGCTCTTCTCTAATGCCTTCTGTAACTGCAGGCAACAGTCCCTTAAGTTTTCTCTTGCTGTAAGATGTCTCATGTTGTATAGAAATCCCCATACTTTGTTGTGTTGTTCCATTTGAATAAAACGCTCCTCCAAGATTTAGTAGCAGTATCAACCAAAACATTAAAAAAATTAACCGTAAATTTCTTTGTAGGATCGGTTAAAGGTTCATCTTTGCTTTCGTAATCAAACAACGTTTTTTTTCTGTGGATACGAGAAAGCTTTTTTAAAAATGGGCTCCACATTCACTTTTTCAGCTAGTTCCTTAGCAAGCTGGAAGGAGCTTTCAAATCCAGACTCTCTGAAATGTATTAAAAAATTGTGACATTTCTGGATAAGGTTTGAGACTAAAATGATATCAGCAGCTTCATTCTGCATAGCTTTGCTCACAATATTAACTTGGTACAATATCTCATACCAAACACACAATGACACAATAAATTTAAACTCCACAATCTGCTGAGATAGTGTGTTAGCCTCATGACAAATGTTCGGTTCAGTGTGGGTTTCATCAGACAAAACAAACAGTGCTTCTTGTATTTCACTGAGATTATGTCTTAGCGGTTTAAGACAATTTATACGGCATTCCCACCGCGTGGTGCACAAAGGCTTTAAAGTGAGGCCAGAAACGTGGTCAGAAAAAATTTCCATCTCTTTACGGATCCTGAGAATAGAACATAAAGGCGCTGAATGATCCCAAATAGTAGCATTGATTCCTTGCAGGAGTGTACTGCATCTTCAATGACAAGATTAAGACAATGACAGCCAGACGGTACAAATACTGCTCTTGGATTTAGGTTTAAAATTTTGGACTGAACTCCGCTGTTTTTTCCTGCCATATTGGCTCCATTGTCATAGCCATGTCTACGACAATTATCAATGTCCACATTTTTTCCTGAAAGAAATTCAAGGAGGAAATCACTTAATCTGTTTCCAGTTGTATCCTCTACTTTATTGAAACCAAGGAAAAGTTTCTTTACTTGAAAATTTCCTGAAATGTCTTCCAAAAATCGAATTGTAAAATACATCTGCTCTTTATGGCTTATATCTAGAGTGCAATCAAGGATAATTGAGAAATATTTAGCATTTCTGCAGCGTTGTAAAATGTCCTCAATTACCTGTTTTTCCATAAGATTTATTATTTCATTTTGAATTGTTTTTCCGCAGTAGTGGTCAGCAGTATCTTTTGATACCACCCTGCGTAAGTGTTCTGCCATCACACTGTCATATTTTCCTAATAGTTCCACGAGACCTAAAAAATTTCCATTATTGGTTGTAAAAAGTCGATCTGAGGAGCCTCTGAAGGCCAGATTACGCTCTGCTAAAAACTGGACAATATTTAACAGCCTCTCCATCACAGATCTCCAGTGTTGCCTTTCCCGGCTCATGAGATTTTGATAGTTTTGGTCAATCGTGTGTTTTGATTTCCGTCTCAGCTGTTTCAGTCCACATCTGCTGGGCTGTAAAATGACCACTGGAGGTTTCATGTGATTTCAAAATATTTGACATATGTGTTGTAAGAGGGCGCAAGGTTCCATCGTCGACGGAAGGTACGTGTCACCGAGGTTCCTGGCCTCGGTGAGATAAGAGCCGTTTTTCTTGTGTCAGCAGCAGCTTGTGCTGTTTGACACATTGGTATTTAGTTTCGCTACAAAGCCGATCCGGGTCGGCTCTTATTGGGAATAGTCAAGTGCTGGGTGGGAGACTATTCCCCACGGTCCAGGCTGGACTTTTCCGGGGCTTTAAAAGGCAGCCACCTCAGCAGGTGAGGAGGTGATTGTCCTGGAGCTGCTGGTAACGCTGTGGAGCTCTCAGGGCTGAAAGCAAGAGCTCAGCAAGGAGGTGATTATCCTGGAAGCCTGAGGGTGGATTTTCCTGTGGCTGGGCTGACAGCCAGGTGCGAACACGCACCTAAAACCACACAGGTGATTGGATCCTGTCTTGGACTTTTTGTTTTGCCTTAAGTTTTTGCTGTGTGTGAATTAACACTAAGTGACTGTTTGTGCAAGTGTTTTATTTGTGCAAGTGTGAAATAAAACACTTTTTTCTGCACTTCCTGGACTCCCTTTTGCCTCTGTACTGCACCCGCACCGCTGACTACCAGAGCAATTCCCCAGTGTCCAGTCATCAGATCCTCCAAGGGAAAGCGATGTTTTAGGATTCTTATCAAATAATTTTCAAGAGAAACAGAATACTTTATTGTCAGATGAGGAGTATACCAACCATCGCCGTATTTGTTCTTCCCCACTGTCTAATTTTCTTTTGTAGAAAGCTGAAGAAAAGTGCCGATTATAAGCATCTTTTTTAAAATCAACATCTTGTACCTGTACAGGACCAACATCTAAGATACTATCAATATTCTTAGAAATCAATTTTGGCCACAAAGCGGGATCTGTGAAGCTAGAGTTTTCACATGTGCTTATGGTTTCATCAAAAGCCACCGAGCCAGAAGGTGTATTAAAATACTCTTCCAAAGAGGTTTTAGATGTTGAAGGCTCACTGAGCTCAAGATGCACATCACTTTAGCTACTGCAGCTTTCTTGATCTTTTTCTTCTGTGGTTTGTAAACCACTAGGTGCTGGTGTTCCAAAATATTTTTTTTATTACTCCAGCATTCTTCTGGTCCTCCAAATCCTTAAGGGTCTTTCGTTTTTGATTCTGAGCACCGGACAGTTTTTTGGGACCCATAATGCTGCTACATGATACAATAAAAAAATATATATATTTAAAAGAGAGGCCCTTTTAAGTATACAATGCTGGCCATAATTATTCATACCCCAGGCAAATTTTTACCTAAAGTTACTTTTATTCTCCAGATAAGGCACACAAAAGCTCACTTGGCCTTTGCAAAAGCTCATCTGGACAAAGAAGAAGACTTCTGGTCTTCTGTGTTATGGTCAGATGAAACAAAAATTTAATTGTTTGGTCACAATGATGTTTCCTTCATTTGGTGTAAATAAGGAGAAGCCTTCAACCCAAAGAACACCATCCCCACTGTCAAACATGGTGGTGGGAACCTAATGCTTTGGGGCGGGGCGTTTCAGCCATTAGACCAGGGAACCTAATCACAGTAAACGGCACCATGAAAAAAGAGCAATACACGAGGATTCTCAATGACAAAATCAGGTAGTCTGCAGAGAAACTTGGTCTTGGCCACCAGTGGACATTTCAGCATGACAATGACCCAAAACAAAGCAAAAGTGGTGAAGGAATGGTTAGCAGACAACAACATTAATGTTTTGGAGTGGCCCAGCCAGAGTCCAGACTTGAATCCAATTAAGAATCTGTGGAGGGAGCTAAAGATCAGGGTGATGGCAAGAAGACCTTTGAACCTGAAAGATTTGGAGCTCACGGCTAAAGATGAATAGGCAAAAATACCTGTGGAAACATGCAAAAACTGGTCTGCAATTATAGGAAGCGTTTGATTGCTGTAATAGCCAATGAAGGCTTTTCTATTGATTATTGAGAAGAGTATGAATAGTTTTGGGCTGGACACTTTTTATTCAAATGTAAATAAAAGCTGAGAAATGTTTTTTTACCACAATAATGCCTCTTGTACATCGTCGTATTATCTTTTGGGAGACAAATATGTCATTTCCCGTCATAAAAGTACTTGCTGGTTGAATAATAGTAACTTCAATTCAAAATTTGCCAGGGGTATGAATAATTATGGGCAGCACAAAAGAAATGCAAGATTCGCAGCAGCAGTGTACAGATAATATGAATTTCATATGAAATATTGTAACTTGCCGCTTGGACCACTGTATGCTGGAGTAAACTACGGACTGGCGTGCACATTGGCATATTGGGCTCCTGCATCACATGGCACCAGGAAACAAAGTTTTCTGCGTGCCAGCTCACAGAAGGAAGAGATTGCGAGTGTAAGAGTGAGTCTGCACAGAACCTGATGCTGACTACTGACTAGTGTAGAGTACTGCTACGACAGGAGTAGTGGTTGCAAGAGAGATCATAGAAAGGAAGTGTTTTGCGCCAATTTAGGGATTGCGGTGTAGCCCTGTGTGGTGGCAATGGGGCCTGCTTATGGTGCACTTTGCAAGTTGGACTGACATGTGCTGATAGGCTGCAGATAGAATAAAAGAAATGCTAGGTGAAGCTGCCATGGGACAAGTTGGTAGACTGGAGCCACAGGCTGGAAGATCTACGTAGCAAGGCTCAAGTGCAGCTACTGAGAAATAAACCTGCGAGCCGGTGGGGAACCATTGCTGGTTCTGTGTGGGCTGTGGATGTACCAGAAAGACAGCACTCCTTAGGCTCCATTCACACCACTGTTTCTCTTTTCTGTTCTCCGGCTCCGTTAAGGAGCAGAAGAACGTAAAGGACGGATTCTGTTCATAATGGACACCTAACTGACACCAACAGAGCCTAAATACCCCATAGACTATAATGGGGTCTGTTTGGTGTCTGCTCAGAACATGATTTTCTAGCGGAGACAAAAGTACTGCATGCAGGACACCTCCTCTTTGAGTCTTCTTAGGGCTGTATTACA
Organism: Bufotes viridis; assembly: GCA_033119425.1. Taxonomy (NCBI): domain Eukaryota; kingdom Metazoa; phylum Chordata; class Amphibia; order Anura; family Bufonidae; genus Bufotes; species Bufotes viridis. Next base: position 70,265,290 of record CM065596.1, read on the forward strand.
TTGGCCGATAATCTCTAATGAGCGTTCACATGAACACTTGTTAGTGATCATATTCCAGGATAATACTGCCACTGATTGCCCAATGAATGAGCAAACACTCATTCATTTGGGAAATTCTGATTTTTTCACAAGCTTGACAGGACGTTCTGTCTAACCACCACTAGACAGTATGGGGAAGAGTGATGGCATAGCAATCGCTCCTCCCCATGCTGCAGAGGCGATCCCTGCATGAAATAGAAGCTGTCTCCTTCTCTAGCTAGCAACCAATTGCTGGAAGGGAACGCTTCCCTCCCTAGAATTGTTTGCTCAATCAGTCCGTGTAAAACAGGCTTTAAAAATCTCCAATGATCTCAAGAAATTTTTCTGATCTAGGTTTAGATAAGATCCAGCCATGGTAGGGTGTGCTGAAGGTAAGAAAGTCAGCTGAATATATGTATTTCATCATTGTGATAATTTGAGTACACAGGGAATCAATTTATTATGAATCTTGCATAGATCAAAGTGTAAAGAACATATAGATCCTACAGAAGGTGTAAACTAATTTAAAATGCAAAATGGATGGACATTTGTAAAACACTTAGTAAAGCACTTAGCCTAAAAAAGTTAAAGTTTTTGCTGAAATTACAGTGAGGTCACAGAGACAGAGAGTCGATTTGTGGCTTTGATCCACAGGATTCCTGTGAAGGTGAGAGAAGGATGATGCTGATCTTTGTAGTTCAGTATGAGAATCCTTGAGTATGTGGATGCTTTAGTACCACGTTTAATACGATGGCAATCACAGGGTAGAGATACCATCCAGTTGTTCTGATTATTCAGATAACTAACAAATTTGTGCTGTTATGTGGAGAGTTTTGGAGCAGGGAAGTTAGTAACTGTCATCTTAGTGGCCTTCCCCCATGATACTTCCATAACAGTATTCATGGTGCTTGTAAAGCCACCTGGACCACAGGGGCATATGTGAGTTAGTGTTCTAGTGGGCTGATAGGGGTAGTAGTATAACTCACTGTTCTGTAGCTCCATGGGCCGGTGCTCAGTGAAGGGAAGGACGGCACAAAATCCTTTGGGGCACTCTATTTGTTCAGGGGTTCCCAGCCAAATGATAGTTGAGGTGCCCTTGGTGGCAGGGACCTTGGTGTCCGTGACACCAGCACCGTTAGGTGCTTTGAAAGATGGTATGGAATAATGAGTGAGTCAAGAGTTTAACCTACAAGAACTTTACTTAAAATATTTGCTATGAGGTAGATAACATCCATGCAAGTAATGCCTTGGTACATAAGATGGAGATAAGCTGCACCTCCAGACAACAGGCACAGTGAGGCAGTGATATGCAGGTTCCAAGTCAATCTGATGGAGAGGTTGATACTTTCCTTATCTTGCTCTGAAACTTAAGCCTTTTTGTACTTTGGATCTTCTGAAACTGAACTAGAACTTGGCAACCAACAGGGTGATCTCCCTAGCGGCAGGCATCAGACATCTGATCCATTATTTGAACAGGTTGCTTCAATACAATTAATCCACTTCGCCTCTGACTCCAGGACAGTAGCACTATAAAAGGAAGGGACCCAATAGTCCTTGAGCTTGGTTTCCTATCTTTCTTGCTCTTTTCCTGGGTAGTCTCCAGGGGCACACAGGTTAGGTTACAGACTCCTCTCCTACCCTTCTCCCAACTAACTTCCTGTGCTTGACCTACACTATATATAAGTGACAGCTACACCTAGTAGTGACAGTGTGTAAATGCCGTTACCAGCCTGTTGTGAGGAATTAACAGCCATTACAAGGAAAATATATTTGGCATAAGATGACATATACAAAAGTTTGAAGTGTCCCCTTTTCTCACGTAGTGGGACACTGCACTTGTAGAATGGTAAGGACATTTAACTGCATCTCTGTCTTCAAGTTACAGAAAATACGCTTTCAATTTTACTCTAACCATTCCATGAGTTGTGTGACTATGTACTAAACCCATGACTTTTCATTTAGGAAAACAGCGAGTTTACATTAGGCCTCATAAACAAATCTAAATGAAAGACCCAAGCCTTGTCCTCCCAAATCTAGAATATGGGTAATAGCAGCACCAGTAAGCCAGCCAGAAGTAGTAGACTACAATTCTGAATTAGGAGAAAGAGGATGAGATTGTGGACTGGATATCTTACTCCTCTGAGTTACAACAGGATGATGTAGAGGTCACTTCTGAGTCTGACACCATGCCTTGGAGCCAGTGCAGTTTCTAGGTAAAATTTCTCTCAGGGCGAGTGTCAACCCCCCTGCAACAAAACTGCTTGATGAAATCATATCAGAAGAGTACTTGCAACCGTCTCATTATGTATATAAATATATATATATATATATATATATATATATATATATAGTAATAAAAATAGAGCAGCACTCCAAAAATTGATAAAAAACAAACGTGCTTCTTTATTCACCCAGAAGGCATGGCAACGTTTCAGCTCCTATGCCGGAGCCTTTCTTAAGCTTTGAGAAAGGCTCCGGCATAGGAGCTGAAACGTTGCCATGCCTTCTGGGTGAATAAAGAAGCACATTTGTTTTTTATCAATTTTTGGAGTGCTGCTCTATTTTTATTACTACATTATCTCGGATTGGTTTGTCCTTTCAAGAGCTCTGCACCCATTCATTTATAGGTGGTGCTGCCTCATTTTTGCATATATATATAACTATATATATATATATATATATATATATACACACACACACTGTATATATATTTTATGCTTAACACAAATTTATTGACAATAGAGCAAAAGAAAATCATAAATTACTGCTTAAACTGCTAAAAGTCGCAGGCAGAGTGGTACAGGAGAAATGCAGTATAATGGAAGGCAATACTCTTAGAAGAGTAGTCATGAAATATAATCATCAATAATGTGCAAAACAAAAAAACTGTCATGTTAGCATAACAGTGACAGCCATCAAGAGATCCCCATAACAGAGCCATCAAGAGATCCCCATAACAGAGCCATCAAGAGATCCCCATAACAGAGCCATCAAGAGATTCCCATAACAGAGCCATCAAGAGATTCCCAAAACAGAGGCACCGTTATGGGGGCATCCGATCCGTGGATGACACTGTTTTGGAGCCTGGAGGATCTGCTGGTCAGCGGGTAACACTGTTATGGGGCGATCTGTGGATGACACATATATTGAAGGCAACAGAAAAGTGCATTAGGCTTGTCAGTAAAAGCAAAAAAAGGAAGAGACCACTGTGGTACTCAGCAGAAGTGACCAAAATCATTAAACAAAAAGATGGCATTTAGTAAGTATAAAAACATCCAAAACGAGGATGACAGGGACATCTATATGATTAGGCAGAGAGAGGCCAATCAAGTTATAAGAGCTTCTAAAGCTCAGGCAGAAAAGAAATTAGCTCAGTCAGAAAAAAGGTGATAAGACATTCTTCAGATACATAAATGAAAAAAGGAAATTAAAACAAGGAATTACCCAATTAAAAACAAAAGAAGAAAGGTATATGGAAGAGGATAAAGAACTAGCTGACTGCCTTAATGAATACTTCTGTTTAGTTTTTACAAAGGAAAATGAAGGAGAAGGACCTCAGTAACCCTAAGTACACACCTAAGCGTTTTACAGCACGTTCAAAAGCACTGTAAAACGCACAACATGTGAAAAGCCATGCTTCCCTATGGGCATGGTTCACATTTGGGAGTTTTACAGCGCGTTTGAACGCGCTGAAAAACGCCAAACGCTGTCGCTTCAGCAAGAGCTTCTTTGGGGCGTTTTAACGCGCCTATGGGCCATGCTAAAATAGTGGTGTATCACTGAATCGCGCCTATGATGCGCGTTTCTTAATTGCAAAAACGCGCATCTAAAGACGCGCGATTCAGAAATGCTTAGGTGTGTTCCCAGCCTTAGGGAGGAAGACTAATGAATCCTTTGATGCATGTGTCTTTACAGAGGAAGAGGTTCTAAGTCACTAAGTCAGCTGTCTAAAATTAATACAAATAAATCACAGGGGCCTGATGGGATACACCCAAAGCTATTAAAAGAGCTTAGAGGTGTACTAGCAAAACCAATAACAGATTTATTTAACCAATCACTGCAACACCAAAATAGTCACATACACATACAAATAATAATGAATTTTTTTAGATATCATATAAAAACATGATCATACAACACATAATAAAAGAGTACAATGGTAAGCGCATTAAAGATGTGGAATGAATAGTCCAACAGACTCAAAATACATAATGGAGTAACACACTATTCAAATATTAACATAACAGTGACAATGCTTACTCACCTATCCCTATCACCCACATTCACCTATAAACCTAAAATGGGTAACAGGCAACACATATTAATGGATTATAATCCACTCCAGCGGAAAATGTCATCATTAAAAAGCCTGAACAATCCTATCTGTATAAATAGGGGGGAGAAAAGAAAGCCATGCAGTACCTGTGAATGAGGGACGCTAACCCGACGTACGTTTCGCTGTTTGCTTTTTCCTGGGGGTCTGTCTAAGGTTCTGCCTAGATTCTCCTCTAAATACCTCACCAAATTAGTGCATGATTGTGATTAGCAGTCAAATGAGCCAATCGCTATTCTCCATCTCTATCTCTATACTGGGGCGTCATCAATATGAGACCAACGTTCCTCTTATTTTTCTCTATGAACACCATCCATTCAATCACATGGCGCATCGTCATCATGTCCGATCATGTGACCATATCACATGCATGCAGGTCCTTGAGACTTAAAGAATAAAGAAAACTATTCTAATACTATGTAAGGTATCTCACTTATTTTTATCATTTTCTATCTAACCATATGATCGCATAACATTTACCTCAATTTTAAAAGCTCATGCTAATTTTCTACATAATAGCTTAATTTCCCACATGATATCCCGTTATGCCTACCCAGTCACATGATCGCATACCATGCTTGCAGGTCCTGCATATTTTAAAGTGCCAGTGCTCATATGCAAATAATAAATACATAAGTTGAAAAACTAGATGGTCATGCCAATATCATAGCATAAAAGATAAAAATTGATACCAACACATTCAACGACTTAATATAAAGTGCTACAGTGCTAATGATAATTGCTATTAACCAAAACATGATTATTCTTACAATAATATTACATAAAGTACATGGTGCATACATGATGATTACAGACTTAAAACCACTGGGTTCATTTATATAGACAAACATGATACAGTGCTGCGATAATAGGAAAAGCAATTCATATAAATTAAAGTGCCAGTGCCGTAATTGAGACATAGTGACCAAAGTTCTCAAAAAAAAAATGCCATAAAATAAAAATAGAAACGTGCACCCATGTGAGTGAAAAAGTCAGTATTGAACATGCATTTTAGATTAATGTCATTTTAAAAAAAAAACACTCAGTACATCAATATATGGTACCACAAATGCTTCAACCATCATAACCATATACTATTGCATATATGAACATTTTGGACCATCCATTACATATTCATAGTGCTCGCCTATTTATAGTATAGTGTCTCATAGGCTCATAAGAGTCCATCCATTCACATTCCTTGATTCAACCCGCCCCTTGCAATCAATGACGTGATGATCCCACATCCTGCGCATCTCACAAGGAACCATTCCAAAAGCGTATACCACTCCTAGAAAATATAATGAACAAATATTTATAAGAAACTAGTACTCATAATTAATTCAAAAGAGGCAAGGCAAGAGATAACTGAGACACTTGTATAATGTTACTGTTAAAACCAAATTCAATAAGTACAATGATTAAAATTACCTGTTAAAAAATCTGTAACTATTGGGATGATCCTGGACATAGAAGAGCCACCAAGCCAAAGCAAGACATTTATAGGAATAGGGCAAAAATATTAACCTCATTCAGACCGTTCGGTGAGACCGTATCCAAGCTACATATCCACCAAGTTTCTTTTTGACTCAATATCTTCTTCCAGTTGCCACCTCTGGGGGATCCAAAAACTTGGTCAATACCTCTGAACCGTAGGCCCGAGCTGTCACACCGGTGTGTCTCTTTAAAATGTCGGGCCAATGTTTGCTGTTGGCTAGCATCTTCCACCTCCCGTGCTCCCTCAATAGCTAGGATATGTTCCCTGATTCTCCTTTAAAAGGGACCGGGATGTCATTCCCACGTAAATTAGGCCACAAGGGCATAACGCCCAAGTTATGACTCCCACTGTTGTACATGTTATTGGGTACATTATCTTGTATTCCCGACTGTGTTTGGAGTCCCAAAAGGTTTCAACCCTGTCCATATTTTTACAAGCCACACAATGACCACAGGCTCTGTTACCACAGGGGCCACCTCTTGTGCAAAACCAATTGGGGGGCTTTTTCGTGTAGAGGCTCTTCACTAAGACATCCTTCAAATTTTTTGCCCTCCTGTATGTGATTCGTGGAGTTGACGGCAGAACCTTTTTGAGGTATGGATCAAGCAATAATACATTCCAGAATTTATTGAGAACCGACCTTATTTATTTCCACTTATGGTTGAATCCTGCAATAAATCTGATGATATTATCTTCCATTTTCTTACCAATTGGTTTGTGAAGTAGGTCCTGTCTCTTTGATAGGCGTGCCCGTTAATATGCCTTGTGGATACATGTACGATCATAGCCCCTTGATTCAAACTTCTCCTGTAGATCCATGGCCTGTTGTTCAAAAAATTATCAGTTGTGCAAATCCTTTGTGCTCTTAAAAACTGTCCTACGGGGATATTCTCTTTTCGGGGGCAGGATGGAACGAGGTTGCATGTAATACCGATTTTACCGATGTGGTCTTTCGATACATGTCCGTCACCACTCTCCCATCCGACTCCACCTCAAAGCATATGTCCAAAAAAATCCATCCTACTGCGTCCAATCTTATATGTGAGTCTAATGTTTTTCCCATCCCTATTCAGTTCATCAATGAAAGCAGCAAATTCATCCTCCGTCCCCTGCCAGACAATGAGAATATCATCAATCTACTGTCCCCAATAATGGACCTTGTCTGACAGGGGCGGAGGATTTGCCTGGAGGATCTCCCTTTCCCACAGCCCCAGGAATAGATTAGCATACGAGGGCGCACAAGACGCCCCCATAGCTGTACCCTGGAGCTGTAGGAAGTGAGATCCCCCAAACATGAAGGTGTTATGAGTCAACACGAATGTCAATAATTACATTAACAGATTTATTTAACCAATCACTGGTAACAGAAGTCTTCCCAGAAGATTGAAAATTAGCAAACGTTCTGCCAATTTACAAGAAAGGTAGTAGAGAGGAATCAGGCAACTATAGGCCAGTAAGGGTCCTTTCACACTGGCGTTTTTGTTTTCCGGCATAGAGATCCGTCGTCGGGTCTCTATGCCGGAAAAATCCTGATCAGTATCATCCCCATGCATTCTGAATGGAGAGAAATCCGTTCAGGATGCATCAGGATTTCTTCAGTTCAGGACCGGAACGTTTTTTGGACGCAGCAAATACCGCAGCATGCTGCGCTTTTTGTTCCGTCCAAAAATCCGGAACACTTGCTGCAAGGACGGATCCGGAATTAATGCCCATTGAAAGGCATTAATCCGGATCCAACCTTAAGCTAAACTTCGTTTCGGCGCATCGCCGGATCCGACGTTTAGCTTTTTCTCAATTGTTACCATGGCAGCCGGGACGCTAAAGTCCTGGTTGCCATGGTAAAATGTAGTGGGGAGCGGGGGAGCAGTATACTTACCATCCGTGCGGCTCCCGGGGAGATCCAGAGTGACGTCAGGGCGCCCTACACACATGGATCACGTGATCGCATGGATGGGCATGGGGCGCTCTGACGTCATTCTGGAGCGCCCTGGGAGCCGCACGAACTGTAAGTATACCACTCCCCCGCTCCCCGCTCCTACTATGGCAACCAGGACTTTAATAGCGTCCTGGCTGCCATAGTAACCTGAAAGCATTTCGAAGACTGATCAGGATCCTGATCAGTCTTCTAATGCTTCAGGCGACTTGCGTTCTGACGGATCCGGCGGGACGGAAGTCCCTGCCGGATCCTCAAAACGCAAGTGTGAAAGGACCCTAAGCCTGACATCAATAGTGGGGAAATTAATGGAAACCATACTCAAGGAGAGGATTGTGAAACATCTAAAAACCCATGGGTTGATTGATAAAAAACAGCATGGATTTACTTCAGGGAGATCATGTCAAACTAATCTTATTTACTTTTTTGATTGGATGACTAAAATAATAGATGGCGGAGGTGCAGTAGACATCGCTTATCTGGACTTTAGTAAGGCTTTTGATACTGTCCCACATAGAAGGCTTATTAATAAACTGCAGTCTTTGAGCTTGGGCTCACATATTGTTAAATGGATTAGGCAGCGGCTGAAGGACAGAAAACAGAGGGTTGCAGTCAATGGAATATGTTCATGCCATGGTATTGTTACCAGTGAGGTACCTCAGGGATCTGTTCTGGGACCCATATTGTTTAATATCTTTATCAGCGAAATTGCAGATGGCCTCAAAGGTAAGGTGTGTCTTTTTGCTGATGACACAAAGATTTGTAACAGGGTTGATGTTCCTGGAGGGATAAAACAAATGGAAAAGGATTTAGGAAAACTAGAGAAATGGTCAAAAATCTGGCAACTTAAATTTAATGTCGATAAGTGCAAGATAATGCACCTGGGGCGTAAAAACCCAAGAGCAGAATATAAAATCAGTGATACAGTACTAACCTCAGTATCTGAGGAAAGGGATTTAGGGGTCATTATATCAGACGACCTAAAGGTGGGCAGACAATGTTATAGAGCAGCAGGAAATGTCAGCAGAATGCTTGGGTGTATAGGGAGAAGCATTAACAGTAGAAAGAGGGAGGTGCTTGTGCCGCTCTACAGAGCACTAGTGAGACCTCATTTGGAGTATTGTGTGCAGTACTGGAGACTAGTGTTGAGCGAACAGTTTGAGCATCGTTCGGGTTCGAACTGAATTTTGGGGTGTCCGGGACACGGACCCGAACCCGGACATTTTCAACAAAGTTCGGGTTCGGGTCCGTTGTTCGGCGACTTCTTCCCGCTTTCTGAATGGCTGCACAGCAGCCAATCAGCTAGCGTTTTACTTCTTGCCCTAAGAGCCCATCACAGCCATGCCTACTAATGGTAGGCATGGCTTCTGTGAGGGCGAGATTAGGCAGGGAAAAGTCAGCAACAGCACCTAATGAAATTTTCTGGGTTGATCGGCAGCCATTTTGTGACTTATGGTGCACCAGAAGAAGCTGCCACCAAGTCCATCAATCCATTAATACTAGTTTTGTTTTTTTTGCTATATCCTACATCAGGGGCTTGGCTGAGCAAATTGTCACCCCTAGAAACTCAGGATAGCAATTTCTATATTTTATTAAGGGGTTAAATACAATTGCCCAAATACCAATCCCCTAAATCTGGTGTTCCAGCTTTGGCTAGACAAGTATAATACTGTCTGCTGTCTGGCAAAGGATAGATTATTTTCTGTGGTGAAATTCAATTGCCAAAATAGCAATACCATAAATCAGTGGTTTCAGCTGTGGCTGGCAAAATAGAATAGTGTCCGCCAAAACATATATTTTGCTCTGGGGTGAAATTAATCTGGCAAAATAGCAATACCCTGAATCTGGTGTCCCAGATGTTGCAGGCCAGATTTCATAGTGTCCGCCAAAACATATATTTTGTTCTGCGGGTGAAATTAATCTGCCAAAATAGCAATACCCTGAATCTGGTGTCCTAGCTGTTGCAGGTCAGATTTCATAGTGTTCGACAAAACATATATTTTGTTCTAGGGTGAAATTAATCTGCCAAAATAGCAATACCCTGAATCTGGTGTCCCAGCTGTTGCAGGCCAGATTTCATAGTGTCTGACAAAACATATATTTTGTTCTGGGGTTAAATTAATCTGCCAAAGTAGCAATACCCTGAATCTGGTGTCCCAGCTGTTGCAGGCCAGATTTCATAGTGTCCGCCAAAACATATATTTTGTTCTGGGGTGAAATTCAATTGCCAAAATAGCAATACCATAAATCAGTGGTTTCAGCTGTGGCTGGCAAAATAGAATAGTGTCCGCCAAAACATATATTTTGTTCTGGGGTGAAATTGATCTGCCAAAAAAGCAATACCCTGAATCTGGTGTCCCAGCTGTTGCAGGCCAGATTTCATAGTGTCTGACAAAACATATATTTTGTTCTGGAGTGAAATTAATCTGCCAAAATAGCAATACCCTGAATCAGGTGTCCCAGCTGTTGCAGGTCAGATTTCATAGTGTCCGCCAAAACATATATTTTGTTCTGGGGTGATATTCAATTTGCCAAAATAGAAATACCCTGAATCTGGTGTCCCAGCTGTTGCAGGCCAGGTTTTATTGTGTCCGCCAAAACATATATTTTGTTCTGGGGTGAAATTCAATTGCCAAAATAGCAATAACATAAATCAGTGGTTTTAATTGTGGCTGATAAAATATAATAGTGTCCGTCAAAACATATATTTTGTTCTGGGGTGAAATTAATCTGCCAAAATAGCAATACCCTGAATCTTTTGTCCCAGCTGTTGCAGGCCAGATTTCATAGTGTCTGACAAAACATATATTTTGTTCTGGGGTGAAATTCAATTGCCAAAATAGCAATACCATAAATCAGTGGTTTCAGCTGTGGCTGGCAAAATAGAATAGTGTCCGTCAAAACGTACATTTTGTTCTGGGGTGAAATTAATCTGCCAAAATAGCAATACCGTGAATCTGGTGTCCCAGCTGTTGCAGGCCAGATTTCATAGTTTCCGCCAAAACATATATTTTGTTCTGGGGTGAAATTAATCTGCCAAAGTAGCAATACCCTGAATCTGGTGTCCCAGCTGTTGCAGGCCAGATTTCATAGTGTCCGCCAAAACATATATTTTGTTCTGGGGTGAAATTCAATTGCCAAAATAGCAATACCATAAATCAGTGGTTTCAGCTGTGGCTGGCAAAATAGAATAGTGTCCGCCAAAACATATATTTTGTTCTGGGGTGAAATTGATCTGCCAAAAAAGCAATACCCTGAATCTGGTGTCCCAGCTGTTGCAGGCCAGATTTCATAGTTTCTGACAAAACATATATTTTGTTCTGGGGTGAAATTAATCTGCCAAAATAGCAATACCCTGAATCAGGTGTCCCAGCTGTTGCAGGTCAGATTTCATAGTGTCCGCCAAAACATATATTTTGTTCTGGGGTGATATTCAATTTGCCAAAATAGAAATACCCTGAATCTGGTGTCCCAGCTGTTGCAGGCCAGGTTTTATTGTGTCCGCCAAAACATATATTTTGTTCTGGGGTGAAATTCAATTGCCAAAATAGCAATAACATAAATCAGTGGTTTTAATTGTGGCTGGCAAAATAGAATAGTGTCCGTCAAAACATATATTTTGTTCTGGGGTGAAATTAATCTGCCAAAATAGCAATACCCTGAATCTTTTGTCCCAGCTGTTGCAGGCCAGATTTCATAGTGTCCGCCAAAACATATATTTTGCTCTGGGGTGAAATTCAATTGCCAAAATAGCAATACCATAAATCAGTGGTTTCAGCTGTGGCTGGCAAAATAGAATAGTGTCCGTCAAAACGTACATTTTGTTCTGGGGTGAAATTAATCTGCCAAAATAGCAATACCGTGAATCTGGTGTCCCAGCTGTTGCAGGCCAGATTTCATAGTTTCCGCCAAAACATATATTTTGTTCTGGGGTGAAATTAATCTGCCAAAATAGCAATACCCTGAATCTGGTATCAAAGCTGTTGCAGGCCAGATTTCATAGTGTCCCCCAAAACATATATTTTGTTCTGAGGTGAAATTAATCTGCCAAAATAGCAATACCATAAATCAGTGGTTTCAGCTGTGGCTGGCAAAATAGAATAGTGTCCGCCAAAACATATATTTTGTTCTGGGGTGAAATTAATCTGGCAAAATAGCAATACCCTGAATCTGGTGTCCCAGCTGTTGCAGGCCAGCATTCATAGTGTCTGCAAAAACATATATTTTGTTCTGGGGTGACATTCAATTGCCAAAATAGCAATACCCTGAATCAGGTGTCCCAGCTGTTGCAGGCCACGTTTCATAGTGTCCGTCAAAACATATATTTTGTTCTGGGGTGATATTCAGTTGCCAAAATAGCAATACCATAAATCAGTGGTTTCAGCTGTGGCTGGCAAAATAGAATAATGTCCGCCAAAACATATATTTTGTTCAGGGGTGAAATTCAATTGCCAAAATAGCAATACCATAAATCAGTGGTTTCAGCTGTGGCTGGCAAAATAGAATAGTATCCGCCAAAACATATATTTTGTTCTGGGGTGAAATTAATGTGCCAAAATAGCAATACCCTGAATCTGGTGTCCCAGCTGTTGCAGGCCACTTTTCATAGTGTCCGTCAAAACATATATTTTGTTCTGGGATGAAATTAATCTGCCAAAATAGCAATACCATAAATCAGTGGTTTCAGCTGTGGCTGGCAAAATAGAATAGTGTCCGCCAAAACATATATTTTGTTCTGGGGTTAAAAGAATCTGCCAAAATAGCAATACCCTGATTCTGGTGTCCCAGCTGTTGCAGGCCACGTTTCATAGTGTCCGTCAAAACATACATTTTGTTCTGGGGTGAAATTCAATTGCCAAAATAGCAATACCATAAATCAGTGGTTTCAGCTGTGGCTGGCAAAATGGAATAGTGTCTGCCAAAACATATATGTTGTTCTGGGTTGAAATTACTCTGCCAAAATTGCAATACCCTGAATCTGGTGTACCAGCTGTTGCAGGCCAGATTTCATAGTGTCTTCCAAAACATATATTTTGTTCTGGGGTGAAATTAATCTGCCAAAATAGCAATTCCATGAATCAGGAGTCCCAGCTGTGGCAGGCCAGATTTCATAGTGTCCGCCAAAACATATATTTTGTTCTGGGGTGAAATTAATGTCCTAAAATAGCAATACCCTGAATCTGGTGTCCCAGCTGTTGCAGGCCAGATTTCATAGTGTCCGCTAAAACATATATTTTGTTCTGGGGTGAAATTAATCTGCCAAAATAGCAATACCCTGAATCAGGTGTCCCAGCTGTTGCAGGTAAGATTTCATAGTGTCCGCCAAAACATATATTTTGTTCTGGGGTGATATTCAATTGCCAAAATAGAAATACCCTGAATCTGGTGTCCCAGCTGTTGCAGGCCAGATTTCATAGTGTCCGCCAAAACATATATTTTGTTCTGGGGTGAAATTCAATTGCCAAAATAGCAATACCATAAATCAGTGGTTTCAGCTGTGGCTGGCAAAATAGAATAGTGTCCGCCAAAACATATATTTTGTTCTGGGGTGAAATTAATCTGCCAAAATAGCAATACCCTGAATCTGGTGTCCCAGCTGTTGCAGGCCAGATTTCATAGTGTCCGCTAAAACATATATTTTGTTCTGGGGTGAAATTAATCTGCCAAAATAGCAATACCCTGAATCAGGTGTCCCAGCTGTTGCAGGTAAGATTTCATAGTGTCCGCCAAAACATATATTTTGTTCTGGGGTGAAATTAATCTGCCAAAATAGCAATACCCTGAATCAGTGTGTCCCAGCTGTTGCAGGCAAAATTTCATAGTGTCCGCCAAAACATATATTTTGTTCTGGGGTGAAATTCAATCTGCCAAAATAGCAATACCCTTAATCTGGTGTCCCAGCTGTTGCAGGCCAGGATTCATAGTGTCCGCCAAAACATATATTTTGTTCTGGGGTGAAATTCAATTGCCAAAATAGCAATACCATAAATCAGTGGTTTCAGCTGTGGCTGGCAAAATAGAATAGTGTCCGCCAAAACATATATTTTGTTCTGGGGTGAAATTAATCTGCCAAAATAGCAATACCCTGAATCTGGTGTCCCAGCTGTTGCAGGTCAGGATTTCATAGTGTCTGCCAAAACATATATTTTGTTCTGGGGTGACATTCAATTGCCAAAATAGCAATACCCTGAATCTGGTGTCCCAGCTGTTGCAGGCCAGGATTTCATAGTGTCTTTCAAAACATATATTTTGTTCTGGGGTGACATTCAATTGCCAAAATAGCAATACCCTGAATCTGGTGTCCCAGCTGTTGCAGGCCAGATTTCATAGTGTCCGCCAAAACATATATTTTGTTCTGGGGTGAAATTCAATTGCCAAAATAGCAATACCATAAATCAGTGGTTTCAGCTGTGGCTGGCAAAATATAATAGTGTCCGCCAAAACATATATTTTGTTCTGGGGTGAAATTCAATTGCCAAAATAGAAATAACATAAATCATTGGTTTCCAGCTGTGGCTGGCAAAATAGAATAGTGTCCGCCAAAACATATATTTTGTTCTGGGGTAAAATTAATGTGCCAAAATAGCAATACCCTGAATCTGGTGTCCCAGCTGTTGCAGGCCAGGATTCATAGTGTCCGCAAAAACATATATTTTGTTCTGGAGTGACATTCAATTGCCAAAATAGCAATACCCTGAATCTGGTGTCCCAGCTGTTGCAGGCCAAGTTTCATAGTGTCCGCCAAAACATATATTTTGTTCTGGGGTGAAATTAATCTGCCAAAATAGCAATACCCTGAATCTGCTGTCTCAGCTGTTGCAGGCCAGATTTCATAGTGTTCGCCAAAACATATATTTTGTTCTGGGGTGAAATTAATCTGCCAAAATAGCAATACCCTGAATCTGGTGTCCCAGCTGTTGCAGGCCAGATTTCATAGTGTCCGCCAAAACATATATTTTGTTCTGGGATGAAATTAATCTGCCAAAATAGCAATACCATAAATCAGTGATTTCAGCTGTGGCTGGCAAAATAGAATAGTGTCCGCCAAAACATATAATTTGTTCTGGGGTAAAATTAATGTGCCAAAATAGCAATACCCTGAATCTGGTGTCCCAGCTGTTGCAGGCCAGGATTCATAGTGTCCGCAAAAACATATATTTTGTTCTGGATGACATTCAATTGCCAAAAAAACAATACCCTGAATCTGGTGTCCCAGCTGTTGCAGGCCACGTTTCATAGTGTCCGTCAAAACATATATTTTGTTCTGGGGTGAAATTCAATTTCCAAAATAGCAATACCATAAATCGGTGGTTTCAGCTGTGGCTGGCAAAATAGAATAGTGTCCGCCAAAACATATATGTTGTTCTCGGGTGAAATTAATCTGCCAATATAGCAATACCCTGAATCTGGTGTCCCAGCTGTTGCAGGCCAGATTTCATAGTGTCTTCCAAAACATATATTTTGTTCTGGGTTGAAATTAATCTGCCAAAATAGCAATACCCTGAATCAGGTGTCCCAGGTGTTGAAGGCCAGATTTCATAGTGTCCGCCAAAACATATATTTTGTTCTGGGGTTAAATTCCATTGCCAGAATAGCAATACCATAAATCAGTGGATTCAGCTGGGGCTGGTAAAATAGAATAGTGTCCGCCAAAACATATATTTTGTTCTGGGGTGAAATTAATCTGCCTAAATAGCAATACCCTGAATCTGGTGTCCCAGTTGTTACAGGCCAGATTTCATAGTGTCCGCCAAAACATATATTTTGTTCTGGGTTGAAATTCAATTGCCAAAATAGCAATACCATAAATCAGTGGTTTCAGCTGTGGCTGGCAAAATAGAATAGTGTCCGCCAAAACATATATTTTGTTCTGGGGTGAAATTAATGTGCCAAAATAGCAATACCCTGAATCTGGTGTCCCAGCTGTTGCAGGTCAGGATTCATAGTGTCATCAAAAACATATATTTTGTTCTGGGGTGACATTCAATTGCCAAAATAGCAATACCCTGAATCTGGTGTCCCAGCTGTTGCAGGCCAAGGTTCATAGTGTCCGTCAAAACATATATTTTGTTCTGGGGTGGCATTCAATTGCCAAAATAGCAATACCCTTAATCTGGTGTCGCAGCTGTTGCAGGCCAGGATTCATAGTGTCTTGCAAAACATATATTTTGTTCTGGGGTGACATTCAATTGCCAAAATAGCAATACCCTGAATCTGGTGTCCTTGCTGTTGCAGGCCAGGATTCAAAGTGTCTTGCAAAACATATTTTTTGTTCTGGGGTGACATTCAATTGCCAAAATTGCAATACCCTGAATCTGGTGTCCCAGCTGTTGCAGGCCAGATTTCATAGTGTCCGCCAAAACATATTTTTGTTCTGGGGTGAAATTCAATTGCCAAAATGGCAATACCATAAATCAGGGGTTTCAGCTGCGGCTGGCAAAATAGAATAGTGTCCGCCAAAACATATATTTTGTTCTGGGGTGAAATTAATGTCCAAAAATAGCAATACCCTGAATCTGGTGTCCCAGCTGTTGCAGGTCAGGATTCATAGTGTCCGCAAAAACATATATTTTGTTCTGGGGTGACATTCAATTGCCAAAATAGCAATACCCTGAATCTGGTGTCCCAGTTGTTGCAGGCCAAGTTTCATAGTGTCCGTCAAAATATATATTTTGTTCTGGGGTGACATTCAATTGCCAAAATAGCAATACCCTGAATCTGGTGTCCCAGCTGTTGCAGGCCAGGATTCATAGTGTCTTTCAAAACATATATTTTGTTCTGGGGTGACATTCAATTGCCAAAATAGAAATACTCTGAATCTGGTGTCCCAGCTGTTGCAGGCCACGTTTCATAGTGTCCGTCAAAACATATATTTTGTTCTGGGGTGAAATTCAATTGCCAAAATAGCAAGACCATAAATCAGTGGTTTCAGCTGTGGCTGGCAAAATATAATAGTGTCCGCCAAAACATATATTTTGTTCTGGGGTGAAATTCAATTGCCAAAATAGAAATAACATAAATCAGTGGTTTCAGCTGTGGCTGGCAAAATAGAATAGTGTCCGCCAAAACATATATTTTGTTCTGGGGTAAAAATAATCTGCCAAAATAGCAATACCCTGAATCTGCTCTCTCAGCTGTTGCAGGCCAGATTTCATAGTGTTCGCCAAAACATATATTTTGTTCTGGGGTGAAATTAATCTGCCAAAATAGCAATACCCTGAATCTGGTGTCCCAGCTGTTGCAGGCCAGATTTCATAGTGTCCGCCAAAACATATATTTTGTTCTGGGATGAAATTCAATCTGCCAAAATAGCAATACCATAAATCAGTGATTTCAGCTGTGGCTGGCAAAATAGAATAGTGTCCGCCAAAACATATATTTTGTTCTGGGGTAAAATTAATGTGCCAAAATAGCAATACCCTGAATCTGGTGTCCCAGCTGTTGCAGGCCAGGATTCATAGTGTCCGCAAAAACATATATTTTTTTCTGGATGACATTCAATTGCCAAAAAAACAATACCCTGAATCTGGTGTCCCAGCTGTTGCAGGCCACGTTTCATATTGTCCGTCAAAACATATATTTTGTTCTGGGGTGAAATTCAATTTCCAAAATAGCAATACCATAAATCAGTGGTTTCAGCTGTGGCTGGCAAAATAGAATTGTGTCCGCCAAATTCAATTGCCAAAATAGCAATACCCTGAATCTGGTGTCCTTGCTGTTGCAGGCCAGGATTCAAAGTGTCTTGCAAAACATATTTTTTGTTATGGGGTGACATTCAATTGCCAAAATTGCAATACCCTGAATCTGGTGTCCCAGCTGTTGCAGGCCAGATTTCATAGTGTCCGCCAAAACATATATTTTGTTCTGGGGTGAAATTCAATTGCCAAAATGGCAATACCATAAATCAGTGGTTTCAGCTGCGGCTGGCAAAATAGAATAGTGTCCGCCAAAACATATATTTTGTTCTGGGGTGAAATTAATGTCCAAAAATAGCAATACCCTGAATCTGGTGTCCCAGCTGTTGCAGGTCAGGATTCCTAGTGTCCGCAAAAACATATATTTTGTTCTGGGGTGACATTCAATTGCCAAAATAGCAATACCCTGAATCTGGTGTCCCAGCTGTTGCAGGCCAAGTTTCATAGTGTCCGTCAAAATATATATTTTGTTCTGGGGTGACATTCAATTGCCAAAATAGCAATACCCTGAATCTGGTGTCCCAGCTGTTGCAGGCCAGGATTCATAGTGTCTTTCAAAACATATATTTTGTTCTGGGGTGACATTCAATTGCCAAAATAGAAATACCCTGAATCTGGTGTCCCAGCTGTTGCAGGCCACGTTTCATAGTGTCCGTCAAAACATATATTTTGTTCTGGGGTGAAATTCAATTGCCAAAATAGCAAGACCATAAATCAGTAGTTTCAGCTGTGGCTGGCAAAATATAATATTGTCCGCCAAAACATATATTTTGTTCTGGGGTGAAATTCAATTGCCAAAATAGAAATAACATAAATCAGTGGTTTCAGCTGTGGCTGACAAAATAGAATAGTGTCCGCCAAAACATATATTTTGTTCTGGGGTAAAATTAATCTGCCAAAATAGCAATACCCTGAATCTGCTCTCTCAGCTGTTGCAGGCCAGATTTCATAGTGTTCGCCAAAACATATATTTTGTTCTGGGGTGAAATTAATCTGCCAAAATAGCAATACCCTGAATCTGGTGTCCCAGCTGTTGCAGGCCAGATTTCATAGTGTCCGCCAAAACATATATTTTGTTCTGGGATGAAATTAATCTGCCAAAATAGCAATTCCATAAATCAGTGATTTCAGCTGTGGCTGGCAAAATAGAATAGTGTCCGCCAAAACATATATTTTGTTCTGGGGTAAAATTAATGTGCCAAAATAGCAATACCCTGAATCTGGTGTCCCAGCTGTTGCAGGCCAGGATTCATAGTGTCAGCAAAAACATATATTTTGTTCTGGATGACATTCAATTGCCAAAAAAACAATACCCTGAATCTGGTGTCCCAGCTGTTGCAGGCCACGTTTCATATTGTCCGTCAAAACATATATTTTGTTCTGGGGTGAAATTCAATTTCCAAAATAGCAATACCATAAATCAGTGGTTTCAGCTGTGGCTGGCAAAATAGAATAGTGTCCGCCAAAAGATATATGTTGTTCTCGGGTGAAATTAATCTGCCAATATAGCAATACCCTGAATCTGGTGTCCCAGCTGTTGCAGGCCAGATTTCATAGTGTCTTCCAAAACATATATTTTGTTCTGGGTTGAAATTAATCTGCCAAAATAGCAATACCCTGAATCAGGTGTCCCAGGTGTTGAAGGCCAGATTTCATAGTGTCCGCCAAAACATATATTTTGTTCTGGGGTGAAATTCAATTGCCAGAATAGCAATACCATAAATCAGTGGATTCAGCTGTGGCTGGTAAAATAGAATAATGTCCGCCAAAACACATATTTTGTTCTGGGGTGAAATTAATCTGCCTAAATAGCAATACCCTGAATCTGGTGTCCCAGTTGTTACAGGCCAGATTTCATAGTGTCCGCCAAAACATATATTTTGTTCTGGGTTGAAATTCAATTGCCAAAATAGCAATACCATAAATCAGTGGTTTCAGCTGTGGCTGGCAAAATAGAATAGTGTCCGCCAAAACATATATTTTGTTCTGGGGTGAAATTAATCTGCCAAAATAGCAATACCCTGAATCTGGTGTCCCAGCTGTTGCAGGTCAGGATTCATAGTGTCATCAAAAACATATATTTTGTTCTGGGGTGACATTCAATTGCCAAAATAGCAATACCCTGAATCTGGTGTCCCAGCTGTTGCAGGCCAAGGTTCATAGTGTCCGTCAAAACATATATTTTGTTCTGGGGTGGCATTCAATTGCCAAAATAGCAATACCCTGAATCTGGTGTCGCAGCTGTTGCAGGCCAGGATTCATAGTGTCTTGCAAAACATATATTTTGTTCTGGGGTGACATTCAATTGCAAAAATAGCAATACCCTGAATCTGGTGTCCTTGCTGTTGCAGGCCAGGATTCAAAGTGTCTTGCAAAACATATTTTTTGTTCTGGGGTGACATTCAATTGCCAAAATTGCAATAACCTGAATCTTGTGTCCCAACTGTTGCATGCAACGTTTCATAGTGTCCGTCAAAACATATATTTTGTTCTGGGGTGAAATTCAATTGCCAAAATAGCAAGACCATAAATCAGTGGTTTCAGCTGTGGCTGGCAAAATAGAATAGTGTCCGCCAAAACATATATTTTGTTCTGGGGTGAAATTCAATTTCCAAAATAGCAATACCATAAATCAGTGGTTTCAGCTGTGGCTGGCAAAATAGAATAGTGTCCGCCAAAAGATATATGTTGTTCTCGGGTGAAATTAATCTGCCAATATAGCAATACCCTGAATCTGGTGTCCCAGCTGTTGCAGGCCAGATTTCATAGTGTCTTCCAAAACATATATTTTGTTCTGGGTTGAAATTAATCTGCCAAAATAGCAATACCCTGAATCAGGTGTCCCAGGTGTTGAAGGCCAGATTTCATAGTGTCCGCCAAAACATATATTTTGTTCTGGGGTGAAATTACTCTGCCAAAATAGCAATACCATAAATCAGTGGTTTCAGCTGTGGCTGGCAAAATAGAATAGTGTCCGCCAAAACATATATTTTGTTCTGCGGTGAAATTAATCTGCCAAAATAGCAATACCCTGAATCTGGTGTCCCAGCTGTTGCAGGCCAGATTTCATAGTGTCCGCCAAAACATATATTTTGTTCTGGGGTGAAATTCAATTGCCAAAATAGCAATACCATAAATCAGTGGTTTCAGCTGTGGCTGGCAAAATTGAATAGTGTCCGCAAAAACATATATTTTGTTCTGGGGTGAAATTAATCTGCCAAAATAGCAATACCCTGAATCTGGTGTCCCAGCTGTTGCAGGCCAGGATTCATAGTGTCTTCCAAAACATATATTTTGTTCTGGGGTGAAATTTATCTGCCAAAATAGCAATACCCTGAATCTGGTGTCCCAGCTGTTGCAGGCCAGATTTCATAGTGTCCGCCAAAACATATATTTTGTTCTGGGGTGAAATTAATCTGCCAAAATAGCAATACCCTGAATCTGGTGTCCCAGCTGTTGCAGGCGAGATTTCATAGTGTCCGCCAAAACATATATTTTGTTCTGGGATGAAATTAATCTGCCAAAATAGCAATACCATAAATCAGTGGTTTCAGCTGTGGCTGGCAAAATAGAATAGTGTCCGCCAAAACATATATTTTGTTCTGGGGTGAAATTAATCTGCCAAAATAGCAAAACCCTGAATCTGGTGTTCCAGCTGTTGCAGGCCAGGATTCATAGTGTCCGCAAAAACATATATTTTGTTCTAGGGTGACATTCAATTGCCAAAATAGCCATACCATAAATCAGTGGTTTCAGCTGTGGCTGGCAAAATAGAATAGAGTCCTCCAAAACATATATTTTGTTCTGTGGTAAAATTAATCTGCCAAAATAGCAATACCCTGAATCTGGTGTCCCAGCTGTTGCAGGCCAGATTTCAAAGTATCCGCCAAAACATATATTTTGTTCTTGGGTGAAATTACTCTGCCAAAATAGCAATTCCTCAAATCAGTGGTTTCAGCTGTGCATGGCAAAATAGAATAGTGTCCGCCAAAACATATATTTGTGTCTGGGGTGAAATTAATCTGCCAAAGTAGCAATACCCTGAATCTGGTGTCCCAGCTGTTGCAGGCCACGTTTCTTAGTGTCTGTCAAAACATATATTTTGTTCTGGGGTGAAATTCAATTTCCAAAATAGCAATACCATAAATCAGTGGTTTCAGATGTGGCTGGCAAAATACAATAGTGTCCGCCAAAACATATATGTTGTTCTCGGGTGAAATTAATATGCTAAAATAGCAATACCCTGAATCTGGTGTCCCAGCTGTTGCAGGCCAGTTTTCATAGTGTCTTCCAAAACATATATTTTGTTCTGGGGTGAAATTAATCTGCCAAAATAGCAATACCCTGAATCTGGTGTCCCAGCTGTTGCAGGCAAGATTTCATAGTGTCCGCCAAAACATATATTTTGTTCTGGGGTGATATTCATCTGCCAAAATAGCAATACCCTGAATCTGGTGTCCCAGCTGTTGCAGGCCAGATTTCATAGTGTCCGCCAAAACATATATTTTGTTCTGGGATGAAATTAATCTGCCAAAATAGCAATACCATAAATCAGTGGTTTCAGCTGTGGCTGGCAAAATAGAATAGTGTCCGCCAAAACATATATTTTGTTCTGGAGTGAAATTAATCTGCCAAAATAGCAAAACCCTGAATCTGGTGTCCCAGCTGTTGCAGGCCAGGATTCATAGTGTCCGCAAAAACATATATTTTGAAAAACATATATTTTGTTCTGGGGTGACATTCAATTGCCAAAATAGCCATACCATAAATCAGTGGTTTCAGCTGTGGCTGGCAAAATAGAATAGTGTCCTCCAAAACATATATTTTGTTCTGTGGTAAAATTAATCTGCCAAAATAGCAATACCCTGAATCTGGTGTCCCAGCTGTTGCAGGCCAGATTTCAAAGTATCCGCCAAAACATATATTTTGTTCTTGGGTGAAATTACTCTGCCAAAATAGCAATTCCTCAAATCAGTGGTTTCAGCTGTGCATGGCAAAATAGAATAGTGTCCGCCAAAACATATATTTTGTTCTGGGGTGAAATTAATCTGCCAAAATAGCAATACCCTGAATCTGGTGTCCCAGCTGCTGCAGGCCACGTTTCATAGTGTCTGTCAAAACATATATTTTGTTCTGGGGTGAAATTCAATTTCCAAAATAGCAATACCATAAATCAGTGGTTTCAGATGTGGCTGGCAAAATACAATAGTGTCCGCCAAAACATATATGTTGTTCTCGGGTGAAATTAATCTGCTAAAATAGCAATACCCTGAATCTGGTGTCCCAGCTGTTGCAGGCCAGATTTCATTGAGTCTTCCAAAACATATATTTTGTTCTGGGGTGAAATTAATCTGCCAAAATAGCAATACCCTGAATCAGGTGTCCCAGCTGTTGCAGGCCAGATTTCATAGTGTCCGCCAAAACATATATTTTGTTCTGGGGTGATATTCAATTGCCAAAATAGAAATAGCCTGAATCAGGTGTCCCAGCTGTTGCAGGCCAGATTTCATAGTGTCCGCCAAAACATATATTTTGTTCTGGGGTGATATTCAATTGCAAAAATAGCAATACCCTGAATCTGGTGTCCCAGCTGTTGCAGGCCAGATTTTATAGTGTCCGCCAAAACATATATTTTGTTCTGTGGTAAAATTAATCTGCCAAAATAGCAATACCCTGAATCTGGTGTCCCAGCTGTTGCAGGCCAAATTTCATAGTGTCCGTTAAAACATATATTTTGTTCTGGGGTGAAATTAATCTGCCAAAATAGCAATACCCTGAATCTGGTGTCCCAGCTGTTGCAGGCCAGGATTCATAGTGTCTTCCAAAACATATATTTTGTTCTGGGGTGAAATTAATCTACCAATATAGCAATACCCTGAATCTGGTGTCCCAGCTGATGCAGGCCAGATTTCATAGTGTCCGCCAAAACATATATTTTGTTCTGGGGTGAAATTAATCTGCCAAAATAGCAATACACTGAATCTAATGTCCCAGCTGTTGCAGGCCAGATTTCATAGTGTCCGCCAAAACATATATTTTGTTCTGGGTGAAATTAATCTGCCAAAATAGCAATACCATAAATCAGTGGTTTCAGCTGTGGCTGGCAAAATAGAATAGTGTACGCCAAAACATATATTTTGTTCTGGGGTGAAATTAATCTGCCAAAATAGCAATACACTGAATCTGGTGTCCCATCTGTTGCAGGCCAGGATTCATAGTGTCCGCAAAAACATATATTTTGTTCTGGGGTGACATTCAATTGCCAAAATAGCAATACTCCTGAATCTGGTGTCCCAGCTGTTGCAGGCCAGGTTTCATAGTGTCCGCCAAAACATATATTTTGTTCTGGGGTGAAATTCAATTGCCAAAATAGCAATACCCTGAATCTGGTGTCCCAGCTGTTGCAGGCCAGGTTTCATAGTGTCCGCCAAAACATATATTTTGTTCTGGGGTGAAATTCAATTGCCAAAATAGCAATACCCTGAATCTGGTGTCCCAGCTGTTGCAGGCCAGGTTTCATAGTGTCCGCCAAAACATATATTTTGTTCTGGGGTGAAATTCAATCTGCCAAAATAGCAATACCCTGAATCTGGTGTCCCAGCTGTTGCAGGCCAGGTTTCATAGTGTCCGCCAAAACATATATTTTGTTCTGGGGTGAAATTCAATTGCCAAAATAGCAATACTCCTGAATCTGGTGTCCCAGCTGTTGCAGGCCAGGTTTCATAGTGTCCGCCAAAACATATATTTTGTTCTGGGGTGAAATTCAATTTGCCAAAATAGCAATACCCTGAATCTGGTGTCCCAGCTGTTGCAGGCCAGGTTTCATAGTGTCCGCCAAAACATATATTTTGTTCTGGGGTGAAATTCAATTGCCAAAATAGCAATACCATAAATCTAGTGGTCTCAGCTGTGGCAGGCCAAGATTTAATAGTGTCCGCCAAAACATATATTTTGTTCTGGGGTGAAATTAATCTGCCAAAATAGCAATACCCTGAATCTGGTGTCCCAGCTGTTGCAGGCCTTGTTTCATAGTGTCCGTCAAAACATATATTTTGTTCTGGGGTGACATTCAATTGCCAAAATAGCAATACCCTGAATCTGGTGTCCCAGCAGTTGCAGGCCAGGATTCATAGTGTCTTGCAAAACATATATTTTGTTTTGGGGTGACATTCAATTGCCAAAATAGCAATACCCTGAATCTGGTGTCCAGGCTGTTACAGGCCAAGAGTAAATATGTCCATAAAAGGATGCCTTTAATCCAGGGCCTAAATACTAGCGCTAAAAGAGATTTTCCCCTAAATCAGTGGTTACTGCTGTGCCTGGATTAGTGTAATACGCTACATAAACAAATAGGCAGATAGTGTTAGGTGCCTGTAAAAACAGGCCTAAATTGGAAATCAATACATTGGGCCGAATTTTTTTTCCTTATTGTGGTGCTTCTTGAACGGTAACAATGAGGAAAACATCTAGTAAGGGACGCGGACGCGATCGTGGTGGTGTTAGTGTACCCTCTGGTGCTGGGAGAGGACGTGGCCATTCTGCCACAGCCACACGTCCTAGTGAACCAACTACGTCAGGTTCCAGTACCCGCCAGAATTTACAGCGATATTTGGTGGGGCCCAATGCCGTTCTAAGGATGGTAAGGCCTGAGCAGGTACAGGCGCTAGTCAATTTTGTGGCCGACAGAGGATCCAGCATGTTCACAACATTATCTCCCACACAGTCTTCTGCAGAAAGCGCACAGGTGGCACCTGAAAACCAAGCCCATCAGTCTGTCACATCACCCTCATGCATATCAGGGAAACTGTCTGAGCCTCAAGTTATGCAGCAGTCTCTTATGCTGTTTGAAGACTCTGCTGGCATGGTTTCCCAAGGGAATCCACGTAGCCCTTCCCCAGTGGTGGAAGACATGGAATGCACTGATGCACAACCACTGATGTTTCCTGATGATGAGGACATGGGAATACCACCTCGTCGGAGTCCGCACGTCTCTGATGATGACGAAACACAGGTGCCAACTGCTGCGTCTTTCTGCAGTGTGCAGACCGAACAGGAGGTCAGGAGGAAGACTGTGTGGAAGACGATGCAGGGGACGATGAGGTCCTAGACCCCACATGGAATGAAGGTCGTGCCACTGACTTTCATAGTTCAGAGGAAGAGGCAGTGGTGAGACCGAGCCAACAGCGTAGCAAAAGAGGGAGCAGGGGGCAAAAGCAGACCAGCCGCCCAAGAGAGTTCGCCTGCTACTGGCCACCGCCACTAGGGACCGAGCACCCCAAAGGCAGCTTCAAGGAGTTCCCTGGCATGGCACTTCTTTAAACAATGTGCTGACGACAAGACCCGAGTGGTTTGCACGCTGTGCCATCAGATCCTGAAGCGAGGCATTAACGTTCTGAACCTTAGCACAACCTGCATGACCAGGCATCTACATGCAAAGCATGAACTGCAGTGGAGTAAACACCTTAAAAGCAAGGAACTCAATCTGGCTCCCTCTGCTCCCTCTTCAGCTGCTGCCTCGGCCTCTTCCTCCACCTCGGGAGGAATGTTGGCACCTGCCACCCACCAAACAGAGCATCTCCACCATGTCACACGGCAGCGTTCAGCTCGCCATCTCACAAACCTTGGAGAGAAAGCGTAAATTCCCACCTAGCCACCCTCGAGCCCTGGGCCTGAATGCCAGCATTTCTAAACTACTGGCCTTTGAAATGCTGTCATTCAGGCTGGTGGACACAGACAGCTTCAAACAGCTGCTGTCCATGGCTGTCCCACAGTATGTTGTTCCCAGCCGCCACTAGTTCTCCAAGACAGCCGTGCCTTCCCTGCACAACCAAGTATCCGATAAAATCAAGTGTGCACTGCGCAACGCCATCTGTGGCAAGGTCCACCTAACCACAGATACGTGGACCAGTAAGCACGACCAGGGACGCTATATCTCCCTAACTGCACACTGGGTAAATGTAGTGGCGGCTGGGCCGCAGGCAGGGAGTTCCTTGGCGCACGTCCTTCCGCCGCCAAGGATCGCAGGGCATCATTCTTTGCCTCCTGTAGCCTCCTCCTCCTACTCGGCTTCCTCCTCCTCTGCTTCCACCAGCTCATCCAGTCAGCCACACACCTTCACCAACAACTTCAGCACAGCCCGGGGTAAACGTCAGCAGGCCATTCTGAAACTCATATATTTGGGGGACAGGCCCCACAATGAGCAGGAGTTGTGGCGGTTATTGAACAACAGACCGACGAGTGGTTTCTGCTGGTGGGCATCAAGCCCGGCCTGGTGGTGTGCGATAATGGGCGAAATCTCGTCGCAGCTCTGGGTCTAGCCGGTTTGACGCACATCCCTTGCCTGGCACATGTGCTGAATTTGGTGGTGCAGAAGTTCATTCACAACTACACTGACATGTCAGAGCTGCTGCATAAAGTGAGGGCCCTCTGTGCACGCTTCCGGCATTCACATCCTGACGCTGCTCGCCTGTCTGCGCTACAGCGGAACTTCGGCCTTCCCGCTCACCGCCTCATATGCGACGTGGCTAACATGTGGAACTCCACCTTGCACATGCTGGAGAGACTGTGCGAGCTGCAGCAGGCCATAGTGGAGTTTCAGCTGCAGCACGCACGCGTCAGTCGCACTGCGGAACAGCACCACTTCACCACCAATGATTGGGCCTCAATGCGAGACCTGTGTGCCCTGTTGCGCTGTTTCGAGTCCTCCACCAACATGGCCAGTAGCGATGACACAGTTATCAGTGTTACGATACCACTTCTATATCTCCTTGAGAAAACGCTTAGGGCGATGATGGAAGAGGAGGTGGCCCAGGAGGAGGAGGAGGAGGAGGATAAAGGGTCATTTTTGGCACTTTCAGGCCAATCTGTTAGAAGTGGATCAGAGGGACGTTTTTTGCAACAGCAGAAGCCAGGTACAAATGTGGCCAGCCAGAGCCCACTACTGGAGGACGAGGTGGATGAGGAGGAGGTGGAGGAGGATGAGGATGAAGCAGGTTCACAGCGGGGTGGCACCCGACACAGCTCAGGCCCATCACTGGTGCGTGGCTGGGGGGATACGGAGGACAATGACGATACGCCTCCCACAGAGGACAACTTGTCCTTACCTCTGGGGAGCCTGGCACACATGAGTGACTACATGCTGCAATGCCTGCGCAGCGACAGCAGAGTTACACACATTTTAACGTGTGCGGACTACTGGGTTGCCACCCTGCTGGATCCCCGGTACAAAGACAATGTGCCCACCTTACTTCCTGCACTGGAGCGTGATAGGAAGATGCGCGAGTACAAGCGCACGCTGGTAAAGGCGCTCCTGAGAGCATTCCCAAATGTCACAGGGGAACAGGTGCTGGCCTGCCCAGCGGCCAGCGTTTTGTCTGAACGTGTATTAAGCACGGCAGGCGGCGTCATTACTGACAAACGCAGCCGCCTGTCCACAGCCAACGTGGACAAGCTGACGTTCATAAAAATGAACCAGGCATGGATCCCACAGGACCTGTCCCTCGCTTGTGCAGAATAGACATTTATAACTGCCTACCCCTCAACCATGTATTCTTGAACTCCGGGGCACTTCTTTATTGAATCCTCATTTTTTTTAAATTTACCATGATCTTGCGGTGCAACCCAAAGTTGAATGAACCTCTACTCTGTCTGGGTGGTGGGGCCGAAATAACTGAAAATGGCCTTCTCCAGTGGAGGGTGATATGACGCATGATTCCTTGCTGTGGGATCTGTATCCTCGGTCTGGGTGCTGTGCCGAAATAACTGAAAGTAACCTTCTCCAGTGTTGGTTGATATGACGCATGATTCCTTGCTGTGGGACCTCACTCCTCTGTCTGGGTGCTGGGCTGAAATAACTGAAAATGGCCTTCTCCAGTGGTGGGTGATATGACGCATGATTCCTTGCTGTGGGACCTCTCTCCTCTGTCTGGGTGCTGGGCTGAAATAACTGAGAGTGGCCTTCTCCGGTGGTGGTTGATATGACGCATAATTCCTTGCTGTGGGACCTCTCTCCTCTGTCTGGGTGCTGGCCTGAAATAACTGAAAATGGCCATCTCCAGTGGTGGGTGATATGACGCATGATTCCTTGCTGTGGGACCTCTCTCCTCTGTCTGGGTGCTGGGCTGAAATAACTGAGAGTAGCCTTTCTCCGGTGGTGGTTGATATGACGCATGATTCCTTGCTGTGGGACCTCTCTCCTCTGTCTGGGTGCTGGGCTGAAATAACTGAGAGTAGCCTTTCTCCGGTGGTGGTTGATATGACGCATAATTCCTTGCTGTGGGACCACTCTCCTCTGTCTGGGTGCTGGGCCGAAATAACTGAAAATGGCCTTCTCCAGTGGTGGGTGATATGACGCATGATTCCTTGCTGTGGGGCCTCTCTCCTCTGTCTGGGTGCTGGGCTGAAATAACTGAGAGTGGCCTTCTCCGGTGGTGGTTGATATGACGCATGATTCCTTGCTGTGGGACCTCTCTCCTCTGTCTGGCTGCTGGGCTGAAATAACTGAGAGTAGCATTTCTCCGGTGGTGGTTGATATGACGCATAATTCCTTGCTGTGGGACCTCTCTCCTCGGTCTGGGTGCTGGGCCGAAATAACTGAAAGTGGCCTTCTCCAGTGGTGGGTGATATGACGCATGATTCCTTGCTGTGGGACCTCTCTCCTCGGTCTGGGTGCTGGCCGAAATAACTGAGAGTGGCAATTCTCCGGTGGTGGTTGATATGACGCATGATTCCTTGCTGTGGGACCTCTCTCCTCTGTCTGGGTGCTGGGCCGAAATAACTGAGAGTGGCCTTCTCCAGTGGTGGTTGATATGACGCATGATTCCTTGCTGTGGGACCTCTCTCCTCTGTCTGGGTGCTGGGCCGAAATAACTGAAAGTGGCCTTCTCCAGTGGTGGTTGATATGACGCATGATTCCTTGCTGTGGGACCTCTCTCCTCTGTCTGGGTGCTCGGCTGAAATAACTGAGAGTGGCTTTCTCCGGTGGTGGTTGATATGACGCATGATTCCTTGCTGTGGGACCTCTCTCCTCTGTCTGGGTGCTGGGCTGAAATAAATGAGAGTGGCCTTCTCCGGTGGTGGTTGATATGACGCATAATTCCTTGCTGTGGGACCTCTCTCCTCTGTCTGGGTGCTGGGTCGAAATAACTGAAAATGGCCTTCTCCAGTGGTGGGTGATATGACGCATGATTCCTTGCTGTGGGGCCTCTCTCCTCTGTCTGGGTGCTGGGCCAAAATAACTGAGAGTAGCCTTTCTCCGGTGGTGGTTGATATAACGCATGATTCCTTGCTGTGGGACATGTATCCTCGGTCTTGGTGCTGTGCCGAAATAACTGAAAGTGGCCTTCTCCGTGGTGGTTGATATGACGCATGATTCCTTGCTGTGGGACCTCTCTCCTCTGTCTGGGTGCTGGGCTGAAATAACTGAGAGTGGCCTTCTCCGGTGGTGGTTGATATGACGCATGATTCCTTGCTGTGGGACCTCTCTCCTCTGACTGGGTGCTGCGGCCTAAATAACTGAAAATGGCCTTCTCCAGTGGTGGGTGATATGACGCATGATTTCTTTCTGTGGGACCTCTCTCCTCTGTCTGGGTGCTGGGCCAAAATAACTGAAAGTGGCCTTCTCCAGTGGTGGGTGATATGACGCCTTATTCCTTGCTGTGGGACCTCTCTCCTCTGTCTTGGTGATGGGCTGATATATCTGAAAGTGGCCTTCTCCAGTGGTTGGTGATATGACTCATCATTCCTTGCTGTGGGACCTCTCTCCTCGGGCTGGGTGCTGGCCGAAATAACTGAAAGTGGCCTTCTCCAGTGGTGGGTGATATGATGCATGATTCCTTGCTTTGGGACCTGCATCCACAGTCTGGGTGCCAGGCCGAAATAACTGAAAGTGGCCTTCTCCAGTGGTGGGTGATATGACGCATGATTCCTTGCTGTGGGACCTCTCTCCTCGGTCTGGGTGCTGGCGGAAATAACTGAGAGTGGCCTTCTCCGGCGGTGGGTGATATGACGCATGATTCCTTGCTCTGGGACCTGTATCCTCGGTCTGGGTGCTGGGCCGAAATAACTGAAAGTGGCCTTCTCCAGTGGTGGGTGATATGACGCATGATTCCTTGCTGTGGGACCTCTCTCCTCTGTCTGGGTGCTGAGTCGAAATAACTGAAAGTGGCCTTCTCCAGTGGTGGGTGATATGACGCATGATTCCTTGCTGTGGGACCTCTCTCCTCTGTCTGGGTGCTGGGGCCGAAATAACTGAAAGTGGCCTTCTCCAGTGGTAGTGTGATATGACGCATGATTTGATGCTATGGGACCTCTCTCCACTTGATATTGGTTAATTTTTATTTATTTTATTTTATTTTAATTCATTTCCCTATCCACATTTGTTTGCAGGGCATTTACCTACATTTTGCTGCCTTTTGCAGCCCTCTAGCCCTTTCCTGGACTATTTTACAGCCTTTTAGTGCCCAAAAGTTCGGGTCTTTCCAGGTGTTCGCTCATCTCTAATCAAAAGCATGAGAATTTGCTGCATGACTTGGAGCTCTGACTGCTTGGCTAATTTGCAAGGGAGTGAGGTGAAAGACTGATGTGCTTGTGCTGCAGGTGCTAACTCTGAGCTTTCTGCAGAGAGAGGGTGGGAGACACTGTGAAGGAACTGGAGGCACCATCAGCCACCCAATCTACTATCGCCTATTCATGTTGTGGCCTCATCATCTGTAGAGAGGCATTTGGGCCTACCAAATAACACTGCAGATTCTGTCGCCTACTCGCACCAGAGGAAGATGATTTCACTTGGACCTTTAGTTGGTGCTGAAAGGCCATGTCCTCTCCCAGCAACAGGAGCTCCACCAACACCACCACGACCATGCCCACGTCCCTTATTTGATGTTATCCTCATTATTTGTATTCACCCACCAAGCTGAAAGATGGTTTCTCTCGGTATTAATTTAGCTGCCAATAGTCAACAATTAAGTCTCACTAAGGCAGTGCCCGTGTCATAAACATGTTCTGTGGACCAAGAACAAAGTTTTGGAGCCTAAAACACACTGATTCTCAATTTCAATGCAGAAATGTAAAATATGCATTTGTACGCTGTATGCACAAGTGGTTTGTGGACCCAGAACACAGATTTTTCAATACAACACAGAAAATCAGTATGTCACTAACTCACTGCTATTAATAAAACTTAGCCATTTCTACGGTTTATGCAAAAGTTGTTGGTGGACCCAGAGCAAGGATTTTTTTAATAAAACACAGAAAAGCCAGTATTTCACTTCTATTAAAATGTAGCTATTTCTACGGTTTATGCAAAAGTGGTTTGTGGACCCAGAACAAGGATTTTTTTTTTTTTATAAAACAAAGAAAAGCAGTATTTCACTGTTATTAATAAAACATTGGTATTTCTGTCTGGGTGCTGGGCCGAAATAACTGAAAGTGGCCTTCCAGTGGTGGGTGATATGACGCATGATTCCTTGCTGTGGGACCTCTCTCCTCTGTCTGGGTGCTGGGCCGAAATAACTGAGAGTGGCCTTCTCCAGTGGTGGTTGATATGACGCATGATTCCTTGCTGTGGGACCTCTCTCCTCTGTCTGGGTGCTGGGCCGAAATAACTGAAAGTGGCCTTCTCCAGTGGTGGTTGATATGACGCATGATTCCTTGCTGTGGGACCTCTCTCCTCTGTCTGGGTGCTGGGCTGAAATAACTGAGAGTGGCCTTCTCCGGTGGTGGTTGATATGACGCATGATTCCTTGCTGTGGGACCTCTCTCCTCTGTCTGGGTGCTGGGCTGAAATAACTGAGAGTGGCCTTCTCCAGTGGTGGTTGATATGACGCATGATTCCTTGCTGTGGGACCTCTCTCCTCTGTCTGGGTGCTGGGCCGAAATAACTGAAAGTGGCCTTCTCCAGTGGTGGGTGATATGACGCATGATTCCTTGCTGTGGGACCTCTCTCCTCTGTCTGGGTGCTGGGCCAAATAACTGAGAGTGGCCTTTCTCCGGTGGTGGTTGATATGACGCATGATTCCTTGCTGTGGGACCTGTATCCTCGGTCTGGGTGCTGTGCCGAAATAACTGAAAGTGGCCTTCTCCAGTGGTGGTTGATATGACGCATGATTCCTTGCTGTGGGACCTCTCTCCTCTGTCTGGGTGCTGGGCTGAAATAACTGAAAGTGGCCTTCTCCGGTGGTGGTTGATATGACGCATGATTCCTTGCTGTGGGACCTCTCTCCTCTGACTGGGTGCTGCGGCCTAAATAACTGAAAGTGGCCTTCTCCAGTGGTGGGTGATATGACGCATGATTTCTTGCTGTGGACCTCTCTCCTCTGTCTGGGTGCTGGGCCATAAATAACTGAAAGTGGCCTTCTCCAGTGGTGGGTGATATGACGCCTGATTCCTTGCTGTGGGACCTCTCTCCTCTGTCTGGGTGCTGGGCCGATATAACTGAAAGTGGCCTTCTCCAGTGGTTGGTGATATGACTCATGATTCCTTGCTGTGGGACCTCTCTCCTCGGGCTGGGTGCTGGGCCGAAATAACTGAAAGTGGCCTTCTCCAGTGGTGGGTGATATGATGCATGATTCCTTGCTTTGGGACCTGCATCCACAGTCTGGGTGCCAGGCCGAAATAACTGAAAGTGGCCTTCTCCAGTGGTGGGTGATATGACGCATGATTCCTTGCTGTGGGACCTCTCTCCTCGGTCTGGGTGCTGGCGGAAATAACTGAGAGTGGCCTTCTCCGGCGGTGGGTGATATGACGCATGATTCCTTGCTCTGGGACCTGTATCCTCGGTCTGGGTGCTGGGCCGAAATAACTGAAAGGGGCCTTTTCCAGTGGTGGGTGATATGACGCATGATTCCTTGCTGTGGGACCTCTCTCTTCTGTCTGGGTGCTGGGGCCGAAATCACTAAAAGTGGCCTTCTCTAGTGGTGGGTGAAATGACGCATGATTCCTTGCTGTGGGACCTCTCTCCTCTGTCTGGTTGCTGGGGCCGAAATAACTAAAAGTGGCCTTCTCCAGTGGTATGTGATATGACGCATGATTTGATGCTATGGGACCTCTCTCCACTTGATATTGGTTAATTTTTATTTATTTTATTTTATTTTAATTCATTTCCCTATCCACATTTGTTTGCAGGGCATTTACCTACATTTTGCTGCCTTTTGCAGCCCTCTCGCCCTTTCCTGGACTATTTTACAGCCTTTTTAGTGCCCAAAAGTTCGGGTCTTTCCAGGTGTTCGCTCATCTCTAATCAAAAAGCATGAGAATTTGCTGCATGACTTGGAGCTCTGACTGCTTGGCTAATTTGCAAGGGAGTGAGGTGAAAGACTGATGTGCTTGTGCTGCAGGTGCTAACTCTGAGCTTTCTGCAGAGGAGAGGGTGGGAGACACTGTGAAGGAACTGGAGGCACCATCAGCCACCCAATCTACTATCGCCTATTCATGTTGTGGCCTCATCATCTGTAGAGAGGCATTTGGGCCTACCAAATAACACTGCAGATTCTGTCGCCTACTCGCACCAGAGGAAGATGTTTCACTTGGACCTTTAGTTGGTGCTGAAAGGCCATGTCCTCTCCCAGCAACAGGAGCTCCACCAACACCACCACGACCATGCCCACGTCCCTTATTTGATGTTATCCTCATTATTTGTATTCACCCACCAAGCTGAAAGATGGTTTCTCTCCGGTATTAATTTAGCTGCCAATAGTCAACAATTAAGTTCACTAAGGCAGTGCCCGTGTCATAAAAATGTTCTGTGGACCAAGAACAAAGTTTTTGGAGCCTAAAACACACTGATTCTCAATTTCAATGCAGAAATGTAAAATATGCATTTGTACGCTGTATGCACAAGTGGTTTGTGGACCCAGAACACAGATTTTTTCAATACAACACAGAAAATCAGTATGTCACTAACTCACTGCTATTAATAAAACTTAGCCATTTCTACGGTTTATGCAAAAGTTGTTGGTGGACCCAGAGCAAGGATTTTTTTTAATAAAACACAGAAAAGCCGTATTTCACTTCTATTAAAATGTAGCTATTTCTACGGTTTATGCAAAAGTGGTTTGTGGACCCAGAACAAGGATTTTTTTTTTTTTTATAAAACAAAGAAAAGCAGTATTTCACTGTTATTAATAAAACATTGGTATTTCTACGCTGTATGCACAAGTGGTTTGTGAACCCAGAACACGGATTTTTTCAATAAAACACAGAAATTCTGTATTTCACTGCTATTAATAAAACTTTGCTATTTCTATGGTTTATGCAAAAGTGGTTTGTGGACCTAGAACAAGGATTTAATAAAACGTAGCTATTTCTACGGTTTATGGAAAAGTGGTTTGTGGACCCAGAAAAAGGATTTTTTTAATAAAACACAGAAAAGCAGTATTTCACTTCTATTAATAAAATGTAGCTATTTCTACGCTGTATGCACAAGTGGTTTGTGGACCCAGAACACAGATTTTTTCAATAAATACAGAAAATCTGTATTTCACTGCTATTAATAAAACATTGCTATTTCTACGATTTATGCAAAAGTGGTTTGTGGACCATGAACACGGATTTTTTCAATAAACACAGAAAATCTGTATTTCACTGTTATTAATAAAACATTACTATTTCTACAGTTTATGCAAAAGTGGTTTGTGGACCCAGAACACGGGATTTTTCAATAAAACACAGTAACGCAGTATTTCACTGATATTAATAAAACGTTGGTATTTCTACGCTGTATGCACAAGTGGTTTGTGGACCCAGAACAAGGATTTTTTTTAATAAAACACAAAAAAATGTTGGTATTTCTATACTGTATGCACAACTGCTTTGTGAAGCAAGAAAATTAATTTTTTGCCACAAAAAAAAAATTATTATTCACTATTTCACTGCAGAAATGTCAAATGTGTATTTGGGCGGTGTATTTGGAACTGCTTTGTGGACCAGGAATACTTCTATTTTTCCCAAAAATATACTGAGGCTCTATTTCATGGCTGAAATGTCAAATGTGTATTTGGGCGGGGTATTTCAAACTGTTTTGTGGACCAGGAATAATGTTTTTTTTTCCAGGAAACACACTGATGCACTATTTCCCTGCAGAAATATTAAATATGTATTTGTACGCTGTCTGCACAACTGTTTTTGTGTTTTTTTTTTACAAATATCCACTGATTCTCTATTTCACTGAAGAAATGTAAAATATGTATTTAGGCTGTGTTTTTTGGACCAGGAATACTTCTATTTTTCCCAAAAATATATATTTGGGCGGTGTATTTCAAACTGTTTTGTGGACCAAGAATAATGTTTTTTCCCCTTGAAACACACTGATGCACTATTTCCCTGCAGAACTATTAAATATGTATTTGTACGTTGTATGCACAACTGCTTTGTTAAGCAAGAATATTGCTTTTTTCCCCACGAAAAAATAATTATTCACTATTTCACTGCAGAAATGTCAAATGTGTATTTGGGCGGTTTATTTCATACTGCTTTAGGGACCAGGTTCACAGCTTTTTATCACAAAAATACTGCAAAAATTGAATATACGGTTTAGTGCATTGTATACACAAGTGCTCTGTGGCACCACAGGTCCCAGACTAGACAAATGGACTATGTCACCCCATAATTATACTAAAGGTAATGTAGGGTACTTGAGCTGCCAGACAAAAAATAAAAAAATAAATAAATATCCTTCACTGAGCTACCAGAAAGGATTAAGCTGATGTGCCTGCCAGGCTGGCAGACATGCAGTACACTACAGTGGCTAAAATGGCCGCGGACCCCCACCTCTGTAACAGATGGATTTTACAAAAAAATTCCTTGGCAGTGGCTGGGTACAGAAATGTAAGATTGTTGAAGCTCCCACCCTCTCTTTTTGCTGTATCTTGTGGATTAATGTACAACAGGTTCCCTCACAGAAGCGGCAGCATCCTATCCCTACACTTAGAAGAGCAGAGTGACGTGTGGCCCTACGTGACTCCAGCTTAAATAGAGACTGGGTCACGTGCTGCACTCAGCCAATCACAGCCATGCCATTAGTAGGCATGGCTGTGATGGCTTCTTAGTGCAAAGAAGTAAAAGCTTGCTGATTGGCTACTGTGCAGCCCTTCAGAAAGTAGGAAGAATCGCCGAACAATGAACCCGAACCCGAACTTTTATGAGAAGGTTCAGGTCCGGGTCCTGAACACCCCAAAATTAGTTCGGGTTCGCTAAACCCTATACATTTTTCGAAAGTAGTTATGTCTCTAGTTGTTTTGACCTCTGAAGTATGAGGGGATATTAAAATATTGTAAGTAGAGATGAGCGAATCAAAGCTGATAAAGTTGAATTCGTTCTGAATTTTAGAAAAAGTTTTGAACCGAATCCGAATTTCCTCACGCTTCGTGATAACGAATCACATTTTTTCTTGAAATGGCTGCTGCACATGTGAGGACATGGAGCAAGGAACTCTGGGAAGGCGGGATCACCCATAATGCCTTGCATGCAGGCAACCAGCAGCCAGCCAGCCCTGTGATGTCATAGTCCTATAAATAGCCACAACCATCTTGGATTCTGCCATTTTCCAGTGTACTGAGTGCAGGGAGAGACATAAGCAGGCGCTAGGGACAGTGTTAGAAAAAACACTGTCTCCCGATGCTGCTGCCACCTTTACATTATGTCTCCTTGCCACTCTGTAGTCTCCTGACGTTGCTGCTACCTCAACACTATGTCACCTTGCCACTCTGTGGCCTCCTGATGCTGCTGCCACCTCCACATTGTCATTGTGCCACCCTGTGGACTTCTCCTGATGCTGCTGCCTCCACCTCCACACTCTGTTATTGTGCCCCTCTGTGGCATCCTGATGCTGCCATAACCTCCACACTGTCATTGGGCCACTCTGTGGTCTCCTCACTCAGGTATCATCTCTGTTTTGGATCCACTCAATGCTCAACAGACAGGATACATTTTTTGGGGGGTTATTGTTTTGACGGATCAGAGGAAGGGCAAACAAATCAGTGATGTCAACATAAATTTACTGCTGACACCCTCTCCACTCTGTTGGGGGCTCTACTTGTATAAGCGTTTGTATAGGCTGAGTTCATACTTGAGTTATTTAGTCAGATTTGGCCCCGTGACTGCCCAAAAAAGTGAAGTGTTTAGTAATTCTAAGAGCGAAACTTGTCATTTGCATGTCATACTGACTCACAGTATTATTTCACTACCACAGCAGACTACCTATGCATGTTTCTGCAAGGTAAAGTGTTCTACACCACTATAAAGCCTCTCTGAAGCCAAGAAATAGCTGTTTTTATCGCAATTAAGTCACAAATAATTTCAGATCGAACCAACTTTTTTCTAAAAATTTGGCGAGGCGGCCGAATCGAATTTTAAAAAAATTTGCTCATCTCTAATGGTAAGCGCACAAAGGGAGGCTGAAAGTTATCTACTGTGTTCATGTAATCAAAAAGAGTAAAGATCAGCTGAGAGTTTAGATGTGGAATGTTTGCGTGAATGGCCACATATTTTGGAAAGTATAACTCTGGTATGTCTGCAACTGACATTAAGTAAGAGAGTGGTAGGCTAAAAATATGCCCTACTCGATCCCAAATTTTAAGTTTTACCTAAGTAATCTCATTTGGAATGGGAAGGGGGTCAAATAGTCTGTATGGCACCATATACGTGAATGTAAAGGAAAAGGTGATGTGTTTTTCGAAAGATATCCAGAGTTTTGTGTTGTCCACCCAGTGTAATAATCTGGTTAAATTGACCTCATTGTTGTACAATTTATGTTTATAAAGTCTCTACTAAGATTGAAACCAGGGATCTTCACATACATAACCAGTTGCTTAACTTCTAAGCTATAGCATCGCCACAATGCTATAGCTTAGAAGTTAAGCAACTGATTTTGTATGTGAAGATCCCTGGTTTCACTCTTAGTAGAGACTTTGAAGTTGTTCAATTTATGTTTATGTTGCATAAGAACTGTATAATTAAGGCATAGTTATTTATCCCTCCATAAGTATTTAGAGGTAATTGTACAAAGGCATTAAACAAAGATAAGTTTGTGTAGCCATAATTTAGTAAGGAAATATTGAATGATTTGCAATGAATCCGGTAGGTGGGAGATGGTTGGAGATATGGGGGATACAAGATATAACTCAACAGAACTTGAACAATAGCAACATTGCAGTCAAAATGACACAACATGAGATATAATGAACTTATCATGTATAACCCCATTTAACAGCATTCAAGGGCCTGGCAAGAAGCGTATATTAGGAAATATTAGACATAACATGAGATCACAGGGATGTTCCTCATCTCAACTAAAAGGAAGGGGTGATGGAAACTTCTAGAGAAAAGAAGGTGACTATGAATATACGTTATCATCTCTTAAGAGGATATAAATAACACAAACCTCACCGTCTGCAAGTTATAAGAGGGGTCTCTCCATCTAAGTCATAGAAAGCACAGTAAATAAATTTGGCTAAATTAGAATGTGGCAGCAGTAAATTAAAATTAGTTATAGAACATCAAAATATCAAGAAACATCTATAAGGAGTGGTCATATATCACTTCTTCACATGTAGCTAGTTCAGGAAACATCCAGATTTATTCTCCTCAGAGTCAGCTTTTCTTCGTGGTTTCAATATTTAGTATGATTCCCCATTCCAGCAGTTTCCCACAGTGATGGAGGCGTGATAACGGGCAAATTTAATATATCTTGAACCACTGACCAGGTAGCAAATGTAAAGGAAGTTTCAGTCTGAGATCATCAGAGCTTGGGTTATCTTTGATTGTTCTACTCTACCACCAATAATTCTTCTAACATCTTGTTTTATATCCTGAAGCTCTTTCAAAACTGGATCGAGTGCTTTAGTTAAAGCTTGGATAATAAATGTCCTGGAAATAAAAAGGTCTTAACATGTTTAGGTACCTTCATCCTCATTTTCCATGTTATGCTTAAGAGAAGAAGGTTTTTTCTCTCCAAAGAGAATTTGTAAGGACAGCGTCTTTGAAACAGAGTGTTCAGGTTGTCATTTCACAGAGCGATCCAAAGAACCTAATCTTTGAGACAAATGAGATATATTCGGCCTTTTGAGGACAAATCTTCACCATGCCTGACATGTTGGAATGTTGTCACTTGACAAAATATAGATGGACTTAAATATGGGATTCATAGTACAGAAATATTAGGTCAGTGAGTCCTCACATATAATTAGCCCCAGAGAGTATAATAAGTGTAAAGCAGTCAGATATCCATTACTTGATCCTAGATCAGGACTGCTTTGTTTCAATGGAAAATGGTAAAAAATAAAAATAGGTCACATACTCTTTAATAGCTGTTAAAGTTATGGCAGACTTGCTAATCAGTAAGTCCAGAGAAAAATTAAGGCTATGCCTTCAGTTGGTAATAGTATGTCTGTGCCCCAAGGTTCACTGGTGTGCAATAGATTATGATAGGGGTAACACCCCAGGGTGATTCTCTCACTGAAACAAATTGAGGTTGTGGATCTAGCAGGCTTAACAGGCTGTAAGCACTCCTCCAGACTGTGTCTCTCCAAATCTCTTGCAGGCTCATGGTGGGGTTGTACATGGGCATACAGTTAAGTAACAGTGGATTGCAGAGAAGTCTGCCAATGTCATGCGGTCTCCGTTCAACGTTGTTGACAAAGTCGGATAAATTGAGGTCGGGGATCCAGAAGGCTTAACGAGCCGTAAGCACTTCCATGAACAATATTGCTCAAGCTCTCCAGCAAGATCCTGGTGAGGCTGTACAGAGGCAGGCAGGTTATCAAAGGTGAATAACATAAAAGTCTGCCATTCTGCTTAGCTGACTAAGCCAGGAAATATAGGCTAGGGATTAATTTGGACTACTAAGCCAGAAGAACACTGCTGGTGTAAATAGAAACTGCTCAAAATGCCCCTTATAGGACAATGCAGTGATAGATGACTCTTACGTCGATCAGTGGCGGTATTTATTCTCCAATTAGCCGAGTGATTGATATGGATTAAATAGGATTCTAGCAGAGAACATCACAGTAGCTTCTGCTATCCTCAGTAGCAATACATGCCCCCCAGTTGCAGTTCCTTTTAACCACTTATGTATCATGTAAAGTAAATATCCTATATTATGTGCAGTACCCCACACCTGGAGGTATCTGCAATTATTTGGCTAGTCATGTTATGTATTGTTATGTACTGTACACCAGCATGACAAAATATTGTTGGCAGGGACAGGGTTAACCATCCTGATTTGTTAGTAGTGGGCTTGTCCTACTTCCTGCAAGGAGGGGAGGTTGTAGAGAGGCTAGTGTGGAGTGAGGAAGCACAGTCCAGATCTACTCCAAAGGGTCTTAGGGACCAGCATTTTGATCCAGTACTCCTGAGAGACCACTATGTCAGAGAGAATGCAAGAATACCAAAAATAAAAGCTTTACAGACTCTGCTGGAGGTGAGGGACAATGGCTTAGACACCCATCACCTAGATCACATGCAGGCGAAACAAAATTCAAAAAGCCTATATTACAGAATGGATAACTATATCCAAGACTACCACCTTATAGCTGTTAGCCATAAGTTCAAAAGAGAATCATCATCAACATACCAGAGGTGCTATTATCAGCTTCTTTGCCAGCCACCATACCTCATCATCTGGGAAGAGAAATTGCACTGTATACAACTACTGCTAGATGTACTACAGCTCCAATTTTTCACTTAGTAAAGAAAGACTTTAATTCTTTTACTTCTGGCCTGAGTCTCTAAATCAACTTTCCACTGCACCAATCTGCAGGGAGCAACGGCCTGAGGGAGTACACTGTGACATATCTAACCAGGCTACTATATGCAGAGGGTCAGTTTGCAAAACTGAAGTATATTAACAGTCTTATAAACCCTACTAAAGCTTCAGAGCTGATCTCTGAGGGCTGTATTTCCCCTGTAACTGGGGCTACTATGTCAGCCCCAGTTACAGGAAAAATCAGCAAATAAAAAAAAGACATGCTAAATGTTCCCCAAAGGACTTGTATGACCATATAGGGGGCACAAAGTGTAAAATAAATAAACAATTTAAAAAACAAATCGAAATGTAATAAAATGACTAAGGTTACTTTCACACTAGCGGCAGCCTTCTCCGGCAGGATGTTTCAGCGGGTGAACAGCCTTCCGGATCCATGCTGTCGTAGTTTTATTCCAGCCGCCTCTCGGCATGTTTGCCGTGCTGCTGGAACTCCGGCCCACCCCCATTATAGTCAATGGGGCCAGAGCGGACCTCCGGCGGCACACGTGCACTTGGGGCAACACGGATCTGGCAAGCTGTTCACCCGCCGGAACAGCCTGCCGGAGAAGGCTGACGCTAGTGTGAAAGTAGCCTAAGTAAAAAAGTCAATAACTAAAAAGCCAATGCATGCCACAATGCAGCTTCTAGCCTCATCCCCATTGACCATAACCCATGCATCCTATATATCATATTGAGCATTATGGAAAGGGGGCGGAATTAAAAACTAATTGTTGTATCTTGTGCTATTAGCAAAATTTAAAAAATGACATAAAAATAAAGCCCCATATATGACTAAAAAAGGGTAAAAATTACTTACATAACGGAATAGAATTTTATTTATAATTTTTAAAGACTAATACACATGTACTAAAAAAAAATGAAAATGTACCTGCTCTTGAAAGGGGGTAAATGGCCTTATCTTCAAGTGGTTAATTAAAAATTAATGCAGTAAAATATAAAAATGTATAATGACATTATAGTTTTAATTACATAAAAAAGTAAAAAGAAAACCTGCTCCCCAATAGAAAAAGTGCACACCTCCCCTTTACTATCAAATTTCTATACTGGTATGATTATGGTCCATGTACAGAGGCAGCATCTAAAGCTAAGCCAGAGAGATACATGTAAAGATAAAGTAAGGTTTTTAGCACTATAACAACATCATATGTAGCACAAAGTACATATTTGACATCGCTATGCACTGGAGAAATAGAGAATGATTTTTTGGTGTAACTATTATTTATTGAACAAAGTGGCTAAAAACATGTCATGAAAAAATAAAGAAAAAAATTGAATGTCTTCTTATTGACCATTTGTCCCTTAATAAGACCTACAAAATTAATTGATATCCCCTCTAATTGTAAGTATTTAGAAAACCCAATTTGTCCTAAAAAAAATGGTGCATTTTTGCTCTATTAACGAAAGCCCAAAACACCCTGGTCATGAAGGTCATGAAGGATTAAATTCTTTCTTAGAAAGTCTTCGAGTATACAGTGCAGATAAAGATTATCAATCTAATACAATATGCTATCGCTGCTTTCTGCTTATCTCTGAAAATGGTTTGTGAAAACTAAGAATTTCAGGTCAAGTACCTTCACTTCAATTTTAAAACACTTTAAAGATGGCAAAAAACCTCAGCTCTGCTGCAATAGTAACATGTTGGTATTTGGAGGAGTCTTTTAAAGAGCTTTTTCAAACGTACAACTCTGTAAATAACACGTGAAAACAGTTTTTGCACTGACAATGAAGAGTCATTACTCATACATTTCTTTCTATGACATTGTCCCAGTGACACTGTCAATAGTGTGGTGAAAAAAAATGCAGTACCTTCAGGACTATTGATGAGCGAGCATGCTCGGCCGAGTATTGGTTCGGCTCGAGCATCATTTAGCTCGGCGCTAGGCTTTACTCGGCCGAGCACCACGTGTATTCGTCTCATTGCTCGAGTCTCCTCCCCGCACGTTTGGCATCTTCTAACCAGCCAATGAAGGTCCAGGTAAGTAAACTCCCTCAGTGTAAGGCAATAGCAATGTTTGATGTAAGCCTTACACTGATTGGCTGGCCAGAACACGTGATACCATTTCATATAGGAGCTGAGGTTCGGAGCTCGGCTTATTCAAGGAGAGCAGACAGTAGGCAGGGACAGATAGCGTTTTGCTCTAAACTTACTGATTTCACTCCAAAAAACTTAACAGTAGTGTTGAGCGAACAGTTCGAGCATAGTTCGGGTCCGTACCGAATTTTGGGGTGTTCGTGACACGGACCCGAACCCGAACTTTTTCGTAAAAGTTCGGTTTCGGGTTCGTCGTTCGGCATGTATTTTGGCGCATTTTGAAAGGCTGCAAAGCAGCCAATAAACATGCATCATACTACTTGCC
Organism: Bufotes viridis; assembly: GCA_033119425.1. Taxonomy (NCBI): domain Eukaryota; kingdom Metazoa; phylum Chordata; class Amphibia; order Anura; family Bufonidae; genus Bufotes; species Bufotes viridis. The sequence continues at coordinate 70,308,882 of CM065596.1, forward strand.
CTAAGATGCCATCGCAGCCATGCCTACTATTGGCAAGGCTGTGATTGGCCAAGTGCAGCATGTGACGCAGCCTCTTTATAAGCTTGTGCGCACGTCGGGACGTGCTCACTCCCGATGTGAATAGAACAGGGATAGACGCAGCTGATGCTAGGGCGAGAATAGGCAGGGATAATTGAATAACTGGAAGCAAATTTCTCTCCTCCACCTGTGATTCATCTGAACAACTGCAGCTGAGCTGCTTTTTTGATAGGGATTGGCTATTTTTAGAGTGGCCAGAGTGATTTTTCCATCCACATGTACCTGGGCTGACCGCCGGCCGCCATTTTGCGACTTGTAGTGCTGCAGCAGAAGCTGCCACAGTGTGCATTCCAAAGCTCCAAACAAGTCAGACATCTACACCTGGGATTCAGACCAATAGCGATTTAGCAGCACAGTCCAAGGCTATTTTTTTAAAGGTTGTGCAGACCATTTTGTGGCACATGTTACTGGGCTGATAGGCGGCGGCCATCTTGGGACTAGTGCTGCAGCACAATCTCTCCCAACGTCCATTAATCACTTGTAATAGTGGTCTGTGCCATAGAAATCCTACATCAGGGACTTGGGTGTGCTTGTGTCACCCCTACTAATACCAGTCCACCTGTAATCCATACAGTCAAAAGCCTGAAAGTATTCCAGTGAGGGAATTTTTTTTTTATTTAAAAAGGCCAAGTTAGTTTATCTGGCGTTCAATATACTAGATACAGTTAGGCCTGCGTTTCATACATCTGGAATTAGCAAACTAATGTGCTGGGGTTGGGAAAACATATATGTACCCATACTAGAATCTGTCAAAGAAAGCGGTACTCACATATAACAGTCATTCCATCTGTAATCCATACAGTCAAAAGACTGAAAGTATTCCAGTGAGGGAATTTTTATTTAAAAAGGCCAAGTTAGTTTATCTGGCGTTCAATATACTAGATACAGTTAGGCCTGCGTTTCATACATCTGGAATTAGCAAACTAATGTGCTGGGGTTGGGAAAACATATATGTACCCATACTAGAATCTGTCAAAGAAAGCGGTACTCACATATAACAGTCATTCCATCTGTAATCCATACAGTCAAAAGACTGAAAGTATTCCAGTGAGGGAATTTTTATTTAAAAAGGCCAAGTTAGTTTATCTGGCGTTCAATATACTAGATACAGTTAGGCCTGCGTTTCATACATCTGGAATTAGCAAACTAATGTGCTGGGGTTGGGAAAACATATATGTACCCATACTAGAATCTGTCAAAGAAAGCGGTACTCACATATAACAGTCATTCCATCTGTAATCCATACAGTCAAAAGACTGAAAGTATTCCAGTGAGGGAATTTTTTTATTTAAAAAAGGCCAAGATTAGTTTATCTGGCGTTCAATATACTAGATACAGTTAGGCCTGCGTTTCATACATCTGGAATTAGCAAACTAATGTGCTGGGGTTGGGAAAACATATATGTACCCATACTAGAATCTGTCAAAGAAAGCGGTACTCACATATAACAGTCATTCCATCTGTAATCCATACAGTCAAAAGACTGAAAGTATTCCAGTGAGGGAATTTTTTATTTAAAAAAGGCCAAGTTAGTTTATCTGGCGTTCAATATACTAGATACAGTTAGGCCTGCGTTTCATACATCTGGAATTAGCAAACTAATGTGCTGGGGTTGGGAAAACATATATGTACCCATACTAGAATCTGTCAAAGAAAGCGGTACTCACATATAACAGTCATTCCATCTGTAATCCATACAGTCAAAAGACTGAAAGTATTCCAGTGAGGGAATTTTTTATTTAAAAAGGCCAAGTTAGTTTATCTGGCGTTCAATATACTAGATACAGTTAGGCCTGCGTTTCATACATCTGGAATTAGCAAACTAATGTGCTGGGGTTGGGAAAACATATATGTACCCATACTAGAATCTGTCAAGAAAGCGGTACTCACATATAACAGTCATTCCATCTGTAATCCATACAGTCAAAAGACTGAAAGTATTCCAGTGAGGGAATTTTTATTTAAAAAAGGCCAAGTTAGTTTATCTGGCGTTCAATATACTAGATACAGTTAGGCCTGCGTTTCATACATCTGGAATTAGCAAACTAATGTGCTGGGGTTGGGAAAACATATATGTACCCATACTAGAATCTGTCAAAGAAAGCGGTACTCACATATAACAGTCATTCCATCTGTAATCCATACAGTCAAAAGACTGAAAGTATTCCAGTGAGGAATTTTTTATTTAAAAAAGGCCAAGTTAGTTTATCTGGCGTTCAATATACTAGATACAGTTAGGCCTGCGTTTCATACATCTGGAATTAGCAAACTAATGTGCTGGGGTTGGGAAAACATATATGTACCCATACTAGAATCTGTCAAAGAAAGCGGTACTCACATATAACAGTCATTCCATCTGTAATCCATACAGTCAAAAGACTGAAAGTATTCCAGTGAGGAATTTTTTTATTTAAAAAGGCCAAGTTAGTTTATCTGGCGTTCAATATACTAGATACAGTTAGGCCTGCGTTTCATACATCTGGAATTAGCAAACTAATGTGCTGGGGTTGGGAAAACATATATGTACCCATACTAGAATCTGTCAAAGAAAGCGGTACTCACATATAACAGTCATTCCATCTGTAATCCATACAGTCAAAAGACTGAAAGTATTCCAGTGAGGAATTTTTTATTTAAAAAGGCCAAGATTAGTTTATCTGGCGTTCAATATACTAGATACAGTTAGGCCTGCGTTTCATACATCTGGAATTAGCAAACTAATGTGCTGGGGTTGGGAAAACATATATGTACCCATACTAGAATCTGTCAAGAAGCGGTACTCACATATAACAGTCATTCCATCTGTAATCCATACAGTCAAAAGACTGAAAGTATTCCAGTGAGGGAATTTTTTATTTAAAAAGGCCAAGTTAGTTTATCTGGCGTTCAATATACTAGATACAGTTAGGCCTGCGTTTCATACATCTGGAATTAGCAAACTAATGTGCTGGGGTTGGGAAAACATATATGTACCCATACTAGAATCTGTCAAGAAAGCGGTACTCACATATAACAGTCATTCCATCTGTAATCCATACAGTCAAAAGACTGAAAGTATTCCAGTGAGGGAATTTTTTATTTAAAAAGGCCAAGTTAGTTTATCTGGCGTTCAATATACTAGATACAGTTAGGCCTGCGTTTCATACATCTGGAATTAGCAAACTAATGTGCTGGGGTTGGGAAAACATATATGTACCCATACTAGAATCTGTCAAAGAAAGCGGTACTCACATATAACAGTCATTCCATCTGTAATCCATACAGTCAAAAGACTGAAAGTATTCCAGTGAGGGAATTTTTTATTTAAAAAAGGCCAAGTTAGTTTATCTGGCGTTCAATATACTAGATACAGTTAGGCCTGCGTTTCATACATCTGGAATTAGCAAACTAATGTGCTGGGGTTGGGAAAACATATATGTACCCATACTAGAATCTGTCAAAGAGCGGTACTCACATATAACAGTCATTCCATCTGTAATCCATACAGTCAAAAGACTGAAAGTATTCCAGTGAGGGAATTTTTTATTTAAAAAAGGCCAAGTTAGTTTATCTGGCGTTCAATATACTAGATACAGTTAGGCCTGCGTTTCATACATCTGGAATTAGCAAACTAATGTGCTGGGGTTGGGAAAACATATATGTACCCATACTAGAATCTGTCAAAGCGGTACTCACATATAACAGTCATTCCATCTGTAATCCATACAGTCAAAAGACTGAAAGTATTCCAGTGAGGAATTTTTTATTTAAAAAAGGCCAAGTTAGTTTATCTGGCGTTCAATATACTAGATACAGTTAGGCCTGCGTTTCATACATCTGGAATTAGCAAACTAATGTGCTGGGGTTGGGAAAACATATATGTACCCATACTAGAATCTGTCAAAGAAAGCGGTACTCACATATAACAGTCATTCCATCTGTAATCCATACAGTCAAAAGACTGAAAGTATTCCAGTGAGGAATTTTTTATTTAAAAAAGGCCAAGTTAGTTTATCTGGCGTTCAATATACTAGATACAGTTAGGCCTGCGTTTCATACATCTGGAATTAGCAAACTAATGTGCTGGGGTTGGGAAAACATATATGTACCCATACTAGAATCTGTCAAAGAAAGCGGTACTCACATATAACAGTCATTCCATCTGTAATCCATACAGTCAAAAGACTGAAAGTATTCCAGTGAGGGAATTTTTTATTTAAAAAGGCCAAGTTAGTTTATCTGGCGTTCAATATACTAGATACAGTTAGGCCTGCGTTTCATACATCTGGAATTAGCAAACTAATGTGCTGGGGTTGGGAAAACATATATGTACCCATACTAGAATCTGTCAAGAAAGCGGTACTCACATATAACAGTCATTCCATCTGTAATCCATACAGTCAAAAGACTGAAAGTATTCCAGTGAGGGAATTTTTTTATTTAAAAAGGCCAAGTTAGTTTATCTGGCGTTCAATATACTAGATACAGTTAGGCCTGCGTTTCATACATCTGGAATTAGCAAACTAATGTGCTGGGGTTGGGAAAACATATATGTACCCATACTAGAATCTGTCAAAGAAAGCGGTACTCACATATAACAGTCATTCCATCTGTAATCCATACAGTCAAAAGACTGAAAGTATTCCAGTGAGGAATTTTTATTTAAAAAGGCCAAGTTAGTTTATCTGGCGTTCAATATACTAGATACAGTTAGGCCTGCGTTTCATACATCTGGAATTAGCAAACTAATGTGCTGGGGTTGGGAAAACATATATGTACCCATACTAGAATCTGTCAAAGAAAGCGGTACTCACATATAACAGTCATTCCATCTGTAATCCATACAGTCAAAAGACTGAAAGTATTCCAGTGAGGAATTTTTTATTTAAAAAAGGCCAAGTTAGTTTATCTGGCGTTCAATATACTAGATACAGTTAGGCCTGCGTTTCATACATCTGGAATTAGCAAACTAATGTGCTGGGGTTGGGAAAACATATATGTACCCATACTAGAATCTGTCAAGAAGCGGTACTCACATATAACAGTCATTCCATCTGTAATCCATACAGTCAAAAGACTGAAAGTATTCCAGTGAGGGAATTTTTTATTTAAAAAGGCCAAGATTAGTTTATCTGGCGTTCAATATACTAGATACAGTTAGGCCTGCGTTTCATACATCTGGAATTAGCAAACTAATGTGCTGGGGTTGGGAAAACATATATGTACCCATACTAGAATCTGTCAAAGAAAGCGGTGACTCACATATAACAGTCATTCCATCTGTAATCCATACAGTCAAAAGACTGAAAGTATTCCAGTGAGGGATTTTGCTTATAAAAAATAATATATTTCATTGGCAGTGCGAGTTGAATCGCAACAATGAAGAAAAATACTATTAAGGGACGAGGGCGCGGTCGTGGTGGTGTCCGTGGAGCCTCTGTTGCTGGTAGAGGACGTGGCCGTTCGGCTCAGGCGCACACAGTAGAGAGCGAACTCCCTCAGCTAGCCGGCAGAATGTACCGCAATATCCTCGTGGGGCCCAATGCCGCTCTTAGGATGGTAAGGCCTGAGCAGGTACAGGCATTAATCGATTTGGTGGCCGACAGTGCTTCCAGCACGTTCACCACATGGTCTTCCACCCAGTCTTCTGCGGAAAGCGCACAGGTGGCACCTGAAAACCAAGCCCATCAGTCTGTCACATCACCCCCAAGCATATCAGGGAAACGGTCTGAGCCACAAGTTATGCAGCAGTCTCTTCTTCTGTTTGAAGACTCTGCTTCCAGGGTTTCCCAGGGCGTCCACCTAGCCCTTCCCCAGTGGAGGAAGACATACCATGCACTGGCGCTTTACAACCACTTATGTCTCCAGATGAAGAGGACATGGGAATACAACCACAGCAGAGTCACCGACTCTCTGATGATGACGAAACACAGGTGCCCACTGCCGCGTCTTTTTGCAGTGTGCAGACTGAACAGGAGGAGGTCAGGGAGGGAGACTGGGTGGAAGACGATGCAGAGGACGATGAGGTCTTAGACCCCACATGGACTGAAGGTCGTGGCGATGACTTTCACAGTTCAGAGGAAGAGGTAGTGGTGAGACCGAGACAACAGCGAAGCCAAAGAGGGAGCAGGGGCCAAAGCAGACGAGCCGCCGCCCCAGAGTTCGCCTGCTACTGGACATCGCCAGCAGGGACCCAGCCCCACAAAGGCAGCTTCAAAGAGTTCCTGGCATGGCACTTCTTTAAACAATGTCCTACCGACAAGACCCGAGTGACTTGCACGCTCTGCCATCAGAGCCTGAGGCGAGGCATTAACGTTCTGAACCTCAGCACAACCTGCATGACCAGGCATCTACATGCAAAGCATGAACTGCAGTGGGGTACACACCTTAAAAACCAGGCACTCGCTGAGGCTCCCCTGCTCCCTCTACCGCTGCTGCCTCGGCTTCCGCCTCGAGAGGAATGTTGCCACCTGCCGAGCAGCAAACAGAGGATGTGCCACCGACACCACCACCACCGCCACCGTCAACTAGCGTCTCCACTATATCACACAGCAGCGTTCAGCTCTCAATATCTCAAACCTTAGAGAGGAAGCGCAAATTCCCCGAGTCACCCTCGAGCCCTTGGCCTGAGCGCCAGCATTTCTAAACTGTTGGCCTTTGAAATGCTGTCATTCCGGCTGGTGGACACAGACAGCTTCAAACAGCTGATGGCCATGGCTGTCCCGCAGTATGTGGTTCCCAGCCGCCACTACTTCTCCAAGACAGCCGTGCCTTCCCTGCACATGCAAGTGTCCGATAAAATCAAGTGTGCACTGCGCAACGCCATTTGTGGCAAGGTCCACCTAACCACAGATACGTGGACCAGTAAGCTACGACCAGGGACGCTATATCTCACTAACTGCACACTGGATGAATGTAGTGGCGGCTGGGCCCCGGCGGACAGTTCCTTGGCGCCACGTCCTTCCGCCCCTAGGATCGCAGGGCATCATTCTCTGCCTCCTGTAGCCTCCTCCTCCTACTCGGCTTCCTCCTCCACTGCTTCTACCAGCTCATCCGGTCAGCCACACACCTTCACCACCAACTTCAGCACAGCCCGGGGTAAACGTCAGCAGGCCATTCTGAAACTCATATGTTTGGGGGACAGGCCCCACAGCGCAAAGGAGTTGTGGCGGGGTATTGAACAACAGACCGGCGAGTGGTTTCTGCCGGTGGGCCTCAAGCCAGGCCTGGTGGTATGCGATAATGGGCGAAATCTCGTGGCAGCTCTGGGACTAGCCGGTTTGACGCACATCCCTTGCCTGGCGCATGTGCTGAACTTGGTGGTGCAGAGTTTCATTCACCACTACCCCAACATGTCAGAGCTGCTGCATAAAGTGCGGGCCGTCTGTGCGCGCTTCCGCCGTTCACATCCTGCCGCTGCTCGCCTGTCTGCGCTACAGCGGAACTCGGCCTTCCGCTCACCGCCTCATATGCGACGTGCCCACCCGGTGGAACTCCACCTTGCACATGCTGGAGAGACTGTCTGCGAGCAGCAGCAGGCCATAGTGGAGTTTCAGCTGCAGCACGCTCGCGTCAGTCGTACTGCCGAACAGCACCACTTCACCACCAATGATTGGGCCTCCATGCGAGACCTGTGTGCCCTGCTGCGCTGTTTCGAGTACTCCACCAACATGGCCAGTGGCGATGACACTGTTATCAGCGTTACAATACCACTTCTATGTCTCCTTGAGAAAACACTTAGGGCAATGATGTTAGAGGAGGTGGCCCAGGTGGAGGAGGAGGAGGAGGATGAGGGCTCGTTTCTAACACTTTCGGGCCAGTGGCTCAGAGGGAGGTTTGTTTAAGCAGCAGAGGACAGGTTCACAAGTCGCCAGCCAAGGCACTGTACTGGAGGACGAGGAGGATGAGGAGGAGGAGGTGGAGGGGGACGAGGATGACGCAAGTTCACAGCGGGGTGGCAGCCCAGGCCCATCACTGGTGCGTGGCTGGGGGGATACGGTGGACGATGACGATACGCCTCCCACAGAGGACAGCTTGTCCTTACCCATGGGTAGCCTGGCCCACATGAGCGAATATATGCTCCAATGCCTGCGCAACGACAGCAGAGTTGCCCACGTTTTAACGTGTGCAGACTACTGGGTGGCCACCCTGCTGGATCCCCGGTATAAAGACAATGTGCCCACTTTAATTCCTGAACTGGAGCGCGACCGTAAGATGCGCGAGTACAAGCGCACGCTGATAGAGGCGCTCTTGAGAGCATTCCCACATGTCACAGGGGAACAGGTGGAAGGTGAAGGCAGAGGAGTGGCAAGAGGTCGCCAACGCAGCTGTGTCACGGCCAGCTCATCTGAGGGCAGGGTTAGCATGGCAGAAATGTGGAAAAGTTTTGTCTCCACGCCACAGCTATCTGCACCGACACCTGATACGGAACGTGTTAGCAGGAGGCAGCATTTCACTAACATGGTTGAACAGTATGTCTGCACACCCCTCCACATCCTGACGGATGGTTCGGCCCCATTCAACTACTGGGTTTCGAAATTGTCCACGTGGCCAGAGTTAGCATGTTATGCCTTGGAGGTGCTTTCCTGCCCGGCGGCCAGCGTTTTATCTGAACGCGTATTCAGCACGGCAGGGGGCGTCATTACTGACAAGCGCAGCCGCCTGTCCACAGCCAACGTGGACAAGCTGACCTTCATAAAGATGAACCAGGCATGGATCCCACAGGACCTGTCCCTCCCTTGTGCAGAGTAGTCCTTATTAACTGCCTAAAACATGTCTTGTTGTGCTACGGGCCACTTCTTTATTTGATACAAATTTTATGAAACCCACAGTTGAATGAAACTCTTCTCTGTCTGGGCGCCGGGGCCTAACCAGATGAAAGTGGCCGGTTAAACTAACGGGTGACATGAAGCCATAACCTCTGCCATGCTACCTCTGTCTTCTGTCTGGGTGCTGAGGCCTAAGTCAAATAAAGCGGTCTTCTGCTGTGCTGGGGATATGAAGCTAATCTCTGACCTCTCTCCTCTGTCTGGGTCCAAAGGCCTAAATCACTGAAAGAGGCCTTCTCCTGTGGTGTGTGATATGATGCCAGAATATGTGCTGTGGGGCCTCTCTCCTCTTCCTGGGTGCAGGGGTCAAATAAACTAAATTGTGGCCTACTCCTGTGGTGGTTGATATGATGCCTGATTCTCTGATGTGGAACCTCTCTCCTCTGTTTGGGTGAAGGGGTCAAAGTAACTAAATGGTGGCTTCTCCTGTGGTGGCTGATATGATGCCAGAATATGTGCTGTGGGGCCTCTCTCCTCTTCCTGGGTGCAGGGGTCAAAGTAACTCAATGGTGGCTTCTCCTGTGGTGGCTGATATGATGCCAGAATATGTGCTGTGGTGCCTCTCTCCTCTTCCTGGGTGCGGGGTCAAAGTAACTCAATGGTGGCTTCTCCTGTGGTGGCTGATATGATGCCAGAATATGTGCTGTGGTGCCTCTCTCCTCTTCCTGGGTGCAGGGGTCAAAGTAACTCAATGGTGGCTTCTCCTGTGGTGGCTGATATGATGCCAGAATATGTGCTGTGGTGCCTCTCTCCTCTTCCTGGGTGCGGGGTCAAAGTAACTCAATGGTGGCTTCTCCTGTGGTGGCTGATATGATGCCAGAATATGTGCTGTGGGGCCTCTCTCCTCTTCCTGGGTGCGGGGTCAAAGTAACTCAATGGTGGCTTCTCCTGTGGTGGCTGATATGATGCCAGAATATGTGCTGTGGTGCCTCTCTCCTCTTCCTGGGTGCGGGGTCAAAGTAACTCAATGGTGGCTTCTCCTGTGGTGGCTGATATGATGCCAGAATATGTGCTGTGGGGCCTCTCTCTCTTCCTGGGTGCAGGGGTCAAAGTAACTCAATGGTGGCTTCTCCTGTGGTGGTTAGTATGATGCCAGAATATGTGCTGTGGGGCCTCTCTCCTCTTCCTGGGTGCAGGGGTCAAAGTAACTCAATGGTGGCTTCTCCTGTGGTGGCTGATATGATGCCAGAATATGTGCTGTGGTGCCTCTCTCCTCTTCCTGGGTGCAGGGGTCAAAGTAACTAAATGGTGGCTTCTCCTGTGGTGGTTGATATGATGCCTGATTCTCTGCTGTGAAACCTCTCTCCTCCATCTGGGTGTAGGGGTCAAAGTCTTTCAAAGTCGCCTTCTCCTGTGCTGATTGATATAAAGCTGATGGTTGTGCCATCTGACATGGTTGCCAGGGTCTGATTCAATGGGGGCCTACTCCTGTGGTGGGTGATCTAAATGCCTGATTCTCTGCTGTGAAACCTCTCTCCTCCGTCTGGGTGTAGGGGTCAAAGTCTTTCAAAGTCGCCTTCTCCTGTGCTGATTGATATGAAGCTGATGGTTGTGCCATCTGACATGGTTGCCGGGTCCCATTAAATTGGGGCCTACTCCTGTGGTGGGTGATCTAAATGCCTGATTCTCTGCTTTGAAACCTCTCTCCTCCGTCCGGGTGTAGGGGTCAAAGTCTGTCAAAGTCGCCTTCTCCTGTGCTGATTGATATGAAGCTGATGGTTGTGCCATCTGACATGGTTGCCGGGGTCCCATTAAATTGGGGCCTACTCCTGTGGTGGGTGATCTAAATGCCTGATTCTCTGCTTTGAAACCCTCTCCTCCGTCCGGGTGTAGGGGTCAAAGTCTGTCAAAGTCGCCTTCTCCTGTGCTGATTGGATATAAAGCTTATGCTTGTGCCATCTGACATGGTTGCCGGGGTCTGATTCAATGGTGGCCTACTCCTGTGGTGGGTGATCTAAATGCCTGATTCTCTGCTGTGTAACCTCTCTCCTCCGTCTGGGTGTAGGGGTCAAAGTAACTAAATGGTGGCCTACTCCTGTGGTGGGTGATATGATGCCTGGTTCTCTGCTGTGGGACCTCTCTCCTTTGTCTGGGTGCTGTGGTCAAAATAATAGTAAGTGACCTTCTCCATTGGTGGGTGACTTGAAGCCTGATTCTGTGCTATGGGACCTCACTCCAATTAATATTGTTTAATTTTTATTTATTTTATGTTAACTCATCATTTCCCTATCTACATTTGTTTGCAGGGGATTTAACTACATTTTGCTGCCTTTTGCAGCCCTCTAGCCCTTTCCGGGTGTGTTTTACAGCCTTTTTAGTGCCCAAAAGTTCGGGTCCCCATTGACTTCTATGGGGTTCGGGATGAAGTTCGGGTCGAGTTCGGATCCCGAACCCGAACATTTTTCGAAAGTTCGGCCGAACTCGTCGAACCCGAACATCCAGGTGTTCGCTCAACTCTACTTAACAGTCCTTTTAAGAACTAGAGTGTGTGTTTGACAGCAGTGCAGCACCTTTTTTATTTATTTTTTTAAGAAGGGGTTTGCTTCAAGGACAGGCATTACCAGGAAGGGACAGTTAGTTAAGGGCTTGAAAATCGCTTTTATAACTTCTAAAAGACAGAAAGATATCTGATTAGTCATTGTAGACATCTACAATACGCCATCATTAAGCAGTGTGTTGGGCAGATATTATTAAAAGGGGATTATTCACTACATTGTGCCTGGTACTGAAATATACACTGCACCATCATAAAGCAGTGTGTTGGACAGTCATAAAAAGGGGCTTATTCACTACAGTGTTCCTGCTACTGAGATATACAGTACACTGTACCATCAGAGAAATTAATTGTTCTGGGGAAATAACCTAACTTGTGCCACATCTGTGTGTGCGTTCAATCCGCAACTGTTATCTTAATTAATCCAGCAGAGAGTGATTTATATTTTGACCATAGTTGACTAGTTTTGTGCAAATCTGTGTGTGCGTTTAGGCCGCAACCGTATATACAGTATTCCTGCAGAGAATACATTTTATTTGGGACAAATTTGTATCCAATATAGAACGAAATCCAAATACAGTGTGTATTGTCAAAATTACATTATCTCTGGGCTAGTGTATTGCCGTAAATTTGTATTTCTCTGTCTACAGTACATTACTGCAAGCCAATACAGTGTGTACTCTAAAAATTAAATTATCTGTAGTCTACTGTAGAGCCTAAAATTTGTATTTCTCTGTCTACAGTACATCACAGCGAGCATATACAGTGTGTACTGTAAAAATGACATTATCCCTGGGCTAGTGAAGTGCCAAAAATTTGTATTTCTCTGTGTACAGTACATTACAGCAAGCCAATACAGTATATACTTTAAAAAAGTAATCATCTGTGACCTACTGCAGTGCCTAAAATTTGTATTTCTCTGTCTACAGTACATTTTAGCAAGCCTATACAGTGTGTACTGTAAAAATTACATTATCTCTGGTCTAGTGTACTCCTGAAAATATTTATTTTTCTGTACTCAGTACATTACAGTAAGCCAATACAGTGTGTACTGTAAAAACTGTATTATATGTGGCCTAGTGTAATGCCGGAAAGTTGTATTCCTCTGTCTACAGTACATTACAGCAAGCCATTACAGTTTGTACTGTAAACATTTCATTATCTCTGGGCTAGTGTAGTGTTGATAATTTGTATTTCTCTGTCTACAGTACATTACAGCAAGCCAATACAGTGTGTACTGTAAAAATTACATTATCTCTGGGCTAGTATAGTGCCGAAAATCTGTATTTTTCTGTATCCAGTACTGTTCTGCATCAGAAAACTGTAGGCCAGATTTATCATTAGCTAAAGTCCCTTTAATGGAGCTCTGTACTAAGCTCTCCAGTTTTGTGAAAGTGGGCGTGTTGTTTTATGTAAATGAATCTCTAGACAGATTTACTATTGCGACCATTTAAAAAGTCAATATAGCAATAACAAATGACAAAACAGGTGTACACTGTGGTCTTACTAAGCCCTCAAACTGATGTTAAAATTGAGAGATTAGTCAACATGTCCTGTAGTGGAGGACATGTCTTAAGCCCGAGCACCACGCCAAGGTTTCTCAAGTAGCTCGGGACCTAACACTCACCTACCTGTGCCATATGGGCAATACCAGGGGCCAGTGGGCAAAATTACAGGAATGTATTAGGCCGACACGCAGCAGACTCCTCAGTTACCTCCAGCATGTAAGCATGCCTGCAATGGGAGGAGGGAGAAGGCTGTGAGCCCCACCCAAGACTGGCTGATATGGCCCAGGCCTCACAGGTGCACCTAAATATAGCCTGTGGATGGAAAACAGGCTATATTTACATGGGAGTTTATACACCTCCAAACAATTATATATACACAAACCAACTGAAAAGTGGCATGAAGCACCATATGCATTTTTGCTGGGGATCGCCATTAGCAACGGGCCACAAGTGCAGGATCTGCTTCCCTTTATATATATGCACAAGTGCATTTTTAGGTTGAGCACATCCTGCTTCATGTTACTTTTCAGTTGTTTTGTATATGTAATTTTTTGGAGGTCTATAAACTCCTATGTACATGTAGCCTGTTTTCCATCCACAGGCTACATTTAGGTGCACCTGTGAGGCCTGGGCCATATCAGCCAGTCTTGGGTGGGGCTCACAGCATTCCCCCTCCTCCCATTGCAGGCATGGTTACATGCTGGAGGTAACTGAGGAGTTTGCTGTGAGTCGGCCTATACATTCCTTTAATGCCTACTGGCCCCTGGTATTGCCCATACGGCACAGGTAGGTGAGTGTTAGGTCCCGAGCTACTTTAGAAACCTTGGCGTGGTTCTCGGGCTTAGGCATGTCCTCCACTGCAGGACATGTTGACTAATCTCTCAATTTTAACATCAGTTTGAGGGCTTAGTAAGACCGCAGAGTGCTTATATCTGGTCATTTGTTATTATTATATAGTTATGTCTCTAGTTGTTTTGACCTCTAAAGTATGTGGGGATATTAAAGACTAAATATTGTAAGTAGAGATGAACGAATCAAAGCTGACGAAGTGGAATTCGATCCGAATTTTAGGAAAAGTTTTGCACCGAATCCGAATTTCCTCACGCTTCGTATTAACAAATCGCATTTTTTCCTAAAATGGCTGCTGCATGTGTGAAGAGATGGAGCAAGGAACTCTGAGAATGTGGGATCACCCATAATGCCATGCATGCAGGCAATCAGCAGCCAGCTAGCCCTGTGATGTCATAGCCCTTTAAATAGCTGCAGTCATCTTGAATTCTGTCATTTTCCAGTGTACTTACTGCAGGGAGAGACGTCAGATGGTTCTAGGGACAGTGGTATAAAAAACACTGTCTCCTGATGCTTCTGCCACCTCCACACTTTGTCACTGGGTCACTCTGTGGTCTCCTGATGCTGCTGCCACCTCCACACTATGTCATCTCACCACTCTGTGGATTCCTGATGCTGCTCTCACCTCCACACTATGTTACCTTGCCACTCTGTGGTCTCCTGATGCTGCTGCCACTCCACACTATGTCACCTTGCCACTCTGTGGTCTCCCGATGCTGCTGCCACCTTCACACTATGTCATCTTGCCACTCTGTGGTCTCCTGATGCTGCTGCCACCTCCACACTATATCAACTGGCCACTCTGTGGTCTCCTGATGCTGCTGCCACCTTCACACTATGTCATCTCGCCACTCTGTGGTCTCCTGATGCTGCTGCCACATCCACACTATGTCGCCTCGCCACTATGTGGTCTCCTGATGCTGCTCTCACCTCCACACTTTGTCACCTTGCCACTCTGTGGTCTCCTGATGCTGCAACTCCACACTATGTCACCTTGCCACTCTGTGGTCTCCCGATGCTGCTGCCACCTTCACACTATGTCATCTTGCCACTCTGTGATCTCCTGATGCTGCTGCCACCTCCACACTATGTCACCTGGCCACTCTGTGGTCTCCTGATGCTGCTTTCACCTTCACACTATGTCACCTTGCCACTCTGTTGTCTCCTCATGCTGCTGCTGCCACCTCCACAGTGTCATTGTGCCACCCTGTGGACTCCTGCTGATGCTGCTGCTGCCACCTCCACACTCTGTCATTGTGCCACTCTGTGGCCTCCTGATGATGTTGCTGCCACCTCCACACTCTGTCATTGTGCCGCTCTGTGGCATCCTGATGCTGCCACCACAACCACACTGTCATTGTGCCACTCTGTGGCCTCCTCCAGATGCTGACACCACCTCCAGACTCTGTCATTGGGCCACTCTGTGGTCTCCTCATTCACATGTCATCTCTGTTTTGGATCCATTCCTGTTTTTTTTGGCATTAGCAATACTGATGGATTGCTGATCAAATGCTGACCGAGTGAAGGTAGATGCTCCACAGATAGGATACGTTTTTTATGGGGTATTGCTCTGACTGATCAGAGGAAGGGCAATTTAATTAGTGATGTCAATACAAACTTACTGCTGACAACCTTTCCACTCTGTATACTACAGAGCCGTCCCATTGAAATGAATGGAACGGCTTGGGTGTAATTACACATGCTCACCGCTGCAGATGCAACGGCCAGCATGTAAACAATGACGAGGAGGCAGCGCTGGCACGGCGCTCGCCTTCTCTTCAAACAGCTGATCGGCGGGGGTGCCGGGTGTCGGACCCCCGCCGATCTGATATTGATGACCTATCCTGAGGATAGGTCATCAATAAATATAACTTGGATAACCCCTTTAATGAAAAAGTTGTTCTGAGAGACAGCATTATCAGCCTAAGCAATACATGAAAAAACTACAAATTGGGCCAAACAAAATTGTTGGCCCCTTTTTTGAAATTGTGTGCAGACAACTTTGTTTCAAGCATGTGATGCTTGTTAAAAGTCACCTGTGGCAAGTAACAGGTGTAGGCAATATAAATATCATACCTGAAACCAAGTTGACTCAATCTAAGCATTGTGTACAGAAAACTGAGAAGAGAACTGTCTGAGGACTTGAGAATCAAAATTGTGGAGCAATATCAACAGTCTCAAGGTTGCAAGTCCATTTCCAGAGATCTTGATGTTCCTTTGTCCAAGGTGCACAACATAATCAAGAAGTTTTCAACCCATGGCACTGTAGGTAATTTTCCTGGACGTGAACAGAAGAGAAAAATTGATGAAAGGTTGCAACGTAGGATAGTCCGGATGGTGGATCATCAGCCCCAATCAAGTTCCAAAGAAATTCAAGCTATCCTGCAGGCTCAGTGTGCATCATTGTTAATGTGAAGTATCCGTCGACATATGAATGAAATGAAACACTATGAAAGGAGACCCAGGAGGACCCCACTGCTGACACAGAGACAAAAAAGCTAGACTGCAGTTTGCCAAAATGTATGTGAGTAAGCCAAAATCCTTCTGGGAAAACGTCTTATGGACAGATGAAACCAAGATAGAGCTTTTTGGTAAATCATATCATTCTACTGTTTACCAAAAAAAGAATGAGGCCTACAAAGTAAAGAACACAGTATCTGCAGTCAATTATGGCGGTGGTTCAAAGAGGTTCTGGGGTTGTTTTGCTGCATCTGGCATTGGGTGCCTTGAATGTGTGCAAGGCATCATGAAATCTGAAGATTACCAAAGGATTTTGTATCACAATTTAGGGCACATGGTCAGAAAGCTGGGTTTTCATCCTAAGTCATGGGTCTTCGAGCAGGACAATGACCCCAAAAATATTTCAAGAAGCAAGATAAATGGATGGGAACAAAGCGCTGTAGAGTTCTGAAGTGGTCAGCAATGAGTCTGGATCTAAATTCTATTGAACACCTGTAGAGAGATCTTAAAATTGCTGTTGGGAAAAGGCACCCTTGAAAAAGTGAGAAAGCTAGAGCAGTTTGCAAAAGAAGAGTGGTCCAAAATTCCAGTTGAGAGGTGTAAGAAGCTTGTTGATAGTTATAGGAAGCAATTAATTTCAGTCATTTCATACAAAGGATGTGCAACCAAATATTAAGTTGAGGGTGTCAGTACATTTGTCTGGCCCATTTTTGGAATTTTGCATGAAATTATATCATTTTTGTCTTTCTTTATCAGACTTTTTTTGTGTTGCTCCAATGCACACAGAGAAAATAAACATTTGTACAACAAAACATGTGTAATTGCGAAACACTTCTGGGAGAAATATTTCAGTTTCTGGAAAAATTTCAGGGGTGCCAACACTTAAGGCCATGACTTTATATATATATATATATATATATATATATATATATATAGATGTGTGTGTATATATATATATATATATATATATATATATCTATATATATATATATATATAGTGATAGGACCAGGAGAAAAGTGGAGAAGTGGAGGTGTATAGTTATTGGTAGAGATGAGCGAACACCTGGATGTTCGGGTTCGAGAAGTTTGGCCGAACTTCCCGAAAATGTTCGGGTTCGGTATCCAAACTCGACCCGAACTTTATCCCGAACCCGAACCCCATTGAGGTCAATGGGGACCCGAACTTTTAGGCACTAAAAAGGCTGTAAAATAGTCTAGAAAAGGGCTAGAGGGCTGCAAAATGCAGCAAAATGTAGGTAAATGCCCTGCAAACAAATGTGGATAGGGAAATGAATTAAAATAAAATAAAATAAATAAAAAATGAACCAATATAAATTGGAGAGAGGACCCATAGCAGAGAATCATGCGTCACATCAAACACCACTGTAGAAGGCCACTTTCAGTTATTTCGGCCCCAGCACCCAGACAGAGGAGAGAGGTCCCACAGCAAGGAATCATGCGTCATATCACCCACCACTGGAGAAGGCCACTTTCATTTATTTAGGCCCCAGCACCAAGACAGAGGATATAGGTCCCACAACAAGGAATAAGGCGTCATATCACCCACCACTGGAGAAGGCCACTTTCAGTTATTTAGGCCCCAGCACCCAGTCAGAGGAGAGAGGTCCCACAGCAAGGAATCATGCGTCATATCACCCGCCACTGGAGAAGGCCACTTTCAGTTATTTAGGCCCCAGCACCCAGTCAGTGAAGAGAGGTCCCACACCATGAATAAGGCGTTATATCACCCACCACTGGAGAAGGCCACTTTCAGTTATTTAGGCCCCAGCACCCAGACAGAGGAGAGAGATCCTACAGCAAGGAAAAAGGCGTCATATCACCCACCACTGGAGAACGCCACTTTCAGTTATTTAGGCCCCAGCACCCAGACAGAGGAGAGAGGTCCCACAGCAAGGAATAAGGCATCATATGACCCACCACTAGAGATGGCCACTTTCAGTTATTTAGGCCCCTGCACCCAGACAGAGGAGAGAGGTCCCACAGCAAGGAATAAGGCGTCATATCACCCACCTGTCACGACTGTGACTGATCCAGACAGGTCTAGGAGGAGAAGGTCGCAGCGACTTGCTACTCGCGATAGCTTGTGAGTTTGCTTCGTGGGTCAGGGCATGTCATCCGGATTTTGCCTTGTGAACCTTTTTATCCTGACTGGGAGTTTGTAGGCATCCTTCTCAGGTGAGTCCTGTCTGCCACTCCCAGCTACTATATTAGTTTCAGTTTCACTTGCAGTCATTGCCAGATATAGTCCTTACTTCCAGTGCTATTCTGACCTTTAAAGGAGATCTTTTGACGTTATTGCTGTGGAGCTGTTGTCTGGCGTGGACTGTCGTTATTGGAATCATCTTCTCTGCTCTTCTCTGCTAGACTTCGGCAACAGAACCGGTCTGCTGAACTATATTGTTCCGAATTCCGTAGGTGGGCTACTGATACATTATGGAACGACTCGGCCCTTAGGAGTCAGTTCTGCCAGGGGTTGTCTGAAAAATTAAAAGACGCGCTGGCGGAATACGAGATCCCTGGGTCTCTTGAGGCTGCTATGTCTCTGTCCATAAGAATCGACAGACAACTCAGGGAGAGACTATTAAATTCTACAGAGGCCTCTATAGGGCAGGGATCGGTATGTTATGATCCTGTCAAACCAATGCAAATAGGGGGCGCCGCTAGACGGGTGAATCCTCCTAAGGTCCGCCGTAGGTCAGAGGTTTGTTTTCGTTGTGGGGGAAGGGGTCATTTTGTAAAGGTATGTCCCTCAGTACCCAAGAGACCACAAACAAAGGAGCCGCCGGAGTCCCCAGATTGTGTGGAGGATAATTGTCTGGGCATATTCGTTTCCTCCATGCGCATGTCTCCGTTTTTGTTGTCCGCTAACGTTGTGGCGGGCAATAAGACTGATATCTGTTCCGTCTTTTTGGACAGTGGGGCGGGGGTCAACTTGGTGGATTCACGATTTGCTCAGGCTCTGGGTTTTCCTCCGGAACCGGTACGCAGAACTATTCCTGTTTTTGCCATCGACTCCTCCCCTCTTACTCAGAGAGAGTTAACTCAGATCATCCATAATATCCATCTGCAGGTAGGGGACCTCCATAAAGAGCATATCTCTTGTTATGTCCTGGACAGTCTTCCAGCTCCTATGGTATTGGGGCCTCCCTGGCTGGTGATTCACAATCCAGTGGTGGATTGGCAGGCCGGGGAGATTGTGGAGTGGAGTGAACATTGTAAGGACAACTGCTTAAGTAGTAGGTGCTCAACACTCTCTGTAACATCTCTACCTGCCTTTCTGTCAGATTTTATGGATGTGTTCTCTGAGAAGGGTTGTCAGGGGTTACCACCTCATCGTTCATATGATTGCCCGATTAATCTATTACCTGGGGCAAAACTACCTAAAACCCGGTTATACAATCTTTCCGGCCCGGAGAGGAAGGCTATGCAAGATTATATTTGCAAGGTTATTTTTCATTAAAAAGAAAGATGGTGGCCTGCGTACTTGCCTGGATTTCCGGGAATTAAACCGGATAACTATCCGTGATCCCTATCATCTTCCTCTCATTCCCGACCTCTTTAATCAGGTTGCTGGTGCTAAATGGTTCTCCAAAATGGATCTCAGAGGAGCCTATAACCTGGTTCGCATCAAAGAGGGGGATGAGTAGAGGACGGCTTTTAATACTCCGGAAGGGCATTATGAAAATCTGGTCATGCCATTTGGTCTTACTAATGCGCCTGCAGTGTTCCAACATTTTGTCAACGATATTTTTAGTCACCTTATCGGGAGATTTGTTGTGATATATCTTGATGACATCGTGGTCTATTCTCCGGATCTGGATACACATAAGATCCATGCGAGACAAGTGCTGCTGATATTAAGGGCCAACAAATTGTTTGCTAAATTAGAGAAATGTGTGTTCGCCGTGAAAGAACTGCCATTTCTGGGGTATGTGATGTGTGGGGAGTTGCTCTGGTAGACAGCGGTGCGGGTGCAGTACAGAGGCAAAGGGAGTCAAGGTAGTGCAGCAAACAGTGTTTTATTTCACACTTGCACAAACAAAACTCAAAACAGTCACTTAGTGTTACTTCACACACACAGCAAAAACTTGAGGCAAAACAAAAGTCCAAGACGGGATCAAATCACCTGTGTGGTTTAGGTGCGTGTTTGCACCTGGCTGTCAGCCCAGCCGCAGGAAACTCCAACCTCAGGCTTCCAGGCAGACTGCACGCCTCTTTGCAAGCTCTTGCTTCTAGCCCTGAGAGCTCCACAGAACACCAGCAGTTTCCAGGTTAATCACCCCTCCACCTGCTGAGGTGGCTGCCTTTTAAAGGCCCGGAAAAAGTCTGGCCTGGACCATGGGGAATAGGCACCCGCCCAACTCTTTGCCTACTCCCAGTAAGAGCCGGCCCGGATTGGCTTTGCAGCCATACTAAGTATAAAGGTGTCAACAGCTACTGCTGTTAACACATAAAATTCGGATCTTACCTCACCGAGGCCAGGAACCTCAGTGACACGTATCTGCCATCCATGACGGCACCCTGCACCTTACCACAGGTGTCAGATTCAGGTTTCCGCATGGATCCAGAGAAAGTCCGGGCAATTATGGACTGGGATCTGCCTGAGAACCTGAAGGCATTGCAATGCTTCCTGGGGTTTGCCAATTTTTATAGAAAGTTTATAAAGAACTATTCCTTGGTTGTCAAACCACTGACGGACATGACTAGTGATGAGCGGGAGGTGCCATATTCGATTTCGCGATATTTCGCGAATATTCGATTGAATATTCGTCTTATATTCGTCGAAATCGAATATTCGTCATAATGCTATTTATCGCAAATAATATGCGATATAATTAATCGCATATTGCGATTTTGTGTATTTTACGAATATTCGCCATATTGCTATATATTCTTGTTTTAGAATATGACGAAAATTCTAAAAAACTAAGTTATAGCAATATAGCGATTATTCGTAAAATACACATATAGACTGCAATTTCACTAATGTAGTGCTATAATCTTTTTTTTAGTCTAATTTTTTTGTCTCTTTCTGATTCAGAAAGAGACAAAAAAATGAGACTAAAAAAGATTATAGCACTACATTAGTGAAACTGCAGTCTAAATGTGTAATTTACGAATATTCGCTATTGTCTGACAATATGAGAATATTCTAAAAAACGAATATATAGCACTATATCACATATATTAGTTTTTAGAATATTCTTTTCCCCAATTAGTACAGTTATTGCCCTTGGCATACTACTCCCCGACAAGCGTCCCTGTCACCATGGGAACGCCTGGTAGTTAGAATATACTATCGGATCTGAGTTTTCACGATCTAACTCAGATCCGATGGTATATTCTAACCACCAGGCGTTCCCATGGTGATGGAGACGCTTGAAGTCAGAATATACTGCCAGGGCGCTGTGATCCGCGCAATTAACCCCTCAGGTGCGGGTTAATTGCGCTGTGCTCCCCCACCTCCCCAGTATTAAAATAATTTGTGGCCAGTGCGCCTCCTATTCCCAGTATTAAAATAATCTGTGGCCAGTGCGCTCTAACCCTCCCTCCCCCAATAATAAAATCATTGGTGGCCAGTGGCCACAGGGTCCCCCTCCCCGGCAGCAGGCAGTTTCACTCGGCAGCATTTACTTACCTGCAGGGCTCTCCTCCTTCTGAGAACTGACAGGTCTATGCGCCGCATATGCCTTCAGCATTGCTATGCGGCGCAGAGACCTGTGAGTTCGCAGAAGGAGGAGAGCCCTGCAGGTAATAATGCTGCCGACAATGCCGAGTGATTAACTAACCATGGCAGCCAGGACTTTACTAGCGTCCTGGCTGCCATGGTAACCGATCGAAGCCCGGCCATCACGCTGGGACTCGATCGGAACTGCCTACTGCCACCAATGACGGGGTGGAGGGGAAAGGGGAGCCTGTGGCCACTGACCACCAATGATTTTAATACTGGGGGAGAGGGTTAGGGCGCACTGGCTACAGATTATTTTAATACTGCGGAGGGCGGGGGACGCACTGGCACGAATTATTTTAATACTGGGGAGGTGGGGTGGGGGGTGCACAGCGCAATTAACCCGCACCTGAGGGGTTAATTGACCGGATCACAGCGCCCTGGCAGTATATTCTAACTTCAAGCGTCCCCATCACTATGGGAACGCCTGGTGGTTAGAATATACCATCGGATCTGAGTTAGATCGTGAAAACTCAGATCCGATAGTATATTCTAACTACCAGGCGTTCCCATGGTGACAGGGACGCTTGTCGAGGAGTAGTATGCCAAAGGGCAATAACTGTATTAATTGGGGGAAAAAGAATATTCTAAAAAGGAATATATGTGATATAGTGCTATATATTCGTTTTTAGAATATTCTTAAATGACTGAATATTCTAAAAAACGAATATATCCGATATAGTGCTATCTATTAGTTTTTTAGAATATTCTCATTTTTTACCATCTAAACTCTTAATTCCTCTCTGCTTCTTGCTTGTGGGCCAATGAGTCATTGGCCCACAAGCATTTTTAGCAGGAAGAAATCATGTGTCCAGATGGAGAAAATGACGAATATTCGATATAACGAATATATAGCACTATATTCGCAATATTCGCGAATTATCGAAGTTGCGATATTCGCTATTAATATTCGCTATCCGAATATTCGCGCTCAACACTAGACATGACCCGAAAGGGATCCGATTTTTCCAAATGGTCACATGCAGCCAAAACTGCCTTTACATCTCTCAAGGAGAGATTCACCTAGGCCCCTATTCTCGTACAGCCAGATGTCTCGCTTCCTTTTATTGTAGAGGTTGACGCATCAGAGGTGGGGGTGGGAGCGGTACAATCTCAGGGCCCGCCCCCTGGTGAATGGCGTCCGTTTGCTTTCTTTTCAAAGAAATTGTCTACTGCAGAAAGGAACTATGATATTGGCAACAGGGAACTTTTGGCTATTAAGTTGGCCTTAGAGGAGTGGCGTCATTTTCTGGAGGGGGCGGTTCATCCCGTCACGGTGATTACTGATCACAAGAACGTATTATATCTGGAGTCTGATAAACGTCTCACCCCTAGACAGGCTCGGTGGTCGTAATTTTTTACTAGGTTTAATATTGTAATAACCTATCGCCCGGGGGCAAAAAATACTAAGGCGGATGCAGTGTCTCAAAGTTTTCCTGGAGGGGGTGATGTTGATGTACCAGAGCCTATTTTGCAAAAGGGGGTGGTGGTCTCTGCATTACACTCAGGTTTAGAGGGGAGGGTGTTGCAAGCTCAGGGGGACGCCCCGGCCTCCTGCCCCTCGGGTAAACTGTTTGTGCCAGAAAATTTACGCCTGGAGATACTAAAAGAACATCATAACTTCACACTGGCAGTACACCCAGGTAGTAAGGCAACCTCTTAATTAGTGTCTCGTCGGTTCTGGTGGCCTAAGTGGCGCCAGGAGGTGTTGAATTTTGTGTCTGCATGTGCTACCTGTGCTCGTTCAAAGGTGGATCATACTCGTCCGACAGGGCGTCTTTTACCTCTTGCCATCCCCAACAGGCCTTGAACGCACCTATCAATGGATTTCATTACGGATCTACCAGTATCAGCGTGGAAGACTGTTATTCTTGTAGTTGTTGACAGATTCAGTAAAATGGTGCACTTTATTGCTCTTACCGCATTGCCTAATGCTAACACACTGGCTCAGGTTTTTATTGACCACATCGTGAAGCTTCACGGGGTCCCTTCCGATATTATTTTGGATCGTGGTACCCAATTTGTTTTCAAATTTTGGAAAGCTTTTTGTTCTCGTTTAGGGGTTCATCTGTCGTTTTCTTCATCTTTCCATCCACAGTCCAATGGTCAGATTGAACGTACCAATCAAAACCTAGAGACGTATTTGAGATGCTTTGTTTCCGAAAATCAGGAGGAATGGTCATCTTATTTACCGTTAGCCGAGTTTGCCATTAATAATCGTCGTCAAGAATCCACCGATAAGTCACCAATTTTTGGTGCGTACGGTTTTCATCCTCAGTTTTGTATGTTTAGTGAGGGGGGGCCGTCTGGGATTCCCGAGGAGGAACGATTTGCGTCTTCACTTTCATCAGTGTGGCAGAGTGTGCAAGAAAGTTTGAAGAGAATTGGTGTTAGATACAAACGTGTGGCTGATAAGAAGTGCTCTGAAGGTCCGAACCTTGGGGTGAATGACTTGGTGTGGTTGTCTACCAGAAATATCAAGTTGAAGGTTCCCTCGTGGAAATTAGGTCCGAGATTTATTGGTCCTTATAGGGTAATTAAGATCATTAACCCGGTGGCTTTTTCTCTGGAGCTACCTCAGACTCTAAGGATCCATAATGTCTTCCACAGATCTCTGCTTAAGAGATATGTAGAACCTCCTGAACCATTGCCACTACCGCCTCCACCGGTGGTTGTTGATGGCAGTCTTGAGTTTCAGGCAGAAAAGACTGTTGATTCACGATATGTTCGTCACTCTTTTCAGTACCTGGTGCACTGGAGAGGTTATGGTTCCGAAGAGAGAATGTGGGTGCCAGCATCAGAGATAAAGGCGGACAGACTCATTCGGGCTTTTCATAGGTCCCATCCGGAGAGGCCTGGTCTTTAGGGTCCGGTGGCCCCTCATAAAAAGGGGGGTACTGTCACGACTGTGACTGATCCAGAGAGGTCTGGGAGGAGAAGGTCGCAGCGACTTGCTACTCGCCATAGCTTGTGAGTTTGCTTCGTGGTTCAGGGTATGTCGGGTTTTGCCTTGTGAACCTTTTTGTCCTGACTGGGAGTTTGTAGGCATCCTTCTCAGGTGAGTCCTGTCTGCCACTCCCAGCAACTATATTAGTTTCAGTTTCATTTACAGTCATTGCCAGATATAGTCCTTACTTCCAGTGCTATTCTGACCTTTAAAGGAGATCGTTTGACGGTATTGCTGTGGAGCTTTTGTCTGGAGTGGACTGTCGTTATTGGGATCATCTTCTCTGCTCGTGACTGGATAAGTCTATCTGCTGGAGATTGTTTGTTTGTTGCTGTCTTCCCCTGTTGTTCTCCTAGACATGAGTGATGGTGACTAGTGCTCCCATCTGCCTTTCGCCAGTCTAGTCTTCTTAAGGTGACTGAGGGTTTAGGCATCCTGCTCGCCGTACGGGTTCACACCCCGTCTAGGGTACCAGGGCAGAAAGGTGCCAGCTTATGGTTAGTCAGGGGTGGCCGTTCTATTTCCCATCCGTAGATTAAGGTCCCCCTCCGTCTGGTGCGACACCACTGCTGCTGGGATAGCGGTCGTGACACCACCACTGGAGAAGGCCACTTTCAGTTATTTAGACCCAGCACCCAGACAGAGGAGAGAGGTCCCACAGCAAGGAATAAGGCGTCATATCACCCACGCCTGGAGAAGGCTACTTTCAGTTATTTTGGCCCCAGCACCCAGACAGAGGAGAGAGGTCCCACAGCAAGGAATAAGGCGTCATATGACCCACCACTGGAGAAGGCCACTTTCAGTTATTTAGGCCCCAGCACCCAGACACAGGAGAGAGGTCCCACAGCAAGGAATAAGGTGTCATATGACCCACCACTGTAGAAGGTCACTTTCAGTTATTTAGGCACAGCACCCAGACATAGGAGAGAGGTCCCACAGCAAGGAATAAGGCGTCATATCACCCACCACTGGGGAAGGCCACTTTCAGTTATTTAGGCCCCAGCACGAGGAGAGAGGTTACACAGCAAGGAATAAGGCGTCATATGACCCACCACTGGAGAAGGCCACTTTCAGTTATTTAGGCCCCAGCACCCAGACAGAGGACAGAGGTCCCACAGCAAGGAATAAGGCGTCATATGACCCACCACTGTAGAAGGCCACTTTCAGTTATTTAGGCCCAGCTGCCAGACAGAGGAGAGAGGTCCCACAGCAAGGAATCATGCGTCATATCAACCACCACTGGAGAAGGCCACTTTCAGTTATTTAGGCCCAGCACCCAGACAGAGGAGAGAGGTCCCACAACAAGGAATCATGGTTCATATCAACCACCACTGGAGAAGGCCACTTTCAGTTATTTAGGCCCAGCAGCCAGACAGAGGAGAGAGGTCCCAAAGCAAGGAATCATGGTTCATATCAACCATCACCGGAGAAGGCCACTTTTAGTTATTTCGGCAGAGACAGAGGAGAGGTTCATTCAACTTTCGGTTGCACCGCAAGATCATGGTAAAGTTAAAAAAATGAGGATTCAATAGAGAAGTGCCCCGGAGTACAAGAATACATGGTTGAGGGGGAGGCAATTTTAAATGCCTATTCTGCACAATGGAGGCACAGTTCCTGTGGGATCCATGCCTGGTTCATTTTTATGAACGTCAGCTTGTCCACGTTGCCTGTGGACAGGCGGCTGCGTTTGTCAGTAATGACGCCCCCTGCCATGCTAAATACACGTTCAGACAAAACGGGACACTATTGGAGACCCAGAAGTTGAATGGGGCCGAACCATCAGTCAGTACGTGGAGGGGTGTGCAGATGTACTGTTCAACCATGTTAGTGAAATGCTGCCTCCTGCTAACACGTTCCATATCAGGTGGTGGTGCAGTTAGCTGTGGTGTGGAGCCAAAAATTTTCCACATTTCTGCTATGCTAACCCTGCCCTCAGAGGAGCTGGCCGTGACACAGCTGCGTTGGCGACCTCTTGCTCCTCCTCTGCCTTCGCCTTGGGCTTCCACCTGTTCCCCTGTGACATTTGGGAATGCACTCAGTAGCGCGTCTACCAGCGTGCGCTTGTACTCGCGCATTTTCCTATCACGCTCCAGTGCAGGAAGTAAGGTGGGCACATTGTCTTTGTACCGGGGATCCAGCAGGGTGGCAACCCAGTAGTCCACACATGTTAAAATGTGGGCAACTCTGCTGTCGTTGCGCAGGCACTGCAGCATGTAGTTGCGCATGAGTTCCAGGCTCCCCAGAGGTAAGGACAAGCTGTCCTCTGTGGGAGGCGTATCGTCATCGTCCTCTGTATCCCCCCAGCCACACACCAGTGATGGACCTGAGCTGTGTCGTGTGCCATCCCGCTGTGAACCTGCTTCATCTTCATCCTCCTCGTCCTCCAGTAGTGGGCCCTGGCTGGCCACATTTGTACCTGGCCTCTGCTGTCGCAAAAAACCTCCCTCTGAGCCGCTTCTAACAGATTGACCTGAAAGTGCTAAAAATGACCCCTCCTACTCCTCCTCCTCGGCCACCCCCTCTTCCATCATCGCCCTAAGCGTTTTCTCAAGGAGACATAGAAGTGGTATTGTAACGCTGATAACGGTATCATCGCCACTGGCCATGTTGGTGGAGTACTCGAAACAGCGCAACAGGGCACACAGGTCTCGCATGGAGGCCCAATCATTGGTGGTGAAGTGGTGCTGTTCCTCAGTGCAACGGACGTGTGTGTGCTGTAGCTGAAACTCCACTATTGCCTGCTGCTGCTCGCACAGTCTCTCCAGCATGTGCAAGGTGGAGTTCCACCTGGTGGGCACGTCGCATATGAGGCGGTGAGCGGGAAGGCCGAAGTTCCGCTGTAGCACAGACAGGCGAGCAGTGGCAGGATGTGAACGCCGGAAGCGCGCACAGATGGCCCGCACTTTATGCAGCAGCTCCGACATGTCGGCGTAGTTGAGAGTGAACTTCTGCACCACCAAATTCAGCACATGCGCCAGGCAAGGGATGTGCATCAAACCGGCTAGTCCCAGAGCTGCGACGAGATTTCGCCCATTATCGCACACCACCAGCAGAAACCAATCGTTGGTCTGTAGCTCAATTCCCCGCCACAACTCCTGCGCGGCGTGGGGCCTGTCCCCCAAACATATGAGTTTCAGAATGGCCTGCTGACGTTTTCCCCGGGCTGTGCTGAAGTTGGTGGTGAAGGTGTGTGGCTGACTGGATGAGCTAGTGGAAGCAGAGGAGGAGGAAGCCGAGTAGGAGGAGGAGGCTACAGGAGGCAAAGAATGATGCCCTGCGATCCTTGGCGGCGGAAGGACGTGCGCCAAGGAACTCTCCGCCTGGGGCCCAGCCGCCACTACATTTACTCAGTGTGCAGTTAGGGAGATATAGCGTCCCTGGCCGTGCTTACCGGTACACGTATCTGTGGTTAGGGGGACCTTGCCACAGATGGCGTTGATCAGTGCACACTTGATTTTATCGGATACTTGGTTGTGCAGGGAAGGCACGGCTGTCTTGGAGAAGTAGTGGCAGCTGGGAACAACATACTGTAAGACAGCCATGGACATCAGCTGTTTGAAGCGGTCTGTGTCCACCAGCATTTTAAAGGCCAGTGGTTTAGAAATGCTGGCATTCAGGCCCAGGGCTTGAGGGTGGCTAGGTGGGAATTTACGCTTTCTCTCCAAGGTTTGTGAGATGGAGAGCTGAACACTGCCGTGTGACATTGTGGATATGCTTGGTGACGCAGGTGGTGGTGTCGGTGGCACATCCTCTGTTTGGTGTGCAGCAGGTGACAACGTTCCTCCCGAGGCGGAGGAAGAGGCCGAGGCAGCAGCAGAGGAGGGAGCAGGGGGAGTGAGAGTGAGTTCCTTGCTTTTAATGTGTTTACTCCACTGCAGTTCATGCTTTGCATGTATATGCCTGGTCATGCAGGTAGTGCTAAGTTTCAGAACGTTAATGCCTCGCTTCAGGCTCTAATGGCACAGCGTGCAAACCACTCGGGTCTTGTTGTCAGCACATTGTTTAAAGAAGTGCCATGCCAGGGAACTCCTTGAAGCTGACTTTGGGGTGCTCGGTCCCTGGTGGCGGTGGCCAGTAGCAGGCGAACTCTCTTGGCAGCGGCTGTTCTGCTTTTGCCCTCTGCTTCCTCTTTTGCTACGCTGTTGGCTCGGTCTCACCACTGCCTCTTCCTCTGAACTATGAAAGTCAGTGGCACAACCTTCATTCCATGTGGGTTCTTGGACCTCATTGTCCCCTGCATCGTCTTCCACACAGTCTTCCTCCCTGACCTCCTGTTCGGTCTGCACACTGCAGAAATACGCAGCAGTTGGCACCTTTGTTTCGTCATCATCAGAGACGTGCGGACTCCGATGAGGTGGTATTCCCATGTCCTCATCATCAGAAAACATCAGTGGTTGTGCATTCAATGTCTTCCACCACTGGAGAAGGGCTAGGTTGATTCCCTTGGGAAACCCTGCCAGCAGAGTCTTCAGACAGCATAAGAGACTGCTGTATAACTTGAGGCTCAGACAGTTTCCCTGATATGCATGGGGATGATGTGACAAACCGATGGGCTTTGTTTTCAGACGCCACCTGTGTGCTTTCTGCAGAAGATTGGGTGGGAGATAATGTTGTGAACGTGCTGGATCCACTGTCGTCCACCCAATTGACTAGCGACTGTACCTGCTCAGGCCTTACCATCCTTAGTACGACATTGGGCCCCACCAAATATCGCTGTAAATTCTGGCGGGTACTGGAACCTGAGGTAGTTAGTTCACTAAGACGTGTGGCTATGGCAGAATGGCCACGTACTCTCCCAGCACCAGGGGGTACACTAACACCACCACGACCGTGTCCGCGTCCCTTACTACATGTTTTCCTCATTGTTACCATTAACCATGCACCACAATAAGAAAAAATAATATTTGGCACAATGTATTGATTTCAAATTCAGGCCTTTTTTACAGGCACCTAACACTATCTGCCTATTTATTAATGTAGCATATTACAATAATCCAGGCACAGCGCAGTAACCACTGATTTAGGGGAATATCTCTTTTAGGGCTAGTATTTAGGCCCTGGATGAAGGGTATCCTTTTACAGACAGATTTACACTTGGAGATGCACAGCAGTGTGAGAAAAAATATGTAGGATTATGCCTTCAGCAATTGTATTTTAACACTTTGTGTAATATACCCTTTAAAGGACAGAAATACAATGGGAGATGCACGGTAGCGTGTGAAGTTAGTGAGGATGACCCTCTCAGCACTTGTATATACACCTTGGGTGTAATATACCCTTTAACTGACAGATTAACACTTGGCCTGCAACAGCTGGGACACCAGATTCAGGGTATTGCTATTTTGGCAATTGAATTTCACCCCAGAACAAAATATATGTTTTGGTGGACACTATTATACTTTGTCAGCCACTACTGGAACACCAGATTCAGGGTATTGCTGTTTGGCAATTGAATTTCACCCTAGAACAAAATATATGTTTTAGCGGACACTATTATACTTTGCCAGCCACTAATGGAACACCAGATTCAGGGTATTGCTATTTTGGCAATTGAATTTCACCCCAGAACAAAATATATGTTTTGGCGGACAATATTATACATTACCAGCCACTTCTGGAACACCAGATTCAGGGTATTGCTATTTTGGCAATTGAATTTTACCCCAGAACAAAATATATATTTTTGCGGACAATATTATACTTTGCCAGCCACTGCTGGAACACCAGATTCAGGGTATTTCTAATTTGTCAATTTAATTTTACCCCATAACAAAATATATGCTTTGACGGACAATATTATACTTTGCCAGCCACAGCTGTGACACC
Organism: Bufotes viridis; assembly: GCA_033119425.1. Taxonomy (NCBI): domain Eukaryota; kingdom Metazoa; phylum Chordata; class Amphibia; order Anura; family Bufonidae; genus Bufotes; species Bufotes viridis. Next base: position 70,339,600 of record CM065596.1, read on the forward strand.
AGATTTATGGTATTGCTATTTTGTCAATTGAATTTCACCCCAGAACAAAATATATGTTTTGGCGGACACTATTATACTTTGCCAGCCACTAATGGAACACCATATTCAGGGAATTGCTATTTTGGCAATTGAATTTCACCCCAGAACAAAATATATGTTTTGGCGGACACTATTATACTTTGTCAGCCACAACTGGAACACCAGATTCAGGCTATTGCTATTGTGTCAATTGAATTTTACCCCAGAACAAAATATATGTTTTGGCGAACAATATTATACTTTGCCAGCCACAGCTGTGACACCAGATTTATGGTATTGCTATTTTGGCAATTGAATTTCACCCTAGAACAATATATATGTTTTGGCGGACACTATTATATTTTGCCAGCCACTACTGGAACACCAGATTCAGGGTATTGCTATTTTGGCATTTGAATTTCACCCCAGAACAAAATATATGTTTTGGCGGACACTATTATACTTTGCTAGCCACAGCTGTGACACCAGATATATGGTATTGCTATTTTGGCAATTGAATTTCACCCCAGAACAAAATATACCCTTTTACTGACAGATTAACACTTGGCCTGCCACAGCTGGGACACCAGATTCAGTGTATTGCTATTTTGGCAATTGAATTTCACCCCAGAACAAAATATATGTTTTGGTGGACACTATTATACTTTGTCAGCCACTACTGGAACACCAGATTCAGAGTATTGCTGTTTGGCAATTGAATTTCACCCCAGAACAAAATATATGTTTTGGCGGACACTATTATAATTTGCCAGCCACTAATGGAACACCAGATTCAGGGTATTGCTATTTTGGCAATTTAATTTTACCCCAAAACAAAATATATGTTTTGGCGGACAATATTATACTTTGCCAACCACAGCTGTGACACCAGATTTATGGTATTGCTATTTTAGCAATTGAATTTCACCCTAGAACAATATATATGTTTTGGCGGACACTATTATACTTTGCCAGCCTCTCCTGGAACACCAGATTCAGGGTATTGCTATTTTGGCAATTGAATTTCACCCCAGAACAAAATATTCCCTTTTACGGACAGATTAACTCTTGGCCTGCAACAGCTGGGACACCAGATTCAGGGTATTGCTTTTTTGGCAATTGAATTTCACCCCAGAACAAAATATATGTTTTGGCGGACAATATTATACTTTACCAGCCACTTCTGGAACACCAGATTCAGGGTATTGCTATTTTGGCAATTGAATTTCACCCCAGAACAAAATATATGTTTTGGCGGACACTATTATACTTTGCCAGCCACTAATGGAACACCAGATTCAGGGTATTGCTATTTTGGCAATTGAATTTTACCCCAGAACAAAATATATGTTTTGGCGGACAATATTATACTTTGCCAACCACTACTGGAACACCAGATCTATTAGATTGCTATTTTGGCAATTTAATTTTACCCCATAACAAAATATATGTTTTGGCAGACAATATTATACTTTGCCAGCCACTACTGGAACACCAGATTCAGGGTATTGCTATTTTGGCAATTGAATTTCACCCCAGAACAAAATATATGTTTTGGCGGACACTATTATACTTTGTCAGCCACTACTGGAACACCAGATTCAGGGTATTGCTTTTGTGGCAATTGAATTTTCCCCAGAACAAAATATATGTTTTGGCGAACAATATTATACTTTGCCAGCCACAGCTGTGACACCAGATTTATGGTATTGCTATTTAGGCAATTGAATTTGACCCCGGAACAAAATATACACTTTCACGGACAGATTAACACTTGGTCTGCAACAGCTGGGACACCAGATTCAGGGTATTGCTATTTTGGCAATTGAATTTCACCCCAGAACAAAATATATGTTTTGGCGGACAATATTATACTTTGCCAGCCACAGCTGTTTCACCAGATTTATGGTATTGCTATTTTGGCAATTGAATTTCACCCTAGAACAAAATATATGTTTTGGTGGACACTATTATACTTTGCCAGCCACTACTGGAACACCAGATTCAGGGTATTGCTATTTTGGCAATTGAATTTCACCCCAGAACAAAATATACCCTTTTAAGGACAGATTAACACTTGGCCTGCAACAGCTGGGGCACCAGATTCAGGGTATTGCTATTTTGGCAATTGAATTTCACCCCAGAACAAAATATATGTTTTGGCGGACAATATTAATTTTTGCCAGCCACAGCTGTGACACCAGATTTATGTAATCGCTATTTTGGCAATTGAATTTCACCCCAGAACAAAATATATGTTTTGGCGGTCACTATTATACTTCACAGAAGCTGCATCCTCTCCCTACACTAATCCGAGCAGTGTGACGTGCGGCGCTACGTGACTCCAGCTTAAATATAGGCTGGGTCACATGCTGCACTTGGCCAATCACAGCGATGCCATTAGTAGGCATGGCTGATATGTCTTCTTAGAGCAAGAAGTAAAATGCTAGCTGATTGGCTGCTGTGCAGCCCTTCAGAAAGTGTGAAGAAATAGCCGAACAACGGACCCGAACCCGAACTTTTTTGAAAATGTTCGGATTCGGGTCCGTGTCCCGAACACCCCAAAATTCGGTACGAACCGTAACTATGCTCGAACTGTTCGCTCAACACTAGTTATTGGCCAGGCGACACTGTCTACTGTTCTTGAAGAATGTGGCAGCGCTCCAATGTATATTTAACTATACATAATTATAGCGCTTAGTTGAGAAACCAAAACCAAAAAAAAACTTCATCACCACTATATGCCCTTACCCAAAGAAAGAGCAGTTAAACTTTGGAATGCTATGCCTGTTTCTCCCCAGGAGATGGTCTTTTTTCATTTCTTAAAAGGCAAAAATACATCAATGAAAAAAAATATAATTCAATTTAATTCAGGTTTAGACATTTATCACAACACACACATTAATTATTTTCACAATCTATAAAGGAGGAGATTGACTATAAATTGATCCACAGCTATTTTCAGCCATTATTTTGAAGCTAGAAAGAAAATTATGTTTCCTGTATGAACCAGAACATTTGTCTGTATAAAACAAGCTCTAAGGAAAAGAGGCGGTGAACAAGTAATTATTTTACTTATATCTTCTATTTTTAATGAAGGAAACACATTTATAAATATATTCTTTAAAACTTCTTGTAATCACTAGTTACATTTAAAATACTTGGAAATAATTTAAATAATAGATAAAATAAGAAAGCATAACAATGCAATGAATCCAGTAAAATATAAGCCACTGTACTTGATGTCACTGTTCTGTTGATGCATAAATCAGCCTCCTGTTCTTTGTCTTCATGAATATAAAAATATACCTGCTTAAGCCCAGTAAAATGTAGGACTGGCTCACATCGTTTAATGGTAATGTCAGAGATTAATGTATGTGCACGGCAGTTAACATTGTACAAAGCACATTAAATATTGAAGACACGCTCTTCCGTGACTGTATGGGAATTTGATATCAATGCAATGACAAAACCAGAGTAAATTTAGATTCTGAGTAGGAATATAAAAATGCCATATGGAATATAATGGATCTTTAATGAATACCAATCAATCGCAGAGCTGTAAAGTCAGATGTTTGACATCCGATTAGAAATGACTTTTCTTGTATGTAAGTGCAATGGTAAGTAGTGAGTGAGGATTGGCTTGTCTTCGTCAAGGATAGGATACCAGACCTTTTATTTTATTACACTTTATTACATTTTAGAGCCCAATGATACAGTATGTACCTCATTACCTATTACAGTATTTAATAACTGTTTTTCCATATTGGCAGCAATCCAAAAACTGCACAGATATGATCCCTGTAGACTAGAGCATAAGGCAGTTAAAAAAACAGACACCATTGCCACAAAAACACAACAATAGCTGATCTCAGGGAGACCAGCTACAAAAAACACCGCGGAGCCTCACTTAAGAGTCTCAACACGGCAATCTGAAGTGCAAAGCTCCCTGGGAAACAGGAGTATGCAAAATAAATGTGGAGCCCCAGTTATGGGTCTACAACACAATGAAAGCCAGATATCCCTCAAAGGAAGGAAAACCGAGCAAAGGGGTGTCTCCATTACAGAGATCACCAAATCCACCATATTAAGTGGCCCCTATGTCAAGATCCCACTTTTTAACAAGCTTTAAGGATGTGACGGGGAAAACCTAAGCCAGTTATCCATCCACAGACAGCTGTTTCAGGGTGTTGCCCCTCATCAGTGCGGAGTAGGATTCTGGTTAACCGGGAGCAATGCCTCGGAGACTACTCTAACACAACAATAGCTGATCTCAGGGAGACCAGCTACAAAAAACACCGCGGGATCTTGACATAGGGGCCACTTAATATGGTGGATTTGGTGATCTCTGTAATGGAGACACCCCTTTGCTCGGTTTTCCTTCCTTTGAGGGATATCTGGCTTTCATTGTGTTGTAGACCCATAACTGGGGCTCCACATTTATTTTGCATACTCCTGTTTCCCAGGGAGCTTTGCACTTCGGATTGCCGTGTTGAGACTCTTAAGTGAGGCTTCGCGGTGTTTTTTGTAGCTGGTCTCCCTGAGATCAGCTATTGTTGTGTTAGAGTAGTCTCCGAGGCATTGCTCCCGGTTAGCCAGAATCCTACTCCGCACTGATGAGGGGCAACACCCCGAAACAGCTGTCTGTGGATGGATAACTGGCTTAGGTTTTCCCCGTCACATCCTTACCTTAAAGCTTGTTAAAAAGCAGGATCTTGACATAGGGGCCACTTAATATGGTGGATTTGGTGATCTCTGTAATGGAGACACCTCTTTGCTCGGTTTTCCTTCCTTTTAAGGATATCTGGCTTTCATTGTGTTGTAGACCCATAACTGAGGCTCCACATTTATTTTGCATACCATTGCCACAAAGCTCTGTATCATATCTGGTTGCATTACTCCTGCATCATGGTAACTTCGTGATAAAAAAAAATATCACAGAGAAACAATTCACATACAGTACTGTAGTAGTAGTCCTATCCTATGGTGTTGTGAGTATCTACATGTACATATGGTACCATTGCTCACAATGTTGAGAAGCAGTTTAAGAGGTGCTATAAACCTCAGGCTCTATTTTTATTATCTCCTACAGTAAAATAACTACACCTCTATGCATATATTTCTTCACGTCTAGTCTTTTATTCTTTTATTTCTGTCCCAAATCATTAGGAGTGCTATGACTGCCTTTTATGCTGTGCACATATCAGCTTTTTCTCTTCTGCTACACATCCCCTTTACTTCTGACAACACATCTGTCAATATCTGACAACACAACCCTCACTCTCAGCATTAACACAGTATCCGCTGTCACTATAAAAGCTGCAGTGACTCCAGTGCTTTAATAATGAACCAACAGTACACACGCAAAAGAAGAGAGTGATTAGTGCTCTCAGATAGGTTAACACCCAAATATAAGGATTAATCGCCAAGACGCTACTTGAAGGGACTGACAATATAACATCAATTTACCTTATTGAAGGCTTTTCTGGCCCCTGGGTGGAGTGACCGGTGTCCACTGTATAGGACATTTTCAACATATCAGGTGAAAATTTTTAACTCATCAAAATGGGCAGGGTGGCATTTTTCATATATTGGCACTGTTGCTGGCATCACTATGACTGCGGGTAGCTACTAAAGTTAAAGGGGGCACTATGGCTGGTTAGAATTAGGGCAGAGTTGCGTGTTGCTGTTTTTTTGCTTTTTAAATTTGAACAAAAAAATGCATAGAAAAAGCATCAAGAAACTGATGTGTTTTCAAAGTACAGTGTGCTGCAGGGGCATGTATGAGTGTAGCTTAATGGGAAGAGTAGTACTCATAGTTTTGACATTCCCCAGGCCATGCAGTGATTAGAAGTGAGCACCAGTTATTCCCTTAAGGCACTATCTGGTCTTTTGGGCTCTCATGCCTGATGTGGTTTGAGGTGCCTTTGGCGTTAGTTGATTTTGAGGTGCAAGACAGGGTCTTTTGGCAGCAGAGGGTGTTAGTAAAGTGTAGAGATGCAGCAAATAATGAGGCCAGATTAAAAGCAGCCATTTTTTTTCCTGATGCAGTTCTGCAGATAAACCAGTCAAGCACTGTACAAGTTAAATGCAGTTTTTACATTTGGAATATGCAGTTGCCTGAGGGTGTATATGAGAAGTAGAGGGTTGAGTCTGTTTCTTATTGCCTGCACCATCTCCACAAATCAACCAAAGGGTGCAAATGATCTCCCTTACTCTAGCTATATGTTAGCTTTGTAGTATCCATATAGATGATCAGACTAATCTTTATATGATGGGCCTCTTGAAGCTTATTTATTCTACCCATATGTAGGGACGTCTGTAGCCTTGATGTAGCTGCATTAGGCTTCTTTGACAAGTGCTCTGCAATCCTCAACTTTATGGTGCATTTAGTAGACTTTTCCCTCAAAGGCTGATACATATGTTAAAGCTATGCTGCTTTTGCAATCCTCAGGGGAAATATATCTCTCTGCCAAAATCTGCTTCTTGCTGCTTTTAGCTGTTCACTCATGAACAGAGCACACTAGGCTGAATACTACTACCTCCTGGAGAGGAAGCAGTGTGCCAGCCCTGACTAGCCACTAATGACCTTCCTCTCCATACACAGCCTGCGGGGCTAAAAGTGCATGAAAGTCACATCAACATATGCAGTGGGGACAATGCAAAAGTGATAGCATGTTTTTTATAAGTGATAAGTATTGCATCAATGTGTTTAACCTGTAGAAACTGCAATGCCCATTAACATATTGATTTCACATGTAACTGTAAAAAACCCAATCACAGTAAAAGCAAATCTATTGTTATGCATCTTTTATTTGTTTTTGAAAAGAAAAAAAAACTGAAAAATGTGGACGAGCCACAGTGCCCCCTTTAACTTTTGCAGTTACATTGTAGTCATAATGATGCGAGCAACAGTGCCCATATAACAGAAACTGCCACACTGCCCCCAGAGTATGCCACATTGCTCTCATAACACAGTAGACAAAACGCTTGGCAGATGTCTCTATAGCTTTTAAACACAGTTTTATTATTTTCTTACGGTAAGTGGCAAAAGACTTATACATAAAAATACACTAGTATTATTGAAACCACATGGTAAGTAGGAGGACCCCTTATAGATTTTTCCTCCGGGCCCAGTATGTTCAAGTTATATCAATGGCTGCTATAAATATACACATTCTACTTAAGTTTTTGTTGAGCTCAAAAGATGTCATGTGGACACAGAAAATCAGCAGTTTTCATGAATAATTTTCTGCTCCTTTAAATTTGCAGCCAAAACAGTTGATGAGACCCTTTGAATGCTTTAATCTGATCAATAAGAGAAGTTATTTGGTATGGCAGGAGAAATAGAATTGGATTGGAAATTTTGAAGGATAGAAATTGACAAATCTTTTATATATTATTTGTTGAATTGTTGACACTACAAGATTGATGGGGATGATGAGTTGTATCAAATTGATAAACATGATGTATCATATTGACACTGATAGGAGCCATTTAATCATTAGTGCATTAGAAACACAGGACGCTGATGATGTAGGATGCACGTATGTTGCGCCATACGTCAACCACTCCCCACCCCCTTCAACTGCTTGCCTCTAGCAGCAGCCGAGTTCCAGCCTACCTCCAGCCACTGGCATCCTCTAGTGTGGGTGGCACTGCATATACTTGGAGTCCTGTGTGAGTCTGTCTAGCGCTTGTTGCATCGGAGTAGCCTGCTCCAGTTCCTGTCTACATGCCTAGTACTGGTTTGTGGACTGTGAACTGTAAGTAACAGAAGGCTGTTGAGCTATAAAATACAGAGCTACATCAGTGATTTAGCTGACACATTTGTTTGCTGGCTGGCACACAATGATGGTGTTTGATTCCTCTGCTGGGAAGGTATGAGAGGATCCATAGGGGAATCTATATGTCAGCTATTGCGTTACCGTGTATGGAAACGACCTCTACAAGTGTGGTATAAAAGGAAAAAACTGAAAACGAACAAGGGGACGAAGGTTTGCCTTTGAGAATGTGCTGATGCATATCTAATGATTTTTCCCTGCTTGTCGAGGGCTGACTGATGAAGTTGGGGATGTGAAATTGACATAGGATTACTTTGTTTTCTCTTCGTTTTGCTATGGAGTTAGGAGGGATACTGTTTTAGGCTGCATATTGAGAGGAAAATAAGTTAATCAACTGTTAATGAGGGGTTCCAGGTGAGGCTGCAGAAGAGCCTGTGACTGGGGTGGGGAATGCTACGAGGTGGTGGGGGTCAGAGAAGGCTGTGGTAGAAATCATAGTGTCTAGCTGTATTGTTTACCCAAGTGACATACCCCATTCTTTTTTGGCTTGGATTCTTTAGGTCTTCCTAGGGACATTTTGGGATACCCCAGGAGCACTATCGGGACTATGTGGATAGAATCCCAGATAATCCTCCAACAGCTCCACCACAGGCAGGAAAGGAAGGAATGAGGAGGGTGAGAGACCAAGTGAAAGATAAAGGAAAAAAGGAGGAAGAAAAAAAGGAAAAAAAGTGAGGCTAAAGGAATATAGTGACAGAGGAGACCTTTATTTAGAATCAGCTGAGAAGAAGCTGGAAACTCATCAATAAGATAGCAATTCACTTTTGCAACAGTAAAGGAGGTATATAGTGATCCAGGGTCAATAAGTTAAAATGTAACTTTTCCTTAATATATATTAAAAACACATCCCTCAAACAGTTCAAAGTTAATCCAAATCACATAAACACATGAATTTCTAGAACTCCAATACTGAAAAGCAATAGATACAACTTTGTGCATGGCGGCACCGGGAAACCACAGTGCTAAAACGCACCGCCAGTTATTGCTCAGCAGTAGTGTTGAGCAAACAGTTCGAGCATAGTTCGGGTTCGTACCGAATTTTGGGGTGTTCGGGACCCGAACCCGGACCCGAACATTTTCAAAAAAGTTCGGGTTTGTTGTTCGGCGATTTCTTTCTGCTTTCTGAAGGGCTGCACAGCAGCCAATCAGCTAGCGTTTTACTTCTTGCCCTAAGAGCCCATCACAGCCATGCCTACTAATGGCATGGCTGTGATTGGCCAAGTGCAGCATGTGACCCAGCCTCTATTTAAGCTGGAGTAATGTAGCGCCGCACGTCACACTGCTCTGATTAGTGTAGGGAGAGGACACAGCTGCTGTGAGGGCGAGATTAGGCAGGGAAAAGTCTGCAAAAGCACCTAATGAAGTGATCGATCTACAGCTGTGAATGATTGAATATCTGCTAGTTACTTGCTCACTGGTTTTTAGGCTGCACAGAGCATTTTTCTGTCACTTATTTTCTGGGGTAATCGGCGGCCATTTTGTGACTTGTGGTGCACCAGAACAAGCTGCTACCAAGTCAAACAATCTATCAATACTAGTTTTTTTTTTTTTGCTTTATCCTACATCAGGGGCTTGGCTGTGCTAATTGTCACCCCTAGAAACTCAGGATAGCAGTTTCTATATTTTATTAAAGGGTTAAATACAATTGCCAAAATACCAATCCCCTAAATCTGGTGTTCCAGCTTTGGCTAGCCAAGTATAATACTGTCTGCTGTTTGGCAAAGGATAGATTATTTTCTGTGGTGAAATTCAATTGACAAAATAGCAATACCCATATTCTGATGTCCCAGCACTAGCCGGCAAAGTATAATAGTGTCCGCCAAAACATATATTTTGTTCTGCGGTGAAATTCAATTGCCAAAATAGCAATACCATAAATCAGTGGTTTCAGCTCTGGCTGGCCAAGTTTCATAGTGTCCTTCAAAGGATATATTTTGTTCTGGGGTGAAATTCAATTGCCAAAATAGCAATACCAAAAATCTGGTGTCACAGCTGTGGCTGGCAAACTATAATAGTGTCCGCTAAAAAAACATATATTTTGTTCTGGGGTGAAATTCAATTGCCAAAATAGCAATCCCCTAAATTTGGTGTCCCAGCACTGGCTGGCAAACTATAATAGTGTCTGCAAAAACATATATTTTGTTCTGCGGTGAATTTCAATTGCCAAAATAGCAATACCCTGAATCAAATGTGTTCCAGCTGTTGCAGGCCTAGTTTAAATCTGTCCGTAACACAGTATATTTTGTTCTAGGGTGAAATTCAATTGCCAAAATAGCAATACCATAAATCAGTGGTTTCAGCTGTGGCTGGCCAAGTTTCATAGTGTTCTGCAAAGGATATATTTTGTTCTGGGGTGAAATTAAATTGCCAGAATTGCAATACCATAAATCAGTGGTTTCAGCTCTGGCTGACAAACTATAATAGTGTCCGCCAAAACATATATTTTGTTCTGGGGTGAAATTGAATTGCCAAAATAGCAATACCATAAATCATTGGTTTCAGCTGTGGCTGGCCAAGTTTCATAGTGTCCTGCAAATTATATATTTTGTTCTGGGGTGAAATTCAATTGCCAAAATAGCAATACCCTGAATCTGGTGTTCCAGCTGTTGCAGACCTAGTTTAAATCTGTCCGTAACAGGGTATATTTTGTTCTGGGGTGAAATTCAATTGCAAAAATAGCAATACCATAAATAAGTGGTTTCAGCTTTTGCTGGCAAACGATAATAGTGTCCGCCAAAACATATATTTTGTCCTGGGGTGAAATTCAACTGCCAAAATAGCAAACCCCTAAATCTGGTATCCCAGCACTGGCTGGCAAACTATAGTAGTGTCCGCCAAAACATGTATTTCGTTCTGGGGTGAAATTTAATTGACAAAATAGCAATACCATAAATCAGTGGTTTCAGCTGTGGCTGGCCAAGTTTCATAGTGTCATGCAAAGGATATATTTTGTTCTGGGGTGAAATTTAATTGCCAAAATTGCAATACCATAAATCAGTGGTTTCAGCTCTGGCTGGCAAACTATAATAGTGTCTGCAAAAAACATATATTTTGTTCTGGGGTGAAATTCAATTGCCAAAATAGCAATACCATAAATCAATGGTTTCAGCTGTGGCTGACCAAGTTTCATAGTGTCCTGCAAATTATATATTTTGTTCTGGGGTGAAATTCAATTGCCAAAATAGCAATACCCTGAATTTGGTGTTGCAGCTGTTGCAGGTCTAGTTTAAATCTGTCCGTAACAGGGTATATTTTGTTCTGGGGTGAAATTCAATTGCCAAAATAGCAATACCATAAATCAGTGGTTTCAGCTGTGGCTGGCAAACTATAATAGTGTCCGCCAAAACATATATTTTGTTCTGGGGTCAAATTCAACTGCCAAAATAGCAATCCCTTAAATCTGGTGTCCCAGCACTGGCTGGCAAAGTATAATAATGTCCGCCAAAACATATATTTTGTTCTGGGGTGAAATTCAATTGACAAAATAGCAATACCCTGAATCTGTTGTTCCAGCTGTTGCAGGCCTAGTTTAAATATGTCCGTAACAGGGTATATTTTGTTCTGGGGTGACATTCAATTGCCAAAATAGCAATGCAATAAATCAGTGGTTTCAGCTGTGGCTGGAAAACTATAATAGTGTCCACCAAAACATATATTTTGTTCTGGGGTGAAATTCAACTGCCAAATTAGCAAACCCCTAAATCTGGTGTCCCAGCACTGGCTGGCAAACTATAATAGTGTCCGCCAAAACATATATTTTGTTCTGGGGTGAAATTCAATTGCCAAAATAGCAATACCATAAATCAGTGGTTTCAGCTGTGGCTGGCCAAGTTTCATAGTGTCCTGCAAAGGATATATTTTGTTCTGGGGTGAAATTCAATTGCCAAAATAGCAATACCCTGAATCTGGTGTTCCAGCTGTTGCAGACCTAGTTTAAATATGTCCGTAACAGGGTATATTTTGTTCTGGGGTGAAATTCAATTGCCAAAATAGCAATAGCATAAATCAGTGGTTTCAGCTGTGGCTGACCAAGTTTCATAGTGTCCTGCAAAGGATATATTTTGTTCTGGGGTGAAATTCAATTGCCAAAATAGCAATACCATAAATCAGTGGTTTCAGCTTTGACTGGCAAACTATAATAGTGTCCGCCAAAACATATATTTTGTTGTGGTGTGAAATTCAATTACCAAAATAGCAATACCTTAAATCAGTGGTTTCAGCTGTGGCTGGCCAAGTTTCATAGTGTCCTGCAAATTATACATTTTGTTCTGGGGTGAAATTCAATTGCCAAAATAGCAATACCCTGAATCTGGTGTTCCACCTGTTGCAGGCCAATTGTAAATCTGTCCATAAAAGGATACCTTTCATCCAGGGCCTAAATACTAGCCCTAAAAGAGATATTCCCCTAAATCAGTGGTTACTGCTCTGCCTGGATTAGTGTAATACGCTACATAAACAAATTAGCAGATAGTGTTAGGTGCCTGTAAAAAATGGCCTGAATTTGAAATCAATACATTGGGCCAAATTAGGTAAATATCTAGTAAGGGACGCGGTCGTGTTAGTGTACCCTCTGGTGCTGGGAGAGTACGTGGCCATTCTGCCACAGCCTCACGTCCTAGTAAACCAACTACCTCAGGTTCCAGTACCCGCCAGAATTGACAGCGATATTTGGTGGGGCACAATGCCGTTCTAATGATGGTAAGGCCTGAGCCGGTATAGGGGCTAGTCAATTGGGTGGCCGACAGTAGATCCAGCACGTTCACAACATTATCTCCCACCCAGGCTTCTGCAGAAAGCGCACAGGTGGCGCTTGAAAACCAAGCCCATCAGTCTGTCACATCACCCCTATGCATATCAGGGAAACTGTCTTAGCATCAAGTTATGCAGCAGTCTCTTATGCTGTTTGAAGACTCTGCTGGCAGGGTTTCACAAGGGAATCCACCTTGCCCTTCCCCAGTGGTGGAAGACATAGAATGCAGTGATGCACAACCACTGATGTTTCCTGATGATGAGGACATGGGAATTCCATCTCATCGCAGTCCGCACTTCTCTGATGATGACGAAACACAAGTGCCAACTGCTGCGTCTTTCTGCAGTGTGCAGACCGAACAGGAGGTCAGGGAGGAAGACTGTGTGGAAGACGATGCAGGGGACGATGAGGTCCTAGACCCCACATGGAATGAAGGTCGTGCCACTGACTTTCATAGTTCAGAGGAAGAGGCAGTGGTGAGACCGAGCCAACAGCGTAGCAAAAGAGGGAGCAGGGAGCAAAAGCAGAACAGCCGCCTCCAAGAGAGTTCACCTGCTACTGGCCACCGCCACCAGGGACCGAGCACCCCAAAGGCACCTTCAAGGAGTTCCCTGGAATGGCACTTCTTTAAAAAATGTGCTGACGACAAGACCCGAGTGGTTTGCACGCTGTGCCATCAGAGCCTGATGTGAGGCATTAACGTTCTGAACCTTAGCACAACCTGCTTGACAAGGCATCTACAGGCAAAGCATGAACTGCAGTGGAGTAAACACCTTAAAAGCAAGGAACTCACTCTGGCTCCCCCTGCTTCCTCTTCTGCTGCTGTCTCGGCCTCTTCCTCCGCCTCGAGAGGAATGTTGGCACCTGCCGCCCACCAAACAGAGGATGTGCCACCGACAACACCACCTGCGTCACCAAGCATCTCCACCATGTCACACGGCAGCGTTCAGCTCTCCATCTCACAAACCTTGGAGAGAAAGCGTAAATTCCCACCTAGCCACCATCGAGCCCTGGGCCTGAATGCCAGCATTTCTAAACTACTGGCCTTTGAAATGCTGCAATTCAGGCTGGTGGACACAGACATCTTCAAACAGCTGATGTCCATGGCTGTCCCACAGTATGTTCTTTCCAGCCGCCACTACTTCTCCAAGACAGCCGTGCCTTCCCTGCACAACCAAGTATCCGATAAAATCAAGTGTGCACTGCGCAACGCCATCTGTGGCAAGGTCCACCTAACCACAGATACGTGGACAAGTAAGCACAGCCAGGGACGCTATATCTCCCTAACTGCACACTAGGTAAATGTAGCGGTGGCTGGGCCCCAGGCGGAGAGTTCCTTGGCGCACGTCCTTCCGCCGCCAAGGATCGCAGGGCATCATTCTTTGCCTCCTGTAGCCTCCTCCTACTCGGCTTCCTCCTCCTCTGCTTCCACCACCTCATCCAGTCAGCCACATACCTTCACCACCAACTTCAGCACACCCCGGGGTAAACGTCAGAAGGTCAATCTGAAACTCATATGTTTGGGGGACAGGCCCCACACCGCACAGGAGTTGTGGTGGTGTATTGAACAACAGACCGACAAGTGGTTTCTGCCGGTGGGCCTCAAGCCGGGCCTGGTGGTGTGCGATAATGGCCAAAATCTCGTCGCAGCTCTAGGACTAGCCGGTTTAACGCACATCCCTTGCCTGGCGCATGTGCTGAATTTGGTGGTGCAGAAGTTCATTCACAACTACCCCGACATGTCAGAGCTGCTGCATAAAGTGCGGGCCGTCTGTGCGCGCTTCCGGCGTTCACATCCTGCCGCTGCTCGCCTGTCTGCGCTACAGCGGAACTTCGGGCTTCCCGCTCACCGCCTCATATGCGACATGCCGACCAGGTAGAACTCCACCTTGCACATGCTGGAGAGACTGTGCGAGCAGCAGAAGGCCATAGTGGAGTTTCAGCTGCAGCACGCACACGTCAGTCACACTGCGGAACAGCACCACTTTACCACCAATGATTGGGCCTCCATGCGAGACCTGTGTACCCTGTTGCGCTGCTTCGAGTACTCCACCAACATGGCCAGTGGCGATGATACCATTATCAGCGTTACAATACCACTTCTATGTCTCCTTGAGATAACGCTTACCTCGATGATGGATGAGGTGGTGGCCCAGGAGGAGGAGGATGAAGGGTCATTTTTAGCACTTTCAGGCCAGTCTGTTAGAAGTGGCTCAGAGGGAGTTTTTTTGCAACAGCAGAGGCAAGGTACAAATGTGGCCAGCCAGGGCCCACTACTGGAGGACGAGGAGGATGAGGAGGAGGTGGAGGAGGATGAGGATGAAGCAGGTTCACAGCGGGATGGCACCCGACACAGCTCAGGCCCATCACTGGAACGTGGCTGGGGGGATACGGAGGACGATGAGGATACGCCTCCCACAGAGGACAGCTTGTCTTTACATCTGGGGAGACTGGCACACATGAGCGACTACATGCTGCAGTGCCTGCGCAACGACAGCAGAGTTGCCCACATTTTAACGTGTGCGGACTACTGGGTTGCCACCCTGCTGGATCCCCGGTACAAAGACAATGTGCCCACCTTACTTCCTGCACTGGAGCGTGATAGGAAGATGCGCGAGTACAAGCGCACGCTGGTAGACATGCTCCTGAGAGCATTCCCAAATTTCACAGGGGAACAGGTGGAAGCCCAAGGCGAAGGCAGAGGAGGAGCAAGAGGTCGCCAACGCAGTTGTGTCACGGCCAGCTCCTCTGAGGGTAGGGTTAGCATGTCAGAAATGTGGAAAAGTTTTGTCTCCATGCCACAGCTAACTGCACCACCACCTGATACGGAACGTGTTAGCAGGAGGCAGCATTTCACTAACATGGTTGAACACTACGTTTGCACACCCCTACACGTACTGACTGATATTTCGGCCCCATTCAACTTCTGGGTCTCCAAATTGTCCACGTGGCCAGAGTTAGCATTTTATGCCTTGGAGGTGCTAGCCTGCCCGGCGGCCAGCGTTTTGTCTGAACGTGTATTCAGCACGGCAGGGGGCGTCATTACTGACAAACGCAGCAGCCTGTCCACAGCCAACGTGGACAAGCTGACGTTCATAAAAATGAACCAGGCCTGGATCCCATACGACCTGTCCCTCCCTTGTGCAGAATAGACATTTATAACTGCCTCCCCCTCAACCAGGCATTCTTGAACTCTGGGGCACTTCTTTATTGAATCCTCATTTTTTTAACTTTACCATGATCTTACGGTGCAACACAAAGTTGAATGAACCTCTCCTCTGTCTGGGTGGTGGGGCCAAAATAACTAAAAGTGGCCTTCTCCGGTGGTGGTTGATATGACGCATAATTCCTTGCTGTGGGATCTCTCTCCTCTGTCTGGGTGCTGGGCCGAAATAACTGAGAGTGGCCTTCTCCGGAGGTGGTTGATATGACGCATGATTCCTTGCTGTGGGACCTCTCTCCTCTGACTGGGTGCTGGGGCCTAAATAACAAAAAATTGCCTTCTCCAGTGGTGGGTGATATGACGCATGATTCCTTGCTGTGGAACCTGTATCCTCTGTCTGGGTGCTGGGCCTAAATAACTGAAAGTGGCCATCTCCAGTGGTGGGTGATATGACGCCTTATTCCTTGCTGTGGGACCTCTCTCCTCTGTCTGGATGCTGGGCCTAAATAACTGAAAGTGGCCTTCTCCACTGGTGGTTGATATGACGCATGATTCCTTGCTGTGGGACCTCTCTCCTCTGTCTGGGTGCTGGGCCGAAATAACTGAGAGTGGCCTTCTCCGGTGGTGGTTGATATGACGCATGATTCATTGCTGTGGGACCTCTCTCCTCTGTCTGGGTGCTGGGCCGAAATAACTGAAAGTGGCTTTCTCCGGTGGTGGTTAATATGAGGCATGATTCCTTGCTGTGGGACCTCTCTCCTCTGTCTGGGTGCGGGGCCGAAATAACTGAGAGTGCCATTCTCCGGTGGTGGTTGATATGACGCATGATTCCTTGCTGTGGAACCTGTATCCTCTGTCTGGGTGCTGGGCCTAAATGAGAGTGGCCTTCTCCGTGGACATGCTGACGTTCATAAAAATTAACCAGGCATGGATCCCACAGGACCTGTGCCTCCCTTGTGCAAAATAGACATTTATAACTGCCTCCCCCTCAACCATGTATTCTTGTACTCCGGGGCACTTCTTTATTGAATCCTAATTTTTTTAACTTTACCATGATTTTGCGGTGCAACCCAAAGTTGAATAACTGAAAGTGGCCTTCTCTAGTGGTGGGTGAAATGACACATGATTCCTTGCTGTGTGACCTCTCACCTCTGTCTGGGTGCTGGGGCAGAAATAACTGAAAGTGGCCTTCTCCAGTGGTGGGTGATATGACGCCTTATTCCTTGCTGTGGGACCTCTCTCCTCTGTCTGGGTGCTGGGGCCGAAATAACTGAAAGTGGCCTTCTCCAGTGGTGGGTAATATGATGCCTTATTCCTTGCTGTGGGACCTCTCTCCTCTGTCTGGGTGCTGGGGCCGAAATAACTGAAAGTGGCCTTCTCCAGTGGTGGGTGATATGACGCATGATTCCTTGCTGTGGGACCTCTCTCCTCTGTCTGGGTGTTAGGGCCGAAATAACCGAGTGGCCTTCTCCAGTGGTGGGTGATATGACACATGATTCCTTGCTGTGGGACCTCTCTCCTCTGTCTGGGTGCTGGGGCCGAAATAACTGAGAGGCCTTCTCCAGTGGTGGGTGATATGAAGCATGATTTCTTGCTGTGGGACCTCTCTCCTCTGTCTGGGTGCTGGGGCAGAAATAACTGAAAGTGGCCTTCTCCAGTGGTGGGTGATATGACGCCTTATTCCTTGCTGTGGGACCTCTCACCTCTGTCTGGGTGCTGGGGCCGAAATAACTGAAAGTGGCCTTCTCCAGTGGTCGGTAATATGATGCCTTATTCCTTGCTGTGGGACCTCTCTCCTCTGTCTGGGTGCTGGGGCCGAAATAACTGAAAGTGGCCTTCTCCAGTGGTGGGTGATATGACGCCTTATTCCTTGCTGTGGGACCTCTCTCCTCTGTCTGGGTGCTGGGGCCGAAATAACTGAAAGTGGCCTTCTCCAGTGGTGGGTAATATGATGCCTTATTCCTTGCTGTGGGACCTCTCTCCTCTGTCTGGGTGCTGGGGCCGAAATAACTGAAAGTGGCCTTCTCCAGTGGTGGGTGATATGACGCATGATTCCTTGCTGTGGGACCTCTCTCCTCTGTCTGGGTGTTAGGGCCGAAATAACCGAGTGGCCTTCTCCAGTGGTGGGTGATATGACACATGATTCCTTGCTGTGGGACCTCTCTCCTCTGTCTGGGTGCTGGGGCCGAAATAACTGAGAGGCCTTCTCCAGTGGTGGGTGATATGAAGCATGATTTCTTGCTGTGGGACCTCTCTCCTCTGTCTGGGTGCTGGGGCAGAAATAACTGAAAGTGGCCTTCTCCAGTGGTGGGTGATATGACGCCTTATTCCTTGCTGTGGGACCTCTCACCTCTGTCTGGGTGCTGAGGCCGAAATAACTGAAAGTGGCCTTCTCCAGTGGTCGGTAATATGATGCCTTATTCCTTGCTGTGGGACCTCTCTCCTCTGTCTGGGTGCTGGGGCCGAAATAACTGAAAGTGGCCTTCTCCAGTGGTGGGTGATATGACGCCTTATTCCTTGCTGTGGGACCTCTCTCCTCTGTCTGGGTGCTGGGGCCGAAATAACTGAAAGTGGCCTTCTCCAGTGGTGGGTAATATGATGCCTTATTCCTTGCTGTGGGACCTCTCTCCTCTGTCTGGGTGCTGGGGCCGAAATAACTGAAAGTGGCCTTCTCCAGTGGTGGGTGATATGACGCATGATTCCTTGCTGTGGGACCTCTCTCCTCTGTCTGGGTGTTAGGGCCGAAATAACCGAGTGGCCTTCTCCAGTGGTGGGTGATATGACACATGATTCCTTGCTGTGGGACCTCTCTCCTCTGTCTGGGTGCTGGGGCCGAAATAACTGAGAGGCCTTCTCCAGTGGTGGGTGATATGAAGCATGATTTCTTGCTGTGGGACCTCTCTCCTCTGTCTGGGTGCTGGGGCCGAAATAACTGAAAGTGGCCTTCTCCAGTGGTGGGTGATATGACGCATGATTTCTTGCTGTGGGACCTCTCTCCTCGGTCTGTGTGCTGTGCCGAAATAACTGAAAGTGGCCTTCTCCAGTGGTGGGTGATATGACACATGATTCCTTGCTGTGGGACCTCTCTCCTCTGTCTGGGTGCTGGGGCCGAAATAACTGAGAGGCCTTCTCCAGTGGTGGGTGATATGAAGCATGATTTCTTGCTGTGGGACCTCTCTCCTCTGTCTGGGTGCTGGGGCAGAAATAACTGAAAGTGGCCTTCTCCAGTGGTGGGTGATATGACGCCTTATTCCTTGCTGTGGGACCTCTCTCCTCTGTCTGGGTGCTGGGGCCGAAATAACTGAAAGTGGCCTTCTCCAGTGGTCGGTAATATGATGCCTTATTCCTTGCTGTGGGACCTCTCTCCTCTGTCTGGGTGCTGGGGCCGAAATAACTGAAAGTGGCCTTCTCCAGTGGTGGGTGATATGACGCATGATTCCTTGCTGTGGGACCTCTCTCCTCTGTCTGGGTGTTGGGGCCGAAATAACCGAGTGGCCTTCTCCAGTGGTGGGTGATATGACACATGATTCCTTGCTGTGGGACCTCTCTCCTCTGTCTGGGTGCTGGGGCCGAAATAACTGAGAGGCCTTCTCCAGTGGTGGGTGATATGAAGCATGATTTCTTGCTGTGGGACCTCTCTCCTCTGTCTGGGTGCTGGGGCCGAAATAACTGAAAGTGGCCTTCTCCAGTAGTGGGTGATATGACGCATGATTTCTTGCTGTGGGACCTCTCTCCTCGGTCTGTGTGCTGTGCCGAAATAACTGAAAGTGGCCTTCTCCAGTGGTGGGTGATATGACGCCTTATTCCTTGCTGTGGGACCTCTCTCCTCTGTCTGGGTGCTGGGGCCGATATAACTGAAAGTGGCCTTCTCCAGTGATGTGTGATATGACGCATGATTTTCTGCTGTGGGACCTCTCTCCTCTGTCTGGGTGCTTGGGCCGAAATAACTGAAAGTGGCCTTCTCCAGTGGTGTGTGATATGTCGCATGATTCTCTGCTATGGGACCTTGCTTCAATTGATATTAATTAATTTTTATTTATTTTATTTTATTTTAATTCATTTCCCTATCCACATTTGTTTGCAGGGCATTTACCTACATTTTGCTGCCTTTTGCAGCCCTCTAGCCCTTTCCTGGACTATTTTACAGCCTTTTTAGTGCCCAAAAGTTCGGGTCCCCATTGACTTCAATGGGGTTCGGGTTCGGGATAAAGTTCGGGTCGAGTTCGGATCCCGAATCTGAACATTTTCGGGATGTTCGGCCGAACTTCTCGAACGCGAACATCCAGGTGTTCTCTCATCTCTACTCAGCAGCACTAACATGAAACAAACCTAAGTGCCCAATGGCACCTACAAAATACTGCTCGGCGGCACTAGTATAACCGAGTTTTCTACCCTACAGGTTCTAAAAGATCCAGACACCTCGGTTCTTTTTGTCACATCCAGGGTGGTCCGGTGTTGATGGTGAGGCCTAGGTTCTAGAAAGGGTCGTTCGGTGATACCCTATATGTCCCTAAAAAAAAAACTAATAGAGATCGTATAATAACCCTTATGGCCTAACCACAGAGTACCCACTATCTGGGTCCCCGTTTGGAACCTAACCCTAGAAATGCATTCACTATAATGCCTTTATTCTTATAGATCCCGACATGCCTGTTTCTGAGGTAGATAACCTCTCATCAGGGGAACAGACATGGGCTGAGGATCGCAGCAAACAAAACTACACTGGTAAGTGCAACTCAAGAGCTGGGGGGGCGGGGCAGTTGATCGGTACCCTGCTCCAGTGAAATGGGTCGAAGTGAACGCCGCAGGCATAGATGGTACCTCTGAGAAGAAGCTGCAGAATTTAAAGCTGCAAGATTGTTGAGACCTGTCCAATCTATAGAGCAAACAAGTATTAAGATTGTGTCACTCTCGATTATTATTTTTTCTTTCCCTTGCTCTATTCTCTATTTTTTATAACATGTCCCATAATAAGAACGAGTCTGTTAATTCACTAAAAACAATGCCCAGTAAGGGAGATTCTCCATTTAAGTTTCCTGGTATGGTACTAACCAAGCCAAATTTGGACAAAAATATGGCCTCTCAAAGAGCTAGTCCAAAACCATCTGCTCTGCCCAGCAGGGTTAGAAAAGAATTCTAGTTAATTCTGCCAGAGCCTTGGTAATTCTGAAGTGTTTTAATGTGGTTATAGCACCATCTAGCGGTGTTAAGTTGTATTACAGTTTGTTTTTCCTGTTACAAAGACTACTGCATTGTGAGTGGTGCACTGCATTGTGGGAGTGCAAAGCATCCTGGGAATGAGAAACCTCCTTTCTCCAGGACACATCAGCAGAGCTGTCCTTTTGCATATCTCCTTCTCAAACTCTACCTTCCTTGTAAATGCATATCTAGCAAGAGATCTACCTGTGTTTCATGGACATATGTTATGCAGAGCTGTTCAGTTAGTTGTAATTGTTACTCAGGGAGTCGTTACTACTATTAGCTAGTCATTTTACTATGTGCATTCAGTGTTAATGCAAATGTTATAGTACATGCTATCTATACCTTATACTTATACTTGCCATTTGTATTCTTTGAGTTTTACCAATTAAATGTACAATCTCTCACTCAGGTGCACCGCACAGAAAGTACAAATAAACAAGATAGACTACAAAGAACAGTCCTCTTATTTGGAAGACAGGAATCGTTTATGCTGAATGTCACACTGCACACTGTGTGAACGTATATGAAGACAGAACACCCTCCGATGGTAGAAGAATCTGATCATCTGCAATTGAGGGTATGATATATGTCTAATGTCAGTGGTAGTCCACCTTCTTTTTGTGAGATCAAGTCCAAATCTACGCTTGAATTATTAACTTCACAGGTTTCAGGGGTCAAGGTGGACTTATCTCTGTTGAGATGCGACATAAGCAAATTCATGGAGAGTATAGACGCCATGGATAGAAGTAAAATAAAAGACGGAGTCTCCCCCTTGTCATGTTCAGTTAAAGCTATGGAAGCCGCTTTAAAAGACCTACAGTGGATATAAAACGTCTACACACCCCTTTTAAAATGTCAGGTTTATGTGCTGTAAAAAAATGAGACAAAGATAAATAATTTCAGAACGTTTTCCACCTTTAAACTGTACCACTCAATGAAAAAACAAACTGAAATCTTTTAGGTTGAGGGAAGAAATTTTTTTTTAATTAAAATAATGTGGTTGCATAAGTGTGCACACCCTCTTATAACTGGGTATGTAGCTGTGTTCAGAATTAAGCAATCACATTCAAAGTCATGTTAAATAGGAGTCAGCATACATCTGCCATCATTTAAAGTGCCTCTGATTGACCACAAATAAAGTTCAGCTGCTCTCGTTGGTCTTTCCTAAAATTTTCTTAGTCACATCCCACAGCAAAAGCCATGGTCCACAGAGAGCTTCCAAAGCATCAGAGGGATCTCATTGTTAAAAGGTATCATTCAGGAGAAGGGTACAAAAGAATTTCCAGGGCAAGAAAAACATCCAAGCCAGGCTACATTTTGCAAAAACATATCTGAAGTCTCCCAAAAGCATGTGGGAAAAGGTGTTATGGTTAGTGATGAGCGGCAGGTGCCATATTCGATTTCGACGAAATTCGCGAATATTCGAATGAATATTCGTTTCATATTCGTCGAAATCGAATATTCGTCATTATTCTAGTTACCGCGATTAATATGCGATTTAAATAATCGCGTATTGCGATTTTAACTTAAGGCTACTTTCCTATTGGTTTCATATCTAGAATTATAGCGAAGATGACGGATATGACGAATGTATTCGTCATATTCCTCAAAACGAAGATAACGAAGTATTCTACATCTTCGTTTTAGCAACCTATTCGTCAACTTCGCTAATTCTAGCAATCAAATAGGAAGGTTGACTATAGAGACAACTGTGTTTAACCAGTCCCGAACCGCCGTACGCAGGATTGCGTCCTGCGGGCGGCCGGAATCTTCTGAGTGGACGCATCGGCGCGTCCTCTCGCGAGACCCGTGAGTTCCTGTGAACGAGCGCGCAGGCGCGCGCGCGTTCACAGGGGCGCGCGTCTGGAGAGTTAAACTACAGCCTGCCAGCGATGATCAATCGCTGGCAGGCTGTAGATGCGATATAAATCGCATCAAACATGTATACCAGATGCTGTTTTGTGAACAGCGTCTGGTATACCTGCTACCTGGTCCTCTGGTCCCATTTGCTGGGATCGACCACCAGAGGACCAGGTAACACTGTACAGTTGCACCAAACACTACACTAACCCCCCACCCCCTCACCTATTAACCCCTTGATCACCACATCTAGACCCCCTGATCACCCCCCTGTCATTGATCACACCCCTTGTAAGGCTCCATTCAGACGTCCATATGTGTTTTGCGGATCCGTGGATTCACGGATCCGTGGATTCACGGATCCGTGGATCCGATCCGCGGATCCGATCCGCGGATCTGATCCGCAGATCCTCAAAACACGGACACCGGCAATGTGCTTTCCGCATTTTGCAGATCCGCACATTGCCAGAACTATATAGAAAATGCTTTTTCTTGTCCGCAATTGAGGACAAGAATAGGACATGTTCTATATTTTTGCGGAACGGAAGTGCAGACCCGGAAGCGCGGATCCGTAATTCCGGATCCGAGCGGGACAAAGTCTGTCCCCATAGAAATGAATGGGTCCGCAATTCCGTTCCGCAAACAGAATTGCGGACGTGTGAATGGGGCATAAGGGTCCCTTATCACCGCCAGTTAGTTAGCTACTTGTTAGGTAGCTAGCGCCCACCGCACCGCAGTCACTGATTTTGGCAGAGATTTTTTCATCCACATTGACCGATGCGAATGAAAAAATCTGTGCCGTTCCTTTTTTTTTTTTTTTCAGCGCAGAGGCTGAACGGAAAAAAAAAATCTCATTACCCGTATGCTCAATATACGGAGAATCGCAGAAACTCCTAATGCTGGCCATACGTGTAATGATTGCGGAGACCCTCAAATGCCAGGGCAGTACAAAAACCCCACATGTGACCCCATTTTAGAAAGAAGACACCCCAAGGTATTCCGTGAGGGGTATGGTGAGTTCATGTAAAATTTTATTTTTGTCACAAGTTAGTGGAATATGAGACTGTAAAAAAAAAAAAAAAAAAAAACAATTTCCGCTAACTTGTGCCAAATTTTTTTTTCTGTGAACTCGCCATGCCCCTCACAGAATACCTTGGGGTGTCTTCTTCCACAATGGGGTCACATGTGGGTATTTATACTGCCCTGGCATTTTAGGGGTCCTAAAGCGTGAGAATCCAAATGCGTAAAAATGCCCTGTGAAATCCTAAAGGTACTCATTGGTTTTAGGGCCCTTTAGCATCTTGGCTGCAAAAAGTGTCACTCATGTGGTATCGCCGTACTCAGGAGAAGTGGGGCAATGTGTTTTGGGGTGTATTTTTACATATACCCATGCTGGGTGTGAGAAATATCGCTGTAAACGACAACTTTTTAAATTTTTTTATTCAAAGTTGTCAATTTCTCACCCAGTTCTCACCCAGCATGGGTATATGTAAAAATACACCCCAAAACACATCGCCCTACTTCTCCTGAGTACGGCGATGCCACGTGTGACACTTTTTTGCAGCCAAGATGCGCAAAAATTCCAACGAGTACCTTTTAGGAGGGCATTTTTACGCATTTTTCTTCTCACGCTTTAGGACCCCTAAAATGCCAGGGCCGTATAAATACCCCACATGTGACCCCATTTTGGAAAGAAGACACCCCAAGGTATTCGCTGAGGGGCATAATGAGTCCATGAAAAATTAAACTTTTTGTCAAAAGTTAGCGGAAAGGGAGACTTTGTGAGAAAAAAACAATAAAAAATCAATTTCCACTAACTTGTGCCAAAAAACAAAATCTTCTATGAACTCGCCATGCCCCTCATGGAATACCTTGGGGTGTCTTCTTTCCAAAATGGGGTCACATGTGGGGTATTTCTACTGCCCTGGCATTTTAGGGGCCCTAAAGCGTGAGAAGAAAAATGCGTAAAAATGCCCTCCTAAAAGGTACTCATTGGAATTTGGGCCCCTTTGCGCATCTTGGCTGCAAAAAAGTGTCACTCATGTGGTATCACCGTACTCAGGAGAAGTAGGGCGATGTGTTTTGGGGTGTATTTTTACATATACCCATGCTGGGTGAGAGAAATATCTCTGTAAATTGACAACTTTGAATAAAAAAATGTAAAAAGTTGTCGTTTACAGCGATATTTCTCACACGCAGCATGGGTATATGTAAAATACACCCCAAACACTGCCCTACTTCTCCTGAGTACGGCAATACCACATGAGTGACACTTTTTGCAGCCAAGATGCAAAGGCCCTAAAACCAATGAGTACCTTTAGGATTTCACAGGCCATTTTTATGCATTTGGATTCTCACACTTTAGGGGCCCCTAAAATGCCAGGTGAGTATAAATACCCCACATGTGACCCCATTTTGGAAAGAAGACACCCCAAGGTATTCCGTGAGGGACATGGTGAGTCCACAGAATTTTTATTTTTGGCACAAGTCAGCGGAAATTGTTTTTTTTTTTTTTTAATTTTGTTTTTACAAAGTCTCATATTCCACTAACTTGTGACAAAAATAAAATTTTACATGAACTCACCATACCCCTCACAGAATACCTTGGGGTGTCTTCTTTCCAAAATGGGGTCACATGTGGGGTATTTATACTGCCCTGGCATTTTAGGGGCCCCTAAAGGGTGAGAAGAAGTCTGGAATCCAAATGCGTAAAAATGCCCTGTGAAATCCTAAAGGTACTCGTTGGAATTTGGGCCTTTAGCACCCAGGCTGCAAAAAGTGGCACACATGTGGTATCGCCGTACTCAGGAGAAGTAGGGTAATGTGTTTTGGGGTGTATTTTTATATATACCCATACTTTGTGTGAAAAATATCTCTGTAAACGACAACTTTTAAAAAATTTTATACAAAGTTGACAATTTACAGAGATATTTCTCTCACCCAACATGGGTATATGTAAAAATACACCTCAAATCACATTGCCCTACTTCTCCTGAGTACGGCGATACCACATGAGTGACACTTTTTTGCAGCCTGGGTGCACAAAGGGGCCCAAATTCTAACGAGTACCTTTAGGTTTTACATGGCGGCTCACAATTTTGCCCCGCCCAAAATGCCAGAACAGTAAACACACCCCACAAATGACCCCATTTCGGAAAGTAGACACCCCAAGGTATTCACTGAGGGGCATAGTGAGTCCGTCTGAGATTTTTTTTTTTTTGCCAGAAGTTATCAGAAATTGAAACTTATTTTTTTTTTTTCTCAGAAAGTGTCATTTTCCGCTAACTTGTGAAAAAAAATGAAATGATACATGAACTCACCATGCCCCTCCGCGAATAGTTTGGGGTGTCTTCTTTCTAAAATGGTGTCATTTGGGGGGTATTTATACTATCCTGACATTCTAGCACCTGAAGAAACATGACAGGCGCTCAGAAAGTCAGAGCTGCTTCAAAATGCGGAAATTCACTTTTTGCACCATAGTTTGTAAACGCTATAACTTTTACCCAAACCAATAAATATACACTTATTGGACTTTTTTTTATCAAAGACATGTAGAACAATAAATTTAGAGAAAAATTTATATAGAAATGTAGTTTTTTTAAAAATAATTTACAACAGAAAGTGAAAAATGTCATTTTTTGGCAAAAATTTCGGTAATTTTTGATTAATAGCAAAAAAAGTAAAAATGTCAGCAGCAATGAAATACCACCAAATGAAAGCTCTATTAGTGAGAAGAAAAGGAGGTAAAATTCATTTGGGTGGTAAGTTGTATGACGGAGCAATAAACAGTGAAAGTAGTGTAGTGCAGAATTGTAAAAAGTGGCCTGGTCATTAAGGGTGTTTAAGCTAGGGGGGCTGAAGCGGTTAATTCGCTATGCGATTATTTATATATATTTTTTTTAATAAATAGAATAATTATAATAATTATATCAAGTAATATAATTATTCTATTAAAAAAAAAAAAAAAATCGCATAGCGAATTTAACACAGCTGTCTCTATAGTCAACCTTCCTATTTGATTGCTAGAATTAGCGAGGTTGACGAATAGGTTGCTAAAACGAAGATGTAGAATACTTCGTTATCTTCGTTTTGAGGAATATGACGAATACATTCGTCATATTCGCTATTCGCTAATTCTACCAAGCCAACCATAAAGTTCCTTGCTCATGGAGCGTCCCCATCACCATGGGAACATCTCCATATACTAAAATGTACTGTCGGATTTGAGGAATTACGTTGAAATCGCAATGCGATTAATTCAAGTTATATTAATCGCATTGCGATTTCAACTTAGAGCTGGGTTTATAATGGGTCAGCTTGCTAGAATGAACGAAGTTAACGATTCAATGAACGAAGTTAACGAATATGGAATATAGCAGCACTGCTAAGTTGAATTCGCAATGCGATTAATTTAACTTGAAGTAATCGCATTGCGATTTCAACTTAGCACTGCTATCTTACATAGGCTAGAATTAACGAATATGGAATATAGCAGTGGCACTAGCAGTGCTAAGTTGAAATCGCAATGCGATTACTTTAAGTTAAATTAATTGCATTGCGAATTCAACTTAGCAGTGCTGCTATATTCCATATTCGTTAACTTCGTTCATTCTAGCAAGCTGACCCATTATAAACCCAGCTCTAAGTTGAAATCGCAATGCGATTAATATAACTTGAATTAATCGCATTGCGATTTCAACGTAATTCCTCAAATCCGACAGTACATTTTAGTATATGGAGAGACGTTCCCATGGATGGGGACGCTCCATGAGCACGGAAGTCGGCAGAAGCGGCAATGGGCACTGACTAGAGCAGCCAGGAAGCCAGGAATCCTCAGGACAGGTAAGAACTACTGTTGGGAAGAGGGAAAGAAAAAAATATAACTAAAAAAAAACAAAAAAAAAAACGAATATTCGAAATAGCGAATTTATAGCGCTATATTCGAAATATTCGCGAATTAGCGAAGTGCCGATATTCGCTAAAAAAATTCGCTATTCGAATATTCGCACTCAACACTAGTTATGGTCTGATGAAACCAAGGTTTAACTTTTTGGCCATAATTCCAAAAGATATGTTTGGCACAAAAACAACACTTGCACATCACCAGAAGAACACCGTACCCACAGTGAAGTATGGTGGTGGTAGCATCATGCTTTGGGGCTATGTTTCTTCAGCTGCAACTGGGGCCTTAGTTAAGATAGAGGGAATTATGAACAGTTTCACATACCAGTTAATCTTGGCACACAACCTTCAGGCCTCTGCTAGAAAGCTGAACATGAAGAGGAACTTCTTCTTTCAGCATGACAATGACCCAAAGCATACATCCAAATCAACAAAGGAATGACTTCACCAGAAGAAGATTAAAGTTTTGGAATGGCCCAGCCAGAGCCCAGACCTGAATCTGATTAAAACTCTGTGAGGTGATCTGAAGGGGGCTGTGCAGAGGAGATGCCTTTGCAATCTAACAGATTTCAAGTGTTTTTGCAAAGAAGAGCGGGCAAATCTTGCCAAGTCAAAATGTGCCATGCTGATAGACTCATACCCAAAAAGATTGAGTGCTGTAATAAAATCAAAAGGGGCTTTTACAAAGTTTAAGGGTGTGTACACTTATGCAACCATATTATTTTATTTTTATATTTTTCTTCCCTCTACCTAAAGATTTCAGTTTGTTTTTCAATTGAGCTGTACAGTTTATAGGTCACATTAAAGGTGGAAAAAGTTCTGAAATGATTTGGTCACAACATACACTCTGTTCTGAACACAGTATTGTTTGCAGTCCGCACAGTGAGCCGTCACTTCTCCCACACAGATTAGTATAGTGGGGCGACACACAATGCTATGTACTGTAAGGGATTAGCTCTGGTCTCGGGGATCATTCACACAAAGATCTTCATCACCACTTGATTTCCAGTCCAAACAGTATGATTTATTTTGGCACACAGCATAATAAAATAAACATAAACAAAAAAAACAACTTGCCTGTCTGGGCTATGCCTAAAAATTTACAGTTCCCTACCTCACCTCTAAGTAGGGCTTAGTACCGGTCAGTGTATCAGGCCCCAAGCCTTAGCAGGTTTCGCTTATCAGCGACAGTCCACACTGCGGAAAGATCAGGCTTTGCATAGCCTTGTGGTCACACAGTCCACCTGACTAAGACCACTTCACACAGAGCCTCTGCTCTAGGACTCTGTGTCACCAAAGACTCTCTCCCCAGAGTGAGAACCAAACAAAGTCCAGCAAGAAGACTAAATTGAATTGTTGGTAGTGAGCAAGTCCCGGACTGGAACATGGGGAACAGGCACCCACCCAGCACATTGCCTGTTCCCAGTAAAAGCCCGCTCTGAATTTGCTGGAACCAGCTATGCTATGTATTATGGTGTCTGCTAACTACTTTAGTGGACACCCAAACTAGGGCCTTTACTCCACCAAGGCTGGGAACCTTGGTGAGACGTTCCTTGGTGACAAAACCCCGCTTTCAAGTGCTTCCTTTGGACTTCACTGCCCATAACACTATACACATTGCCACAGTACACATAGAAGTACACAGTGGGGGAAATTTATCAAAACTAGTACAAAGGAAAACTGGCATAGTTGCCCATAGCAACCAATCAGATCCCCACTTTCATCTGGCTGGTTGCTATGGGCAACTAAGCCAGTTCTACTTTACACCAGTTTAAAAAACTGGCCCCCACGTATGCAAATATATTCATGCAGTGTTTTGAGGAGAATGTCTTCTATCTGTCCCACCACTTCAGACATGTTCTGAGGTGGTAGAGATATATTGACGACATCTTCCTCATATGGAGTGGCAGTGAGACTCAATTGATGGACTTTCATGTGTTTCTGAACAATTTTGACAAGAATTTGCAATCCACGCTTGTCTATTCCAACACTTGGATCCAGTTCTTGGATACCAGAGTCATATATAGTGGAGGTATGTTGAACACTGAACTGTTCACGAAACCCACGGACACTAACACATTTTTGTGTTATAGTAGTTTCCATCCAAGGAAGATGATTCAGCCACTTCCCTTTTCCCAATTTCTCAGGGTAAAATGTACAGTATAGTGACTGACCAGAGTAAACTCAACCTGGCCCTGGACTCCATGGCTGAAAAAAAAAAATGAAAAAAAAAAAAAAGTGGTGGGGTGGGTTGCTTAGACAAGCAGCGGTACCCAAACAGGAGTAGGTTCGTTCTCCCAAGCACAAAGCAGAAAATAGAAAATGTGGGACCGCGCTAGAAACGGCAGTTTTTTGCACTAGTAATGATAAGCTTACAGTACTGTAGATAGTATGTCCTGCTCCCAGAAATATAAGTTAGATCCACAGTGTTCTTTCACATGTATGAGCTCCTGGGTGCTTCCAGCTGATTTTCCAATCCACCTGAAGCCGCCGACCACTAATTTTTACTCTCAGGAATTTGACCCTTCAGAGAAGATAAATAGATGGTGCAGTACCTTTGAGATATGTGGAGTGCCCACCCTCTCTTATACTTACAATATCCAGAAGATTGAGCGCATATCACCAGCCACTGTTTCCAATAACGGGTAGAGGCACTACATCACCAACCGCTGTTTCCACTATCCAGTAAGAAAACCTTCATAGAGAACAAATGGATGGTGCAGTACCTTTGATGTAGATATATTACACACGCTTTATTATACTCACAATTTTCAGATAAAAGTGCACATATAAAAATACAATGCCAGACTCGGGTTTCGAGGTAAGCTTCTTCAGGGGCCACAGTAGACTCCATGGCAACTAAATTCTCTAACAGGCGTTATCCCCATCAACAGTTGGCGGAACAAATGGATAAGGTGTGTAGCCTTGATAGGAAAGACATATTATCCAAACAGAAAATTGTTCAGAAACCTGAGAGAATTCCATTTGTCTCTGTATATAATGAATTAAGTCCCTCCATTAACAGAATCATCAGGAAACATTGAGATATATTAGGTAACCGTTTTAAGAACATTCCTGAGTTTAAACATCCACCGTTATTCTCATATCGACGCACCAGAAACCTGCGAGATCAGCTGGTTAAGGCTGACATTGGTCCCAAGGGGGTCATTAGACAGACTACGTGGTCACAGCCTTGGCTGGGTTGTTTTCCCTGCCTAGGCTGCGTCAATTGTAAATATATCCGCAAAGGGAAGAAATTCACACATCCAATCACAGGAATGACTTATGACATCACGTTTCATTTAACTTGCGACTCAAGTTTTGTTATATACGTGTTGTCTTGCCAATGTAACCTATTTTATGTAGGTGAGACATCTACTGAGTTAAAAACCCGCCTCAACAATGACCGGTATAGTATCAGAAAAAAACGGTCTGACCTGCCGGTATCTAAACATTTTGTAGAGGCAAGGCACAAGGAGAATGATTTGAAATGCTGGATCCTTGACCATATACCCCAACCCAGATGCGGAGGTAACAGATCTAAGTCATTAAAATGCAGGGAGTTACAGTGGATTCACAAGTTGGGCAGTCTTAGGCCCAATGGATTGAATGTTGAATATAATTTCGGGGATATTATATAAAGTGTGGTTTGCTTCCTTTGACCTGTGATTTGCAGTTTGGTCTCCTGTGTGTAGACATGGAGAATTATAATATTTCTTGCTTTATTAATTATTTTTTATTAGATCATTTGCACAATATAAAGACAGAAGGGATGGAGAATAAAGTCAAGTTTGAAGCAGCACATCTGTTGGGAATGAGGCACATTATACATAGTGGTTTTTTTATAGTACACACTGCCCCACTAGAGGAGTGCCATAGGGTGTATGTCACACTAGCCTTTATTCTTTAGGCATCATTGTTCATTTGCCCTCTGTATACATCTGCTCACCGGCTAGAGGAGATCCCTCTCGAGTTGAACAATGTCCGCATGACTCTCAGGATAGCCCCCCTGGATAGTCGTGTGATATGCAGTGGTCTTTGGGGTTGTACCTGGAGTGGGAGGGTGGCAGCCCTGTGATGGGGATTGTCCCTTCCTATTGGCAGCACTATACTCAGAAATAGGGCAGGTTTTATGTAGCAGCAGTACTGATACGCAGTGATAGGGCAGCTTACCAATAGTTTAAATGGCGGGGGTGTGCCTAGATTATACTGGGCATGTGCGGAGTATTTAACACACTAAAGATGACTACCGGAGCAGTGGCTTGGGAATGTGCATGTGCCGGCAATCTGCTCTGACACATGGCGTTCTCAGCTGCACGCGCTCAACCTGATTGGCACTCCCTGGAGCAGGCGCAGTAGGATGTACACAACGCCGGGATAATGTACAGGTCGTGTGCCTTACCCGACCAGTATGTTTGCATTCTTTCTCTTTGGCTCCTTCCCCTGTATTTTAGGTTATTATCTATCACTTGACATGGTCAGCACTTGATATGGTTAATATTAGTATGAATAGCACGTTTTTTAGCACTAGAACACAAAATGTAACACAATTGTCATATATGACCATGTCCTTATTTTATCGTACATTGTATACATTATATGCACTTTTTTCAATGGCATCACATTTTGTTTTGGTTTACGCCCACTGGCTGGGTTGGGTCACATGATTTTGATGTGGATATTTTTTTTTACCTATATATATGTCACATATGTCATATATGTGCATGTGTTCTCTGCTTGAAAAAGGCTCTAGTACTGAGCCGAAACGTTGTACCGCACGGGTGAATAAAGTTAATTATTCAGCTATGAGCTGAAACATTGCAATCACAGGGGTGAATAAAGTGTTTTTCTTTTCACTCATTTTTTGAGAAAGTGCTATCCTTTTTCTTCCTCATGTTTTCCTGGATTTGTTGCCTAATCCATTGGCACGCACCTCCATATTTATATTTGGCCTGTTGTGCTGCCATTGTCTGTGTGTATATATTGTGGGGAGTCGCTCTGGTAGATAGCGGTGCGGGTGCAGTACCGAGGCAAAACAAGGAGTCCAGAATGTGCAATAAACAGTGTTTTATTCACACTGACACAAAAATAAACGACAAACAGTCTCTTGGTGGTAATTCATGCACATCAGAAATAAGGAGGCAAAACAAAACAGGAGCACAGGTTCAGTCACCTGGGAGGTTTAGGTGAAGGTTCGCACCAGGCTGTCGGCCCAGCCGCAGGAGAATCCACCTTCAGGGTGCCAGGAACAACAACACCTCCTTGCTGAGCTCTTTCCTCTAAGTCAGAGAACTCCACAGCCCTGTTTGCAGCTCCAGGACAATCACCACACAGCTGCTAAGGAGGCTGCCTTTTTAAAGGCCCGGATAAAGTCCGGCCTGGACCGTGGGGAGTAGGCACCCACCCAGCTCTTTGCCTACTCCCAGTAAGAGCCGGCCCGGATTAGCTTTGCAGCCAAACTAGGTAACAAAGTCAAACAGCACTAGCTGCTGCAGACACATAAAACCCGGCTCTCACCTCACCGAGGCCAGGAACCTCGGTGACACGTACCTGCCATCGACTATGATACCTTGCACCCTCTTACAATATATATATATATATATATATATATATATATATATTCCAGAAAATACTCAGCAAGCTTGAAGCCAAACTTAAAGAGGGTTCCATGAGGGGACCGAAACGTCGCCTTTTTCACATGTGTGAATAAATTTTGATTTGTGGTCGGATCGGCTATCAGAAAGATGTACCTAACCTATCTAACCCTATCTACAACAAGCAGTAGAATTATGCCATAACTGCTGCGGTAAGGCAGCCTAAAGGGGGCCACCCTAATATGAAATGACTGTAAGATGGTGTGAGTGGGTGGGTGAAATCAGCTGAATCGGCATCAGCCTGGGCCCACAGGTGCCTATAAATAGCCTAGCAATCAGCCAGCCTAGGCCCACAGGTGCATGTAAATAGCCTTGTAATCAGCCTCTCCTCCCACAAATACAGCAAAATATATTTGCTTAATACTTGTGGTCGGATCGGCTATCAGAAATGTGTACCTAACCTATCTAACCCTATCTACAGCAAGCAGTAGAATTATGCCATAACTGCTACGGTAGGGCAGCCTAAAGGGGCCAAAAGGAGCAGACCTTAGGTTAGAGCAAAATATATGCATACCATTACTACACCCACTTTGAACGTAAAAGACGATCCCCGATAAAGGTGCGGAATATACCGTACATATCACCGTGGCTACCATCTACCTTACCTCTCTCATGTGCACCGGCACATCGTTCTTGGAGGTGGCTAATGCTGATGTGTTTGGAGGAGTGGCCGGTAATCCGAAACGATTTACTCCTATGTATACTAACAACGTATGAACATATTACGAGAAGGTCTGAATCCTAAGAGCTGCAGACTGGAACAACCCATGGTGAATCTGTCGGAAGGCCTAAATGAATTCCAAGCATTCGCTGAGGGCCCTGATCGGGCACCAACTATTCCTGGTTTCAAACTACTACACCTCTACTTATTCCCCAGGCCACAACCTTAATATATAAAGGGCCAAAAAGTAAGAACATGGCGTATGCCGTGTTTCTTTATTAGTAGATTAAGCGGAATGTGTAAACTCACCAGGCCTGGGGAACCATCAACACGAATACATGGCTATTTAAATTAACAAGCTAATGTTGCCTGTAACGAGGACAAAGAACGTACACACCATACCTGCAGTTGTGACAGGAAATAAGCTTAAGGTTGTGATACTATGTATGCAGCGCCTGTAGTCGTGACAGGACCTGTGTCTGCAGACGTGAGACATTGAGAATTGCGCCTTATTACTGTACCTCCTACTGGAAGACAGACCGATACCCGGGACATAGGCCTGGCACCAACACCCTCAGCCCGAGTGGCGGAAAAAGACATGGAACCTACTTGTGGTGGGGCCACGTGGCCGACCTAAAATGGTGAAGTCATATATGAAACACTTAATCGGAGAAGCCGTGCGTGAGAGACACTAATGGCGGTGCCATGCGTGAGAGACTCTAAAGGCGAAGTCATGTGTCAAACACTTAATCGGAGAAGCCATGCGTGAGAGACTCTGATGGCAGACACTTATTTGGAGAAGCCATGCGTGAGAGACTCTAATGGCGGACACTAAATCGGAGAAGCCATGCGTGAGAGACTCTAATAGCAGACACTTAATTGGAGAAGCCATGCGTGAGAGACTCTAATGGCAAACACTAAATCGGAGAAGCCATGCGTGAGAGACACTAATGGCAAAGTCATATGTCAAACACTTAATCAGAGAGGCCATGCGTATGAGACTCTAATGGCAGACACTTGACTGGAGAAGCCATGCGTGAGAGACTCTAATGGCGGAGTCATGTGTGTAAAACATAAACAGAGAAGCCATGCCTGAGAGACTCTAATGGCGGAGTCATGTGTGTAAAACATAAACTGAGAAGCCATGCCTGAGAGACTCTAATGGCGGAGTCATATGTGAAACACTTAATCATAGAAGCCATGCGTGAGAGACTCTAATAGCAGACACTTAATTGGAGAAGCCATGTGTGAGAGACTCTAATGGCAAACACTAAATCGGAGAAGCCATGCGTGAGAGACACTAATGGCTAAGTCATATGTCAAACACTTAATCAGAGAGGCCATGCGTATGAGACTCTAATGGCAGACACTTGACTGGAGAAGCCATGCGTGAGAGACTCTAATGGCGGACAATAAATCGGAGAAGCCATGCGTGAGAGACTCTAATGGCGGAGTCATGTGTGTAAAACATAAACAGAGAAGCCATGCCTGAGAGACTCTAATGGCGGAGTCATGTGTGTAAAACATAAACTGAGAAGCCATACCTGAGAGACTCTAATGGCGGAGTCATGTATGTAAAACTTAAACGGAGAAGCCATGCGTGAGAGACTCTAATGGCGGAGTCATATGTGTAACACTAAATCGGAGAAGCCATGCGTGGGAGACTAATGGCGGAGTCATATGTGAAACACTTAATCGTAGAAGCCATGCGTGAGAGACTCTAATATCAGACACTTAATTGGAGAAGCCATGCGTGAGAGACTCTAATGGCAGACACTAAATCGGAGAAGCCATGCGTGAGAAACACTAATGGTGAAGTCATATGTCAAACACTTAATCAGAGAGGCCATGCGTGAGAGACTCTAATGGCAGACACTTGACTGGAGAAGCCATGCGTGAGAGACTCTAATGGCGGACAATAAATCGGAGAAGCCATGCGTGAGAGACTCTAATGGCGGAGTCATGTGTGTAAAACATAAACAGAGAAGCCATGCCTGAGAGACTCTAATGGCGGAGTCATATGTGTGGCACTAAATCGTAGAAGCCATGCGTGGGAGACTCTAATGGCGAAGTCATATGTGTAACACTTAATTGGAGAAGGCATGCGTGAGAGACTCTAATGGCGAGGTCATATGTGTAACACTTAATTGGAGAAGCCATGCGTGAGAGACTCTAATGGCGGAGTCATGTGTGTAAAACATAACCAGAGAAGCCATGCGTGAGAGACTCTAATATGACATATGACTCCGCCATTAGTGGAGCATGGCTTCTCCGATTTAGTGTTACACATATGAAACATATGAGAGACTCTAATGGCGGAGTCATATGTGAAACACTTAATCGGAGAAGGCATGCGTGAGGGACTCTAATGGCGGACACTTAATCGGAGAAGCATTGCTTGGGAGACTATAATGGCGGAGTCATGTGTGTAAAACATAAACAGAGAAGCCATGCGTGAGAGACTCTAATGGCGGAGTCATGTGTGTAAAACATAAACAGAGAAGCCATGCGTGAGAGACTCTAATGGCGGAGTCATATGTGAAACACTTAATCGGAGAAGCCTTGCGTGAGGGACTCTAATGGCGGACACTTAATCGGAGAAGCATTGCTTGAGAGACTATAATGGCGGAGTCATGTGTGTAAAACATAAACAGAGAAACCATGCGTGAGAGACTCTAATGGCGAAGTCATATGTGTAACACTTAATTGGAGAAGCCATGCGTGAGAGACTCTGATGGCGGAGTCATATGTGTAACACTAAATCGGAGAAGCCATGCGTGAGAGACTCTAATGGCGAAGTCATATGTGTAACACTTAATTTGGGAAGCCATGCGTGAGAGACTCTAATGGTGAAGTCATATGTGTAACACTTAATTGGAGAAGCCATGCGTGAGAGACTCTGATGGCGGAGTCATATGTGTAACACTAAATCGGAGAAGCCATGCGTGAGAGACTCTAATGGCGAAGTCATATGTGTAACACTTAATTTGGGAAGCCATGCGTGAGAGACTCTAATGGTGAAGTCATATGTGTAACACTTAATTGGAGAAGCCATGTGTGAGAGACTCTAATGGCGGAGTCATGTGTGTAAAACATAAACAGAGAAGCCATGCGTGAGAGACTCTAATGGTGAAGTCATATGTGTAACACTAAATCGGAGAAGCCATGCGTTGGAGACTAATTGCGGAGTCATATAAGAAACACTTAATCGGAGAAGCCATGCGTGAGGGACTCTAATTGCGGACACTTAATTGGAGAAGCATTGCTTGAGAGACTATAATGGCGGAGTCATGTGTGTAAAACATAACGGAGAAGCCATGTGTGAGAGACTCTGGTGGCGGAGTCATATGTGTACACTTAATTGGAGAAGCCATGCTTGAGATACTCTGATGGCGGAGTCATATGGGTGAATCGGAGAAGCCATGCGTGAGAGACTAATGGCGGAGCCATACATGCGAGACTCTAATTGCAGATTTTTTATTTTTATTTTTAAACCACTTATGCAGCACCAGTATGACTTGGGAACTCGTGTAACGATGAACCCCTCTGACAGGGAACCTAAGACACTAACAGCCTACAACCATATGGTACCCCTAACGAACAACATGAAGAACGGTCAAAGGGCCCCCCGGAGCCATGAGGCCGAAGCGATCATCGGGCCCCTGGAAGCCATGAGACTGAACTGAATGACCTTACAGTGACGATGAGTAATTAAAACGTGAGCCAGACCCGATGGGATATGCATAGGCGTGAGTGATGCGAACCATGTGCATAAATAAACATTAATCAACCGCGAACCGTGAAACTGAACAGGTGGGAGAAAACGAAGAGCCAGAGGCCTGGCAGTTCACTAAGAGAAGACCCTTATCTTGACAAATGAAGGATTTGTGAAAATATAGTAGGAAACGTACTCCTATTGGCCCACTGACCGCTGAGAAGCTATTTAGTTAACTGGGGCAATGGACCAATCTGAGTGAATATGAACCAAAAGTAAAGGAGACCAGTCTAAGTAAATGCAACCCAGGACTGAAAACACCCAAAAAAAAAACTCTTTTTTTTAATTTTTATTTTTTCCCGAAGTGAACAGAAAAATTAGGCTTTTGGAATGTAACAAACCAACGAGGAAAAACACGCAAGCTTGAGAAGTAAGCAGCTATGTTTATCGGGAGAGCAGTGTCAGAGCGGTGTGCTGACTGCCCTAGTGAAAATACTGAGTAACCATGAAGTCGAAATAAAAGGAAAATGTAGCTATAAGTGGAAGCAGAGAATAACACATGGTGTAAGAACAGGTGGGTGAATGCAGCTCTGGATGTGAGTCGTGCCTGAGACATGGTATGGGCCCAGCTCTGAGCATGAAGAGCGAGGTATAACGCAGCTGTATGAATGCAATCTGAAAGTGAGGAGAGTATTGATGTGATAAAACATCAGATGCATGAACGCAGCTCTAGTAGTGAATGGAGTATAGGATAAAATGTAAATGCAGACACACGGACGTAGCTTTGAAGGTAACAAACCTAGCTATGATCATTCGACCCTTAGCGCCCAACCCCCTTCGCCTCAGAGAGCTACAAGTCACGGACCGTGTAACCAAGTCCGATCCCACCATGAATGCCAGCACTCGCCTGGCACCTTCTGCCATTGTCCGGGTGCGAATGGACCTCCACATAATGCTGCAGGAGTTTTTTTTTTTTTTAAATGATGGTCACCACAACACCACCTCGTGTTCATCTAAGAAACATAAACGTGGTTCAACATAAACCCTGATGCAACGCCAATTAATCGATACAATAGTGCACCTATAAACACAGCACAGAACCTCTGACACATGCGTGCCCATGACATACAATTTATAGATTAAACACACTTACCAGAGCCTCAGAACTCAAATACAGGCGCCTTGATCAATCTGCTTATGCCCCCATATATGGACCACTGACATACATTTACCAACACCTTGCATGTCTGGCGCTAACTGCGGACGTGCGCCCCACATGTAAACCAGGTGACAGAAAACATGCACTTTTTTTTTTCCTATCGACCATTGATACATGACCCTTCCAGAGAGATAAACTAAATAATACCATCACTTAATTACTGCGTGCGTAGCTTGGAGACACGCATCCCGTATCAAACAGATGTCAGAAAACATGCGACCATACCTACTTTAGGCGCATGCAACACCAATAACTATATGCAATAGCCCCCAACAAGCCCCTGAACAGCCAAACAAAAATACTGACAACAGTCACTTGACCATTAGCGCCCAACTTTGCTTTGTCCCAGAGTATTGCGAATCACATACCGCAGTGTGGATCACATGCCAACAAGTGTGATTCTACAGTGAATGCCAGCACTCGCCTGGCACTTTCTGCCACTGCCCAGGCGTGAATGAGCCTGCACACGATGCAGCTGCGTTTTTTTTTTTTTTCATTGACCATTGATACACAACACTTAAACACAGCGTGCTTAGCTTGAGCCAACTGCAGACACGCACTCCACATGTAAACCAGTTATTAAAAACATACAACCATACCTACTCTAAGCGCATGCTACCCCAATAACTGTATGCAATGGCCCCTGCAGGCCTCTGAAAATCCAGACAAACAATACTGACGCCATCGCTCGAGCATTAGTGCCCAAACTCTGCTTCATCCCAGAGTGTTACATGTTGCGGACCACAGCGTGGGTCCTTTGCAAACCACTCCGATCCTACCATGAATACCAGCGCCCACCTGAGACGTTCTGCCATTGCCCAGCCGTAAGGAGCCTGTACACCATGCTGCTGTATCCTAGAGCTGACCCAGAGGTAGTGAAATCAGCTGAATCGGCGTCAGCCTGGGGCCACAGGTGCCTATAAATAGCCTAGAAATCAGCCAGCCTAGGCCCACAGGTGCATGTAAATAGCCTTGTAATCAGCCTCCCCTCCCACAAATACAGCAAATATATTTGCTTAATACATATCTTTTTCACTTACTTTGGAGTTCTGCGTATTTTCTGGAATATTGATGTGCCCTGTTCGGGGGTGAAGGCTTGTACCACTAATCATGGTTTTTGGAGTGCTGCCTAATTTTTCCATATATATATATATATATATATATATATATATATATATATAGGGAGAAAAATTGGACTGCACTTCTGTAGACATTCAAAATATCAGTGAAGAAACTTTATTCACCCATAAAGTGGCACAGAGCGACGTTTTGGCTCATACATGAGCCTTTCTCAAGCATTGGTACAAAGTGAACAACAAACTTATAAAGGTGTATCAATCAAGGTGATCAGTGACTTTGGATAATTAATAATCAGTGAAAAAGTCATATATAAAAAACATATCATCTTAATGTGATAGCAAATATGGACACTACATAATAAAGTGACAAAGTGCATTCAGGAATAAAATATAATATACAATACATTACATAAAAACCATGCAAATGCATAATTGTATTCATCTGTAAATGAGTGTTTGATCAGTGCATGTATGTCATTAGTAAACATGTAAGGGGGATGAAAAAGACATGATCGTACCTAGATGAACAATGGCGCCCACATACACCATCGCGCAAATCAGCGCATTCAGAAATTACCATTGCGCATGCCCCGGTTGCATTACATCATCAAAGAGGGGTGGATAGAAGAAAGAATGCATGCGTCGTAAGGTCACCATCCTATGACCCAAACAACGCCTGCGTACAACATTAGTCACGCGCAGCATGTTCCTGATAGAACGGCGCATGCGCATCGCAACTCCTTTAACGAAAGCTGCCATATTTGAAAAGGGATCGTTGCCAATCAACCATAGTTCTCTTGCCTAAGTAAATGAATCGCATGATAGCCGCAAAGTGCTCACATATAGACAGCGCCACAGCAGATGTGTCACTATGGGTAGTCAGGTGAGCATTCATCCCTTCCAGGACGAGTTACTCACCCATATAGAGATCCCCGAGTGGTGACAACACGTCAATGTCAGCACCACCACCGGTCCTCATTCTGATAGATATCGTGACTAAGAGGGTTCTCCTCTATTTGCTGTACAATTACGCTTTAACAAGCACTATGCTGTAAGAGAATATGAAAGGCATTTAATTGCGAAAAAACAAAAAAGCAAAACAAAAGAGAAACTCTCTTGTAATGCAATCGGGACATGTAAGAAAGCCTTGTGGGCTTTTCATCCAACTCCCAGGCACGATCCTTGTCCATAAAAGATCCTCTCCAAATTGTGCTAAGGTGTCTGGAAAAATAAAATAAGATAAGATACATTGTTAGTGATATGGCACAGAAAGATTTGTTCTTTTTACCAATACACTTATATTTCACAAGTAAGAAGCTTCACATACAATACAAGGGAATATGGGCAAGCCCACCAATACTCACATAATAGCACCAAATCTATATTCAATATTTAATCCATTAGGATGAAGACTATTCAAAGTCTGGATCCAATATAGTTCTCTTTTTTTTGAGTAAAGACAAACGGTCTCCACACCTCCGTGACATTGTAATCTGATCTATGATCCAACATCTCAGATCTTTTTCATTATGTTTAAGTGATACAAAATGTCTTGGGACCGGTAGATCCATACGACATTTTCTGATCGTATACCGATGGTTGTTTAACCTAATCTTTAAATCTGTGGATGTCTCTCCTACATATAATAGCCCACAGGGGCATGACAATATATACACAACAAAAGATGAATCACACGTT
The DNA here is from genome assembly GCA_033119425.1 of Bufotes viridis. Lineage (NCBI taxonomy): Eukaryota > Metazoa > Chordata > Amphibia > Anura > Bufonidae > Bufotes > Bufotes viridis. The sequence goes on from CM065596.1 coordinate 70,381,365, forward strand.
AGATGAAACTTGATAGGATATATGCAGCCCGTATTTGGGTGTGTAAATACCTTGGCTCTACAGATATAGCGACAATTTACACAATGCAGGCATGGGAAACATCCCATGCCTGATGGTGCAAGTGTCGCTTGTCTGGAGACTTTTTTGAGGCCCACATCGGCTCTTACTAGTTGATCCCGAATATTTTTGTACCTGCTATAGGAGAAGAGTGGCGGGCGTTGAATTCAGACACCTCTTTCAGGCAACCTCCAAATATCGCCTAATGCCTTTTAAGAATTTTATTGATGTTGACACTCAACTCAGAATAAGTAGTTACAAATGTAATCCTATTTTGTGTGCTTTTTTCTTTACCTCCCCGTAGTGTGGATTCCCTATCCATTGCTAGAACTTTATGTTTTTGTTCAGCTAGCAATTTATTGGGATAACCTCGTGGCCTAAATTTAGTGATCATCTCATCAACAGTCTGATCCAAAGTTACTTCATCTGTGACTATCCTTTTAGCCCTCAAAAATTGAGAATAAAGTAAATGTTTCACCATGCTATGTGGGTGACAACTCTTGTATCTTAACATTGTGTTTATATCAGTTGGCTTGGAGTAAAATTGTGTGGAGAGAGCCCCGTTAGTAAGTAAAACGTTTGTATCCAAGAATTGCACCGTGGTATCTGAATATGTGATAGTGAATTGTATGTCCCCATCAATACCATTTACCAACAAAAAAGTTAAACAATTTTTGTTCAGAGCTTGTCCAGATGAGGAAGATGTCATCTATGTATCTCCACAACCCCAAAATATATTGGGAGTGGTGGGAACCATAGACGACATCCTCCTCAAACCGGCGCATATATATATTGGCGTACGTTGGGCCCACATTGGACCCCATCGCCACGCTGCGTTTCTGGACATAATATGTATCCTAGAAAAGGAAATAATTATGTTCCAGAACAATCCTTAATAATGAAATGATGAAAGAACAAGCTTCAGTTGACATAGATGATAGATCTAACATTCCTTTTACCGCATTAATGCCGTTCTGATGGTTAATCGATGTGTATAGAGATGTGGCATCAAAAGAAACCAGAATAATTGATTCATGTCCCCCAATATTCACTTCCTTCAATTTTCTCAAAAAATCTGACGTATTCCTGATACCGACCGACCTCCTGTAGAGAAGTCACATAGTACCTTGTCAAGAAAAATTGCTATAAATCCAAAAACAGAATCTGTGCCGGAGACTATGGGACGTCCCGGTGGGTCCAACAAGGTTTTATGGACCTTAGGTAAGACATATATCACCGGGGTGATGGGGTAGGGAACAACTAAATATTCCCTTAATCTCTCATCTATTTTACCCGCTACCAAGGCATCTGATACACATTGTTCAATGATTTGCATAATATGAAACTTGGGGTCATTTTGTAACATACCTTATACATTTGAGTCACTTAATTGTCTTAAAATCTCCATAATATATTTAGTGGTGTCCATCACGACAACTGCACCACCCTTATCAGCTGGTTTCACAGTTAAATCAGTGTAATTTTTCAATTGCGATAAACATACGCCTCCACTGTCGTGAGATTTGGATACTTGAAATCTCTTGATCTAGTAAGAGACTTCAACATGCCAATCTCAGTCCTAACAGCAGATATGTAAGCATCAATTGCCGGTTCATTCACAGTAGGATTGAAGTTACTTTTGTTAGATATATCAAACATTTTGCAAGGAAATTCACTAGAACTATGCAATCTACCCCTGGTTGCACCCTGAAACCTTTAACTTGATTAAACAAAAAAAAAACAAAAAATACATGAATCAGATTCTATATCCAACCAATTTACCTGTGCATTAGGACTAAAACAGTTAGTTGTGCAGGAGTCAATACTTTAGAAGAAAGATTGATGACAGCTACTTCTTCTTGACAATGGGCGCCTTTGTAAATTTGAGTCTGTATTTTCATATTGCGTGTTTTTCCTGTGTCGTCTATCTCGACGGCCGCCCCTCCTGGTTCACTTCCTTTTCGCATCTTTGGGTCTGAATTGCTTCCTAAAAAAGCTTTTTCATCATTCATAGAGGTCTGTGTATTTTTTCTTTTCTTCTTGTTATCTCTCATGTTATAAAATTAGGTATTGTTTGATTGCCAAGTATATATGTCACCTCTCTTATAATCTTCAATATTGTGTGCCCATTTGTTTCTCTTTCCTTCCTCCAGCTCTGTCTGAAGCTGTTGTAATTGTTTATTTAAAATGTCATTAAATTGAGAATAAGACTCTTCAGTCATTTGAGTGGGCAGAAGTTGATGCATCATTTCAGTTGATAACTGGGAGACTTCCTATTGCAAAAATTCTATGTTCATTAAAATAAAGTCCATAGAATACTTATTAGACAAGGCTTCAAATCGTTTGCAGAAAGGTCCATTGCTGGCAAATAAATTGGGACGAAGATGGGAACGCATCCCTCCGGGGATCCTTTGCTCACTGCAATAATGTTCAAGAGTGGTCATATGCAATTTCAAAGATAATGTCCTTCTGGATAAGGTCTCATATTTCCTTTTAAGTTCTTTAAGTGATGGAGTGGTGAGAAAGGCGGCATCTCCCTCTATACCCTGTATTATACGTTCAGCATCCTCCCGTGTAAAGATATAGCCACTGGGTGTTTCCAAATGCGTCATGATGAGAATAAACAGACTTGTTAACAAACAGCAACAAGATTCACAGATGTGCTTGGCCAATGTCCCATGAAGTACAAAAGCAAAAAATCACCAGCAGCACCATCCAAAAAAAGGGGGGAGGAACGGGTGCAGAGCCCAATTATGGGAATAGGTGCGTACCCACTAGTATAAAAAGAAAAATTGGACTGCACTCCTGTAGACTTTCAAAATATCAGTGAAGAAACTTTATTCACCCATTAAGTGTCACAGAGCGACGTTTCGGCTCATACAGTAGCCTTTCTCAAGCATTGGTACAAAGTGAACAACAAACTTATTGTATTGTGTTCACTATCACATATTCAGATACTGCGGTGCAATTCTTGGATACAAACGTTTTACTTACTAACGGGGCTCTCTCCACAGAACTTTACACCAAGCCAACTGATATAAACACAATGTTAAGATACAAGAGTTGTCACCCACGTAGCATGGTGAAACATTTACCTTATTCTCAATTTTTGAGGGATAAAAGGATAGTCAATGATGAAGTAACTTTGGATAAGACTGTTGATGAGATGATCACTAAATTTAGGCCACGAGGTTATCCCAATAAATTGCTAGCTGAACAAAAACATACAGTTCTAGCAATGGATGGGGAATCCACACTACGAGGAGGTAAAGAAAAAAGCACACAAAATAGGATTACATTTGTATCTACTTATTCTGAGTTAAGTAGCGACATCAATAAAAAAATTTAAGAGGCATTAGGCAATATTAGGAGGTTGCCTGAAGGAGGTGTCTGAATTCAAGGCCCCGCCCCTCTTCTCCTATCGCAGGTGCAAAAATATTCGGAATCAACTAGTAAGAGCCGAGGTGGGCCCCAAAAAAGTCTCCAGACAAGCAACACTTGCACCATCAGGCATGGGATGTTTAAGCAACAAAATGATAATACCATTTTGACTCTCATCCCCAGATGAGAGCAAACATAACTACTTAAAGTACAATTTGCATGACTCTCTGAAGTGAATGAAATCATCGCTTTCCCCAAAAAATCGGTCCGAAGTGCAACCTTAGGTTTAGCACAGGACTGGTAACTACAATGGGCACCAGCAGACTGTAATCCCTGGATCTGCGTGCAGAGGTCAGCTACCCCTAAAGACAGACCCTGCAATTGTCCAGCCAGTGCAGCAATAGGGTCCATAGCCTCACTGACAAACAAAAGTGACGGTCTGTGGTGGTTGATAATGTCACTAGGAATGAGCGGAGGTGCCATATTCGATTTTGCGATATTTCACGAATATTTGTTTGAATACCCGTCATATATTCGTCAAAATCGAATAATCGTCATTACTCAATTTATCACGAATAATATGTGATTTAATTATTTGCGTAATGTGAATTGAACTTTGAACGGGGTATAAAGGCAGCTTTCATATTGGTTGGCTATCTAGAATTAACAACTATAACGAATAGTGATGAGCAGCAGGACCCATATTCGTATTTGCAATATTTCAGGAATATTTTAAAAGATATTTGTGATATATTCGTACAAATCACCTATATTATACTAATAATCTTCATAGAAATATTCGTGTGTGTACAGATTGCATTCCAAAACTTCGGCAATAACATATTCGTATGTGCATGAGCACATATGGGCATGACTTCTTCCAGGGAGCGGTTAGAACAAGCTGTGTCTGTGGATCTGATCCATCCGAAAAAAAATGGTTGAAGCAATTTCACCGAAGAAGATATCCTGATTATAGTAAGTTATTGAACATTACAGCTATTAGTACATGCCACACGCTTGTAACATTCGAATGTATGTTTATGGAGAGAGAAAACTTCCTCAAATTTTCACGACTGCGAACACTATACAAAATATTTTTTGCAATAAATATAAAATCGCATTTCACATATTTTGCTTACTGCTTACATATACAGTTGCAAGAAAAAGTATGTTAACCCTTTGGAATGATATGGATTTCTGCACAAATTGGTTATCAAATGTGATCTGATTTTTATCTAAGTCACAACAATAGACAATCACAGTCTGCTTAAACTAATAACACACAAAGAATTAAATGTTAACATGTTTTTATTGAACACACCATGTAAACATTCACAGTGCAGTTGAAAGGTATGTGAACCCTTGGATTTAATAACTGGTTGAACCTCCTTTGGCAGCAATAACTTCAACTAAACGTTTCCTGTAGTTGCAGATCAGACGTGCACAACGGTCAGGAGTAATTCTTGACCATTCCTCTTTACAGAACTGTTTCAGTTCAGGAATATTCTTGGGATGTCTGGTGCGAATCGCTTTCTTGAGGTCATGCCACAGCATCTCAATCGGGTTGAGGTCAGGACTCTGACTGGGTCACTACAGAAGCCGTATTTTCTTCTGTTTAAGCCATTCTGTTGTTAATTTACTTCTATGCTTTGGGTCGTTGTCCTATTGCAACACCCATCTTCTGTTGAGCTTTAACTGGTGGACAGTTCCCCTGCAAAATGTCTTGATAAACTTGGGAATTCATTTTTCCTTCGATGATAGCAATCCGTCCAGGCCCTGACGCAGCAAAGCAGCCCCAAACCATGATGCCCCCACCACCATATTTCACAGTTGGGATGATGTTTTGATGTTGGTGTGCTGTGCCTCTTTTTCTCCACACATAGTGTTGTGTGTTTCTTCTAAACAACTCGATTTTGGTTTAATATATACTGGAGAGTGAATCTGGATCGCACATCCTCAAAACTATGCTTTTGATATAATGACTGTCTCAGCATAATTACGTGGCATATCCACCCAATTTGTAATACATAGTATGCTGTGCATAAGAGGCATTAGTATACAGTTTGATCAAAGAGCATAGGCCCACTTACCGCGACAAGGGTGCCTCTACAAGTGGGAAACTACTCTAACCTATAATGGCACAGCCGTGTGTGGCGACCACCGGCGCCCCAGCAGCAGACGGCGGGACCCAGAAGCCACACAGCGACTCCACTGTACAGCAAAGCCTCCTTGGCCCTGGGCCCCACCGCCTCACCAGCACAGCACTGAGGCAGCAATGGCAGACACGCAGTACTGCACCATGTGAACGAGTGCAAAGAGTTCACCCAGTCACTAATGCCTGTATACTAATGCCTCTTTTGCACAACATACAATGTATTACAAATTGGGCGGATATGCTACGTAATTATGCTGAGACAGTCGTTATATCAAAAGCATAGTGTTGAGAATGTGCGATCCAGATTCACTCTCCAGTATATATTTCAATTTTGGTTTAATCTTTCCACAGAATATTTTGCCAGTACTGCTGTGGAACATCCAGGTGCTATTGTGCAAACTGTAAACATGCAGCAATGTTTTTTTTGGACAGCAGTGGCTTCCTCTGTGGTATCCTCCCATGAAATCCATTCTTGTTTAGTGTTTTACGAATCGTAGATTCTCAAATAGGGATGTTAGCATATGCCAGAGACTTTTGTAAGTCTATAGCTGACACTCTAGGAATCTTCTTCACCTCATTGAGCAGTCTGCACTGTGCTCTTGCAGTCATCAAAGGAGAGTAGCAGCAGTGCTGAACTCTCTCCATTTATAGACAATTGGTCTATGACTAATTTGTGCAGAAATCCATATCATTCCAAAGGGTTTACATACTTTTTCTTGCAACAGTAAATGATTTGTAGAAAAAGTATTGTTGGCATTCAAAAACAATATGCATTGCCCCAAATCATTAATATCTACTCATACAAGATTAAATGTGATTTTATATGTATTGCTAAAAAATATAGCTAAATATTTTCGCTATCACACGATAAACGGTTGGTCTGACATCACAGCACTATGTCACTGGCATATGATATATATTTATATGCTATCCATACATACATGTGGCTGACATAATGTCCTTACGTATGTATAGCAGACAAATATATATCAGATGCACATTGCACATCTATAGTACTTTCCTGCCTCACTGTCAAGGATGGAGTACAGTTAGCAGGAATTGATAAATAATAAAAGAGCAGAGACGACCACCCCATCAGCCAAAATGGGACCTTGGTCCTCAAAGTTCCCCCCTCCCGGAAAACAACATGACAGGGCATCCACCTTCACATTTTTAACCCCAGGGCGGAACGTAACAACAAAATTAAACCTAGAAAAGAACAAGGACCATCTGGCCTGTCTCGGGCTCAGACGCTTGGCTGATTCCAAATAGGCCAGATTCTTATGGTCAGTAAATACGGTAATTGGGTGTCTGGCTCCTTCCAACCAATGACGCCATTCCTCAAAAGCCAATTTGATGGCCAACAACTCCCTATTTCCCACATCATAATTTCTCTCTGCGGCGGAGAGCTTTTTTGAGAAAAAGGCACACGGTCACCATTTAGCAGGAGATGGACCCTGAGATAAGACCGCGCCCACCCACACCTCAGAGGCATCCAGCTCAACAATAAAAGGTAGAGAGACATCAGGTTGTACCAAGATGGGAGCGGAAGCAAAACACTCTTTAATACTAGAAAAGGCTTGAAGTGCCTCTTCCGACCATGAGGAAAAATCCACCCCCTTTTTAGTCATATCAGTGAGTGGCTTAACACCAGAGGAATAATTCAAAATGAAATTTGTGTAATAATTAGCAAAACCCAAAAAGCGCATCAGCGCCTTCTGATTTTCAGGAAGCTCCCAATCAAGCACGGCGCGGACCTTCTCCGGGTCAATCCGAAAACCAGAAGCAGAGAGAAGAAAACCAAGAAATTGAATCTCTGGAACCGCAAGCACACATTTTTCCAGTTTAGCGTACAATTTATTCTCCCTCAAAATCAGCAGGATCTGAGATAGGTGGTCCCGATGAGTCTTGAAATCAGGAGAAAAAATCTAAATGTTATCTAGATACACCAGTACAGATTTCCCCATTAAATGATAGAAAATGCTGTTCACAAAATGTTGGAAGACGGCCGGAGCATTCATCAAACCAAAGGGCATAACCAAGTTCTCAAAATGACCCTCCGGGGTATTGAAGGCCGTCTTCCATTCATCCCCCTTCCTGACCCTAACAAGATTGTATGCCCCTCTTAAATCCAACTTAGAAGAAACTTTAGCCCCCACAATCTGGTTAAACAAATCCGGGATCAGAGGAAGCGGATAGGGGTAACGAATCGAGATACGGTTAAGCTCCCTGAAATCCAGACAAGGTCTTGAAGAAGCATCTTTTTTTTTTTAACAAAGAAAAAACCAGCGGCAAGAGGTGATTTCGAGGGTCTGATATGTCCCTTTCTCAGGCTCTCAGAGATATAAGTAAGCATGGCGACTCTCTCAGGTTGAGAGAGATTGTATAATCGTGATTTTGGCAGCTTGGTGCCTGGGATGAGATTAATTGGACAATCATACTCCTGGTGAGGGGGCAACTCCTGGACACCACTCTCAGAAAAAACATCAGAAAATTCCAAGAGAAAAGAAGGTACAGTCTTGGTAGAAACCCCTGTGAGAGTTGTCGTGAGGCAATTCTCTCTGCAAAACTCACTCCAACCATTTATTTGCCTTGCTTGCCAATCAATGGTGGGGTTATGTTTAGTGAGCCAGGGTAGTCCCAACACTAGAGGAGTAGGTAATCCACTTAAGTCAAAACATGACACATCCTCAACATGAGTGTCACCCACAGTCAAACGGATATTGTGAACTATGCCTTTTAACGATCTCTGAGAAAGTGGAGTGGAATCGATAGCAAAAACAGGTGTAGCTTTTTCCAAAGTGCACACCTGGAAACCATGTGTTGTAGCAAATTGACTGAGATTGACAGCTGCTCCACTATCAACAAAAATCTCACAAACAAAGTTCTTGCTGTCTAGCGCCACCCTGGCAGGTAGGAGAAAACGGGAACTACAAGCAAACAGCAAATCTTCAATTTCCGCATCAACCTTGCCAATAGTAGCAAATGGAAAGTTTTTAGAGGGTTTATTTTCCTTTTTCTTTTTATTACCCTCAGAAAACCCCATGAACCTCCTAGAAGGGCAAACATTAGCTAAATGGTTAATACCTCCACAACAGAAACATCCCCTCCTCTGAGGGCTGAATCCTCTAGTATCAGAGGCAACTAAACCCAGCTGCATGGGGTCCTCCACAGAGTGAGACCCCTGCGCACTGAATGAGACAACTCCAGTGTCCTTGGGCTGAATATGACAGGAAAGAGTAGTCTCCTCTCTCTCTCTCAGATGCCTGTCAATACGAACAGCTAGAGACATGGCAGACTCCAAAGACAATGGCCTCTCATGAAATGCAAATGCATCTTTTAATCTCACAGAAAGACCATGACAAAATTGACTTCGGAGTGCAGCGTCATTCCAACCAGTATCAGCTGCTCATCTCCGAAATTCAGAACAATATATCTCTGCGAACTGTTTACCCTGGCATAAAAGACGCAGTTTAGATTCAGCCAGAGCAATACGATCCGGGTCATCATATATCTGAACCAGGGCTATAAAAAATTTATCTACCGATCTGAGGGAGCGTGCCCCCGCCGGCAGCGAAAGGGCCCAAGACTGAGCGTTATCCCTGAGCAGCGAGATGAGGATCCCCACCCTCTGCTCCTCATCACCAGAGGAATGGGGACATAAGCGAAAATGGAGTTTCCAAGCCTCTCTAAAACGAACACATATCTCACTACCCCCGGAAAACGTATCCAGAAGAGAGATTTTAGGCTCGGAACAAACTCCATGAATGCCAGCAGAACCGGTCACCTGAAGCTGAGAAACAGTTTCACGGAGATCTGCTACCTCCAGAGAAAGACCTTGCATGCGGTCAATCAAGGCTAAAACCGGATCCATGCTTGAGACAGTTATGGCGTTTTATAATGTCAAGGATAGAGTACAGTTAGCAGGAACTGATAAATAATGACAGACTGGCTTGATCTCAAACTAACGAAAATTTAGGAGGGCCATATAAATCCCTAAGAACTCTCCCAAACTGCTATGCACATGTACAGGTCCCGGTGGTAGACAAATACATGTCCTCGTACCTATAACTGAGTGACACCTGAATTCCCTATAGTAGTGAGGGGAACGGCCACCGGCTCCCTGCACAGAATACGGAGGGAGTCAGGGTCACCTAGAATCAAGCCAGCAAGCAAAACACAAAGTAAACGGAGAGGCGAACCACGGGGAGGCGAACCAGCCTTACACCCCATGCTCTACCTTCACTTCACTAGATAGGTGCACCTCTCAACAGATGCCAATATCCAATAGCTCATACTCCATACACATACATTTTCAATACAATCCCAAATATTTAAAAATATAAGATTAGACGACTTTAACATTAGCGGTAGGGGAGTATGTCTGACTATTCCAGGAAGGTTAACAGCCTGTTGGATCCATACTGCCGCTGGTTCACCTATGCCCCCAGAATGACACTTCATCCCCTTTGACTATAATGGGGGCAGGGGCAGAGTTATGACAGCAGCAGAACAACACACGGTGAGAGACAGTCTAACTAAAAGCTCTGGATGTCGTAGTTTAAGTCCGGCGAACCTCTCGGCGTGCGCTGTCTTGCTGCTGCTGTAACTTAGCCACAGCCACCAAGATTTATTCATCATCTCAACCACCAAACCAAAAATTATTAGTGTTTGAAAGTGAAATATTAGATTTAAGGTTACCGTTATAAAATCTGATTATATGCTTGTTTTTTCTTTATACTACAGAAAACATTTTTTATTTTATTTATTAAATGAGCTAAATTTATAACTTGTACAAACTATAAAAAATTATTTAATATTAATTATTATTATCCCCCCCAAAAAAAAAAATATATATATATAAATATATATATATATATATATATATAAACAGTAACAATGTTAAAACAATAAAATGGTAGGGGTAAGAACTAACCTGCATGGATCTTCAATAGCATAATTTTTTTTATACTTTGCATGTTGTTGCATTGTTTCTGCCGTACAGACAGAAACATGTGATTACATCACTCTGAGTATATGAATTCTCCAGGTCCATGATGGTTGTCTACGCACAATCAGAACATACAGCATCTACAGGTAACACAGTACTATAATGCTGACTCATAAGCAGAGTTGAGCGAACACCTGGATGTTCAGGTTCGAGAAGTTCGGCCGAACTTCCTGAAAATGTTCGGGTTCGGGATCCGAACTCGACCTGAACTTCACCGCGAACACAATTGAAGTAAATAGGGACCAGAACATTTCGGCACTTAAATGGCTGTAAAATAGCCCTGGAAAGGGCTAGAAGGCTGCAAAAGGCAGCAAAATGCAGGTAAATGCCCTGCAAACATATGTTAATGGGGAAAAGACTTAAAATAAAATAAAATGCAGAAAAATAATAAATAAACATTCTAAGCTTGAGCCCAAGTGAGTGACAGTGGGGGACACGGGGGACTCAGTGGAAGCACAAGATGAAGGCAGAGGAGGAGGAGGAAGAATATGCCAATGCAGCTGGGTCACCAGCAACACCTCAGAAGGCAGGGTTAGCATGGGCAAAATGTGGAAAAGCTTTGTCATCACGCCACAACAACCTGCACCACCAGCAGATCTGGAAAATCTTAGCAGGAGGCAGCATTTCAGCAACATGGTGGAACAGTACACATACTGACTGATGGGTCTGCCTAGGGCAATAGCTACAGGGGAAGCAGGGGAAGCAACTGCTTTGGGGCCGTGACCTAGAAAGAGCCCATCCAGGAGGAGGAGGAGGACTAACAGTATTATACAATAAAATTATATACAGTGGCAGTATAGACAGTGTAGAAAGCGAATGGAACAGCTGCTGGGCCTGGTCTGAGAGAGCGATCTTTAGTAGCCACAGGTATAGCGGCATGAAAGGAAGGGGTTTGCGCAAAAATTACTGGGGGAGGGGGGCCCCATTCAAAAATTCGCTGTGGTGCCCAATCATTTCTAGCTACGCCACTGGGTCTGCCCCATTCAACTTCTGGGTCATCAAATTGGGCACATGTCCTGAGGTTGCCCTTTACGCCTTGGAGGTGCTGGCCTACCCTGCAGCCACTGTATTGTCTGAATGTGTGTTTAGCATGGCTGGTGGCATTATCAAAGACAAGCGCAGCCACCTGTCTGCAGACATTATGGGCAAGCTTTCGTTTATTAAAAAGAACCAGGCATGGATCCCACAGGACTTGTCTGTACCTTATGCAGAATAGACATGTATACCGGCCTCACTCAACCACTGTTATACTACAGTGCACTTACACTTTGTTTTATTTTTTATATTTTCCTAATGTTTTGGGGTCTACACTAATTTATTTAAAAAAAATTAAAAATAAAAAAACAGTTATTGGTGACTACCTTTAGCTTCACAGCCCAAAAAGGCTTTATTTCATGAAAGAATGTAACCGCCAATTGTAAGTTCCCTGTCAGTTATGCAGTGCAGGGGTTTGTACCTGGCAAAAATGTTAATATTTCACCCAAAAATTTAGAATCTATCCTTTGCCAAACAGTATTAAACTTGGCCAGCCACAGCTGGAATCACTGATTAACGGTATTGCTATTTTGGCAATTGAATTTAACGCCAGAACAAAATCTATCCTTTGTCGGACAGTATTAAACTTGGCCAGCCACTGCTGGGACACCAGATTTTGGGGATTGCTATTTTGGCAATATAATTTCACCCCAGAACAAAATCTAACCTTTGCCGGACACTATTAAACTTGGCTAGCCACAGCTGAAACCACTGATTTACGGTATTGCTATTTTAGCAATTGAATTTCACCCCAGAAAATAATATGTCCTTTGACGGACACTATTAAACTTGTCCAGTCACAGCTGGAACACCAGATTTACGGTATTTCTATTTTTGCAACTGAATTTAACCCCAGAAAATAATATATCCCTTGACGGACACTATTAAACTTGTCCAGTCACAGCTGGAACACCAGATTTACGGTATTTCTATTTTTACAACTGAATTTCACCCCAGAAAATAATATATCCTTTGCCCGACACTATTAAACTTGGCCAGCCACAGCTGAAACCACTGATTTATTGTATTGCCATTTGGGCAATTGAATTTCACCCCAGAAAAAAATGTACCCTTTGCCGGACACTATTGAACTTGGTCAGCCACTGCTGCAACACCACATTTGCGGTATTGCTATTTTGGCAATTGAATTTTACCCCAGAACAAAATATATCCTGTGCCGGACACTATTAAACTTGGCCAGCCATGCTAAAACCACTGATTTACGGTATTGCTATTTTGGCAATTGAATTTCACCCCTGAAAAAAATATATCCTTTGCCGGAAACTATTAAACTTGGCCAGCCATAGCTGAAACCACTGATTTACGGCATTGCTATTTTGGCAACTGAATTTCACCCCAGAACAAAATATATCCTTTGCCGGACACGATTAAACTTGGCCAGCTACTGCTGGGACTTAGGGGATTGCTATTTTGGAAATTGAATTTCACCACAGAAAAAAATCTATCCTTTGCCAGAAATCAGACAGTATTACACTTGGCTAGCCACAGCTGGAACACCAGATTTAGAGGATTGCTATTTTGGCAATTGAATTTAACCCCTCAATAAAATATACTAATTTCTATCCTGAGTTTCTAGAGGTGACAATAAGCACAGCCAAGCCCCTGATGTAGGATATAGCAAAAAAAAAACTAGTATTGATGGATTGATGGACTTGGTGGCAGCTTGTGCTGGTGCACCACAAGACACAAAATGGCCGCCGATCACCCCAGAAAAAAGTGACAGAAAAAGGCTCTGTGCAGCCTAAAAACCAGTGAGCAATTAACTAGCAGATGTTGAATGATTCACAGCTGTAGATCGATCACTTCATTAGGTGCTAATGCTGACTTTTCCCTGCCAAATCTCGCACTCACAGACGCTGCATCCTCTCCCTACACTAATCAGAGCAGTGTGACGTGCGGCGCTACGTGACTCCAGCTTAAATAGAGGCTGGGTCACATGCTGCACTTGGCCAATCACAGCCATGCCATTAGTAGGCATGACTGTGATGGCTTCTTAGTGCAAGAAGTAAAACGCTAGCTGATTGGCTGCTGTGCAGCCCTTCAGAAAGCAGGAAGAAATTGCCGAACAACGAACCGAACTTTTTTGAAAATGTTCGGGTCGGTGTCCAGAACACCCCAAAATTCGGTACGAACCGAACTATAGAGTTCGGGTTCGCTCATCCCTACTTATAAGTTTTCAGTTTTAACTAGGCAGAATAACGGCATACACTAGCAGGTAAGTACACTGTCAGTTTAAAAATAAATAGATCAATTCAAAAAGTACCACGGCACTCAAATTGTCGATGCAAGTAAGAATGATTTATTTGTCATCCATCCACATTACTCTAGTATACACTGATACATGCTTTATAATCTGGATGGATGACAAATAAATCATTCTTACTTGCATCGACAATTTGAGTGCCGTGGTACTTTTTGAATTATACGACAACCCTTTACCACTGAGCACCACCAACAAAATAAGGAGTGCCATTCAATACTATATAATACATTAAAAATAAATAGATAACCCATACAATTATTTTTTTTCAAAATGGTGTGAAGGTCTGGACTCTGTGGTTGGTCCCTGTGAGAACATGATGTCTCATGCTCCGTGAACCACTATTGCACAATGTGAGCACGATGAATGCTGGCATTATAATCTTTAAAATTGCCCCTGTCATCTGTTTAGAAAAAATGAATTTATATATTAATACCTTTTTCACTCAATCAGTTCAACTACTCAGCGGAATTAATTCTTGGAGAACATACTGTTGCTGAACCTCAACCTGATCAACTGCAGCAATCCCAGGTCATTGTAATGTCCCCACAGACTTGTACAGTAGGCTCTAGGCATGATGGGTGCATCTCTTCATCTGCCTCTCTTCTTCCCCTGATGCGCCCTTCACTGTTGATCAGGGTGAAGCTGGACTTATCTGACCACATAACATTCTTCCATTGCTCCAGAGTCCGATCTTATGCTCTCTAGAAAATTGAGGAATTATTTTCGGCTTTCCATCACTAGTATGTGTTTTTCTGATGGCTACACAACTGTTTAGTCCCAATGCCTTGAGTTCCATTTGCATTGCATTTTTAGAAAATGCACTAACTTAATTAACACTGTGGACAGTGTTCTCCTACAGAGGGATCTGGATAGATTGGAGGCTTGGGCAGAGAAATGGTGGATGAGGTTTAACACTGACAAATGTAAAGTTATGCACATGGGAAGGAATAATGCAAGTCACCCGTACATACTAAATGGTAAAACACTTGGTAACACTGACATGGAAAAGGATCTAGGAATTTTAATAGCAAACTAAGCTTTAAAAACCAGTGTCAGGCAGCTACTGCCAAGGCCAACAAGATATTGGGTTGCATCAAAAGGGGCATAGATGCCCGTGAAAAGAACATAGTCCTACCACTATACAAATCTCTAGTCAGACCACACATGGAGTACTGTGTACAGTTCTGGGCTCCTGTGAACAAGGCAGACATAGCAGAGC
This sequence comes from Bufotes viridis, assembly GCA_033119425.1. Taxonomy (NCBI): domain Eukaryota; kingdom Metazoa; phylum Chordata; class Amphibia; order Anura; family Bufonidae; genus Bufotes; species Bufotes viridis. The sequence goes on from CM065596.1 coordinate 70,396,507, forward strand.
TGGAGAGGGTTCAGAGGAGGGCAACTAAAGTAATAACTGGAATGGAGCAACTACAGTACCCTGAAAAGTTATCAAAATTAGGGTAATTCACCTTAGAAAAAAGATGACTGAGGGGAGATCTAATATCTATGTATAAATATATCAGGGGTCAGTACAGAGATCTCTCCCATCATTTATTTATCCCCAGGACTGTGATGAGTGGACATCCTCTTCATCTGGAGGAAAGAAGGTTTGTACACAAACATAGAAAAGGATTCTTTACGGTAAGAGCAGTGAGACTATGGAACTCTCTGCCTGAGGAAGTGGTGAAGGTGAGTACAATAAAGGAATTGAAGAGGGGCCTGGATATATTTCTGGAGTGTAATAATATTACAGGCTATAGCTACTAGAGATGGGTCGTTGATCCAGGGAGTTATTCTGATTGCCGGATTGGAGTCAGGAAGGAATTTTTTTCCCCTTAAGTGGGGAAAATTGGCTTCTGCCTTACAGGGGTTTTGTGTCTTCCTCTAGATCAATTTGTAGGAAACAGGCTGAACTGGATGGACAAATGTCTTTTTTCGGTCTTATATACTATGTTATTATGTTACTCTGTTAAAATAATAAACATAGCCCTAAGTCGGACTGTTGTTTTTCTAAAATTTTATTTTCCTAAACCTTACATTTATCGCCACGCCATACATTCAAGTATATATTTCCAGCCCTCTTTACTATTCAGCTTTGTTTTCGTGTCCCCGTTATTCTTACAGTTTTTAATAATAGATAGAAGGGTTATTTGCAACAAGGCAAAGGCAGCTCACCCCTAAAGACCGCTGAATGGGAGCACGGAATAGTCCTCTGGTGGGCACATCGAAGTAATGCGAAAAAAATCCAGCTCACCAAAATCCAAGCGATTCTTTATTGTAGTTCATAAAAAATTCCAATACATCAGGACAGACATACGACACCGTTACGCGTTTCGGGCCTCTTACAGATATGGGCCCTTCATCATGACTGGTGCAACATACAAAAAGAGACATCTTAAAAGCCCTACTCACACCTGAATCCCTAATTGCCCGGTCACATGATACAAACACCTGTGCCAACTAAATCAGGTAAAAGGAGCAGGGTGCTCTAAAGTACATACAGGTATAGATAAAATATATACCATATAAAATCAAAGAAAAATGACATACTCTCTCAATACTGTAATATCAGATCATACTTCCCATTTAAACCTTGCGGGATGCGTGTTTTTAATTTAAACATCCAGTAGTATTCCCGGTTCAATAATTTTCTCTTCATGTCCCCTCCTCTGGTTGGCACGAACACCCTTTCAATACCCTGTACTCTGAGTTTGCTGGTGTCGCCGCCGTGCACAACCGCAAAATGTGCACTGGCGGCTGAGACATTCCGGGTGCGATAATGCGGCACATCAGATATGTGCTTTCTTATGCGAACCTTGAGGGGGTTGGATGTGCAACCCACATATTGCAGGTTGCAGAGATTACACATGATGACATAAATCACATTTCTTGTGTTACAATTAATGTAACTATTTATCATGTGCTCTTTGCCATCTGCACAAGAGACAACTGCTTTAGCCACATATAGGTAATCACAACAAAGACAAATATGATGGCCACATTTATAGCAACCCTTGGTGGCTAGCCAGGTTGGTATAGTTTTTACCCCCTCCCTGAACAAACTGGGACTGACCATATTACCTATAGTTGGAGGCGGAGCCCTTCTGGCTGCACACCTGATCCCATCATCGATAATATTAAACCATTCATTTTCATATTTCAAAACTGGCAAATGTTTCTGAATAATTTTACAGATTTCTCCATACTCAACACTGTATTGCGTGACAAAGGTAACCGGCACTTTGTGCTTGTTATTCTTTTTTCTCCTATACCCAATTTTTTGGTCAGCTTGAATGATTAGAGAATCTCGGTCTAACCTTGCCACTTGATCTTTGTGTGTCTGCATGTGACGTTTCACATAGGATCTGGCTGTCAATCTTTTCATGAGTTCATTACTCTCCTGGTCAAATACCGCAGGGTCTGAACAGTTGCGTCTAATGCGCAACAGCTCCCCCCTGGGAATGTTTCTTACTACATGTTTTGGATGACATGATGTAGCATATAATGTAGTATTGCCAGCCAGATCCTTCCTGTGTATTGTAGTTTCCACACATGTTTTGGGGATATTGCCCTGTAGTTTCAAATCCAGGAACACAATCCAATCCCTATTGTAACACAAAGAAAAAGATATGGAAGAGACACATGAATTGAGGTACCCACCAAACAGCGGTATGGCCGCCACATCGCCCGACCAAACCACAAGCAGGTCGTCGATATAGCGACCATACCACCGCAGGTGACCCCCAAACGGAAGGGTGTCGATGAGGAGAAAGGTCCTCTCCCACCATGCCATAAAAATATTGGCTATGGAGGGGGAGAACCTGGCCCCCATCGACACCACCGACAACTGCAAATAATAATCTTCATCAAACTTGAAAAAATTGTGACATAGTAAAAAAAACAGCCAACTCCAGAAATTCTCTGAGAGACTCAGTGTAATTGCTATGGGTTCGCAAGAACCACCGCAATGACATCAGAGCCAAGTCATGTGGTATGTTGGTATACAAGGACACCACGTCAGCCGTGATCCAGACGTAACCCTCTTGCCATTGGAAGGAACGCATGGATCCCAAAACTGACATGGTGTCCTTAATATACCCTGGAATGAGGGGAATCAGGGGCTGAAGAAGTAAATCAACCCATTCAGATAGGCGTTCAGAAAAACTGCCAATTCCTGCCACAATAGGTCGAAGTGGCGGCGGAAAAACATCCTTATGTACTTTGGGTAACGCATGAAATATAGCGATAACCGGGCTGTCCACATAAATGTAATCTTTATCCTTTTGCAAAAGACAACCTGAGTTAACTCCTAGTACTAAAAGATCCTGCAGTTTTTTCTGAACTACAATAAAGAATCGCTTGGATTTTGGTGAGCTGGATTTTTTTCGCATTACTTCGATGTGCCCACCAGAGGACTATTCCGTGCTCCCATTCAGCGGTCATTAGGGGTGAGCTGACTTTGCCTTGTTGCAAATAACCCTTCTATCTATGCTTGTGTCTGGTTGGCGTGCACCCCCTATTTGGAAGATTTGCATGTTATTTCCTGCCGTTTTTGATTATGGATGGCAAAGCATCTGAAATTATGGCCCATATGTCCTTACGCTCCGTTGAAGATAATGAGGAGCGGTTAAGGATGAATGCTATTTTTGAGGCCACGGATGTTGTCACACAGGACAGCTTGAACATACAAAGTCTTATGGCTACAGTAGAGGGATTGCTTGTTAAAGAATTACGTACATGGTGGGATTCGACATCACTTAAAAAATATGTGGAGAAAGATATGATCCCTCGGGGTCTAAGAATTAAAAAGAAACCCACCACGGAATACTCAGAATCCTTCATCAAAGAATGGCAATCAATACTCTCGGATTGTTCTTTTAAGTTAAAGGATCTCATTATTAAACAAGAGCAAATATTGCTCAAGGATCTGCGGGATGAAATAAAAACCTCACAAGATTCCCTGAAAAGATTTATTAATAATCCCATTTTCGTGGATATGGATAAGAATCTGAATGAAAAGCTGGCAAAGTTGGAGGAGGAATTGATACAGTTTAAACAACGTAAATATAATCGTGATTTATTGGATTATAAGGACAATAAAGTTTACCATTGGGCGGAAGAAAAGGCTTATACTCCACGCTCAATCTTAAGGAAATTTCGTAATAGTAAGAAAAAAACCGCACGTCGGGTGTCTTTCAGTTCTACTGATATGGACTCAGCTGAATCAATCTCAGGGGACAATATGCTAGCTTCAAGACGTGACATGAAATCCAAACCTGCTCCTGTTAAGCATAATGATGCCAAAAATACAAAAAACGAAGAGCGGGTAGAAAGCATAAGAGGAGAATCGCAGCGCTATCCGACCCGTCACAGGAAAAAATAGAGGATATTCAAGTGATCAATATGTCGGCCTCCATCCTTACTCAGGGGGAGATCGATGTTTTGAGTAAAGGTTTAATGTTCTGCCCAACACACCATTTTAATCTTTATAAAACCATTTTGGATGTGAATAGGTTGGCCAGAACATTAACCCTAAAAAAGCATTTTTCGAATGATTTGGGTGAGGAGGAGATTAGCTCAGCTGCATTGATTACCAACATGCAGGAGGCCACGCCCGACCCTCTGTTGACGCCAGTTCTTAGCTCTTTTCCTGAGCTCCGCAGCACGGCGGAGCTCCAAGATCTAAGAGCAGAATGTGTCACCGGGGAGAAGGTTGGTCGTTCCTGCACATTTAAGCCTTCTAACAGGGATTTTTATCCTTTACAATCCCGTTCGCCGGCTCTTGACAGATTTCAGGAGCTGGTAGAAATGGATTTATGCAAACTCCATAAAAGAAAAACAGGTACAGAGGGAGGCTTTATATCCTCAAATCTCACTAAGGGGGAACAATGTGCGTTAAAAACTTTAAAATGTAGAGAGGATATTATAGTTAAGCAAGCTGACAAGGGGGGAGCGGTTGTCATCCTGGACAAAGGTGTATACAAATCCCAGATATTAAATATGTTGAGTGATAATTCAGTATATAAAGCCCTGGACGGCAACCCTCTCCTCTTGTTTCAGAAAAAACTGCAGGATCTCTTAGTACTAGGAGTTAACTCAGGTTGTCTTTTGCAAAAGGATAAAGATTACATTTATGTGGACAGCCCGGTTATCGCTATATTTCATGCGTTACCCAAAGTACATAAGGATGTTTTTCCGCCGCCACTTCGACCTATTGTGGCAGGAATTGGCAGTTTTTCTGAACGCCTATCTGAATGGGTTGATTCACTTCTTCAGCCCCTGATTCCCCTCATTCCGGGGTATATTAAGGACACCATGTCAGTTTTGGGATCCATGCGTTCCTTCCAATGGCAGGAGGGTTACGTCTGGATCACGGCTGACGTGGTGTCCTTGTATACCAACATACCACATGACTTGGCTCTGATGTCATTGCGGTGGTTCTTGCGAACCTATAGCAATTACACTGAGTCTCTCAGAGAATTTCTGGAGTTGGCTGTTGATTTTCTACTACGTCATAATTTTTTCATGTTTGATGAAGATTATTATTTGCAGTTGTCGGGGGTGTCGATGGGGGCCAGGTTCTCCCCCTCCATAGCCAATATTTTTATGGCATGGTGGGAGAGGACCTTTCTCCTCATCGACACCCTTCCGTTTGGGGGTCACCTGCGGTGGTATGGTCGCTATATCGACGACCTGCTTATGGTTTGGTCGGGCGATGTGGCGGCCATACCGCTGTTTGGTGGGTACCTCAATTCATGTGTCTCTTCCATATCTTTTTCTTTGTGTTACAATAGGGATTGGATTGTGTTCCTGGATTTGAAACTACAGGGCAATATCCCCAAAACATGTGTGGAAACTACAATACACAGGAAGGATCTGGCTGGCAATACTACATTATATGCTACATCATGTCATCCAAAACATGTAGTAAGAAACATTCCCAGGGGGGAGCTGTTGCGCATTAGACGCAACTGTTCAGACCCTGCGGTATTTGACCAGGAGAGTAATGAACTCATGAAAAGATTGACAGCCAGATCCTATGTGAAACGTCACATGCAGACACACAAAGATCAAGTGGCAAGGTTAGACCGAGATTCTCTAATCATTCAAGCTGACCAAAAAATTGGGTATAGGAGAAAAAAGAATAACAAGCCAAAGTGCCGGTTACCTTTGTCACGCAATACAGTGTTGAGTATGGAGAAATCTGTAAAATTATTCAGAAACATTTGCCAGTTTTGAAATATGAAAATGAATGGTTTAATATTATCGATGATGGGATCAGGTGTGCAGCCAGAAGGGCTCCGCCTCCAACTATAGGTAATATGGTCAGTCCCAGTTTGTTCAGGGAGGGGGTAAAAACTATACCAACCTGGCTAGCCACCAAGGGTTGCTATAAATGTGGCCATCATATATGTCTTTGTTGTGATTACCTATATGTGGCTAAAGCAGTTGTCTCTTGTGCAGATGGCAAAGAGCACATGATAAACAATTACATTAATTGTAACACAAGAAATGTGATTTATGTCATCATGTGTAATCTCTGCAACCTGCAATATGTGGGTTGCACATCCAACCCCCTCAAGGTTCGCATAAGAAAGCACATATCTGATGTGCCGCATTATCGCACCCGGAATGTCTCAGCCGCCAGTGCACATTTTGCGGTTGTGCACGGCGGCGACACCAGCAAACTCAGAGTACAGGGTATTGAAAGGGTGTTCGTGCCAACCAGAGGAGGGGACATGAAGAGAAAATTATTGAACCGGGAATCCTACTGGATGTTTAAATTAAAAACACGCATCCCGCAAGGTTTAAATGGGAAGTATGATCTGATATTACAGTATTGAGAGAGTATGTCATTTTTCTTTGATTTTATATGGTATATATTTTATCTATACCTGTGTGTACTTTAGAGCACCCTGCTCCTTTTACCTGATTTAGTCGGCACAGGTGTTTGTATCATGTGACCGGGCAATTAGGGATTCAGGTGTGAGTCGGGCTTTTAAGATGTCTCTTTTTGTATGTTGCACCAGTCATGATGAAGGGCCCATATCTGTAAGAGGCCCGAAACGCGTAACGGTGTCGTATGTCTGTCCTGATGTATTGGAATTTTTTATGAACTACAATAAAGAATCGCTTGGATTTTGGTGAGCTGGATTTTTTTCGCAGTTTTTAATAATGTTTTGGACAGGTCTTACACGAATATTAGGACTCTCGGCCATCTATTTAGGTGTTTTGTCTATGCTCGATGCTTGACAATTAATTGACCCTTTTCAAACTGACTGACCAATTTTGTACACAAGCAGAAGATATGTCTTTCAACATGGTTGTTTAAGAAATTAAAATAAAACGAATACGGACCAGAAACGTAATCGCCCATGCAGTAACTATCCAATAGGAGCCTCATACCTATTATCTTTTTTAAATCACATAGTTAATTTTGAAAGTGGGGCGAAAGCCAGTGCAGTAACGCAACTGTTTAAGGTGTAAAACACTACCGTCCTAACAACCTAGTATTATGTAATACAGCAGCATTGTTATGTCAACTATGTAGTGTAAGGCCTAAAAATTTATTGACTCAACAAATCAGGTAATGTTGTTTGAAAAGGCCCATAGATAACTCAGCATGATTATGACAGGCTGTAGCATCAACAGCAGGATTTCAGAAGTGGTCTATGATCAGGGCCACATGTAGCTTGGCCCAATTTAGCAGCACAGCCAGCAGCAGCAGTAGCAGCAGATGTTGTGTTAAAAGGCCCAAATGTAACTCAACAAGATCAGGCGCGTACATACAGGGGTCGAAGTGGTCGCAGTTGCGACCGGGCCCGGAACTCCAGGGGGCCGGCCGCCTGTGGACCCCTGCAGTAGCGCTGTACCAGGGCCCAGTGCCGGGGCTCTCACTGGGGTGCCAGAATGAGCGCTGACACCATACCGCGGTGGGGCAAGGGAGCGCACAGTTCCCTGCCCTGCCAGCGCTCACCGCTATAGGCTTCAGGCCTAATAGGCCTGAGGCCTATGCGGTAGTGAAATCCCGGCACAGGCGTGCGTGATGACGTCATTGCGCACGACCGGGGCCAGGACGCAGCAGCACAGAGAAGTGTGCGCGTCTTCTCTGCAAGCAAACGGAGGTAAGTATTTAGCTTTTAGTTTTTATTTTATCTCTTTTTTTATTAATTTTTATGTGCCAATTTTGGGGGACATGTGGGGGAAAAATTATTATGGAGATAATGGAGGAATTACTTTGTGGGGGCAAATGATTGTGTGGGGCAAATTACTATACGAGCAGTGTGGGGGAAACTACAGTGTGGGAGAAACTACAGAGTGAAGGAAACTACAGAGTAGGGGGGGGGGGCAGTGGGGGGAAACTACAGTGTGAGGGGCAATGTGGGGGAAACAACTGTGTGAGGGGCAGTGTGGGGGGCATTACTATACGGGCAGTGTGCGGGAAACTACAGTGTGGGAGAAACTACAGTGTAAAGGAAACTACAGAGTGGGGGAGGGGGGCAGTGTGGGGGAAACTACTGTGTGAGGGGCAGTGTGGGGAAACTACTGTGTGATGGGCAGTGTGGGGGCCAAATCACTATACGGGCAGTGTGGGAGAAACTACAGTGTGAAGGAAACTACAGAGTGGGGGGGCAGTGTGGGGGAAACTACTGTGTGAGGGGCAGTGTGGGAGAAACCACGGTGTGGGGGAAACCATGGTGTTGGGGAAACTACTATGTGGGGTGCAGTGTGGGGGAAACTAAAGTGTGAGGGAGAGTGTGGGGGAAACTCCTGTGTGGGGGGCAGTGTTGGGGAAACTACTGTGTGAGGGGCAGTGTGGGGGAAACTACTGTGTAGTGGGCAGTGTTGGGGAAACTACTGTGTGAGGGGCAGTGTGGGGAAACTACTGTGTGGTGGGCAGTGTGGGGAAACTACTGTTTGGGGGCAGTGTGGGGAAACTACTGTGTGGGGGAAGTGTGGGGAAACTACTGTGTGGGGGCAGTGTGGGAGAAACTACTGTGTGGGGGCAGTGTGGGGAAACTACTGTGTGGGGGGCAGTGTGGGGAAATACCGTGTGGGGGCAGTGTGGGAGAAACTACTGTGTGGGGAAACTACTGTGTGGGGAAACTACTGTGTGGGGGCAGTGTGGGAGAAACTACGGTGTGGGGGAAACTACTGCGTGGGGGCAGTGTGGGGAAACCATGGTGTGGGGGCAGTGTGGGGAAACTACTGTTTGGGGGCAGTGTGGGGAAACTACTGTGTGGGGGAAGTGTGGGGAAACTACTGTGTGGGGGGCAGTGTGGGAGAAACTACTGTGTGGGGGGCAGTGTGGGGAAACTACTGTGTGGGGGCAGTGTGGGGAAATACCGTGTGGGGGCAGTGTGGGAGAAACTACTGTGTGGGGAAACTACTGTGTGGGGAAACTACTGTGTGGGGGCAGTGTGGGAGAAACTACGGTGTGGGGAAACTACTGCGTGGGGGGCAGTGTGGGGAAACCATGGTGTGGGGGCAGTGTTGGGAAACTATGGTGTGGGGGGACATGTAGGGGCAAATGATTATGGGGGCAAATTATTATATGGGGCAATGTGGGGAAACTACAGTGTGGGGGACATTACTATATGGGGTCAGTGTGGGGGAAACTACTGTGTGGGGGAAATTAGTGTATGGGGGCAGTGTGGGGGAAATTAGTGTGTGTGTGTGTGGGGGGGCAAATTACTATGGGGGCAGTGTGGGGGAAATTACTATATGGAGGCAGCATGGGGGAGCGTTGCTATTGGGGAAGCACTGTAGGGGCAATTCTATTTTTTTTGGGGACACTATACAGGGATTACTGCCTGGAGCACAATATAGGATGTTTTTAGCGTGCAGGGGGTGGAGGCAGGTTAGGGGTGGGGGCCCCATGGATCAGTTTTGCACCGGGGCCCCATGTGTGTACGCCACTGAACAAGATCATGAGAGGCAACAGCATCCACAGCAGGATTTCAGAAGTGGTCTATTATCAGGGCCACATGTAGCTTGGCCCAATTCAGCAGCACAGGCAGCCGCAGCAGATGTTGTGTTAAAAGGCCCATAGGAAACTCAGCTTGATCATGACAGGCAGCAGCAGCAGCTAAATGTGCAGCAGGATTATGTTCCCCGGAATGGCCCCACCACCAAACTGGGGCAACGCCAAAAATAAAAGAATACACCTCAGACCGCAGCAGGCTGTAACTTTACAGCAGGAATGTGAAATCATGAATGGACCACCTCCCCCGCCCCCCAGACCATGACCCCAACAAAAAAAACTATAAAACACAGGCTACAGTAGAGGTTTAATAGTGTAAAACAGTAATGGGGTAACATTTATATTTGTGTCAATATTTTAAGTTTTGTTTTCTTGTTTTCTTGAAAGCTATTTTACCTTTTAAACACACTCTATCTATGAGTAACCGATAATCTATCGACTACGCCAACACCATTCACCTGTAACTATCCACATCAACTCTGTAGCAGACCACTGTGTTAAAGCAGCCTGCCTCACCGTGTGCTGATTCCTCCTAGCCAGAGGCCGGTAGGAATGGCAGGCTCGAGCAGCAGCTCTGTTGTCCTCCGTTTGTCTGTGAGGAGGCATGTGTTACCACTGGTCGCCCCACCCATTCACGATCGGCGCTGTACATTCTCAGGACTAAGGACATGGGCACGACCACGTTGTTCTCTGACGATAAAGCCCAGAAGACAGTGAAGATGTTGGTTTCCATGTGCCGGGTATGTTAGTGTTCCTGGCTCTGCTGCTGGGGTCAGTTCCTCTCCCCCTGGGTCATGACTCTGTCATGGTCCCTGTCTACTGTTGGGTCATGCAGCCGAATATTTATTTAGCTGCGAGGCTTGACTACACATGGGGAGTAGTGTTACACAGCCTGGAGCAGACTTCACCACGGAGGGGCTGACAGGCACAGGGGAGCACCTCAGCTGTCATGTCATCCAGCAGATCAAATATTACACTTTGTTTGTAAACCACCATGTGTGTTGTAGTTACAAAGAAGTGCCGTTAGACAGAACCCACATAACAAATGCAACAGTGCTTATTTTTGTTCCAGTTTACAGGTCAATTCTTATTGATTTAAAATCTATAAAAAAAATACAATAAACCAGGCCTCTATAATGAAGATATCGTTAGTGGGAAAAATAATGCAGGCCTTCCCGTTAGAGATGGGGTAGATAGATATATACAAGTGGTCCATCCTGTAATAAATTATCTAGGTACCCATCTCTATAAAGTTACAGACAAATTATATACCGATCAAAATATTGTCATTGTAGAGGACTGAATTACTGAACGTTTTTAATGAGCAAACAGGATATGATTTTAGATGTCAAGTCCACATACAAGAAGCACTGATACTTAAGTTATGTGGGTTAATTGTAAAAGCTTTTCAATGTCACTCCAGCACGCATGGTGCCTTCCAAAAAGCCTACAACCACCGCTCTGCTGGATGACAGTTGAGGTGCTCCCCTGTGCCTGTCAGCCCCTCCGTGGTGAAGTCTGCTCCAGGCTGTGTGACACTACTCACCGTGTGTAGTCAAGCCTCGCAGCTAAATGCTTATTCGGCATTATGACCAACAATAGCTGAACCAGACTGCGCACTTGACGCAGCCGCCGAGGACCCCAACAGTAGACAGGGACCATGACAGAGTCATGACCCAGGGGGAGAGAAACTGACCGGAGACAGTCGGGGACACTAACACACCCGGCACATGGCAACCAACTTCTTCACTGTCTTCTGGGCTCTGACTATCAGAGGACGACGTGGCCGTGCCCATGTCCTTAGCCCTGAAAGTGTACAGCGCAGATCGTGTATGGGTGGTGCGAGCAGAGGTACACATGCCTCCTCACAGACAAACGGAGGACAACAGAGCCGTGGCTCAACCCTGCCAGTCCTACCGGCCTCTGGCTAGGAGGAATAAGCACACGGTGAGGCAGGCTGCGTTAACGCAGTGGTCTGCTACAGAGTTTTTGTGCCTTTAAATTAACAATAAATATCTAACCAATAAATATCAATAAATAAATAAATAATAACAAAGGGAGTTGTCACTGAACAATTAAAAAACAACGGAGTTTGGGAGGGAGAGCAAAGGAGAGTGAAGGACAAGGGACCCTTCAGCACCCTGAACCGACAGTGGGGGCCAAGAAGTCTCTGCCGATCCAGGACTCATTCATTTTAATAAATGTGAGTCTGTCCACAGAGTCTGTGGACAGACGAGTCCGCTTGTCCGTGACAACCCCACCTGCCGCGCTGAATACACGCTCAGACAGTACGCTGGAGGGGGGGGGCAAGATAGTAACTCCAGCGCATACTGAGCGGGCTCACGGCATGTGTCCAGCCTGGCAACCCAGTACTCCATGGGGTTGTCGGTGCTCATGCTGTCAGAAGCACCTACCAACCCCATGTAGTTTGCCACCATGCGGGCCATCCGCTGGTGATGAGTGATGCTGCTGATGCTGGTACTGGTCGCGCAGACTGGTAGAAGAGCCTCATCTCACCCAGAAGGTAACCTGCTCGGCTGGTGCTGTTGTTGCCAACCACCTGCTGGGTGAGATGGGCAGGGCGAACTGGAGCTTGAGGCAGAGGGTTTTCTTCCTCCAGCCGGTTGATCAGACAGGCCCACAATTTTTCAATACGGGCCTGCCTCCGGCTAGCTGGGATTACCTGCTCCAGTTTCCCCTTGCAGCGAGGGTCTAAAAGGGTGACCAACCAAAAGTCATCCCTCTCCTCAATTTTCTTGATTTGGGGTCCCTCCTGTGGCATTGCAGCATATGGGCAGCCATGGGGAAGAGCACAGCCCGCTGTAACTCTTCATGACTGCCCTGGACCATGACCTCTTGGTCCTCCTGCTGCTGGGGCTGCTGCTCCCGGTCGGAGATGCCCCACATCCAGACTAACGGTGCACCCAGCACCAGCTCTCCCTCCTTACCAGGCCCAGACTCCTGGATGTCCACTAACTCCTCATCCTCCTTCTCCTCGCTCTGGGCCTTGTCCTTATTGAGCATGGTTGACTCTTCAAGCTCTACCAAGGCACTCTCCCCAGCCTCGAGCAGGCGATCTAGTGTCCTGTCCAGCAGGAACACTAGGGGGAGCACGTCATTGAGGCCAACATGCTCCCTGCTGACCATCTTTGTTGCCTGCTTGAATGGTGCCAACATGAGGCAGACCTGCTGTATCTGCCCCCACTCCGCATTAGTGATGTAGGGGAGTGGGTGTGATGACCCTGGAGTGCCTAGGTCCAGCAGGTATTCCCTCAACGCCCGTCGCCGCTCTCATAACCTCTCCAGCATGTGGAGGGTGGAGTTCCACAGCGTCACACTGTCCACAATCAGCTTGTGGGGGGGGGGGGGGCAGGCTGTTGACCCGCTGAAGTTTGGACAGGCATGTGGTGGCGGTTGGGGAGCGTCAGAAGTGGCTGGCAATCCTACGTACCCTTTGCACAATGTCACTTAACCTTGGGTATGTGCGTAAGAATTTATGTACCACAAGGTTGAGGACATGTGCCATGCAGGGAACGTGTGTGAGACTACCAGCATGAAGGAGCGGAAAATAGGTTGCTGCCGTTGTCACAGACAACCATACCTGCCTGGAGCCTTCGGAGAGTCAGCCACTTCTGGACCTGAGCCTGTAGTGCGGCCAGAACATCAGGTCCAGTGTGTCTCCAGTCCCCTAAGCTCACAAGCTGGAGCACAGCCTGGCAGCGTACATGCCCCACACTTGTGTAGCAACGAGGATGCTTGCTCAGGGGCTCAGCAGCCGTGGAGACAGTGGCTTGCGGTAGAGCAGCATTTCTCCCATGGACACCCCAGGGTGGCACTACAAACTCTGATGCTGCTGATCCCTCCGCAGCGCCTCGGAGGGAAACCCAATAGGCAGTGAAACTAATGTATCGTCCCTGCCAATGTCTGCTGGTCCAAGCATCCATTGTAAGAAGTACCCTGTCGCTGACAGCATGATCTAGCGACAGGGATACATTCTGCCAAGGTGCTAGTGTAGGGCAGGGACACCAGTCCTGGCAAAGTAATGACAGCTGGGTTGGGCCTGCTCCAACATCTGCCTAAATGGATTGCTGTCCACCAGATTGTAAGGCATCAGATGTTTGGCAATAATCCTTGACAGGAGCCCATTGAGTGAACGCACGCGTCGGTCCCCAGGGGCATAAGGGTACAGTGCTGACGCCGGACAGCAGAAGAGGAGGAAATAGAGGAGGGTGCAGTGGTGGCAGAGATGTGGCTGCCGGTACCAGTACTTCTACTAGAGGGAATGGGGGAGTGGGAATCAATTGTTGGAAGTGGTTGGGGTGGCTGCCGTACAGTGGCAAGAGCTGCTGTCCACCGCACACTGCTGGTGGTGCTGCTGCTGTAACCACCCTTTATCTGTTCCCACTCCCGCCAGTGGTTCAGTCGCATGTGCTGGGTGAGGGCAGTGGTACCAAGCCGAGTAGAGTTGAGCGAAAACCTGGATGTTCGGGTTCGAGAAGTTTAGCCGAACTTTCCGAAAATGTTCTGGTTTGGGATCCGAACTCGACCCGAACTTTATCCCAAACACGAACCCCATTGAAGTCAATGGGGACCCGAACTTTTGGGCACTAAAAAGGCTGTAAAATAGTCCAGGAATGGGCTAGAGGGCTGCAAAAGGCAGCAAAATGTAGGTAAATCCACTGCAAACAAATGTGGATAGTGAAATGAATTAAAATAACATAAAATAAAATAAAAATTAAGCAATATCAATTGGAGAGAGGTCCCATAGCAGAGAATCAAGCTTCAAGTCACCCACCAATGGAGAAGGCCACATTCATAGCCAGACCATTATTTCTGATATTTACAGACTCTATAATAACAGGGAATGTTCCACAGGATTGGCGCATAGCAAATGTGGTGCCAATATTCAAAAAGGGTCCAAAAACAGAGCCTGGAAATTATAGGCCGGTAAGTTTAACATCTATTTTTGGTAAACTTTTTGAAGGGTTTCTAAGAGATGCTATTTTGGAGTATCTCAATGAAAATAAGCAAATAACACCATATCAGCATGGCTTCATGAGGGATCGGTCATGCCAAACAAATTTAATCAGCTTCTATGAGGAGGTAAGTTCTAGACTTGACAGCGGGGAATCAATGGATGTCGTATATCTGGACTTCTCCAAAGCATTTGACACCGTACCTCATAAAAGGTTAGCATATAAAATGAGGATGCTCGGACTGGGAGAAAATGTCTGTATGTGGGTAAGTAACTGGCTGAGTGACAGAAAACAGAGGGTGGTTATTAACGGTACATACTCAGATTGGGTCACTGTAACTAGTGGGGTACCTCAGGGGTCAGTATTGGGCCCTATTCTCTTCAATATATTTATTAATGATCTTGTAGAAGGCCTGCACAGTAAAATATCTATTTTTGCAAATGACACTAAACTGTGTAAAGTAATTAACACTGAAGAGGACAGTTTTCTGCTACAGAGGGATCTGGATAGATTGGAGGCTTGGGCAGAAAAATGGCAGATGAGGTTTAACACTGACAAATGTAAAGTTATGCACATGGGAAGGAATAATGCAAGTCACCCGTACATATTAAATGGTAAAACACTCAGTAACACTGACATGGAAAAGGATCTAGGAATTTTAATAAACAGCAAATTAAGCTGCAAAAACCAGTGTCAGGCAGCTGCCGCCAAGGCCAATAAGATAATGGGTTGCATCAAAAGGGGCATAGACGCCCGTGATGAGAACATAGTCCTACCACTTTACAAATCACTAGTCAGACCACACATGGAGTACAGTGTACAGTTCTGGGCTCCTGTGAACAAGACAGACATAGCAGAGCTGGAGAGGGTTCAGAGGAGGGCAACTAAAGTAATAACTGGAATGAGGGATCTACAGTACCCTGAAAGGTTATCAAAATTAGGGTTATTCACTTTAGAAAAAAGACGACTGAGGGGAGATCTAATAACTATGTATAAATATATCAGGGGTCAGTACAGAGATCTGTCCCATCATCTATTTATCCCCAGGACTGTGAATGTGACAAGGGGACATCCTCTGCGTCTGGAGGAAAGAAGGTTTGTACACAAACATAGAAAAGGATTCTTCACTGTAAGAGCAGTGAGACTATGGAACTCTCTGCCTGAGGAGGTGGTGATGGTAAGTACAATAAAGGAATTCAAGAGGGGACTGGATTTATTTCTGGAGTGTAATAATATTACAGGCTACAGCTACTAGAGAGGGGTCGTTGATCCAGGGGGTTATTCTGATTGCCTGATTGGAGTCGGGAAGGAATTTTTTTCCCCTTAAGTGATGAAAATTGGCTTCTGCCTCACAGGGGTTTTTTGCCTTCCTCTGGATCAACTTGTAGGAAACAGGCCGAACTGGATGGACAAATGTCTTTTTTCGGTCTTATATACTATGTTACTATGTTAATATGTTACATTCATTTATTTAGGCCCCAGCACACAGACAGAGGACAGAGGTCACATAGCAGAGAATCAGGCGTCATGTTACCCACCAATGGAGAAGGCCACTTTTCGATAATTAGGCCCCTGGCACCCAGACGGCAGAGAGAGGTCGCAGAGCAGAGAATCAGGCGTCATGTCACCCACCAATGGAGAAGGCTAGTTTTCGATAATTAGGCCACTGGCACCCAGACAGAGGAGAGAGGTCACATAGCAGAGAATCAGGCGTCATGTCACCCACCAATGGAGAAGGCCACTTTCATTTATTTAGGCCCCAGCACCCAGACAGAGGACAGAGGTCGCATAGCAGAGAATCAGGCGTCATGTCACCCACCAATGGAGAAGGCCACTTTCATTTATTTAGGCCCCAGCACCCAGACAGAGGACAGAGGTCGCATAGCAGAGAATTAGGCGTCATGTCACCTACCAATGGAGAAGGCCACTTTTCGATAATTAGGCCCCTGGCACCTAGATGGAGGAGAGAGGTCGAATAGCAGAGAATCAGGCGTCATGTCACCAACCAGTGGAGAAGGCCACTTTTCGATAATTTAGGCCCCAGCACCCAGACAGAGGACAGAGATCGCATAGCAGAGAATCAGGCGTCATGTCACCCACCAATGGAGAAGGCCACTTTTCGATAATTTAGGCCCCAGCACCCAGACAGAGGACAGAGGTCGCATAGCAGAGAATCAGGCGTCATGTCACCCACCAATGGAGAAGGCCACTTTCATTTATTTAGGCCCCAGCACCCAGACAGAGGACAGAGGTCGCATAGCAGAGAATTAGGCGTCATGTCACCTACCAATGGAGAAGGCCAATTTTCGATAATTAGGCCACTGGCACCTAGATGGAGGAGAGAGGTCGAATAGCAGAGAATCAGGCGTCATGTCACCCACCAGTGGAGAAGGCCACTTTTCGATAATTTAGGCCCCAGCACCCAGACAGAGGACAGAGGTCGCATAGCAGAGAATCAGGCGTCATGTCACCCACAAATGAAGAAGGCCACTTTTCGATAATTAGGCCCCTGGCACCTATACGGAGGAGAGAGGTCGAATAGCAGAGAATCAGGCGTCATGTCACCCACCAATGGAGAAGGCCACTTTTCGATAATTTAGGCCCCAGCACCCAGACAGAGGACAGAGGTTGCATAGCAGAGAATCAGGCGTCATGTCACCCACCAATGGAGAAGGCCACTTTCATTTATTTAGGCCCCAGCACCCAGACAGAGGACAGAGGTCGCATAGCAGAGAATTAGGCGTCATGTCACCTACCAATGGAGAAGGCAAATTTTCGATAATTAGGCCCCTGGCACCTAGATGGAGGAGAGAGGTCGAATAGCAGAGAATCAGGCGTCATGTCACCCACCAGTGGAGAAGGCCACTTTTCGCTAATTTAGGCCCCAGCACCCAGACAGAGGACAGAGGTCGCATAGCAGAGAATCAGGCGTCATGTCACCCACAAATGAAGAAGGCCACTTTTCGATAATTAGGCCCCTGGCACCTATACGGAGGAGAGAGGTCGAATAGCAGAGAATCAGGCGTCATGTCACCCACCAATGGAGAAGGCCACTTTTCGATAATTTAGGCCCCAGCACCCAGACAGAGGACAGAGGTTGCATAGCAGAGAATCAGGCGTCATGTCACCCACCAATGGAGAAGGCCACTTTTCGATAATTTGGCCCCTGGCACCTATACGGAGGACAGAGGTCGCATAGCAGAGAATTAGGCGTCATGTCACCTACCAATGAAGAAGGCCACTTTTCGATAATTAGGCCCCTGGCACCTATACGGAGGAGAGAGGTCGAATAGCAGAGAATCAGGCGTCATGTCACCCACCAATGGAGAAGGCCACTTTTCGATAATTTAGGCCCCAGAACCCAGACAGAGGACAGAGGTCGCATAGCAGAGAATCAGGCGTCATGTCACCCACCAATGAAGAAGGCCACTTTTCGATAATTAGGCCCCTGGCTCCCAGACGAAGGAGAGAGGTCGCATAGCAGAGAATCAGGCGTCATGTCACCCACCAATGCAGAAGGCCACTATTCGATAATTTAGGCCCCAGCACCCAGACAGAGGACAGAGGTCGCATAGCAGAGAATCAGGCGTCATGTCACCCACCAATGCAGAAGGCCACTATTCGATAATTTAGGCCCCAGCACCCAGACAGAGGACAGAGGTCGCATAGCAGAGAATCAGGCATCATGTCACCCACCAATGGAGAAGGCCACTTTTTCGATAATTTAGGCCCCAGCACCCAGATAGAGGACAGAGGTCGCATAGCAGAGAATCAGGCGTCATGTCACCCACCAATGAAGAAGGCCACTTTTCGATAATTAGGCCCCTGGCACCCAGACGGAGGAGAGAGGTCGCATAGCAGAGAATCAGGCATCATGTCACCCACCAATGGAGAAGGCCACTTTTCGATAATTTAGGCCCCAGCACCCAGACAGAGGACAGAGGTCGCATAGCAGAGAATCAGGCATCATGTCACCCACCAATGGAGAAGGCCACTTTCATTTATTTAGGCCCCAGCACCCAGACAGAGGACAGAGGTCGCATAGCAGAGAATCAGGCGTCATGTCACCCACCAATGAAGAAGGCCACTTTTCGATAATTAGGCCCCTGGCTCCCAGACGAAGGAGAGAGGTCGCATAGCAGAGAATCAGGTGTCATGTCACCCACCAATGCAGAAGGCCACTTTTCGATAATTTAGGCCCCAGCACCCAGACAGAGGACAGAGGTCGCATAGCAGAGAATCAGGCATCATGTCACCCACCAATGGAGAAGGCCACTTTCATTTATTTAGGCCCCAGCACCCAGACAGAGGACAGAGGTCGCATAGCAGAGAATTAGGCATCATGTCACCTACCAATGCAGAAGGCCACTATTCGATAATTAGGCCCCTGGCACCCAGACGGAGGAGAGAGGTCGCATAGCAGAGAATCAGGCATCATGTCACCCACCAATGGAGAAGGCCACTTTTCGATAATTTAGGCCCCAGCA
Organism: Bufotes viridis; assembly: GCA_033119425.1. Lineage (NCBI taxonomy): Eukaryota > Metazoa > Chordata > Amphibia > Anura > Bufonidae > Bufotes > Bufotes viridis. Next base: position 70,415,576 of record CM065596.1, read on the forward strand.
CCCAGACAGAGGACAGAGGTCGCATAGCAGAGAATCAGGCATCATGTCACCCACCAATGGAGAAGGCCACTTTCATTTATTTAGGCCCCAGCACCCAGACAGAGGACAGAGGTCGCATAGCAGAGAATTAGGCATCATGTCACCTACCAATGGAGAAGGCCACTTTTCGATAATTAGGCCCCTGGCACCTAGATGGAGGAGAGAGGTCGAATAGCAGAGAATCAGGCGTCATGTCACCCACCAGTGGAGAAGGCCACTTTTCGATAATTTAGGCCCCAGCACCCAGACAGAGGACAGAGGTCGCATAGCAGAGAATCAGGCGTCATGTCACCCACCAATGAAGAAGGCCACTTTTCGATAATTAGGTCCCTGGCGCCCAGACGGAGGAGAGAGGTCGCATAGCAGAGAATCAGGCGTCATGTTACCCACCAATGAAGAAGGCCACTTTTCGATAATTAGGTCCCTGGCGCCCAGACGGAGGAGAGAGGTCGCATAGCAGAGAATCAGGCATCATGTCACCCACCAATGGAGAAGACCACTTTTTCGATAATTTAGGCCCCAGCACCCAGATAGAGGACAGAGGTCGCATAGCAGAGAATAAGGCGTCATGTCACCCACGAATGCAGAAGGCCACTTTTCGAAAAATTTAGGCCCCAGCACCCAGACAGAGGACAGAGGTCGCATAGCAGAGAATCAGGCGTCATGTCACCCATCAATGCAGAAGGCCACTTTTCGATAATTTAGGCCCCAGCACCCAGACAGAGGACAGAGGTCGCCTAGCAGAGAATCAGGCGTCATGTCACCCACCAATGGAGAAGGCCACTTTTCGATAATTAGGCCCCTGGCACCCAGATGGAGGAGAGAGGTCTCATAGCAGAGAAACAGGCGTATTGTCACCCACCAATGGAGAAGGCCACTGTCATTTATTTAGGCCCCAGCACCCAGACAGAGGACAGAGGTCGCATAGCAGAGAATCAGGCGTCATGTCACCCACCAATGGAGAAGGCCACTTTCATTTATTTAGGCCCCAGCACCCAGACAGAGGACAGAGGTCGCATAGCAGAGAATTAGGCGTCATGTCACCTACCAATGGAGAAGGCCACTTTTCGATAATTAGGCCCCTGGCACCTAGATGGAGGAGAGAGGTCGAATAGCAGAGAATCAGGCGTCATGTCACCCACCAGTGGAGAAGGCCACTTTTCGATAATTTAGGCCCCAGCACCCAGACAGAGGACAGAGGTCGCATAGCAGAGAATCAGGCGTCATGTCACCCACCAATGGAGAAGGCCACTTTTTGATAATTTGGCCCCTGTCACTTATACGGAGGAGAGAGTTCGAATAGCAGAGAATCAGGCGTCATGTCACCCACCAATGGAGAAGGCCACTTTTCGATAATTTAGGCCCCAGCACTCAGACAGAGGACAGAGGTCGCATAGCAGAGAATCAGGCGTCATGTCACCCACCAATGAAGAAGTCCACTTTTCGATAATTAGGCCCCTGGCACCCAGACGGAGGAGAGAGGTCGCATAGCAGAGAATCAGGCATCATGTCACCCACCAATGGAGAAGGCCATTTTTTCGATAATTTAGGCCCCAGCACCCAGATAGAGGACAGAGGTCGCATAGCAGAGAATCAGGCGTCATGTCACCCACCAATGGAGAAGGCCACTTTTCGATAGTTAGGCCCCTGGCACCCAGACTGAGGAGAGAGGTCGCATAGCAGAGAATCAGGCGTCATGTCACACACCACTGAAACAGGCCACTATCAGATAATTAGGCTCTTGGCACCTAGACGGAGGAGAGGTTCATTCACCTTTTGGTTGCACTGCAATATAATGGTAAAATAAAAAAAAAGAGGATTCTAAAAAGAAGTGCCCCGGAGTACAAGAATATATGGTTGAGGGGGAGGCAGTTATAAATGTCTATTCTGCACAAGGGATGGACAGGTCCTGTGGGATCCATGCCTGGTTCATTTTTATGAACGTCAGCTTGTCCACGTTGGCTGTGGACAGGCGGCTGCGTTTGTCAGTAATGACGCCCCCTGCCGTGCTGAATACATGTTTCGACAAAATGCTGGATGCCGGGCAGGCCAGCACCTCCAAGGCATAAAAGGCTAGCTCTGGCCACGTGGACAATTTGGCCACCCAGAAGTTGAATGGGACCGAACCATCAGTCAGTACGTGGAGGGGTGTGGACACATACTGTTCAACCCTGTTAGTGAACTGCTGCCTCCTGCTAACATGTTTCGTATCAGGTGGTGGTGCAGTTAGCTGTGGCGTGGTGACAAAAATTTTCCACATTTCTGCCATGCTAACCCTTCCCTCAGAGGAGCTGGCCGTGACACAGCTGCGTTGGCGACCTCTTGCTCCTCCTCTGCCTTCGCCTTGGGCTTCCACTTGTTCCCCTGTGACATTTGGGAATGCTCTTAGGAGCGCGTCTACCAGCGTGCACTTGTACTCGCGCATCTTCCTATTACGCTCCAGTGCAGGAAGTAAGGTGGGCACATTGTCTTTGTTAGACAGTGGTGAGGGAGGGAAAGGAAAAGAAGAGTGTGATTAGCAGGCCTTGGTAAGAAGGTGACTGGAAATCACTTGGCAAGGCGCCAAAGGTGGGCACAGTGGTGGGAGAAAAAGTGAAGTTCGAGAAGGTCAGAGTAGACAAGTGATTATGTTGTCGGCTAATCTCAGGGGTGTTAGGCAGCCTAAGGTGTAATATCCAATGGGTACTAGACTCAGTTGGATGAAAGACAAAGAGCAGATAAAAATCAGGAAAATGCACCTACAGGTGGCGCCAGACACCGTAGTGATTAAAGGTGAATTCACTCAGCAAATTGTAGTTATCATAAATTATGAATCAGTATTTACCCCAAATTTAATAAATACTTTTTCTTATAGGAGATCAAAATAAAACCGTGACTTTAGTATATAAAATCATTAGAATAAGAACAAATGTTGCTTTAAAATCAATAGTGGCCAATAGGGCAACTTACTTCACCCAGGATGGTCGGAGTAGACACCCACTCTGAGCACCTCCTGCGCCTGGATCGCGTTATAAAGATGTTAGGAAAATCACAGCGGTCCACTTCAGAACTTCTTGTAAATCCCTTTTTATTTGGAGCACAGGTGAGGGGTGACGTACAGCTCAACGCGTTTCGGGGCTTAAAAATATCCCCTTTATCAGGAGCATACATTCAACATATAATCTGTACAATTCATAGCAGTAGCCATGTGTGAAAAAGGCGCCAAGAGGAGCTGATGACGTCACTTTTGTTTTTGTCATCAGGGGGCCGGGCAGAAAAAATAAATAATAATGTATAGAAGCCTAGTAATTATGTGAACAGACAAGTGCATCTCAGAGAGAGTCAATACAAAATAAAGGGTTAAAGCTAAACATTATAAATATTAAGGATATGAGCAGTAGTACCGAGTTTGCGCTTCACCGTGGAGTGCATCTGCCAACTCAATAGAGATGTCACTTCCAGTATGCGTTCCAGGGTGGAACGCACCGGAACTGACACTAGAGCGAGATTATTTTTCTAAGTGAGGACAGAGGAAAACAGTCTATAATCCAGAGCTTCTGTGGACAAAATGATTGATAAAACAAAAGGGGTAATGAGTCTAACTGAAAATTGATAGAGTCGGGGCGGTGTGCAATCGTAAGTCGCACATCAGGTGAAAATTGAAAAATGAGTTGACGTTAATCTAAAGGATTACTGTAACCAGAATATAGAGGATGGATGAAACGTATGATGTGTAGTTGGAGGGGGTAAGCAAATATATTTGGGATGTATATTAAGAAAAATAGAGAGGAGATGGATTATTTATCTAACTGACTGAATAGGGTTAATGGGTATTACCCTATGTTTGAATGGATAGGGGTACAGTCTCGATACTTCCAAAGACCCTCCCCCTTATACACTCCAACTTGAAACCAAAGTCAGCCTTCTATCCACTTGAAAGTCGGGGCTCCCAACTTGAAACTTTTTATAATATAGTCTTAGATGACCTGAAGAGCATCACTGGGAAATCTACCTCTAGGCCCAAATTAAATCTAAGTATACAAGAGAACAGGGCTCTGAAAAATCTCAAAAATAATAAAAATATTGTTATCAAAGGTGCGGATAAAGGGGGAGGGGTGGTAATTATGGACCAAGAATATTATTTAGCAGAGGCCCTTAGAATTTTGTCTGACCCAGAATACTACAGACCGATCGAGATCGATCCCACATCAATATTTAAGAAATCTTTACAATCACTGCTAGAATTTGGTCACACTGACGGAATTATTGAAAAGAAAAGTCATTCCTCTTTATTAACCATCCTACAACAGCCTGTTTCTATTTTTTGCCTAAGATACATAAATCCATTACACAACCGCCCGGAAGACCCATTATCTCATGCATCAATTCACTTACCACGAACCTTTCCGCATACGTTGACGGGTTCCTACAAAAATATGTTATACAACTCCCCTCCTACCTCAGAGACTCTTCCCATCTCATTAATCTACTAGAAAACCTCAATTGGAAACCCAGCTACCTTGAAGTAACTTCAGATGTGGCCTCGCTATATATTAATATTCAGAGCGAGCTAGGTCTAGAGGCCGTACGATACTTCCTGGAGAACACCTATGCCTACACGACAAAAGGAATTCATACTTTATGAGCTTTATCCCACTCCGACCCTCCTGGGTGAAGTAAGCTGCACTATTGGCCACTATTGATTTTAAAGCAACATTTGTTCTTATTCTAATGATTTTATATACTAAAGTCACGGTTTTATTTTGATCTCCTATATGAAAAAGTATTTATTACATTTGGAGTAAATACTGATTCATAATTTATAATACATACAATTTGCTGAGTGAATTCACCTTTAATCACTGTCTGGCGCCACCTATAGCTGCATTTTCTTGATTTTTATCTGCACATTGTCTTTGTACCGGGGATCCAGCAGGGTGGCAACCCAGTAGTCCGCACACGTTAAAATGTGGGCAACAGGTGTGCCAGGCTCCCCAGAGGTAAGGACAAGCTGTCCTCTGTGGGAGGCGTATCGTCATCCGAATCCCCCCAGCCACGCACCAGTGATGGGCCTGAGCTGTGTCGGGTGCCACCCCGCTTTGAACCTGCTTCATCCTCATCCTCCTCCACCTCTACTCATCCTTCTCATCCTCCAGTAGTGGGCCCTGGCTGGCCACATTTGTACCTGGCCTCTGCTGTTGCAAAAAACCTCCCTCTGAGCCACTTCTAACAGACTGGCCTGAAAGTGCTAAAAATGACCCCTCCTCCTCCTCCTGGGCCACCTCCTCCTCCTCCTCCTGAGCCACCTCCTCTTCCATCATCGCCCTATGCGTTTTCTCAAGGAGACATAGAAGTGGTATTGTAACGCTGATAACGGTGTCATCGCCACTGGCCATGTTGGTGGAGTACTCGAAACAGCGCAAAAGGGCACATAGGTCTCGCATGGAGGCCCAATCATTGGTGGTGAAGTGGTGCTGTTCCGCAGTGAGACTGACGCGTACGTGCTGCAGCTGAAACTCCACTATGGCCTGCTGCTGCTCGCACAGTCTCTCCAGCATGTGCAAGGTGGAGTTCCACCTGGTGGGCACGTCGCATATGAGGCGGTGAGCGGGAAGCCCGAAGTTCCGCTGTAGCGCAGACAGGCGAGCAGCGGCAGGATGTGAACGCCGGAAGCGCGCACAGACGGCCCGCACTTTATGCAGCAGCTCTGACATGTCGGGGTAGTTGTGAATGAACTTCTGCACCACAAAATTCAGCACATGCGCCAGGCAAGGGATGTGTGTCAAACCGGATAGTCCCAGAGCTGCGACGAGATTTCGCACATTATCGCACGCCACCAGGCCGGGCTTGAGGCCCACCGGCAGAAACCACTAGTCGGTCTGTTGTTTAATACCCGGTGTGGGGCATGTTCCCCAAACAAATGAGTTTCAGAACGGCCTGCTGACGTTTAACCCGGGCTGTGCTGAAGTTGGTGGTGAAGGTGTGTGGCTGACTGGATAAGCTGGTGGAAGCAGAGGAGGAGGAAGCCGAGTAGGAGGAGGAGGCTACAGGAGGCAAAGAATGATGCACTGCGATCCATGGCAGCGGAAGGACGTGCGCCAAGGAACTCTCCGCCTGGGGCCCAGCCACCGCTACATTTACCCAGTGTGCAGTTAGGGAGATATAGCGTCCCTGGCCGTGCTTACTGGTCCATGTATCTGTGGTTAGGTGGACCTTGCCACAGATGGCGTTGCGCAGTGCACACTTGATTTTATCAGATACTTGGTTGTGCAGGGAAAGCACGGCTGTCTTGGAGAAGTAGTGGCGGCTGGGAACAACATAATGTGGGATAGCCAAGGACATCAGCTGTTTGAATCTGTCTGTGTCCACCAGCATGAATGACAGCATTTCAAAGGACAGTAGTTTAGAAATTCTGGCATTCAGGCCCAGGGCTCGAGGGTGGCTAGGTGGGAATTTACGCTTTCTTTCCAAGGTTTGTGAGATGGAGAGCTGAACGCTGCCATGTGACATGGTGGAGATGCTTGGTGACGCAGGTAGTGTTGTCGGTGGCACATCCTCTGTTTGGTGGGCGGCAGGTGCCAACATTCCTCCTGAGGCAGAGGAAGAGGCCAAGGCAGCAGCAGAAGAGGGAGCATTGGGAGCCAGAGTGAGTTCCTTGCTTTTAAGGTGTTTACTCCGCTGCAGTTCATGCTTTGCATGTAGATGCCTGGTCATGCAGGTTGTGCTAAGGTTCAGAACGTTAATGCCTTGCTTCAGGCTCTGATGGCACAGCGTGCAAACCACTCGGTTCTTGTCGTCAGCACATTGTTTAAAGAAGTGCCATGCCAGGGAACTCCTTGAAGCTGCCTTTGGGGTGCTGGGTCCCTGGTGGCGGTGGCCAGTAGCAGGCGAACTCTCTTGGCGGCGGCTGGTCTGCTTTTGCCCCCTGCTCCCTCTTTTGCTACGCTGTTGGCTCGGTTTCACCACTGCCTCTTCCTATGAACTATGAAAGTCAGTGGCACGACCTTCATTCCATGTGTGGTCTAGGACCTCATCGTCCCCTGCATCATCTTCCACACAGTCTTCCTTCCTGACCTCCTGTTCGGTCTGCACACTGCAGAAAGACGCAGCAGTTGGCACTTGTGTTTCGTCATCATCAGAGACGTGCGGACTGCGATGAGATGGTATTCCCATGTCCTCATCATCAGCAAACATCAGTGGTTGTGCATCAGTGCATTCTATGTCATCCACTACTGGGGAAGGGCTAGGGGGATTCCCTTGGGAAACCCTGCCAGCAGAGTCTTCAAACAGCATAAGAGACTGCTGCATAACTTGAGGCTCAGACAGTTTCCCTGATACGCATGGGGGTGATGTGACAGACTGATGGGCTTGGTTTTCAGGCACCACCTGTGCGCTTTCTGCAGAAGACTGGGTGGGAGATAATGTTGTGAACGTGTTGGATCCACTGTCGGCCACCCAATTGACTAGCGCCTGTACATGCTCAGGCCTTACCATCCTTAGAACAGCATTGGGCCCCACCAAATATCGCTGTAAATTCTGGCGGGTACTAGAACCTGAGGTAGTTGGTTCACTAGGACATGTGGCTGTGGCAGAATAGCCACGTCCTCTCCCAGCACCAGAGGGTACACTAACACCACCACGACCGTGTCCGCGTCCCTTACTAGATGTTTTCCTCATTGTTACCGTTCACCAAGCACCACAATAAGAAAAAAAATATTTGTCCCAATGTATTGATTTCAAATTCAGGCCTTTTTTTTACAGGCACCCAACACTATCTGCCTATTTATTTATGTAGCGTATTACACTAATCCAGGCACAGCAGTAACCACTGATTTAGGGGAATATCTCTTTTAGGGCTAGTATTTAGGCCCTGGATAAAAGGTATCCTTTTATGGACACATTTAAACTAGGCCTGCAACAGCTGGAACATCAGATTCAGGGTATTGCTACTTTGGCAATTGAATTTCACCCCAGAACAAAATATATAATTTGCAGGACACTATGAAACTTGGCCATCCACAGCTGAAACCACTGATTTATGGTATTGCTATTTTGGCAATTGAATTTCACCCCAGAACAAAATATATGTTTTGGCGGACACTATTATAGTTTGCCAGCCACAGCTGTGACACCAGATTTATGGTATTGCTATTTTGGCAATTGAATTTCACCCCAGATCAAAATATATGTTTTTGGCGGATACTATTATAGTTTGCCAGCCAGTGCTGGGACACCAGATTTAGGGGATTGCTATTTTGGCAGTTGAATTTCACCCCAGAACAAAATATACCCTGTTACGGATAGATTTAAACTAGGCCTGCAACAGTTGGCACACCAGATTCAGGGTATTGCTATTTTGGCAATTGGGGGATGATCTAGTCTGATGCATCAGGCATTGCTCGGTGGAAATCGGGGCCGATCTATGCCCTATTCATCTTGACAAAGGTCAGCCTCTCCACATTTTAAGTGGATAGGCGAATTCTTCTTGGGGTAACTATGGCCCCCGCTGCACTAAACACCCGCTCTAATGCCACACTTATGGTTGGGCAGGACAGCTTTTCCTGGTCAAACTCTGCCAGTTGCGGCCACAAATCCAGTTTGGCTGCCCAGTAGTCCAGCGGATCATCAATGTGGGGTTGAAGGGTGCTGTCCAAGTATGCCACCTCCTGCTGGTTCAGGTCCTGCTCCAGGTCTAGCTGCTGCTGCTGCGAGTGAGTAGTTTCTTCACTAGGCGGGTGAAGAAAGCTGCTCATCAGCGACTCTAGACTCAAGCTGTTGCTGAAGGAGCTGAAAATGCTCCTACCCCCACCCCCCCTGCCACAGTAGCCATGGCAGTGGAATGTGAGTGCAGAGGGAACCCCCGGTTAGACCTGCGAGAGGATGGACAATAGCACAGATAGGCAGCGGCCAACTGACTACATAGGATGTCTCGATGGTAGTTCAGTTTGTCGTCCCTCTCAGCTGGTAAAAAAACATGGCCCTCATTTTGGACTGGTAGCGAGGGTCCAACAAGGTGGAGAGCCAGAAGTCATCCCTCTGCCGAATGGTGACAATTTGGCTGTCACTACACAAGCAAGTGAGCATGCATCGGGCCATTTGTGCAAGTGACTCAGAGGGACTCCCTGTCTCCATCTCCACTACATACTGCCACTGTGTGTCTGGGTCCTCTGTCTCGTCTTCCTCATCGCCCTGTAGCTCCTCAGGCTGCTCCTGCTCCTCCTCTCCTGTCACCTATGTATAAAAACCACCCATTTTGCTACACATTGCTTGTGCTCCAATGTCCTCCTCCTCCAGTTCAGCCCCCACAGGGCTCATGTGATAGTGGGATCTAGGCACCACATCTCCAGTCCTCTGACTAGCCATATTTACTAGCATCTGTTCCAGGACATGAATCAGTGAATGACGCTGTTCATCCCGTTTCCCTGGCATCTGACAAATAACATGGCCTCATCAAAAGACCTGAGCAAAGGGCAGGTGTCACGCATGAGCTTCCACTAGCTGACATCGAACTTACACAGGGGAGTACTCCTGTCTGCTTGGATCATCAAGAAATTGTTCATGGCCCAGGCAAACGAAGTGCAGAACAGCATGACACTTCCATGCCCTGCATATGTGGTATTCTGAAGGGGCACTGTAAATTGTCCCTGCAGTGGAGGCTGAGAACATGGTGGAGGATGAGGAGGCAGAGGCGGACATTGTCGCAAGACCAACACCGTGAGAATGTGGAGGCGGCATCACCTGGCCAAGTTGCTGGTTTGGCTGTGCAGGAACCACATTCACCCAGTGGGGGCATAAAGGACATGTATTGTCCCTGACTGTAGTTACAGCTCCACAAGTTGGCACTGCCGTGCACTTTGGAAGACACAGACAGGCTCAAGGACTGGCCCACCTTCTGTTCTACATATATGTGCATGTGCATGGCTGGTACTGCCTTTTTGGCAAATAAATGACAGCTTGGGACTCTCCACCTCGGCTCGGCACAAGCCATCAGTTCTCTGAAAGGTGCAGAGTCCACCACTTTGAAAAGGCAGGGACTACAGCACCAGAAACTTGGCCAGGAGCACATTCAGCTTCTGCGCCGTGAAATAGTGCATGCATACTGTTGTCTCTAGGCAATCGCTTCGGTGATCGATTGCTGACGGAATGACTGACGAGGAGTATGAGGAGGAGCAGGATCATCAGGACCAGCAGATGATGGCAAGGACAGACAGCTCCCTTTGGCTGAGATGGTGGAGCCTTGAATGCCTGAAATCTGGTGTGTGTCACTGGGTGATGCAGCGTTTGCTGCGACGGGCTAGACCACCACATCGGAGCAATTGTTCTCCCAAGCCACTTTATGATGATGCTGTATATGTTGACGCAGGGCTGTGGTGCCAACATTGGCATCATGGCCAACGTTTGCACCCTGGCCAACATTGGCACCCTGGCCACGCATCACCTTCTGCCACTCTAGAAATGGCCATGTTCCCCTCCTCCGGCGGCTTAACAAAAAACTGCCACACCGCCTAGTAGGTGATCTTACCCCCAACACTCTGCACTGACTGACTGAAAACGCCAGGGTTCCGTGAACCCCTGCACCACTACTTTCTGGGCAGGTAGGCTCTCGCGAAGCCGGTGGTCTACCCCAGGCACTTTTGGCTCCCGACCTCCCACTGCTGCCACCCTGCTGACTCCCGGCCTCGCTAGCGACTTGCTGGCTCTGCCCCTGGCTCAAAGGCAAGGTGCCACCCTCTTCTCCCGATGGTGATGAAGCCCCTAGTTCACCCGGCTCCCAAGTGCGATCAGCTACATCATCATCATCGAGTACTGTCTGCACGTCACTGATGTCTTTCTCAACAGTCTTTGGGTCAGGAGCCTGACGACTCGCAACACCAGCTCCCACACCACTCTCCTCATCACTACTTGCCCAGATGTCTCATCCACATCTTGGCTGGCCAGTAGCTGCTGACTGTCCTTTAGTAGCTCGCCCTTGCTGTTAAGTTTAATACTTGTCTGGCTGAGGGAACAGAAAAGGACAGAGGCAGGTTAAGGAAAAGTGAGGGCACAGGGTCTGCTCCCGGGCCATGCCAACTAAGGGTTGTGTCTGACGAACTCACCTTCTCTTGGCTGGAGGTGTCTAATGTCACTTGGGATGAAGTGGATAACCAAGTCAACCATTCAAGAACCACTGCGTTGCTAGTTAAAACACGATTGCTAGATAACACCGGGAGTTCAGGCCTCTCGCTACGACTCCTGCTGCCATGCCCCCTAACTCTTCTGAGACCTGTGCCTGCACCAGAAACATTTAGGCCTCTGCCACTCCCCTGTGCAGGGCCTGGAACTTTTCTGTCTGACATACTGTTAGATCAAATAAATAACTAAAACGGAAATTAAAACACCCCTAAAATGCATTAGAACATATAACTGCACCGCTGAACGGCAAATAATACATATATGGCTTCAGCAAACATAATTGCTGGAGCAATTTTCTTTATTTTTTTTATTCAGGGCTGGATTTTACTTGGATTGGGATGGTAGGTTTTGGCAGTGGAACCACCCAATCCACCTCCCCCCCCCCTCCCAGTCCAGGGCAGGTCTTTCCCTAGCAGTAAGGGATCCCCAGGTGAGGCCTGCTGTAATCAGGCCAGCATAAAGCACCTCCCAGTATGTCAGTTTGGAAGAGAGTTTGGGAAGCAGAGTCCTGGAGAGGCTCTGTGTGTGGTCTCAGTCAGGAGTACTGAGGGGCCACAAGGCTTTGAATAGCCTGGTGTTTGCGGGACCACGCAACGCCTGCAGTGAGAGGGTTGCACGGCCAGAGTCAGGCGGACTTCTGGGCCCTAGTTCCCCTGACATACTGTTTTGCTACAGCCTGGAGGCTGCTGGGCGATTGGCTGAGAAAGTCGTATCCGAGTCCAAGTGTGAACTGCGTTATGTAGGTGAGTCTGAGATTAAGTAATATGTTTAGTTAGAGCCCAGCCGGGCCAATGTTTATTGTTTTGTACTATTTGTGTCATGCTGTGTCTGAAGACTGTCCAATAAATGCACTGTTTGAACAGGCAACACGGTTGCCTGCGATAACTCTGTGAGAATAACCCCCGGAAAAGAGACAATCCCTTACAATGCCAAAAAGGACTTTAGAACATATAACTGCACCGCTGAACGGCAAATATATATTTTTTTGCCACTAATACACTCCAAAAAGGTCTGTAATTTTCTCACTTCACCTCACAATGGCGAAAAATTTTTTTTTGTGCCACTAATAGACGCCAAAAAGGGTTGTACTTTTCTCACTTCACCACACAACGACAAATGCTTTTCTTTGAGCCACTAATACACGATGAAAAGGGCTTTAGAACATATTACTGCACCTCTGAACGGCAAATAATATATATTTTTTTGCTACTAATACACACCGAAAAGGGCTGTAATTTTCTCACTTCACCACACAACAGCTAATAAGCCCCTTTTTTCCTACTAATACAAACCAAAAATTCTTTAGAACTGCTTTGCACAAGGGCAAATAAGACATAGAAATATTTCCTTGTAATAAACCATGTTGATGGCTGTATCAAACAGCACTTGCAACCCAAAAACAAGAACGGTTTGCTGGAATTGCAGAGCTGTATGATGGCAATTTGTATCCGCAGTCAGTGCAGCAAGGTGTAATAGGATTGTTCCTATTACCCAGGCTGTAAACTCCCCTACTGAACCCTGTTCTGATTCAATACTGTGGAATGATTCCTCCCTATCCTTTCCCTGAACTTCTATACAGCAAAATAAAAGTTTTAAAAGTTCTACCACTGTCCCTGCTGACGTCTCTGCCTGCACTAAGTACACTGGAAAATGGCTGAATCCAAGATGGCTGAGGCTATTTATAGGGCTGTGACATCACAGGGATGGCTGGCTGCTGATTGGCTGCATGCATGGCATTGTGGGTGATTCCTCGTTTCCAGAGTTCCTTGATCCATGTCCTAACATATGCAGCAGCCATTTTTTTAAAAATGTGATTCATTACCACAAAGCGTGAGGAAATTTGGATTCGGTGCGAATCAAACTTTTCCTGAAATTTGGATCAAATTCCATTTCATCAACTTCGATTTGCTCATCTCTATTCACTACATTCAAACTAAGATATTTGGAAAGTATCATTGTTACTCAGTGTGTTATGTGAGCATGGTACTCTCCACATATGTCTACCAGCAGTGTAATTTATCTGTCAGAGCCTACCAGTAATTACTAAATAGTAATTGTGATAATCATTTTTTTTTCCTTTTTAATAACGCTCAATTTCTTCTGATACTCTTTGCTCCTTAATGATATACCAGTCTCTCTTGGGCTTACATATGACAGCTACAGTAGGCAATTTGGGGGAGCCCATTAACACCTGATCCTAATTTGTTACAGTTAATTAATAGCACAGCATGTTTCACAAAGTAAAAAGTAAGACATTCAACTTGGTAGGATACGGCAGGTTTCCTGAAATGTTTCTGGTTCTATAATAGGTTTTAAGAAAAGTTACCATAAGTTTATTTTTAACTACTTCAATGAACAACATTTATAGTATATTAGTCTACCATATAAGACAGGGATTAATATTTTGAACCAATGAATAACAATGAATATATACAATAGATGCATACTGTATAATTACTGTACCTAATTGTACAATGTAACCATAGAGACTAATAGGTATGGTTACATATAGTATTGTACAGAAAAATACATTTTTGTAGCTTTTTTTAACAATTTTTTTTTATTTATTTATTTTTTTTTTTTTTTTTTTGGGGGGGGGGGGGGGTACAATGCCATAGCCAAATCTTTCTTGAATTATTTCACAAATTTCTCTAATTTTTCCATAGACATTTCTATAAAATAAAAATACCTATGTATGACCAACATAAAGGGCACAAAAATTCTTTAAAAAATATGTTCATTTTATGGTGTTTTTAAAAAAAACTGGACCAAATAGGTAATTCAGTTTCAGGAAATATAAGATATTTTCGTTTAATGAGAAATTGCAGTACTTTCTAAATAAATTAATAACTATTTTTAAAATCTCTGCTTACTTTCTAAATAAATTAATAACTATTTTCAAAATCTCGCTTACAGTCATTCAATATGAACCTTAGTTGTTTACTTAAAGGGGATACAATGTTGTGGCAAGCTTGTCAGGATATCCACATCAGGACATGGGCCATGTCTGATAAGCCCTTAATGACTAGGTCCTTAAAAGGAAAATATTCCCCGAAAGTTACCTATTATTTAAATTAAGGGAGACATTTGTTAAAACCTGTGATTCATATGCAGGTCAATCCGTCTGAGCTGTCGGTGGATGCCCCAAAGTTATTTAGAAGCAAAGGCCTCTACATAACTTTGGCTCTTGCTGCCGCCAGCCGTGTGACATGCTTTAAACTACGCCAGCTGTCTTGGAAAATGATGAATGAGATGGGCGGACCGTCCCTCTTCCCTGTCCATGTCACACCCCCTTTTTCTGTCACTTTGCAAAAGTGGTGTGAGCAGGGAAAATGTCACAGATTTTGTGACAAAACACCTTTGTGACAAAATCTGCAAACTAAATACTCTAACAAGGGGTGTTAAACAAATAAGAAATTACCTCTTAAGTTTTTATGTTAAAGATACTTTTAATGGATTTTCTATGGGTGAGTTTTCTAGGCATGCTTTCTGACCTGTGCGGAGCTCAGGAGAAAATAGATAAGCTGTGATGTCACCTGTTGTGAATGGTGGAACCTGTGATACCTATAAAGAGATGACATCTGCCATTGTTATACTCCTGTGATTATAATAAAATAGCTACTGAAAAGTTATCTATACAAAGCACAGGTTTTGTTTTGAAGACATGATTAATTAATCTTATTTTATTTTCACATGCTGAACACGAAAATGACATTGACAATGTGAGATTGTTTCTTGTTTGGAAGTCAGAGAGTAAACGAAAGAAAATGCACATACATGCTTCAAGTACGATGTCTTTTGGTTTGCCTCTTGTATTCTATTTCTGAAGCATCTTTGCTGGTCAACAGGCAGTAATATATCAACATTGCAGGGTTTCATTAACCCCTTCTACACTTAGCCAGTTTTCACCCTGCTGCCCAGGCAATTTTTTGCAAATCTGACATGTCTCACTCTATGTGGTAATAACTTTGGAACACAAATTTTTCCAAGCCATTCTGAGATTGTTTTCTCGTAACACATTGTACTTCATGACAGGCATAAATTTGAGTCAATATATTTTCCCTTTATTTATGAAAAAATCCCAAATTTACCAAAAATTTTGAAAAATAAGCAATTTTCTAAATTTTATTTTCACTGCATTTAAAACAGAAAGTGATACATCAAAAATATTTATTACTTAACATTCCTCATATGTCTACTTTATGTTGGAATCATTTTGTAAATGTCATTTTATTTTTTTTAAACGTTAGACTGCATAGAATTTTAGAAGCAATTCTTATAATTTTTAAGAAAATTTCCAAAACCCACTTTTTAAGGACCAGTTAATTTCTTAAGTCGCTTTGTGTGGCTTACATAATAGAAACCCCCTATAAATGACCCCATTATACAAACTACACCCCTCAAATTATTGAAAACTGATTTTACAAACTTTCCACAAGAATTAAAGGAACATGGAGAAGAAATTTCAAAATTTTACTTTTTTGGAAAATTTTCTATTTTACCCACTTCAACCCCCCTAGCTTAAACACCCAGGCCACTTTTTACAATTCTGCACTGCGCTACTTTCACCGTTTATTGCTCTGTCATGCAACTTACCACCCAAAAGAATTTTACCTCCTTTACTTCTCACCAATAGAGCTTTCATTGGTGGTATTTCATTGCTGCTGACATTTTTACTTTTTTTGCTATTAATCAAAAATGACCGAAATTTTTGCAAAAAAATGACATTTTTCACTTTCTGTTGTAATTTTTTTTTTCTTTTTAAACTGCATTTCTATATAAATTTTTCGCAAAATTTATTGTTCTACATGTCTTTGATAAAAAAAAAATCCAATAAGTGTATATTTATTGGTTTGGGTAAAAGTTATAGCGTTTACAAACTATGGTGCAAAAAAGTGAATTTCCGCATTTTGAAGCAGCTCTGACTTTCTGAGCACCTGTCATGTTTCTTCAGGTGCTAGAATGCCAGGAAAGTATAAATACCCCCCAAATGACACCATTTTAGAAAGAAGACACCCCAAAGTATTCACGGAGGGGCATGGTGAGTTCATGTATGATTTCATTTTTTTTCACAAGTTAGCGGAAAATGACACTTTCTGAGAAAAAAAAATAAAAATAATAAAGTTTCCATTTCTGCTAACTTCTGGCAAAAAAAAAAAAAAATCTCCCACGGACTCACTATGCCCCTCAGTGAATACCTTGGGTTGTCTACTTTCCGAAATGGGGTCATTTGTGGGGTGTGTTTACTGTTCTGGCATTTTGGGCGGGGCTAAATTGTGAGCAGCCATGTAAAAGCTAAAGGTACTCATTGGAATTTGGGCCCCTTTGCGCACCCAGGCTGCAAAAAAGTGTCACTCGTGTGGTATCGCCGTACTCAGGAGAAGTAGGGCAATGAGTTTTGGGGTGTATTTTTACATATACCCATGTTGGTTGAGAGAAATATCTCTGTGAACTGTCAACTTTGTATTAAAAAATGTAAAAAGTTGTTGTTTACAGCGATATTTCTCACACAAAGTATGGGTATATATAAAAATACACCCCAAAACACATTGCCCTACTTCTCCTGAGTACGGTGATACCACATGTGTGCCAATTTTTTGCAGCTAAGATGCGCAAACGGACCCTAAACCAATGAGTACTTTTAGGATTTCACATGGCATTTTTACACATTTGGATTCCAGATTCTTCTCATGCTTTAGGGGCCCATAAAATTCCAGGACAGTATAAATACCCCATAAGTGACACCATTTTAGAAAGAAGACACCCCAAGGTATTCTGTGAGGGGTATGGTGAGTTCATGTAAAAATTTATTTTTTGTCACAAGTTAGTGAAATATGAGACTTTGTAAAAAAAATAAAATATATATATCAATTTTCGCTAACTTGTGCCAAAAAAAAAATTCTGTGAACTTGCCATGCCCCTCAAGGAATACCTTGGGGTGTCTTCTTTCTAAAATGGGGTCACATTTGGGGTATTTATACTGCCCTGGCATTTTAGGTTCCCCTAAAGCGTGAGAATCCAAAATGCGTAAAAATGCCCTGTGAAATCCTAAAGGTACTCATTGGTTTTAGGGCCTCTTTACGCACCCAGGCTGCAAAAAAGTGTCACTCATGTGGTATCGCCGTACTCAGGATAAGTAGGGCAATGTGTTTTGGGGTGTATTTTTACATATACCCCTGCTGGGTGTGAGAAATATCTCTGTAAATGACAACTTTTAAATAAAATTTATACAAATTTGTCAATTTACAGAGATATTTCTCTCACCCAGCATGAGTATATTTTTGCAGCTAAGATGCGCAAAGGGGCCCTAATACCAATGAGTACCTTTTAGGAGGGCATTTTTACGCATTTTTCTTCTCACGCTTTAGGGCCCCTAAATTGCCAGGGCAGTATAAATACCCTACATGTGACCCCATTTTGGAAAGAAGACACCCCAAGGTATTCCGTAAGGGGCATGGCGAGTTCATAGAAGATATTTTTTTTGGCACAAGTTAGCGGAAATTGATTTTTTATTGTTTTTTCTCATAAAGTCTCCTTTTCTGCTAACTTTTGACAAAAAGTTAAATTTTTCATGGATTTACTATGACCCTCAGCGAATACCTTGGGGTGTCTTCTTTCCAAAATGGGGTCATTTGTGGGGTGTTTGTACTGTTCTGGCATTTTGGGTGGGGCTAAATTGTGAGCAGCCATGTAAAAACTAAAGGTACTCGTTGGAATTTGGGCCCCTTTGCGCACCCAGGCTGCAAAAAAGTGTCACTCATGTGGTATTGCCGTACTCAGGAGAAGTAGGGCAATGTGTCTTGGGGTGTATTTTTACATATACCCATGTTGGGTGAGAGAAATATCTCTGTAAATGACAACTTTGTATAAAAATTTTTAAAAAGTTGTCGTTTACAGCGATATTTCTCACACAAAGTATGGGTATATATAAAAATACACCCCAAAACACATTGCCCTACTTCTCCTGAGTACGGCGATACTACATGAGTGACCCTAAAACCAATGAGTACCTTTAGGATTTCACAGGGCATTTTTACGCATTTGGATTCTCACGCTTTAGGACCCTTAAGATGCCAGGACAGTATAAATACCCCACTTGTGACCCTATTTTGGAAAGAAGACACCCCAAGGTATTCCGTGAGGGGCATGGTGAGTTCACAGAAAAAATAAATTTTGGCACAAGTAAGCGGAAATTGATATATATTTTTTTTTTTTTACAAAGTCTCATATTCCACTAACTTGTGGAAAAAAAAAAAAATTTACATGAACTCACCATACCCCTCACGGAATACCTTGGGGTGTCTTCTTTCCAAAATGGGGTCACATGTGGGGTGTTTGTACTGCCCTGGCATTTGAGGGTCTCTGCAATCGTTACACGTATGGCGAGCATTCGGAGTTTCTGCGATTCTCCTTATATTGAGCATACGGTTAATGAGATTTTTTTTTTTCCGCTCAGCCTCTGGGCTGAAAAAATGAACGGCACAAATTTTTTCATTCGCATCGATCATCGTGGATGAAAAAATCTCTGCCAAAATCAGTGACTGCGGTGCGGTGGGCTGGGCGCTAACTACCTAACAAGTAGCTAACTAACTGGCAGTGATAAGGGACCCTTATGCCCCATTCACACGTTCGAAATTCTGTTTGCGGAACGGAATTGCGGACCCATTCATTTCTATGGGGACAGACTTTGTCCCGCTCGGATCCGGAATTGCGGATCCGCACTTACGGGTCTGCATTTCCGTTCCGCAAAAATATAGAACATGCCCTTTTCTTGTCCGCAATTGCGGACAAGAAAAAGCATTTTCTATATAGTTCTGGCAATGTGCGGTTCTGCAAAATGCGGAAAGCACATTGACGGTGTCCGTGTTTTGCGGATCCGCGGTGCGGATCCGTTGCACGGATCGGTGGATCTGTGGAACCGCAAAACACATATGGACATGTGAATGGAGCCTTACAGGGGGGTGATCAGTGACAGGAGGGTGATCAGGGAGTCTATATGGGGTGATCAGGGGTTAACAAGGGGTTAATAAGTGAGGGGGGTGGGGGGGTTAGTGTAGTGTTTGGTGCATCTTTACATAGCTCCCTGGTCCTCTGGTGGTCGATCCCAGTAAATGGGGCCACCAGAGGACCAGGTAGCAGGTATATCAGACGCTTTTAACAAAACAGCGTCTGATATACATGTTTGATCTAATTTATTTTACATTTACAGCCTGCCAGCGATTGATCATCGCTGGCAGGCTGTAGAATCACTGCAGAGCGGATGCGTCCAGGAGGAACAAACTTGCCGCCGCCTGGACGCATCCGTGCGTTAGGCGGTCGGCAAGCGGTTAATCCATGTTTTTCTTTAACAGATCGAGGGTTAACAGCCAAACAAAACTCTATATTTTTTACCCTGTTTCTGCGGTTTACAGAAATACAACACGTGTGGTTGTAAACTGATGTAAGGGCATACAGCAGGGCGCAGAAGAAAAGGAGTGCTGTATAGGTTTTGGAAGGCAGATTTTGCTGGATTCGTTTTTAGAGACCATGTCCCATTTGAAGCCCCCCTGATGCACTCTACAGTAGAAACTCCCAAAAGTGACCGCAGTTTAGAAACTACGAGATAAGGTGACAGTTTTATGGGTTCTATTTTGGGGTACATATGATTTTTTGTCGCTGTATATTATGTTTTTTGTGAGGAAAGCTAACAAACAAATGGCTGTTTTGGCACCTTTTTATTTTTTAGTTTTTTACAACGTTCATCTAACAGGTTAGATTATGTGCTATTTTTATAGAGCAGGTTGTTATGGATGCAATGTTTTCAAATATGTCTACTTTCTTTGTTTGTTTGTTTGTTTGTTTGTTTCAGTTTTACATAATAAGTCATTCTTGAAAAGGTTACAAAAAATTGCTTTTTTGGCATTGTTTTTGTTTTATTTTTTTTACGGTGTTTACCTGAGGGGTTAGGTCATATGATATTTTTATAAAGCCAGTTGTTACGGACGTGGCGATACCTAATATGTCTACTTTTTATATTTATTTCATTTTAATACAGTAATCGCATTTTTGAACACAAAAAAAATGTTTTAGTGTCTCCATAGTCTGAGAGCTATAGTTTTTTTTTTATTTTTAGACTGACTGTCTTATATAGGGTCTCATTTTATGCGGGATGAGGTGATGGTTTTATTGGTACCATTTTGGGGGGCATACACCTTTTTGATCGCTTAGCGTTGCACTTTTTGTGATGTAAGGTGAAAAAAAATGTTTATCGGACGGGGTGGATCATGTGATATATTTATATAGCCGGTCGTTATGGAAGCAACCTAATATTTATTATAAAATCTGGAGAAAGGGGCGTTTTTTTTCTTTTTTTACTTGAAAATTATTATTTTTTATTAAAAACACTTTTTTTTACTTTGTCTAAAAAACTTTATTTCTGTCCTTCTCTGGGACTTCAACTTTTGGTTG
Source organism: Bufotes viridis (assembly GCA_033119425.1). Taxonomy (NCBI): domain Eukaryota; kingdom Metazoa; phylum Chordata; class Amphibia; order Anura; family Bufonidae; genus Bufotes; species Bufotes viridis. The sequence goes on from CM065596.1 coordinate 70,436,213, forward strand.
TCTAACCTCCTCTGCAATGCATTATAATGTATCTGTATTATAATGCATTGCTTGTTAGTAAATTACATTGAGTAAAGTACAGACAGGTTGCCTAGGAGACCCTGGGGCTGGATCTCTTCGGCCCCCATAGAAGGCAGGTCCGCATGCCGTGCAAGGCATTGGGCAGCCTCTGCATGGCATCGGGCTGCCTTGTCACCCAACTGGTCCCCGCCACAGCAGTTCTAGAACCCAATGGGCTCCCTTACCCACTGCTAACCCCTTCTATGCCACGGTCAGCGCTTACTGTGGCATAGAAGGAGTTAATCCGATGGCATTAGCTTTTACAGTGATGCAAGTGGATACAGCAGGGGCCCGGCTATCAGTGACTGCCGGGCCCCTGCAGTGATCAGGCACGCATCACTCAGTACTATTATGTCATGTGTAGGGAAGGGGTTAACCTTTGTGGTGCCTCTCAATTAATGTTGAATAAATCGAAGCCTCCAAAGTGGAGTTCGATCCGAAGCTTAGGAAAAATTTGATTCACCGCAAAGCCGAATTTCCTCACGTTTTATGGTAATAAATCAGATTTTTTTTCTAGAATGGCTGCTGCACATGTTACAAAGTGAATGCTAGAAGTGCAGGAATGTGATTTGCCCCATAATGCAGTGCAGCTAGCCAATCAGCAGATAGCCATCCCCTGTGATCTTATAGCCCTATAGCGGTATCTGCCATTTCAATGTGAGAGACGTGTCAACTGCCTATATGCTAGGGACAATGTTGCAGGAAGCTTTTAATTGTAGAATGTTGGATAGGGAGAGTTCAAGGACAGTGTAGGGAGAGTTTTTAGACACTTTGGGGAGAGCATAGGGATAGAATAGGGACACTGCAAGGATAGTGCAGGTTAAGTGTAATTGCCATGTGCATCCTTTTCATATGCTGCCACAACCACAGTTAATCTTTTAATTTATACATAGAATTACTGTACCTCAGTCATTAAGTGTGGTGTGCATCATTCGCTGTTAATATCCTACATACAGAATTACTGTGCCACAGTATTAAAGGGCGGTCTTATATATCACTATCTGCATCCTGTTGAACTGCTGACACATTCGCAGTTAATCAGTTATTTTATATATAGAACTAGCTGATGACCTGGTGTTGGTCGAGCATTTATTTATTTATTGCAATTTTAGATTAAATAACAGTGACATTCACAATGTCCTCCCCTTTATCGGTGACACCACTTCAACAGTGACTTTGGCAGCCCCTTTACCAGTGACCACCCCTTTAACAGTGACTTCCACAGTGGCTGCGCCTTTAACAGTGACCACCCCTTTAACGGTGACTTTCACAATGGCTGCCCCTTTAACGGTGACTGCCCCTTTAGCAGTGACTTTCACTGTGGCCACCACTTTAACAGTGGCTTCCATGGTGGCCGCCCATTTAACAGTGACTTTCACAGTGACTGGCCCTTTAACAGTGACTTTCACGGAGACCGCCCCTTTAACAGTTACTTTCATGGTGGCCATCCCTTTAACAATGACTTTCAAGGTGACCGCCCCTTTAACAGTGACTTTCACAGTGGCCGCCCCTTTAACAGTGACCTTCACAGTGGCCGCTCCTTTAACAGTTTCTTTCATGGTGGCCGCCCGTTTAACAATGACTTTCACAGTGGCCGCTACTTTAACAGTGACTGCTTGCTTGAAGAATTTAACTAGTGTGAAACTAGCTGAAGTTTTAAGGATGCTGGTGGATACTTCTGATGATGTTATCATCGGTATTAGATGATGTGGAAAAGGAGGAAAAGCAGATGGCAGAAGAAGGGTCTTGTAGGGCAGGAGAGCGGTTAGGGTTGGAGAAGTGGGTTCGCAATTAGGGAGGAGGCTTCCTTCTTCTGTCACTACGGGAATGCATCATGACTTTTTTTCTCTCCTCTTTTACCGTTTTTTGTATCCAACAAGTGGACTCCCCTGCATAATGGGACAAATCCTTTTTGCAGCCCTAATCGCAAATTTTTATTGCGAATATCTGCACTTCGAGAATTTGCAAAAATCTAGAATTTAGTGCTATATTTTTGTAATCACAAATATTCTAGTTTTTATTTCCATCAGTCCATCAGTGCTTGTGGGCCGATGAGAAGGCTGCAATATCTTTGTCAGAGCTTAGCAACATCCCTAACAACCAATAGGAAAGTTGCCTACCCCTTACTATATAAGAAACTCCCCAGCAGCCATTTTCTGATTTTCTTTGCAGTTCTGAGAGAGACAGCAGTGTCATTGCTGTGCTCTGTGCTTTGCAGACTCATTTGGATCCTTATTTAACTACATTAGATAGTTAGCTCATATAAATAATACAGATAGTTAGTGGGAGATAGTCAGTGTAGGTTAGATAGTGATATAGTGTAGTTGATAGGTTCCAGTGCAGGGTGTTAGGTAGTGTGATAGGAATTACTGTGCTGTCATAGGGATTAGTGTCTCTTTTAGACACAGTGCTGTGATGTTACAACAATACTTAGTTCACCAAACAGTAATGTATACCCAGACCTGATAAAATGTGAAGTTGCACGTATTGCGGAAAAAAATGTGCATCATTAATGCCGATATGTGCAATTGCAAAAATAATGACTGGAGATCGCAAATTCGCAAATTTATTGAGAATATTATGCGAAAAATTTGCAAAATATCACAAAAAAGAAAATTGCCTATGCAGCTCATCACTATTCTATTATGACAGAATAAATAACAGAAAGCTTCTAAAGGCATTCCGTTATGCATTCCATCATAAAATTGCGTTATGGTCCATGGTAACGGAATCCATAATGCAATTCTGCTTTTACCACCAAACAAAGCATGAACATATTTCAAAATATGAAATTCGCTCATCTCTAATAGTTTTATTTGACATAAAAAATCAAATATGTTTCGTCTCTTTTTTTCCAGCACACATCTAATAATTTTTCCTGAGGTATGTAAATGTACGAGCACAACTGTATCTTCATGCAGGACTATGGCAATAATCTGAGTTGTAGTAAAGGCCTTATTAACTAAAACAAACATTCTTGATATTTGGCAAATACTGGAAAATAGTTTTCAATAACCTAAACATTTACGGAAACTGAACATCCCATTAACTCAAATAACAAATGAAATTATTTATAAAAAAGTATATAACCAATTGCTTACCTTTTATAGAAAAAAGATGATAGGTACACAGCATATGGAATGACACAAAAGGTACAAAATTCAATTAGCAACATAGTAAAATAATATATAAGACCGAAAAAAGACATTTGTCCATCCAGTTTGGCCTGTTTCCTACAAGTTGATCCAGAGGAAGGCAAAAAAAAAACTGTGATGCAGAAGCCAAAAATTCCTTCCTGACTCCAATCAGGCAATAAGAATAACTCCCTGGATCAACGACCCCTCTCTAGTAGCTATAGCCTGTAATATTATTACACTCCAGAAATAAATCCAGACCCCTCTTGAATTCCTTTATTGTACTCACCATCACCACCTCCTCAGGCAGAGAGTTCCATAGTCTCACTGCTCTTACAGTGAAGAATCCTTTTCTTTGTTTGTGTACAAACCTTCTTTCCTCCAGATGAAGAGGATGTCCACTCGTCACAGTCCTGGGGATAAATAAATGATGGGAGAGATCTCTGTACTGACCCCTGATATATTTATACATAGATATTAGATCTCCCCTCAGTCGTCTTTTTTCTAAGGTGAATAGTCCTAATTTTGATAACCTTTCAGGGTACTGTAGTTTCCCCATTTTAGTTATAACTTTAGTTGCCCTCCCCTGAACCCTCTCCAGCTCTGCTATGTCCAGCTCTCTAATTATCAAATGAATTTATTTATATTCAAAAGTTTAAAATATATAAAAACACATAAAAAATAAAAAAACAATGTATCCTGTCGATGTTCCTGTTAATATGACTATTATAAGTAATTTCACAAAATGCATATGTGACCCAATATTATGCACAAAAGCCATTGAGAAGCAATTGCTTAACGCGTTTAGTTAACTTTAGTTTAGTTAACACATCTCATAAAACATGAGTGTTAACCCTGCTACATCCGTACATCTAATTCTCCTATAGTACGAGATATGCATGGCTTAAGGATGTCTGCATTCAATGAACATCCGTCAGCGAGTTCATATATTATGGATAACGGTTCAGATCTTGCTATAAATATAGCAAACTGCTCGATGGAAAAAACGTCTCTATATCAGATCAGCAATTCAGACTGTGTGTTCAATATGGCAAACTGCTCCCCGATAGATATCACCTCTATATCCGTACAAGTGTTTAGAAAGCATCCATGTCCTTAGTTTTGTGCGTTGGTGCAACGATTCAGCATGTATTACTCACATGGAATTAAAGGCAAGTCACAGACCCGATTCACGTGGTGCTTGCGCTTGATTGAAAAACTGTTCCTCGACTGGAAATTCCTCAAGGGATTCTTATGGAGCGCTCCATATAATTTTAGACGGGTACATCAAACATTCATTGAATGCCGACATCCTTAAGCCATGCATATCTCGTACTATAGGAGAATTAGATGCATATAAATACTGTGAAGTGCAGTTTTATAAACTCCAGCATTATATAAGGTTTGCTATATATGTGTTTGCCATCACAATAATTTTTGGTTCACGGCTGACTACATTCTGATATATACCTCATTTTTGAACATTACGTGCAGTCCAGGATGCCTATAGAATATACCCATATAACTGCATATACAGAGTAATGTGGATTGCTGCACTGCACGAATGTGCATAATATTGGGTCACATATGTATTTTGTGAAATTGCTTATAATAGGAATATTAAGAGGAACATCAACAGGATACATTATTTTTTTTATTTTTACGTGTTTTTATATTTTTTAAACATTCAAATATAAATACATTCATTTGATAATTGAATTTTGGTTCTCTATGCGATTCCATGGTGTGTGCCTATCATCTCTTTTCTATAAATTTGGTAACAATTAGGTGAGTTGAATTGATTAGAGCGCCTATTTCACTGTAGCATTTGGTAGAGCCACCTTATTATTATTTTTAAAGAATTGCTTACTTTGTGGAAGAAAATGCAAAATAAATTGTGCTTTTAACCAAGAAGTAATGTAAAGTCAATGTGAATCAGCAAAATGATGAGTCCAAAAGGACAAACAGCTGTCCTTGAATGGGTCCACTGACTTTGCATTTGAAGATCATAAATCATAAATGGCAGGTAGATATAATTCATGTGCTTTCCTATTCCAATTTACTGACTATGAAATTGCTGTCTGCACACTTAACAGCCAAAAAGTGCAGAAATGAACATTTGTAATAGTATAAAATTATTGGAAGAAACCTTTGATTCAGTGGAGAAGAGAACAAGAGGGCATCAAACATATGGATTCTCTTCTGTAAGACAGCTGGATAGCCAAGCTTGTTTTGCATTTTTATTGTAATTTAAACCTGAAAAGAACAGAAATGTTCAACCATCCTGAATAAGTGCTTTTTACAGCTATTAAAGCAGTAAAAAATAGTTTACTGCTACAGTTCTTGAAGTGTTTATATACAGTACTTGCTTACACAATTCAATTCCAACAAATAGTACCTTGAATTAGTAGACACTGCTAGTATTGAGCAAGCATGCTCGGCCAAACATCAGTTTGGCTTGAGCATCTCGATGCTCGGCACATGGCGGTATTCCGCCGAATACCACATGTGCTCGAGCGCAATGCTCAAGTCTCCTCCCTGCACGTTTTTTGGCTGCATCGGCACATTTCTTGGCTGCTACACAGCCAATTAACGTGCAGATAAGTACTGCCCTAACTGTAATGCCTTTAGCCATGTTGGTTACTGGCATTATAGTGATTAGCTAGCCGTAACGCATCATCGGGTGCTATATAGCACCCAATGACACGTGTTTGACTCAGTCTTAGTCAGAGAGAGCTATGCTGAGGAAGGGACAGACAGTGTAGGGAGGGAGTGATAAAAGAATATTTTTATTAAAAAAACTTTTAAGGACTATTGTGTGTGGCAGCAGCAATATCTATTTTTAGCACAAACTGTGCTAAATAGCTAAAACTTTACAGACCCAAAAGTCCTTTTAAGGACTATTGTGTGGGGCAGAAATATCTACTTTTAGCGCATCCTGCGCTAAATAGCGTGCACTAGTTAGGCTGCTGCAGACAGCGACATTAGATGCACCACATCTCCAGTGTAAAGTGTGTGTATCCAAAAAATAACTGTGACATCCAGTGTACTTTTTCTGTAGACGGAGTCTGATGCGGACAGTGACATTAGTTGCGCAACATCCACTGTGTAAAGTATGCGCATCCAAAAAATATCTGTGACATCCAGTGTACTCTTTCCGTAGACAGTGTCCACTGCAGACAGTGACAGTAGCTGCGACACATCTCCTGTGTAAAGTGTGCACATCCAAAAAATATCTGTGACATCCAGTGTACTTTTTCCGTAGACGGTGTCCGCTGCAGACAGTGACAGTAGCTGCACAGCATCTCCAGTGTAAAGTGTGCGCATCCAAAAAATATCTGTGACATCCAGTGTACTTTTTCAATATGGTGTCCGCTGCAGACAGTGACATTACCAGCGCCACATCTGCAGTGTAACATTTGGATTAGATTAAAAAATATATCTGTGACAAACAGTGTACTTTTTCAATAGACGGTGTCTGCTTCTGCTTCTCCTTCAATAGACGGTGTCTGCATCAATAGACGGTGTCTGCAGTGTAATGTGTGCGCTTAAAAAATGTATCTGGGACATACAGTGTACTTTTTCCGTAGACGCTTTAGATAGTGACATTACCAGTGGTACCTCTCCTGTATAACGTTTCCTTATCCCAAATACCAATGACACTTCCTATAATTTTGTATTAGCCACTGGTGACAGCATTGACATTATCTGTAGGATATCTCATGTGTGACGTTTCCACATCCCAAATCGTTTTTTTTTATTTTTTTTTGCGCATACACTTCCAAATGCTACGCTACTGTACGCTACTGTACGTGTGACATACTTTAGTATATATAACATTTAATATGAAGAAGGCCAGCAGTAAGGGACAGGGAAGTGGCCGTAATGGTGCACACAGAATTTGTGGCCCTGGGCGTGTTGAAACTGTGCCTTCTGCCAGAGCTCAAGAAAAACAATCATCTACGATTAGAGTTGAGCGAGCACCTGGAAGTTTGGGTTCTCAGAGTTCGGCCGAATTTCGCAAAAAAGAATTCTAGTTCGGGACCGGAACTTAACCCGAACTTGACCCTGAACCCGAACCCCATTGAAGTCAATGGGGACCCAAGCTTTTGGGCACTAAAATGTCATGGAAAGGGCTAGAGGGCTGCAAAAGGCAGCAAAATGTGCTTAAGAGCATGACATGTGTTCCGCAAACAAATGTGGATAGGGAAATAACTTAAAATAAAATAAAAATTAAAAATAAAAATCTTGAACAAGGAGGAGGAGGTGGAGTTCCACCTTGTGGGCACCTCACATATGAGGCGGTGAGCGGGAAGGCCGAAGTTATGATGCAGCGCAAACAGGCGAGCAGCAGCAAGGTGATAACGTCGAAAGCACGCACAGACGGCCCGCACTTTCTGCAGCAGCTCTGACATATCAGGGTAGTTGTGAATGAATTTCTGCACCACTAAATTCAGCACTTGCGCCAGCCAAGGGGTTTGCGTCAAACCGGCTAGTCCCAGAGCTGCTACGAGTTTTCACCCATTATTGCACACCACCAGGCCGGGCTTGAGGCTCAGGGGAGCAACCACTTATCAGTATGTTCTTCTATGCCCCTCCATAACTCCTGTGTGGTGTGGGTTTTTCCCACCAAACACATGAGCTTTAAAACCGCCTGCTGACGTTTACCCCTGGCTGAAGTTGGTGGTGAAGGTCTTTCGCTGACCGGATGAGGAGGTGGTAGAAGAGGAGGAGGAGGAAGTGAGGTAGGAGGCAACAGGAGGCAAAGAATAATGCCCTGCGATCCCCCGTGATGAAAGGACATGTAAAAAACGTATCGGGCCCAGCCGCTACTACATTTACCTAGTGTGCAGTTAGGGAGATATAGCGTCCCTGCTCGTGCTTACTGGTCCATGTATCTGTGGTTATGTGGACCTTGCCACAGATGGTGTTGCACAGTGCACCCTTGATTTTATCCTCCACTTTGTTGTGCAGGGAAGGGACGGCTCGTCTGGAAAAGTAGTGCGGGTTGGGAACGACGTACTGTGGGACAGCCACCGCCATCAGCTGTTTAAAACAATCCGTCTCCACCAGATGGAATGACAGCATTTCAAAGGCCAGAAATTTTGAAATGCTGGCATTCAGGACCAGGGATTGAGGGTGGGTAGGTGGGTATTTTCTCTTTCTCTCCAGTGTTTGGGAGGACAGCTTAACGCTTGCGTGTGACATGGTGGAGATGCTTGGTGATGATGACGGATGTGGTGGTGCCACTGTGACTCCAGAGGTGGAGCAGAGGCAGAGACAGCAGCAGAAGAGGAAGCAGGAGGAGCGTGAGACCTTTCTTGGTTTTTAAGGTGTTTACTCCACTGCAGTTCGTGCTTTGCATGTAGATGCCTGGTCATACAGGTTGTGCTCAGGTTTAGAACGTTTATGCCTCGCTTCAGGCTCTGATGGCACAACGTGCAAACAACTCGTGTCTTGTCGTTAGGACATTGTCTGAAGAACTGCCAAGCCAAGAACTCCTTGGAGCTCGCTTTGGTGTGCTAGTTCTCTGGGTGCGGTGGGCAGTAGCAGGCGTACTGTCTCGGGGACGGCCGCTCCGCTTTTGCACCCTGCTCCCTCTTTTGATGTGCTTATCCTGCAACATAAGTGGTTGGGCATCAGTGCATTCAATATATTCCACTTCTGGGACAGGGCTTTGTGGATGGCCCAGGGAAACCCTGCCAGCAGAGTCATCAAAAAGCATGAGTCTGCTGCATGACTTGGAGCTCAGAATTCTTGGCTGCTTTGCAAGGGGGTGAGTTGAAAGACTGATGAGCATGGGCTGCAGGTGCCAACTCTGAGCTTTCTGCAGAGGACTGGGTGGGAGATAATGTGAAGGAACTAGTGCTACTGTCAGCCACACAATCTACTATCTCCTGTACTTGTTCTGGCCTCATCATCCGTAGAGCGGTATTCGGGCCTACCAAATAACGCTGCAGGTTCTGTCGACTACTCGCACCTGAGGAAGGTGTTTCACTTGGATCTGTAGCTGGCGCAGAACAGCCACCTCCTCTCCCAGCAACAGGAGTTCCACCAACACCACCATGACCATGTCCACGTCCCTTATTTGATGTTCTACTCATTATTTGCGTTCACCCACGAAACTTACAGATGGTTTATCTCAGGTGTAAATTTAACTGCCAAAAGTCAACAATTAAGTTCACTAACAGTAATGAAGTGCCCTGTCATAAACAGAATACATTACTTTAGGTCACACAACAGTGTAACAGAGCAATTCAATACAATTGCTTCACTATCAACAAAAATTAGACTTTTCAAACTAACAATGTAACAGCAGAGGTTAACGGTTTATTTTACCTGTCAGAAATGCAGCGTACACCGCAAATGCTAACTACCACAAAACCGGTGTTTTTGCAACCAACTATGTAAATGCAGAGTTCCACAGGTAATGGGCTCTTTCTCACTGGCATTTTTGTTTTCCGGCATAGAGTTCCGTCGTCGGGGCTCTATGCCGGAAAAATCCTGATCAGTTTTATCCCCATGCATTCTGAATGGAGAGAAATCCGTTCAGGATGCATCAGGATGTCTTCAGTTCAGGACCGGAACGTTTTTTGGCCGGAGAAAATACCGCAGCATGCTGCGCTTTTTGCTCGAGCCAAAAATCCTGAACACTTGCCGCAAGGCCGGATCCGGAATTAATGCCCATTGAAAGGCATTAACCTGGATTCAACCTTAAGCTAAACGTCGTTTCGGCGCATCGCCGGATCCGACGTTTAGCTTTTTCTCAACGGTTACCACGGCAGCCAGGACACTAAAGTCCCGACTGCCATGGTAAAGTGTAGTGGGGAGCGGGGAGAAGCATACTTACCGTCCGTGCGGCTCCCGGGACGCTCCAGAGTGACGTCAGGGTGGCCCATGCGCATGGATCACGTGATCGCATGGATCACGTGATCCATGCGCATGGGCCGCTCTGACGTCATTCTGGAGCGCCACGGGAGCCGCATGGACTGTAAGAATACTGCTCCCCCGCTCCCCACTACTACTATGGCAACCAGAACTTTAATAGCGTCCTGGCTGCCATAGTAACGCTGAAAGCATACTGAAGACTGATCCGTCTTCAAATGCTTTCAGGTCACTTGCGTTGTTACGGATTCGGCGGGCACTTCCGGCAAATGGAGTACACAACGGATCTGGACAACGCAAGTGTGAAAGAGGCCTTACTTAAAAGGACTTAAATACAGGGCAGGCCTCAGATCTGCTATGTAGCACAAAACCAGTGTTTATTGCACCAAACTACAGAAATGCAGTATGTCACCCCAATTTTAAAACAGGTTTTTCAGAGGTGTATGCAAACGTGCTCGGTGGTACGACAGTATGAGTTTATTCCACCAACTACAGAAATGTACTATGTCACCGAAAAATTTTAAAATAGGTTTTTCAGCGGTGTATGAAAAAGTGCTCTGTGGCACAACAGTACGGGTTTATTCTCCCAACTACAGAAATGCACTATGTCACCCCAAAATTATAAAATAGGTAATGTAGGGGGACTTGACCTGGCAGAAAAAAGGAATTTTTCCTCCACTGAGATACCAAAAAATAATTAGACTGATGTCGCTGGCAGGCTGGCATTCATGCAGGTCACATGCAGTTCCAAGGACACTGCAGTTGCCAAAATGACCACCGACCCCAACCTCAGTAATACATGGATTAAAAAAAAAAATGCAGTATCACTGGGCTCAGGGCTGGGTACAAATATGTAGCATAGTACCCGCAATAACTGCTGTAATTTGAAGATTCAACACCACCAAGTACAACAGATTTCTTCCCTAATCTCTCCCTCACAGCAACAGCAGCAACCTGTCCTTACACTAAGAGCACACCAATGGAGGCGCCACTCCCAGAAGAAGAGGAGATATGATAGAGTTGGTGGAGGGTATGATCCCTTTAACTGGAAAATATTGACACTTGAGATGGTGTTACAGTGTTCCCTGTAACCGAAAAGTGGTAATGACCCAAGTTGAGGGGTCTACACCAAATGTATCAAGTGGATCATTTAGGTTCTCTTTGTATATGCTATACGCCATAGTCGCGTATCAGATGGTGCAAATAGATGGCAGCCGATGCACGGAAGGCTTCTGGTCAATAAAATTTATTATGTACAAAAAATGCGTTTCTGAGGTGTAGTATCCTCCTTCTTCAGCGGTTACATGAAAATAATAAAAGTGAAAATGTATAAAATGTAATACATCCATGTGTAGATGTATATGCACATACACGTACATACATATATACATATACACATATACATACATAAAAAACAGATTTGAATTAATGTGGAGTAAAAACTGACATTATAGTAAATTTAAGGGAATAAATAAGATATACATACATGTATATATATATATATCTACATGCATAATCCATGATATATACATAGAGAATTGGTTCTATATATTTCATATTCTGAGCTTATAAGGCATACAAAGGTTTCCTACTACTACAGTAGTTTCCGGGACCGGCAGGAGCTGCCCTCCGCTGCCAGTGGGCGGGTAGAATGATTGGGAGGGTGGTGAATAGGTTGTAATTCAAAAGAGCATATTAGAAGAGAAGGGGAATGTAATGGGCATATATAAGAATATATTCATTTGGTGAAATTATGACAATATATTCATTTCTTAGAGGATGTCTGTTTTATCACAAGAGAAGCCCATACTGCATGTCTTAATGAGGAAAAATAGTAGCATTGAAGGACAGGGATATTAATATAAATATCAAAGGTAGAGATGATTGGCCTCATAGGGGAGGTACCAGGGGCGTAGCTAGAAATGACTGGGCCCCACAGCAAATTTTTGTATGAGGCCCTCCCCCCCCCGCATGTATATTATAGGGGGGGGTGTTATATGGCTGGGTGGCTACTACTGGCACATTATAGGGGGGGTGTTATATGGCTGGGTGGCTACTGGCACATTACAGAGGGTGTTATATGGCTGGGTGGCTACTGGCCCATTATAGGGCCTATAATGTGCCAGTAGCCACCCAGCCATATAACACCCCCAAACTAGGCCAAACTGTAAAAGGGGGGGGGCAACTTGTGGATGACACTGCTATGGTGGATCTGTGATGGATGACACTGTTATTGGGGAATCTGTGGATGACACATGTGTCATCCACAGATCCCCCCCATAACAGGGTCCGTGTAGAAATGACCCCCAATACAAGGGGTGCAGCTGTGGGGTTGTATCTGCTTTTTTGATGACAGCGCCAGCAGGGCCCGTGCAGTGACTGTATTCTACTACACTTTTCCCCCCCCCCACTGTATATAATCTTAACTATATAACTGTAGTGATTTACTACAGTTATATAGTTAATAAGATTATATCCAGTGAGCGGGGGGGATGGGGGTGTAGTAGAATACAGTCACTGCCCGGGCCGTGCTGTCATTATGAAATAGCATATGTGACCCCACCTCTTTTATTGGTGGTCATTTAGTAAATTAACCCTGTTTTGGGGGGGTGGGGGGGTGTCTGTGGATGACAAATATGTGTCATCCACAGATTCTCCACATAACAGGGTTCATTTAGTGAATGACCACCCAAATTCTGGTGACCCCATACATGGGAGTTGCATCTGCAGAGCTTTTGTATAATGCCACCCCACACTGTAGTGTCCCCCCACACAGTAATGTCCGCCACACTGCCCCCACACAGTAATGTCCGCCACACTGCCCCCACACAGTAATGTCCGCCACACTGCCCCCACACAGTAATGTCTGCCACACTGCCCCCACACAGTAATGTCCGCCACACTGCCCCCACACAGTAATGTCCGCCACACTGCCCCCACACAGTAATGTCCACCACACTGCCCCCCACACAGCAATGTCTGCCACACTGCCCCCACACAGTAATGTCCGCCACACTGCCCCCCACACAGTAATGTCCGCCACACTGCCCCCACACAGTAATGTCCGCCACACTGCCCCCACACAGTAATGTCCGCCACACCCCCTCAACCACACAGTAGTGCCCCCACATAGTAATTTGTCATGCTATCCCCCTCTTGTCATTCTCCCCCCCTCTTGTCATAATCCCCTCTTCTTGTCATGCTTTTTCTGCCCCCTGTCATTTTCCCCCATCTTTTCATGCTCTTTATACCCCCCCATGTTGTCATGCTCTTTCTGCCCCCCCATGTTGTCACAGACTTCATGTAAGGGGGCCCGGCATTTTTACTGTACTTAATGCCAGGCCCCGTCAGAGCGCTCCTCTCATCTTCATTATGTTCACTGCTCCAAGCTTCTGGGATCAGGCCCCAGCGCTGCCACACATTAAGCAGATGGGCGGAGCCTAACGGAGGTCTGTTAGGCTCCGCCAACCTGCTTACTGTGTTTCTAGTTAGAGGCAGCGGGGCCTGATGCTGGAGGCCTGAACCAGTGAACATAATGGAGGTGAGAGGAGCGCTCTGACGGGGCCCGGCTCAGGGAATGACAGGAGGGAGCGCTGAGCGGTTCCCCCCTGTCAGTCCCTCTCCCTCTGGCCGGCCCCTGCCTGCGCCCTGAGGCTGGAGCCTCCCCAGCCTCTGTGTCGGCCCGGCCCTGGCGTTAGCTGATTACTGGGGCGGGGAAGCAGAGGAGAGAGGACATGTGCTGCCTGGCGCCGGGCCCCTTGTCAGCCCGGGCCCCGAAGCAGCCGCTTCCCCTGCTTCCCCGGTAGTTACGCCCCTGGGAGGTACCTTCGGGAGAGAGAGGGATTTCACTCCTTTCTACATGAGTGAATTGATAAAAAAACCAAATCCCCAAGGGAGTAAAAGGGTATGGAAGGGGGCTGGAAATAAGCCAAAAAACGCTTGATAAAAATCATTAAAATAAATACACTACATATACAACATCTGAATAAAATACAACATTTAAAACGGAATAAAAAATAAATATATATATATATATATATATATATAAAAAATAAATATAAATATATATATACACACTGCTTGAAAAAGGTGCCATAGAGAGCACTGAAAAGCCGCTATTACTCGGTGAATAAACCACCTTTTTTTTCACCATTTCGGATGTGCCGTGGATTTACTATATTCTACATTTTTAGAAGCAAGTGGGATACTTCTACAGCTACTGGCACTCCATTGCATACTTTATTGTGTAAGCTGTGCGGTCCTTCACCATTGTCTATATATATATATATATATATATATATATATATATATAGTAAAATAAACCGGGCGTCATAATTGTCAAATTTTTATTATGCCAGTGAAGGTTTATTCCTTCTCGTCTTGTGGCAGGAGGGGCGTGCATTGGATCCTCAATAGTTTTTATATTCAAGGGATTCATTGAGCCCGAATGGTGTTAAGGTGTTCAGGCTAAAAATCTAGTACATTTCCCTCCTGCACAAGGATTGATACTAATGTGTGTCTTTTTCAATGGGCGTGACCTGTAGACAAGCAGGATCCCCGTTGTGAATTGTTGCGTAATATCTGTCCTTTCACATTACCGTCCTTTCACGTAGGGATTGGGTGGTGCGTCCTACGTAAAGGAGTGAACAAGAGCACTGAAGTACATAGATAACATGTGCTGTGCCACAATCTATGTGTTGTTTCAGGGTATAAGCTTCCCCATTGGAAAGATTTGTTAGATTCTTGATCCCATGAGTGATCATGCTACAGCATTTGCACCTATTGATATTACACTTTTCGACACCTGGGGGCTTATTTGCTGCTCTGTCTTTTTTGAATGAACGGTTGAGTTTGGGACAGGAAGGGGCTAATAGATTTTTTAGGGTTTTGGCTCTATGGAAAATTAGAGTCAGGGTGGTGGTGATGTGTTGTTTCAGGAGAGGATCCTTGAGGAGTACAGCCCTATTTTTTGTCAAAATTTTGCGAATAAGGTTGTGTTGGGAGCTGTATCTGGTAATAAGACTCAGATACATGTTTGTTGTTCCTTTATCTTTGGGTTTTAGGCTATCTTTTTGGGACACCTTGGAAATCCGTTTGATGGATTCTTCGAGTAATTTCTTTGGATATCCCTTCTCCCTAAACCTATTTTTTAGTAATCTCATTTGGATTTTCAGGGTATGGTCACTGGAGCAATTCCTCCTGATTCTTTTGAACTGACTGTAAGGGATATCCATTTAGAATGATGGCAACTGGTGTATTCAAGATAGCTATTAGCATCTACGGTTTTAAAGTGAGTTTTGGTAGTTATTTTATTGTTTTCAATTGTGAGTTGTAGATCTAGAAAAACTACAGACGTCCTATTGTGTTCCAACGTGAAAGATAAATTCCAGTTGTTAGTATTGAGTTCTTGGATGAATGTGCACAAGTTTTCTGTCTCCCCTTGCCAAATGAAAATGATGTTGTCTATGAGTCTTCGGTAAAATTTGATATTGGGATGAGTTAATAGAGCAGACTGTTCCTCAAATGCCCCATAAATAGGTTTGCATATAAAGGTGCAAATTTAGTACCCATTGCTGTACCCTGGGTTTGTATATAGAAGCTATTGTTGAAGGTGAAGTAATTGTGTTGTAGGATGAATTCTATGGTTCTGATAATTAAATCTTTTTGAGTGTCTGGGATTTGTGGATCTTGGGAAAGTGTATGACTAATGGTTGTGATCCCTAATTCGTGTTGAATATTGGTATAGAGGGCAGATACATCCAAAGTCACGCAAATGTAATCCTCTTGCCAGCTAAATGGTTGTAGTAAATGGATATAGGAGGGAAATTTTGTTACATATTTTTGTAAGTAATGATCCACATAGGCAGAAAGGTTGGCTGTCAGACAGCCAACCCCTGAAATGATGGGCCTCCTGGGTGGGTTGATTAGGGTTTTGTGGATCTTTGGTAAGAAATAAAATTTAGGGGTTGAGGGGTGAAAGGTTTTAAGGAATGTTCTGAGTTTTTTTGTCAATGATGCCATTGGTGTAGCCAGATTTGATTAAGTTATTGAGAGATTTCTAAAAATCCTTAGTGGGATCTTCTGTTAGGGTTCTATAAAAGTTCTTGTCTGAAAGTATTCTCATAGATTCACTGGTATAATACTTAGTGTCTAGGATTACGATACCCCCTCCCTTATCAGCATTTTTAATTATGATATCTTTATTTCCCATAAGTGTTTTCAAAGCTGATTTTTCTTTGTGATTAAGATTGCTCCTAGTTTTCGGTTTCTCGTTCAAGTTGTCGTTTTTTTTTTTTTTTTCGTTTTTTTCTTATTTTCTTATATAGGGCCATTACATTCCCCCTCTCTTCTAATATGCTCTTTTGATTTACAACCGATTCACCACCCTCCCAATCATTCTACCCGCCCACTGGCAGCGGAGGGCAGCCCCTGCCGGTCCCGGAAACTACTGTGCTCTCCACAGTGGAACGCATGCGGATCAATCCATCGGAAGACCTTGTGCACTCCACGGTGGAACGCATAATAATGGGAGAATGACGCACATCCGGTTCCCGCTGTTCCCGCACGAGCCTCCCCACACGTGCCACATATTTTGCAAAAACTCAAAGCAATAGAACTCCAGAGAAGGAAGAATTACTTCCCTTACATCCTGCGGATCTAAGTAAAGACCCCTGAAGGTATGTGATTCTCCAGGGACACTTTTCTACTGAAAACTTTAAGCCAGCATATTGCCCCAAAAGTCTCCTGTATCTTCAACAGCCACAGGGCACACTTTAACCTGCCCCGATAATTTTGATGGACAACCTATCACCTTTGTATGCCTTATAAGCTCAGAATATGAAATATATAGAATCAATTCTCTATGTATATATCATGGATTATGCATGTAGATATATATACATGTATGTATATTATATTTATTCCCTTAAATTTACTATAATGTCAGTTTTTACTCCACATTAATTCAAATCAGTTTTTTATGTATGTATATGTGTATATGTATATATGTATGTACGTACGTACGTACGTACGTACGTACGTACGTGTATGTGCATATACATCTACACATGGATGTATTACATTTTATACCTTTTCACTTATATTACTTTCATGTAACCCCTGATGAAGGAGGATACTACACCTCCGAAACGCGTTGGGCCAGTTTTTTGTACATAATAAATCTTATTGACCAGAAGCCTTCTGTGTATCGGCTGCCGTCTATCTGCACCATCTGATATGCGACCCTGGTGAGGGGGGAAGTTGGACACAGGTGTCTTGAGCTTTATCCTGTGTCCACCCCCCCTGTGAAGTGAGTACAGTCACTACTAATTATATAGAAAGAGAACCTAAATGATCCACTTGATACATTTGGTGTAGACCCCTCAACTTGGGTCATTACCACTTTTCGGTTACAGGGAACACTGTAACACCATCTCAAGTGTCAATATTTTCCAGTTAAAAGGAATCATACCTTCCACCAACTATATCATATCTCCACTTCTTCTGGGAGTGGCGCCTCCATCGGTGTGTTTCTTCGGACAAGGGATCCGGCAAATCACCGGAACCCGTCCATCCTTCACTTTTACTATCTGTAAGGGTTTGAATCTTCTTCCATTTCCCTTAACACTTGGGCTGCCTTCCCTCACGATTTGATTCCATACAATTTCGATACAGTTTTTAATACGGGTCACTTGCTATATCCTAGTTCAATAAATACTACTCCACCCATCTGGTGCCTGTAGTCCAGGGTATTTCTGCACTGACGGAACTACTCAACCTCTGTCTTTTCTTTTCTACCTTTCCTCTTACACAAAGAGCAGCAGAGTGACGTGCAGTGCTATGTGACTCCAGCTTCTATAGAGACTGGGTCACATGCTACACTTAGCCAATCACAGCCATGCCAATAGTAGGCATGGCTGTGATGGCTTCTTAGGGCAAAGTAGTGAAACGCTTGTTGAGTGGCTGCCCTGCAGCCTTTCAAAAAGTGGGAAGAAATCGCCGAACAACAAACACAAACTTTTACGGAAATGTTTGGGTTCAGGTCCAGGTGCGGAAAACCGTAAAGTTCGGTACGAACCCGAACTATACAGTTTGGGTTCGCTCAACTCTACCTGAGACCTTTCTTTGTTTTGAAGGTGTATACTCCACTGCAGCTCGTGCTTTGCACTTAGATGCCCCGTCATGCAGGTTGTGCTCAGGTTTAGAACGTTTAGGCCTTGCTTCAGGCTCTAATTGCACAATGTGCAGACCATTCGTGTCTTGTTGTCTGCACATTGTCTGAAGAACTGCCACGCCAGCAGTAGCAGCACTTTGTAGGGGACGGCCGCTCTGCTTTTGTACCCTGCTCCCTCTTTCACTGTGCTGGAGGCTCTGTGCTACCACGGCCTCTCCCTCCGAACTGCACAGGTCACTCGCATGACCTTGATTCTATGTGGGGTCTAGGACCTCATCGTCCTCAAAATTATCTTCCACCCACTCTTCACCCCTGCCCTCCTTGTTGGTTTGCACACTGCAGAAAGCTGCAGCAGTTGGCACCTGTGTTTCATCATCATCAGAGACGGGCTGCGGTGGTCTTCCCATGTCCTCATCCTCAAACATAAGTGGTTGGGCATCGGTGCACTCATTCTCTTCCACTTCTGGGGCAGGGCCAGGTGGATGGCCCTGGAAAACCATGCCAGCAGAGTCATCAAAAAGCATAAGAGACTGCTGTATGACTTGGGGCTAAAGCTGCTTGGCTGATTTGCAAGGGGGTGAGGTGCTAGATAGATGCCCATGGCCTGCAGGTTCTAACTCTGACCTTTCAGCAGTGGACCGGGTGGGAGACAATGTGAAGGTACTACAGGAACTGTCTGCCACCCAATCTACTATCGACTGTACTTGTTCTGGCCTCACTATTCGTAGAGCGGCATTCGGGCCTACTAAATAACGCTGAAGGCTCTGTCATCTACGTGCACCCAAGGAAGGTGTTTCATTTGGGCGTGTAGCTGGCACAGATCGAAAACGTCCTCTCCCTGCACAGGAGCTCTACCAACACCAGCAGCACCACAACCAGGGCCACATCCATTATTTGACGCTCTCCTCATTTTTTGCGGTCACCCACCGAAGTAACAGACGTTTTTACTAAATTTAGTTCCCTGTCACCTATGCAGTGCAGGGGTTTATGTATTGCAAAAGTGGGTTAATGTCATCCAAGAATGTAACAGACAATTTATACAAATTTACGTCCCTGTCACCTAGGCAGAGCAGGGGTTTGTATACGGCAAAACTGGCAAAATGTCATCCACCAATGTAACAGATGATTTTTAGAAATTTAAGTCCCTGTCACCTATGCAGAGCAGGGGTTTGTATACAGCAAAACTGGCAAAATGTCACCCAGCAATGTAACAGATGATTTATCCAAATTTACGTCCCTGTCCCCAATGCAGAGCAGGGGTTTGTATACGGCAAAACTGGCAAATTGTCACCCACCAATGTAACAGATGATTTTTAGAAATTTACCTACCTGTCACCTATGCAGAGCAGGGGTTGTATACAGCAAAAATGGTGAAACGTCACCCACCAATGGAACAAACGATTTTTACAAATTTACGTCCCTGTCACCTACCTGCAGGGGTACTTGAACAGCCAAAAAAGGGAATTTGTCCTCCACTGTGCTACCAGAACAGAATTGAATTAATGTCCCTGGCACACATGCAGTTCACATGCAGTTGCAAGGGCACTGCACTTGCAAAAATGGCCGCCGATTCCCACCGAACTAGCAGATGGATTAAAACTTATTTTTCATAATTTTTACAGGGTCAGCTCACCTGCAGGCCTTCACATATAATGTTTTATAGGGTTGGCTCACCTATAGGCCCTCAGCTACAACCTTTTAGAGGGTCAGCTCAGCAGCAGACCCTCACCCCTAATGTTTTAGATGGTAAGATCAGCAGGCCCTTGCTCCAAATGTTTTTTTAGGGTCACCAGCAGGCTATCAATCATAATTTTTCAAGGGTATGTATGATGCCCTCCTTTATGAGTACCAAAGGGTGTATTAAAGTGACCGTTCCTTGTAATTTTTGGCAGCCCTTTCACTTAGTGCATAGGCTTTATGTGTGTAGGAGCCCCACTACATGAACAATTGTACCACAATGTGACTGAGGCCCTCCTTTATGTGATATACAGGTTGCCTCAGATTGCCTCTTGCTTGTAATTTTTGGCAGCACTTGTACTTTATATAAGTAAATATACAGGAAAGAATGTTTCCTAACAATTTTTCCTCTAAAATCGATTTTATCTTTGGTTTTGTGCATATTATTGTCAGTATGTAAACGTGGCATACTACTGGGAAAACATTGTTCCCAGCAGCGACTTGGGAGTTCAAGATACATCTTGAAATCGTCTCCATGCTGTTCCCGAACCATTTTGGTGGTGTTTTCATAAATTTCTGACCTTTTCCTATGAACCAGGCACCCTTCAATCTTCAGAGCAGGGGGTGCCTGGTTTAATGCTCGGGTTCTCCCGAGCATACCAATGTGTTCGGCCCAAGCACCCGAGTACTTTGGTGCTCGATCCACTAGATACTACTTTTCTTGTTTCAATCTACTTAACAGGCTCAGCCCCTCTAGCTTAAACACCCTTAATGACCAGACCACTTTTTACAATTCTGCACTACACTACTTTCACCCTTTATTGCTCGGTCATGCAACTTACCACCCAAATGAATTTTACCTCCTTTTGTTCTCACTAATAGAGCTTTCATTTGGTGGTATTTCATTGTTGCTGACATTTTTACTTTTTTTCGCTATTAATAAAAAATGTATGACATTTTTGCAAAAAAATGACGTTTTTCACTTTCTGTTGTAAAATTGAAAAAAAAAAACTACATTTCTCTATATATTTTTTTCCAAATTTATTGTTCTACATGTCTTTGATAAAAAAAAAATGCAAAAAGTGTATATTTATTGGTTTATTTATTCGGTTCCTTTGCGCGCCTAGGCTGCAAAAAAGTGTCACTCATGTGGTATCGCCGTACTCAGGAGAAGTAGGGCAATGTGTTTTGAGGTGTGTTTTTACATATACCCATGCTGGGTAAGAGAAATATCTCTGTAAATTGACAACTTTGTATAAATTTTTTTTTTTAAATTGTCGTTTACAGCAAATTTCTCACACAAAGTATGGGTATATATAAAAAATACACCCCAAAACACATTGCTCTACTTCTCCTGAGTACGGCCATACCACATGAGTGATAGCCAAGATGCGCAAAGGGGCCCTAATTCCAATGAGTACCATTAGGATTTCACCCTGGCATTTTTACGCATTTGAATTCTCACCCTTTAGGGCCCCTAAAATGCCAGGGCAGTATAAATACCCCACATGTGACCCCATTTTGGAAAGAAGACACCCCAAGGTATTCCGTGAGGGGCATTGCGAGTTCACAGAAAGTTTTTTTTTTGTGGCACAAGTTAGCAGAAATTGATATAATTTTTATTTTTTTTATTTTTACAAAGTCTCATGTTCCACTAACTTGTGACAAAATATAAAATTTTACATGAACTCACCATACCCCTCATGGAATACCTTGGGGTGTCTTCTTTCCAAAATGGGGTCACTTGTGGGGTGTTTGTACTGCCCTAGCATTTGAGGGTCTCCGCAATCATTACCTGTATGGCCAGCATTAGGAGTTTCTGCTATTCTCCTTATATTGAGCATACGGGTAATGAGATTTTTTTTTTCCGTTCAGCCTCTGGGCTGAAAAAAAAATGAATGGCACAGATTTCTTCATTCGCATCCATCAATGTGGATGAAAAAATTTCTGCCAAAATCAATGACTGCGGTGCGGTGGGCTGGGTGCTAACTACCTAACAAGTAGCTAACTAACTGGTGGTGATAAGGGACCTTTATGCCCCATTCACACGTCCGCAATTCTGTTTGCGGAACGGAATTGCGGACCCATTCATTTCTATTGGGACAGACTTTGTCCCGCTCGGATCTGGAATTGCGGATCCGCACTATATAAATATAGAACATGTCCTATTCTTGTCCGCAATTGCAGACAAGAAAAAGGCATTTTCTATATAGTTCTGGCAATGTGCGGATCTGCAAAATGCGGAAAGCACATTGCCGGTGTCCGTGTTTTGCGGATCCGCAGATCCGTGGTTCCGCAAAACACACATGGACATGTCAATGGAGACCTACAGGGGGGTGATCAGTGACGGGGGGTGATCAGGGAGTCTATATGGAGTGATCAGGGGTTAACAAGGGGTTAATAAGTGACTGGGGGGGGGTGTAGTGTGGTGCTTGGTGCTACTTTACATAGTTACCTGGTCCTTTGGTGGTCTATCCCAGCAAATGGGACCATCAGGGGACCAGATAGCAGGTATATCAGACGCTGTTAATAAAACAGCGTCTCATATACCTCTATGATGCGATTTATTTAACTTCTACAGCCTGCCAGCGATTGATCATCGCTGGCAGGCTGCTGCAGTATAACTGCCGAGCCGCGCACTGCTGTGAACGTGGGCGCGTTCACAGCAAATCTCGCGTCTCGCGAGATGACACACGGATGCATCCGGCCAGAACAACAGGACCGCCCGCCGGATGCATCCATGCGTTAGGCGGTCCTGTACTGGTTAAGGAGGTCCTGCTAGAGGCAGGTCTGTTTCAGTAACTACTTGCCTTACCCAAGCAATAACAATTCTGGAGAATCTTTCATATAACACCATGTTGCGCCATTTTTTTTACTGGACATTGATGAATTAACCCCTTACTGACACATGACGTAATAGTATCGACCGGCTCCATAAATATATCATATAACATACCCCGTCAGATAAACACCATAAAAAATAAATAAAAACTGTGTCAAAAAAAGCTATTTTTGTCACCTTACATCACAAAAAGTGCAACACCTAGCGATCAAAAAGGTTTCCCCCCAAATGGTACAAATAAAATGGTCATCTCATCCCAAAAAAATGAGCCCCTATATAAGACAGTCGCCAACAAAAAAAAAAAATTAAAAATATATAGAATATGGAGACAATAAAACATATTTTTTTGTTTTAAAAATGCTATTATTGTGTTAACATGAAATAAATAAAAAAGTAGACACATTAGGTATTGTCGCATCCGTAAGAGCCTGATCTATAAAAATATCATATGATCTAACCCCTCAGGTAAACACTAGTGATGAGCGAGCATGCTCGGCCGAGTATTGGTTCAGCTCGAGCATCGATATGCTCGGTAGTGTTGATCACGAATATTCGATTTGCGAATTTCAATCGTGAATATCGGCATTTCGAGAATTCGCAAATATTAAGGATATCTCAAAATATATTCGTAATCGCGAATATTCGTTCTTTTTTTAAATGCCAGTCTATGTGAATTTTTATGCACATTTTATGCAAATTTTTTTATGCAAATTTTTGCTATCAAGAAAATAATGCCTGAAGATCAGGAATTCACGACGAATATTCGCCCAAATATTCGCGAACTATCGCAAATTCGAATATTGCCCCTGCCGCTCATCACTAATGCTCGGCGCTCGGCTTTACTCGGCCGAGCACTGTGTGTGTTCGTCGCATTGTTCAAGTCTCCACCCCGCACATTTGGCACCTTCTAAGCAGCCAATCAAGGTCAAGGTAAATAATTTCCCCTCAGTGTTAGGTCATAGCCATGTTATCTGTAAGCCTTCCATTGATTGGCAGTCCGGAACACGTGATACCATTTCATATAGGAGCTGAGGTCCGGCACTTGGCTCATTCAGCGTCAGGGAGAGCAGACAGTAGGCAGGGACATATAGCGTTTTGCTCTAAACTTACTGATTTTACTCCAAAAACCTTAATGAAAGACCTAACGGTCAACAGGGCTACAGTGTGTGTTTGACAGCAGTGCAGCACCTTTTTTTTTTAAGAAGGGGTTTGCTTCAGCACTATCAGGGACAGGCGTTACCAGGAAGGAACAGATAGTGCAGGGCTTAAAAAACACTTTTTAAAGTACCCAAACTTCTAAAAGACAGAAAGATTTCAGATTAGTGACATCTACAATACTCCATCATAAAGCAGTGTGTTGGGCAGACATTATAAAAGGGGCTTATTCACTACAGTGTGCCTGGTACTGAGATATTCACTGTGCCATCATAAAGCAGTGTGTTGAGCAGACATTTAAAAAAGGGGCTTATTCACTATGGTGTGCCTGGTACTGAGATATACACTGCATAATCATAAAGCAGTGTGATGGGCAGATATTATAAAAAGGGGATTATTCACTATGGTGTGCCTGGTACTGAGATATACACTGCACCATCAGAGAAATAATTTTTTCTGGGGAAATAACCTAACGTTTGCAACATCTGTGTGTGCGTTCAATCAGCAACCATTATATTAATTACTCCAGCAGAGAGTGATTTATATTTTGGCCATAGTAAACTAGTTTTGGGCACATACATGTGTGCATTTTGGCCACAACCGTATATACAGTATTCCAGCAGAGAATACATTTATTTGGGATAAATTTGTATCCAATATAGAACTACATCCAAATACAGTGTGTATATAAAAATTTACATTCTTTTGGGCCTAGTGTAGTGGCTAAAATCTGTATTTTTCTGTATCCAGTACCTTACTGTATGTCAATACAGTGTGTATCATAAAAATTACATTATCTTGGGCATAGTGTAGTGGCCTAAATTCTGTTTCTTTTTGTATCCAGTACCGAACTGCATCTCAATACAGTGTGTATCATAAAAATTACATTCTCTTAAGCCTAGTGTAGTGGCTAAAATCTGTATTTTTATGTTTCCAGTAACTTACTGCATGTCAATATAGTGTGTATCGTAAAAACTACTTTCTCTCAGGCCTAGTGTAGTGGCCAAAATCTGTATTTTTCTGTATCCAGTACCTTACTACTGTCAATATAGTGTGTATCGTAAAAATTACTTTCTCTCGGGCCTAGTGAGGTGGCAAAGATCTGTATTTTTTTGTATCAAGTACCTTACTGCACCACAGTACAGTGTGTATTGTAAAAATTGAATTCTCTCAGACCTAGTGTAGTGGCCAAAATCTGCATTTTTCTGTATCCAGTACTGTCCTGCATCAGAAAACTGTGTCTTTAGTGGACAGTAAAATAATCTGACAGACAAAACCATTAATTTGAAGAAGGTGAGCACAAAGTACCGGGGAAGTGGGCGTGATGCTAATGGTGCAAGCAGAGGCCGTGGCCCTGGGTGTGATGCTGATGGTGCAAGCAGAGGCCATGGCCCTGGGTGTGATGCTGATGGTGCAAGCAGAGGCCATGGCCCTGGGCGCAATGAAACTGTGCCTGCTGCCAGAGCACCAGAAAAAAACAAAAAAATCCACCTTACCCAGCTTCATGTCCAAGTCGGACCAGTGCGAAAAGGTGGTCGGTTGGAAAGCAGAAAATAATGCTTCCAGTCGGTTTAACACCACCCTCTCTTCCACTAAGTCTAGTCTCTGTAACCAAGAGTCTGGTCAATCGAATCCTCACTCTGATCCTCTTTCCTCCCACCATGTCGTGTCTGGCCAAACAAATGATCCCACACTCGGATATTCACATGACCTCTTTTTATGGCCAGTTCTTGGTTTGGCTCTCTCGACAAGCACGATTGAAAAGGTACCTGAGATATTGTGCCCTGATTCCCAACCTCTTGAGCCTTTACAGTCTCAAGAAGATGACGATGGTAAATGGCAAATATTCGTTCACGAGGTGGATGATGATGAGACAAAGTTGTCAATGACTGAGGTTGTGGTTAGGTCAAGTCAGGAGGATGAGCAAAGTGAGGAAGTGGAAGAGGAGGTGGTGGTCGATGAGGTCACTGACCCAACATGGGAAGGTGAAAAGCCGAGCGAGGACAGCAGTACAGAGGGGGAGGGATCAGCAGCACCACAACAGTCTGGAAGAGGCAGTGGGGTTGCAAAAGGGAGACATCGGCCCACGCCAAACAGGCCCGCAACCATTACACCGAGCTTTCCCATACATAAATCTACCTTGCCAAGGGGGAGGTGTTCCGCAGTATGGGGCTTTTTTGAGGGAAGCGCAGATGACAAAAGAGTGGTGGTTTGCAACCTGTGCCATACCAAAATGAATATGCAAAATAAATGTCGAGCCCCAGTTATGGGTCTACAACACAATGAAAACCAGATATCCCTCAAAGGAAGGAAAACCAAGCAAAGGGGTGTCTCCATTACAGAGATCACCAAATCCACCATATTAAGTGGCCCCTATGTCAAGATCCCGCTTTTTTACAAGCTTTAAGGATGTGACAGGGAAAACCTAAGCTAGGTATCCATCCACAGACAGCTGTTTCGGGGTGTTGCCCCTCATCAGTGTGGAGTAGGATTCTGGCTAACCGGGAGCAATGCCTCGGAGACTACTCAAACACAACAATAGCTGATCTCAGGGAGACCAGCTATAAAAAACACCGCGGAGCCTCACTTAAGAGTCTCAACACAGCAATCCGAAGTGCAAAGTTGACGAAATATTAGAATTATTAGAATATTAGTTTCATATTCGTCTAAATCGAATATTCATCATTATTCTAGTTATTGCGATTAATATGCGATTTAAATAATCACGTATTGCGATTGTAACTTAAGGCTACTTTCCTATTGGTTTCATATCTAGAATTATAGCGAAGATGACGAATATGACGAATGTATTCGTCATATTCCTCAAAACGAAGATAACAAAGTATTCTCCATCTTCGTTTTAGCAACCTATTCGTCAACTTCGCTAATTCTAGCAATCAAATAGGAGGGTTGACTATAGAAACAGCTGTGTTTAATTCGCTATGCGACTATATTACTTTGCTTTTTAAATAAATAGAGTAATTATATTACTTAATAATTATTATAATTATTCTATTTATTAAAAAAATATATATATATAAACGCATAGCAAATTAAACACAGCTGTCTCTATAGTCAACCTTCCTATTTGATTGCTAGAATTAGCGAAGTTGACGAATAGGTAGCTAAAACGAAGATGGAGAATACTTCGTTATCTTCATTTTCAGGAATATGACGAATACATTCGTCATATTCGCTAATTCTACCAAGCCAACCATACATGGGAACGTCTCCATACTAAAATGTACTGTAGGATTTGAGAATTTCGTTGAAATCGCAATGCAATTAATATAACTTGAATTAATCGCATTGCGATTTCTACTTAGACCTGGTTTCCTATGGTTGGCTTGGTAGAATTAGCGAATATGACGAATGTATTCGTCATATTCCTCAAAACGAAGATAACGAAGTATTCTCCATCTTCGTTTTAGCAACCATAGTAAACCATGTCTGTTGAAATCGCAATGCCATTAATTCAAGTTATATTAATCGCATTGCGTGTACAACTACGAGCTGGGTTTATAATGGGTCAGCTTGCTAGAATTAACGAAGTTAACGAATATGGAATATAGCAGTGCTAATTGAAATCGCAATGCGATTAATATAACTTGGAGTAATCGCATTGCGATTTCTACTTAGCACTGCTGCTATATTCCATATTCGTTAATTCTAGCCTAATATGTAAGATAACAGTGCACTGCTAAGTTGAAATCGCAATGCGATTAATATAACTTGAATTATTCGCATTGCGATTTCAACGTAATTATCAAATCCGACAGTACATTTTAGTATAGGGAGACGTTCCCATGGTGATGGGGACGCACCATGAGCACGGAAGTCGGCAGAAGCGGCAACGGGCACTGACTGGAGCAGCCAGGAAGCCAGGAATCCTCAGGACAGGTAAGAACTACTTTTGGGAAGTGGGAAAGAAAAAAAAAAAAAACTAAAAAAAAAAAAAACGAATATTCGAAATAGCGAATTTATAGCGTTATATTCAAAATATTCGCGAATTAACGAAGTGCCGATATTCGCTAAAAAAATTTGCTATTCGAATATTCGCGCTCAACACTACTGGTGGCCAGGGATGCTACATTTCCCTGACCTCACACTGGGTGAATGTTGTGGAGGCTGAGAGTGAGTCGTACCCTGGGATGGCACAGGTTTTACCCACGCCTAGGATTGCGGGTCCTACATCCATCAGGGTCTCCGCCAGCAGCCATGTTACTGGCTCCAACCCCCACTTCTCCTCCTCCGCCGCCTCCTCCTCCACTTCCACCTCCAACTGCAGTCAGCCATCAGTCGCTAGCTGGAAGCAGTGTAGCACTGCTGTGATTAAGCGTCAACAGGCCATGCTGAAGGTGATCTGCTTAGGGGACAAACAGCACACCGCCGCAGAGCTTTGGCTGGGTATAAGGGACCAGACCAAGCTGTGGCTCTCGCCACTCAACATACAACCAGGCATGGTTATGTCTGACAATGGCCCGTAACTTGGTGGCGGCTTTGGAGCTCGGCAACCTAACACATCCAATGCATAGCTCACGTCTTAAACTTAGTGGTTCAGCGGTTTATATCAAAACCTACCCCAATTTTCAGGGGCTACTAGTGAAGGCGCGGCGCTAGTGTACCCATTTCCAAAAGTCGTCCACAGCTTCAGCCGTTCTGTCAACGCTGCACCACGCAGTGGAACTCTACGTTCTACATGTTGGCCAGGCTTTGTTTTGAGCAGCAGAGGGCAGTTGTGGAATACCAGCTGCAACATGGTCGTCACCTTTCCAGTCAACTGCCACTATTCACAAGTGAGGAGTGGGCATTGATGAAAACTTTGATGAATTCACAGATAGTTAATGGCGATAAGGCTATTATCAGTGTAACCATCCCACTGCTGTGTCTACTCAAACGATCGCTGCTCACAATTAAGGAAAATGCTTTGAATGTGACAGACGAGGTAACAGGGGAAGAAAATGACGTCTTCTCAGAGCGATTTGGGCCGTGAAGAGGAGGAGGAGGAGCTGGAGACACTTGCCTCTGCTACAGAGGCTAGTACCCATGGAAATTTAATTCCATCTGTTCAGTTTGGATAGGCAGAAGAGGAGGAAGAGGTGGAGGATGAGGGTATTAAGAGTCATCCTGAAGTTGAGATCAGCATCTTGCCTGTTGGTACTCTGGCACACATGGCTGACTTCATGTTAGGCTGCCTTTTCCAAGACCCTCGCGTTATACTTTTTTAGGTAACACAGATTACTGGGTGTTCACCCTTCTTGACCCCCGCTACAAAGAGAACTTCTCATCTCTCTTTCCTGTGGTGGAGCAGACTAGTAAAACAGTGTAATACCAGAAGGTACTTGTTGACAGATTGCTCCAAAACTTTCCATCTGACAATGCGGCCGCCAGAGTCCATACTTCCTTAAGCAACGGAGGAAGGGAAACAAGAGGAACACAAAGCAGTACCAACAGAGGAAGGGCAACACTTTTCAAAGCATTGGACACTTTTATGACACCGCACCAGCAACCTCACCCTGAAGCGCGGCCTAGTGCTACAAGAAGGGAAAAGTTTTGGAAGATGGTGAAGGAATACATTGCAGACCGTGTCAGCATCCTAAATGACCCCTTAGTGCCTTACAACTACTGGAAGTCCAAGCTGGACACGTGGCACGAACTTGGGCTCTACGTCTAGGAGGTGCTGACCTGCCCTGCCTCAGCGTATTGTCTGAGCGTGTATTTAGTGCTGCTGGTGGCATTATAACAGATAAGCGTATCCGCTTGTCCACTGACAATGCTGACAGGTTGACTCAGATAAAAATGAACAAGGCCTGGATTGCCCCTGACCTGTGCACTTCACCAGAGGAAAGCTGAGCTAATGAGGAACAAAAACGCAATTTAAATGTATGCTTTATAATGTACTCAATCCACAAGATTCAGATGCACCATTTTCACCGCAAAAAGGGAATATGTTTCAATTTTGTTTTTTCATCTGCCTCCTCTTCCATACAGAATATACATGCCCTCACTACAATGTTTTGTAGGGTTTGCTCAGCTTCAGGCCCTCACCTCTAATGATTTATAAGATCTGCTCACCTTTAGGCCATCACTGCAATGTTTTATGGGCTTCGCTCACCTTCAGGCCCTCACCTCCAATGTTTTATAGAGTCTGCTCACCTGTAGGCTATTACTGAAATGTTTTATGGGGTTCGCTCACCTTCAGGCCCTCATCTCCAATGCTTTTTACAGCCTGCTCACCTGTAGGCCATTGCTGCAATATTTTATGGGGTTTGATCACCTACAGGCCCTCACCTCCAATGTTTCATACAGTCTGTTCGCTTGTAGGCCATTACTGCAATGTTTTATGGGGTTCCCTCACCTTCAGGCCCTCACCTATAATGTTTTATACGGTCTGCTCACCTGTAGGCCATTACTGCAATGTTTTCTGGAGTTCGGTTTCCTTCAGGCCCTCACCTCCAATGTTTATATGATCTGCTCACCTTCATGCCCTCACCTCTAATGTGTTATACGGTCTGCTCACCTGTAGGCCATTACTGCAATGTTTTCTGGAGTTCGATTTCCTTCAGGCCCTCACCTCCAATGTTTATATGATCTGCTCACCTTCATGCCCTCACCTCTAATGTTTTATACGAACGCGCTGTAAAACACCCTACGCCCAAAGAAGTACAACGTGCGTTTCCTATTTCCAAAAACGCGCTGTAATACATGCGACAAAAACGCGTGTAAAACGCGTGTATCAAATGCGCTCAAGTGTGAACCCAGCCTGAGGGAACATCAGCCTTATATACCGGTTCCATGGGTGTAGCAGAGAGGCCACACCCATGGAGCAGACAGAGAGGTGTAACTCCTGATAGGGACATAGGGGAGTTAACCCATACAGAATCACAACGAACCCACAGAAACGAAACTGCAGCGAGGAGCTGCCGTACGAGAATGGACAGAAAGTCACTGCCAGAGATAGCGGCTGTGACACCCAGCCTTAGAGCAGACCCCCCAGCCTCAGATCAGACCCCTTATAGCCCCCCAGCCTCAGATCAGCCCCTATCAGACCCCCAGCCTCAGATAAAACCCCTCAGCCTTAGATCAAACCCCCAATAGGCCCCCCAGCCTCATATCAGACTCCTATCAGACACCCAGCCTCAGATCAGACCCCATCAGACCTCCCAGCCTCAGATCAGACCCTCCAGCCTCAGA
Organism: Bufotes viridis; assembly: GCA_033119425.1. Taxonomy (NCBI): domain Eukaryota; kingdom Metazoa; phylum Chordata; class Amphibia; order Anura; family Bufonidae; genus Bufotes; species Bufotes viridis. The sequence goes on from CM065596.1 coordinate 70,467,333, forward strand.
TAAACTACCCCAGCCTCAGATCAGATCAGGCCCTTATCAGTCCCCCAGCTCATTTCAGACCCCTCCAGCCTCAGCTCAGCCCTATCCCGTCCCGACCCCTTAGCCTTAGATCAGACCTCCATCATACCCTCCCCCCCCCCTCAGATCAGCCCCAATCAGACCTCAGATCTGACATTTAAAGTGAATAAAAAAATAAACTTACCTCTCAGATTTACTTACCCTCCCTTCCTGCAATGCTGTACTGTCACCTGACAGCGCACAGTGTCAGGTCTTAGTGATGTGTACTTGCACTACGTCCTGACACTGTACGTGTCAGGGCCGGCTGCTGTGCTTTTGCACCCTGATCCCTCTTTTGCTGTGCGGCTGGCACTGCTTGACCACCACCACTTCTCTGAACTGCAGACATCACTCAGATGACCTTGATTGAATGTGGGGTCTGTGACCTCATCATCCTCCACATTATCTTCCTCCCACTTCTCACCCCTGACCTTCATGCCGGTCTGCACACTGTAGAAATCCGCAGCAGTTGGCACCTGTGTTTCTTCATCATCAGAGACGTGCTGCAGTGGTCTTCCCATGTCCTCATCCTCAAACACAAATGGTTGGGCATTAGTGAACTCAATCTATTACACTTCTGGCGCAGGGCTAGGTGGATGGCCCACGGAGCCCCCACCAGCAGAGTTAACAAAAAGCATAAGTGACTGTTGCATGACTTGGGGCTCAGACTGCTTGGCTGATTTGCAAAGGGGTGAGGACATATGCCTATGGGCCACGGGTGCCACCATGAACACCAGCAGCACCACGACCATGGCCATGTCCCTTATTTAATGGTCTTCTTAGTCTTTGAGGTCACTCACAAAATTGACAGACGGGGAACTTTTGTATTTCCGTATCATGGATGCAAAGAAGGTGTATCTCGCCCCCTAAAATGGGTTTATGTCACCCACAGAATTAACAGACAGATTAATAGCCTAACACTGTCCCTCACTCGAGCCTGTCCCTACACTAGTTAGAGCTGAATGGTGGCACCACACGTGATCTGGCATTCACTGTATACAGGCTGTGTCACGTGTTGCGCCAGCCAATCACAGCCATGCCATTACTAGATAGCACTGTGATGGCTTCCAAGTGCCTACAGCCAGTGGCGTGCCCAGGGGGGGGGCGGTTCACCCCGGTTGCCGGCTGTCAGGGGGGTGCCAGGGAGAGGGACTGACAGGGGGGAACGGGGAAGCGCTCAGCGCTCCCTCCTGTCATTCCCTTGTAGCGTGACCGAGCTCTGTCAGGTCCGGGTACAGAGAGCATCTGTCTCCTGTACCCGGCCGGACTGACAGGAAGTGCGCACACAGCTTGCGCTTCCAGTGAGTCAGCCCGGGTACCGGAGACAAAAGCTCTTGTACCCGCCGCAATGCTCGGCCACGCTACAGCAAAGGTAGGGAGGGGAGGGTGGATCAGAAAGAACATGACAAGAGGGGGGTCAGAAAGAACATGACAAGAGGGGGTCAGAAAGAACATGACAAGAGGGGGTCAGAAAGAACATGACAAGAGGGGGGTCAGAAAAACATGACAAGATTGGGGGGAGGGTGATCAAAATGGGGGATCAGAAAAACATGACAAGATGGGGGAGGGGTGATCAAAATGGGGGATCAGAAAAAGCATGACAATATGGGGGAGTATGACAAATTACTATGTGGGGGCACTACTGTGTGGTTGGGGGTGTGGGGGACACAACTGTGTGGGGGCAATGTGGCGGACACTACTGTGGGGGCAGTATGGGGGACACTACTGTGTGGGGGACACTACTGTGTGGGGACAGTGTGGGGACACTACTGTGTGGGGGAAGTGTGGCGACACTATTGTGTGGGGGCAGTGTGGGGACACTACTGAGTGTGGGGGACAGTGTGGCGGACACTACTGTGTGGGGGCAGTGTGGGGACACTACTGTGTGGGGGCAGTGTGGGGACACTACTGTGTGGGGGCAGTGTGGGGGACACTACTGTGTGTGGGGGCAGTGTGGCGGACACTACTGTGTGGGGGCAGTCAGGGGACACTACTGTGCGTGGGCAGTGTGGGGGACACTACTGTGTGGGGGCAGTGTGGGGACACTACTGTGTGTGGGGGCAGTGTGGGGACACTACTGTGTGGGGGCAGTGTGGGGACACTACTGTGTGGGGGCAGTGTGGGGACACTACTGTGTGTGGGGGCAGTGTGGCGGACACTACTGTGTGGGGGCAGTGTGGGGACACTACTGTGTGGGGGCACTACTGTGTGTGGGGGCACTACTGTGTGGGGGCAGTGTGGGGGACACTACTGTGTGGGGGCAGTGGGGGACACTATTGTGTGGGGGCAGTGTGGGGACACTACTGTGTGAGGAACAGTGTGGCGGACACTGCTGTGTGGGGGCACTACTGTGTTGGGGACACTAGTGTGTGTGGGAAATTACTATATGGGGGCAGCGTGAGAGGCGTTGCTATTGGGGAGGCATTGTAGGGGCAATTCTATTATTTCTGGGGATAATAATAGGGTATTATTATTACTGGGGGCACTCTAGGAGACATTATAACCTCTGTAGACACTATAGGGACATTTGGGGTCATTTATCAACCTGGTGTACAGTAGAACTGGCTTAGTTGCCCCAGCAGCCAATCAGATTCCACCTTTCATATTTGACAGCTCTTTAGGAAATCCAGTTCTACTTTACACCAATTTGATAAATGACCCCAATTATGTCTATTAGGAGGTTGATGGGTATATCTGAGAAATCTAACGTGTCTGTGTTACTAACTCTGCAGAGACGAAATGCGACTGAAATAATGTGTCTTGGCGGTCTGGGTCTAACGAAGGAGAAGAGGAAAGAAAAGGGGTCTACATGACAGGAGATGTCCCTGATGTAAGAGGTATGTGCCCAAGTAATGGGGGGGGGGGTGCCAGAGAAAGGACCCGCCCCGGGTGCCAAAAACCCTGGGCACGCCACTGCCTACAGCTCAAAAGATTGTTGATATGCTGTGCTGCAGCCTTTCAACAAACTTTATTTAGCATCCAAACACCGAACCTGAACAGGGACTTCTGCGACAAAGTCTGTGTTCCGGTTCAGGTACTCTCGATGCTCGGAACGAATCCAAACTTTACATTTCGGATTCGCACATCCCTAATAACAAAGTAAACATATCTCATTCCAACACAAACTAGATCAACTAGGTGTGGTAAATGGCATGATAAAGTTCCCTCGATAGTTTGTGTCTGTTTTTTTTACTTCTAAAAATGTCATAAATTTCGTGCACTTTTACACATGTTTTGGGTTTCTTAATTCATTCTTTCTCTTACATTTGGCATTATTTCAGGTGTTTTTCAAGTACTATAGAAAAGCCTGCGAGAAAACAGCTGAAAAATACACCACACCTAGAACATTTTTTTTCAAGGGTACCATGGACCTGAAAAACTCACAAAAAAACATCACTTTTGGTAATCACTGGACTTTTGTTTTTATATTGAAAAAAATAAAAACTACAAAAAGGGCACAAAACAACACTTTTGTAGTTTTCTTTTATATATAAAGCATTTATTTATTTAGCAGTAAAGCACTGGCAAGTACTGATCTTCTCACACACTCCTTCCACTCCCAGGTTAAAAACTTTAAAAAAAAAGAAAAAAAATCTGCTGTCTACATTCTTTTTGCCGTATATTAGGCCTCATGCACACAAGCATGTTGGTTCTATTTTTGCATTGAGTTTGGATGAATTTCTCAATGAATTGGTTTTATGCCACTAAAAATGCTTGAAAATCATGACAAAACCTGCTGTAAACCTGCTACAACTGATATACAGTATGTGAATGCAGCCTTTCATATATTCAAAGAGCATCTGTCAGCATGACCAAACCTAGGAAACCAAACATACTGTCTGGTAGGGTTGATAATCCTGTCATTTTGCAGAAATGTGTACTTTATTTTTTGTTCATGAGGTGCTCACTACTGATGAGCGGCAGGGGCAATATTCGAATTCGTGATATTTCGCGTATATTCGTTCGAATATTCATCATGTATTCGCGAATATTCGCATCCGAGATTATTCTCTTGATTGCAAAAAATCCGCAATGTAAAAATCGCATAATGCAAATTAGTAACGCGAAATACAGGCGTGGGTCAATTTGGCTACATTTTTCAAGCTGCTAGAAGTTTCCTGAGTTTATCCTGACTGAATTAGAATATTCTTCATTATTTAATTTATTTCATCTTATGCGAAAAATTGGCAATGTAATATGCACGTTAATCGAGTAAGGACGGGTTATAGACAACTGTCCTGTTGGGTTGGCTTGCTAGAATTCAAAAATATGTAGAATATAGTGTAATATATATATTTTTTTCATCTGAACCCATTACATTTACTACTCTAATGGGTTCAGATGATTTTAAAAACCTTATGCAAAGTAAGTGGTTCCCAGCCGCCACTACTTTTCCAGGCAGGCAATCCCTGCCCTGCATGAACAAGTGCGGACAAAATCAGGTGTGCGCCGTGCAGCGCCATCAGTGGCAAGATCCACATAAACACCAATATGTGGACCAGTAAGCACGAGCAGTGACATTATATATATATATTTGTGGTCACGGCGACGGCCCGCGAGAGAGGCGGGGGCGTGACTGGGTCATGCATGACTTTGACGCTGGCTGGAGGGTGCCTGTAGCCAGGTACGCGGGTAGGCCTAAAAGAGGGCATACCCTAGGAGGAGCAGAAGACAAGGGGAGGGTGGGTGGGGTTATCCAGCCGCACGTCAGAGGGGTGCCTGACACTGCAGGCTATAAAGGGCCTAAGCCCCTCCCACAAATACAGGCTATCTAGATAGCCTTCCCCATTTGTGGTCACGGCGACGGCCCTCGAGAGAGGCGGGGGCGTGACTGGGTCATGCATGACTTTGACGCTGGCTGGAGGGTGCCTGTAGCCAGGTACGCGGGTAGGCCTAAAAGAGGGCATAAAGAAGACCAAGACATGTTGCAAAACATTTATTAAACATCACAGGGCTAGTGAACGGAAGGCCGCACGGACTTCTGACTGAGGATTCGGTATATATCTGGAAAAACACGAGGATCTCCATCGACCCATATGCCTAATGACATGAGGGGAAACCTGGTGAGTAGAGGCGGCCGAGGCGGCACCAATGCGGAAGGAGTGGCCGGATATTGACCTTGGATCGTAACCTACCCCTGACGCCAGAGAACAGATATAGGAAATGAACTGGGAAGTGGACAGCGGCTTTCCCCTGAGGGGAAGCAGCGGACTGGTAGGCGGTGAGGTCTGGAGGCACAAAGCCAGCTGCCTGAGGACGAACACCGGACACCACTCGTTGTGTGATGGATAAAACCGTATCTCCGTCGGCGGCCCTGTCTGGGTGGTTTTGGTGGCCGGTATGGAGAGGATGAAATGGTCGAGGTGCCATACAAATTGCTGTTTCTGGAGGTGCCGGCTACCCGAGGAGGCCACAGTAAACTCCCCGGGCCTGAGGAACCCGTAAAAGCCCAAGTACATCGCCGCCTTGACCACCGTGCTGACCAAGGGCCCAAAAGGATCACCGTCAAGGGCTAAAGACAGTTTCCTAAAGAGCTCCCCTGAAAACGGCTGCCTACCCGGGGGGCTACCCTTGCTGAATTTTTCAATGCCTCTAAAAGTAGCCTTGACTGCCTGGGCCTTGAACACGGACCCACGTGCTAGGTCGTTGACCGTAAGAAAGTGTTGCACCCCGGCTAAGTACAGGCGGATGGTATTAGCGGACAGGCCCAGATTGGCGTGGCAGTGCGCCATGAAGGCTGTAATGTAGGAACTGTCGTCCGTTCCCCCCTGCGGGTGTGATACTGTGAATTTCCGGTACAACCTCCAACCCGTCTGATAGTTCCTCGCAGTGTTAGAGGAAAGGCTCCCGTGCATCAGAACCTTGGCTGTGGCAAGCAGGGATGTCAGTCCAGGGTCAGGCTGCTGAAGGCTGGGACGGGAGCCCGGATGGGTCTGCCCCTGGCGAGACCTGAAAAAGAGCCGGAAATTAAAGCGGGAAAGGGCGTCTGCAGCGACATTCCTAGAACCCTGGATGTGGGAGCACTCAATGCGGAAGTTGTGGACCATAGAGAGCCAAACCAACCTGCGCAGCAAAGACATCATTTTTGAGACCTGGCACGGCCCTTGTGAATGATATCCACCAGGTCCTTACTGTCCGTGACAAACATGACCCTGGAGTTCGACCACTGCCCGCCCCACACCAGAGCCGCTGCCACCAACGGGTACAACTCTAACAGGGGAGAAGACCTCAGCGTTTCAGAGTCTAACGCTACCTGAGGCGGCCACGAACCTGCCAGCCAATGGTTCCCAAAAATTGCTGCAAAGCCACCTGACGCAGCCGCATCCGAATAAACTGTGGCGGAAGCCGGACCCCAGGGAGACACAAAAAGGCTGACGCCGTTCCATGCAGACAGGAACGCGTACCACATGGATAAATCTGCCATGGCCTGACTGTCCAAGCGGATGATGCTGTCCTGCTCCGGGGCCGACGGAAGGAGGAGAAGCAAACGTGACATGAAAGCTCTCCCCTGGGGCATAACCCTCACGGCAAAATTGAGTCTGCCTAACAGCGACTGGAGATCCAACTTGGACAGACAGACCGACGACAAAGCTCTTGCTAGCTCGAAGCGGATTCGCTCAAGTTTATCTGCAGGAAGCCTGGCCTCCAATCTGTCAGAGTCGAGAATGATGCCCAGGAACGTGATGCATTTGGCTGGACCTACCGTTTTGGCCTGGGCCACAGGAACCTGAAGGGCTGAAAAAATACTAAGCAGAGTGGCCAACCCAGATGGCCGGCCAGAGAGGTTCTCCACGAGGAGGAAATCGTCCAGATAGTGCACACTCATAGGGGACCCCCCGTGTTTGATCAGGATCCACTGCAGAGCCTGCGCAAACCTGTCGAACAATAAAGGGCTGCTCTTGGACCCAAACGTAAGGCGAATGGCAAAGTAGAACTTGCCGGCCCACTTAATACCATAGTATTGCCAAAGCTGCGGGAGGACGGGAAGGAGTTTGAACGCGTCCGCGATGTCAGCCTTTGACAGCCACGCCCCCCTGCCGGCCTTCAATATAAACCGGATGGCATCATCGACAGAGGAATACTTCATCCCGAATTCCTCCGAAGGAATAAGGGATAACCGAATCATGAGGAGCGGACAGATAGTAAACTAATCTTTTTTTAATGGAATCCTTTTTGACGACTAAGCCAATGGGACTGATCCTCCAGTGAACAAAGGGAATTGAAGAAAAAGGCCCGATCATGAAACCCTTCTCCAGCTCCACATCGATCAACTCCTGGACCACTGCCGGATCTTTCTTTGCAGAAAGCAGATTATCACACTCCCAGTTGGATTGGGGGAGAGCCACCAACCCAGTGTGGAAACCATACGTGAACCCCGCCACCAATTCGTGCACAAACCACCTGTCATGATGCTCCGCCAGGAGTGTGCTGAGCAACTCGACGTTAATGTCGGCTAGTCATGCCTGTGGACTAGACTTCTTCGAGCAGGAAGATTTGGGGTGAGCTCTAAAACACACGATGCAAATATGTAGTGCCCTGCAACCGCTGAACATGCAATGACCATAGTTGAAGTTATTGCATATTTGGCTTCTCCCTAGGAACACTATCGGTCTGCCGAACTTATCAACGGAGGCGGTGCCCCTGGGAACCCCGGATGTGCCAGGAAGGGCCCCAACTGGAGATGGACCTGCTGAATTGGGGCACCACTCTGTGGCATGAAAAATGGATTGGCATGAATTGCAGACGGGAGCTCTGAGCCCCGCGAAGTGTCTGCAAAACAGCTGCATGTCTAAACTGGCCCAACTTGTTGTAACCTGAAATTGTGACAGGGCGGCCGCTGTCTTGGCCGCGAATGAACGATGATAATCGTAGAACGCACTGCCCCCATATTTGTGACCAAGATCAGTGATCCTGAAGAGGTAAGTGTCCAGTTCCTCCCTCCTTTCTGGCTGCGCGGAACACACTACCTCCCTATAGAGGCTGAACGCCAGGACAAATTCCGGGATCGACAGCTTCCGGTTGAGTCGAGCATCCTTCGCTCTGAGGACCACGGGCACCTCACCGCAATCAATGGTCTTGACATCATTCACGTCGTGAGAAGCGATGAGGATGGACGCCAAATTCACCTCCTTCCCTGCCAGAATATCCTTCCGGATATTCTCCGGGATGAAATGAGCAGGGGCGATGACAGGGGCCGGCAGAGACATACCTGGGGACTCAGCGTGACATGAGGGGGCCGGAGCCACCGGGATCACCGCGGGAGGGGTAGGGATTGCCCTAGACTCAAGGTCCAGCATCCTGGCCTGGATACCGGCTACCGAGGACACCAGGGTTTCCATAGTGGCATGCAACTGTGCCAGCGAGGTCTGAAGCGACGCTGACTCGACCTGCGCACCGGAACGTCCTGGACCCGACATCAGCAGTCTGTATAACTCAGCTGTGGCTGGGTGACTAATTCCCCTGCGATTTAACTCCGCCATCAACTTCGGAATCGTCCAGCCTCTGAGTGAACCGACACTGGCCTGACCGGACACGAGCGTTTCCGGGATGGACATGGATTCCTCAATATCCGAGACGTGAGACATCGTGGCGAAAAGTGGACGAGGGCAGCCACTTGGAGGACCCTGTTGACGGAACGAGTACAAGTGAACCGGGAACTGCACGCCAGACCACCCTGGGGAGGGGAAGGGCAACCCCGGCTGGGCGCAGGGGAGAGGGAAGGGAGGGCCCGCCACCCGGTGCAGGAGGGGGCAGGGAGTGGCGAGGGGGCAGGAAGCCACCTTAACGAAGAGGGAACTTACCTGTCTCGATTCGACGACCACATGGGCCCAATGGAGCTGGACACTAGGATTGAGCCTGCGCTGCAAAATGACAGGCTGGCTCCCGATCTAAGACAGGAGCAGCAGACTAAATACATGGATCGCGACAGTTCAACCACTACCCGCATGCGAGGGGAAACCTGGCAGGTTGAAAGTAAACATAGGGTGCGAGCCGTGGCCTGGACGTACCAGGCAGGCTGAAAGTAAACATAGGGTGCGAGCCGTGGCCTGAACGCTTCAGACGGGCTGAAAGTAACCACAGGGTGCAAGCCGTGGCCTGGACGTACCAGGCAGGCTGAAAGTAAACATAGGGTGCGAGCCGTGGCCTGAACGCTTCAGACGGGCTGAAAGTAAACACAGGGTGCAAGCTGTGGCCTGGACGTACCAGGCAGGCTGAAAGTAAACATAGGGTGCGAGCCGTGGCCTGAACGCTTCAGACGGGCTGAAAGTAAGCATGGAGTGTAAGCCGTGGCCTGGACGTACCAGGCAGGCTGAGAGTAAACATAGGGTGCGAGCCGTGGCCTGAACGCTTCAGACGGGCTGAAAGTAAGCATGGAGTGCAAGCCGTGGCCTGGACGTACCAGGCAGGCTTAAAGGAGGGAGGTGTGCGAGGGCCGGGGCGCCGTACCTGAGCCCCCCCCCCCCCGGTCCCTGAAGCGAACTGACCTACCTGTGGAGGAGGAAGATGGTTTGTAGCTGACGGACGACAATCTATCCGAGCTTGCTGCGGAAGAGTGTTTTTTATGAGACCTCGGAACTAACAAAAGGACAAGATTTTTTTATTTATTTTTTTTTTTTTTATAAAAATCCCCCCCCCCCCTTTTTTTTTTTTTTTTTCCCAAACCCTAATACCACTGCCGCACCTGCCACCGGCCGCGCCATCGCTAGGGGCAACCGGCAAAGCCTGCCCCGACCACACGGTCTGCCCGATCCAGCGCCCCATTGCGATGCCGACAACAGGGGACACGGACCGGCGGCAAGCCCTGAAGAACGGGGGGGCCCCCCCCAACCAACTTATGCCTAGGGGAGGCCACCCTCAATGACCATCCCCATTCTTAGGCCCCTACCCCTAATCCTTACATACAACACTGACACTGACACCCCTTCCCCCCGTCGCCCCCGAATGACCGAAGCCGCGGACTGTTGGCCGGGTACACACCGCCGGAGCTGCCCGGCCTCCCGAGGGGGAGGGGCCACGGCGCAGGGCATGGCTCGGAGTGTGGAGGCGGAGGGAGGCGGCACTTACCTAGGCCAGACGAAGTACTCACTCGACGTGCAGGGCGCGACCTCTCCGGAACAGGAAAGGTATCGTTATCCAGCCGCACGTCAGAGGGGTGCCTGACACTGCAGGCTATAAAGGGCCTAAGCCCCTCCCACAAATACAGGCTATCTAGATAGCCTTCCCCATATATATACATATATATATATATATATATATATATATATATATATATATATATATTGCTAGGATTGGTGAGCACACATACATCCGACATCAAACTGAATTGCATAGAAAACTTGATATTTAATAGAGATCCTAAACAATATACTCCATGTTAAAACAATAAAACATTTAAAACAATATTAAGACCACATATATTGGTGCAGATAGTAAATCTACAGATTGCTTGAGTTCTTTTTGTGCGGTAGTTGTTGCGGTTTTTTCTTTTATGTGCGTTTTCTGTACCAACAGGGAACATGAGTATTCCCAACTCTATTGCAATCTATATGTGAATAATGTTGGTTGCAGGCGATCTTCTTTCCACCCTATAGTATTGTATAGGACCGCTTAAAGTTCTATGTGGAAAAGCAACCAAAGGAATGATGTGCTGAGGCTATAGCTGCACGCCTCAAGTGTCCCACACTACCAAACACGATTTTCTATATGTTGACAGTATAGGTAACCAGCATAAGTCTCCACGGAGTTACGTTGAATTGTTTAAGCAAACAACTTCTCAGTCTCCAGTGTATATCACCTCCAAAGAGTCTCCGTTTTCTATTAATGTCTCTTACCTCCTTCCCTGTGAATTCGTGCCTCTCAGGTGGCCTGGCGAGGGGCGAGTGGAGCGAATCGTCTATTGGCGTCTCGCGTCGCACACCTCGAGCCAAACAATGTAAGTTCTCGCGAGAGTATACACAATGTCGTCCTTACTGCTGTATGTCCGGACGCTAGGGAACGGAGGCAATATGATTATCTGTTTCTTCTCATTTGTTTTCCTTTGTTATTCTGGTGTTTCGGATCCTTTATTGTATGGCCATACAGTATCCTTTCTTGGAGCGTCTTTAACTCGGGTACATCCACCTTCCTTCCATACGCGTTTCGGGATAATACACTATCCCTTCCTCACCACTGAGGAAGAGGAAGGGATAGTGTATTATCCCGAAACGCACATCATTCCTTTGGTTGCTTTTCCACATAGAACTTTAAGCGGTCCTATACAATACTATAGGGTGGAAAGAAGATTGCCTGCAACCAACATTATTCACATATAGATTGCAATAGAGTTGGGAATACTCGTGTTCCCTGTTGGTACAGAAAACGCACATAAAAGAAAAAACCGCAACAACTACCGCACGAAAAGAACTCAAGCAATCTGTAGATTTACTTTCTGCACCAATATATGCAGTCTTAATATTGTTTTAAATGTTTTATTGTTTTAACATGGAGTATATTGTTAAGGATCTCTATTAAATATCAAGTTTTCTATGCAATTCAGTTTGATGTCGGATGTATGAGTGCTCACCAATCCTAGCCATATATATTTATTTTTTTTATCAGAGGATGGGTGATCCCTCTTTTTGGTTTGAAGCACCACACTTTAGCTGATTGAGAGTGAGCCACCACAACAACATTTTACATATATATATATACATATATATATAGCAAGAAAAATAGAGCAGCACTCCAAAGGTAGATAAAAAACAAAAGTCTTACTTTATTCACCCAAAGGCATGGCAACGTTTCAGCTCCTGTACCGGAGCCTTTCTCAAGCAAACTGTGCAGTGCATACAAACATTATATAGTCCGTGAATAGTGACATCATCATCAAGCGTCATTACAATTCATTAACCCTTTACATATATGTGTCATTAAATCGATTATATAACAAACTCAACAAAGTGTTGTCCCATAATTAATATAAATGTTCATAGGTGCAATATACAATGATTTATGTGTTACAAATGTTACTTAAATTAATTTATCAGTGATTCCGTACAAAGTTCATGTATCAAAAAAAGTGCTGGTGCATAATTGGTTAAAGTTTCTAATCGTCACAGGGAGATGACGATATTCCAGGCACATACCCCTGTCCGGAAGCTCCAAGGCGACTACAGGAGAAACATTCAGCGCCGTGCAAGTCGGCGTCCGGAAGTATCGTACTGCGCATGTCAAACGAGGCGTGCGACATGACGTCACCCGCTGTTGAGCGATACGCACATACGTCATCCCATCTAGATATTCCCGTGTCTGCGCAGTGCCACACATACAACTCAGGCCGCCATCTTGGTTGAAGGAAACCGTGTCCGGTGCCCACATACACACTGACGGCAGCCCGAACCATCCACAACTCACCCATAGGATACTCTGCCCACTATAATCCCAAGCCAGAGGTCGACGTGATATTTCACACGCCCACCCCCAACCAAAGGGTACTGAGGATCAAGTGCCCGTGTATAACAGGCCCCTGACCCAAATCACAGTGTTGGCAGAAGGAGGGTTCTCCTCCAAGGGATACAACATACACCATCATCGGGCACCATAAAAATATTGTAGAGACAAAACGGGATTTAATTGGACACTAATACGATGTCCTCAAGAGTCGCCTGTTGCATCACTTCCAGGGGCAAAAAATGACTGGAAATCAGCCGTCTCCCTGCGAAGAACAAAAGAGAAAGAAGGTTCATTAAAACATTTTTATTTTTTGAAAACTATACTGTACAGTTATCTCACTCGACAATATTCACAGTGTGAACCCTCCGGGGGTGGGGAAGGGGGAGGGGGGGAAGGGGGGGGAAGGGAGGGAGAGAAGCAGGGCAAGCATTTACCTCAACACACACCCAGTCTATAGTCAATGTTTAAACCCTGGGGGAACAGAGAACCCAGTGTATAAATCCAGTAGAGTTCCCTTTTTTTTAATAGGGCAACTCTGTTACCACCCCGTCTGGGTATAGGTACATGGTCAATTATCCAGCATCGTAAATCCCTTTCGCTATGTTTTTTGTCATAAAAATGTCTTGATACCGGTAAATCAAGTCGATTTTTTCGGATCGTGTTTCTATGATTATTAAGGCGAGTTTTCAAGTCTGTGGATGTCTCACCAACATATAAGACATCACACGGACATGATAATATGTATACAACGTATTCCGAATTGCAAGTTAAATGATGTCTAATAGGGTATGTATTTCCCGTGATGGGATGCACAAATTCTCTACTCTTTCTTATGTATTTACAGTTAACACATCCCAAGCATGGGAAACACCCCGTGCTTGGGTGTGAAAAAGTCGTCTGTCTGACTACTTTCCTTGGTCCAAGGTCAGCTCTAATTAATTGATCCTTGAGGCTTTTGGATCGCCTATAAGAGAACAAAGGGGGATTACAAAATTCAGGTACATCTCTAATGGATTTTCCCAAAATGGGCCAATGTTTTTTAATGATGGACCCTATTTTCTGACTGCTCTCCGTGTACATAGAGATAAACGGAATACGGGGTTTTGTTGGTTTAATTCTATTCTGATGTAATAACAAACCTCTGTCCAAACCAGAGACATTTTTCTTATGCTTTCCCAACAAGGGATCCGGATAGCCACGTTGCTTGAACTTAGTTACCATGACGTCTAGTGTTTGTTCCACCTCAAGTTCATTTGACACAATACGTTTGGCCCTTAACATTTGTGAATATGGCAAGGATTGAATCATCCTTTTTGGGTGATTGCTAGTGTACATTAAAGTTGTATTGCGATCAGTTGGTTTGACAAACAATCTTGTTTCAAACTTTCCTTTGTTCCATACCACCTCTGTGTCTAGAAACTGAAGACTTTCCCTCGAGAACACTAACGTAAACTTTAGGGACTCATGTACGTCATTTAAATAGTTGTGGAATGCATGTAGCTGCACTTCCGATCCAGTCCATATGAGGAAGACGTCGTCTATGTACCGCCACCACACCAAAACATGTTGGAAGTGGTGCGATCCATAGACGGCGTCCTCCTCAAACGCTCGCATATATATATTAGCGTACGTTGGGGCCATATTAGACCCCATCGCCACGCCCCTTTTTTGTCTATAGAAAGTGTCCTCAAAGAGGAAGTAATTAAAGTCCAGAATAATCCTTAAGAGCCGCAAAATAAACTGCGTGCCCTCCTCAGATATGGTGGATAATGTCAACATATGTTCAACTGCCTCCAAACCTCTCATATGCTCAATGGAGGTATATAGTGAGGTGACATCAAAGGAAGCAATGATCACCTCACTGTAACCCGTCACGTTCAAAGCCTGCAGTTTGTTAAGAAAATCCACCGTATCCTTTACATACGATTTGGCGCCAATTGAGAAACCCCTTAATACCCTATCCAAAAAAATAGCTGGATGGCTAAAGATAGAATCAGATCCAGACACTATAGGTCTGCCAGGGGGATCGATGAGTGACTTGTGTATCTTAGGAAGGATATATAAAACCGGAGTTACCGGATGAGTGACTGTCAGATACTGTAACAAGTCCCCATCGATCACCCCGGCCCCACAAGCATCATTGAGACAGTCCCGTATGAGTATAGCAATTTTAAACCTGGGATCACCATTTAATTCCTCATAGACATTCCTATCAGCCAATTGTCGTGCAACCTCATTGACATATTTGTGTTTGTCCATGACAACAACGGCGCCTCCCTTGTCCGCCGGTTTGAGGACAAGGGAGGCATCATGTCTCAGGGACTTCAAGGCATCTGCTTCATCCTTTCTTAAATTAGGATGTAAAAATTGACCTCCATCATTCACAGTTTTTAATTCTTCTATATCACGTATAACATTACGCATGAATATATCTACTGCTGGTTCGTTCACCTTGGGGTTAAAGTGACTCCCCTGACTAAGAGCTAACCTCCCCAAAGTAAACTCGCCAGTAAGTGGCCCCATACTCCTGCACCCAGCCACTTACAGGTGGTGCTGCCTCATTTTTTCATATATATATATATATATATATATATATATATATATACATATATATATATATATATTAGCAGAAGGACCTGGCTTCGCATGGGTATATTTCACCTATTTCATTTAATGTTTGTGTGCGTTGTTAACATTTATTGACAGTATCCCCCATGCCAGTGACATCTACAATACTTTGCACCTTTAACAGTGACCTCCACAGCTCCCCAAAGTGCCCCTCTTCCTTAAAATGGGACCTCTACAGTAGCCCACCCCCTTTACTTTGACCTTCATAGCAGCCTGCTCCTTTAACAGTGAGTTCCACAGCACCCCAATCTATTGACAGTGACCTCTACAGGGTCCTGCCCCCTTAAGAGTGACCTCTACAGCACCCGCCCCTTAACACTGACCATAGATTACAGTCCCCCTAACTGTGACCTTCACCATTCCCGGCCCCCTTAACAGAGACCTCCACATGACTGCCCCTTTAACAGTGACTGCCACAGTACCCCACTCCCTTAACAGTGACCTTATAGTACCCCTCTGCCTTAACAGTGACCTCACAGTACGCCACTGCCCCTTTAATAGTGACCTCCACAGTCGCCTCCTCTAACAGTGACCTCCACAGTGCCTGCCCCTTTAACAGTGACCTCCACAGTGGCCGCCCCTTTATTAGTGACCCTCACAGTACTCTGTCTCCTTAAAAGTGATTTACACAATAACCCACCCCCTTAACAGTGACCTCCACAGAAGCTGACACTTTAATAGTGACCTCCACAGTCTCCCGCCCCCTTAACAGTAACTTCCACAGAACCTGTGTCACGGTTCCGCCTGTCTGACTGGCTGCACGTGATTGACAGCCTCTTCGGTTTCACTTTGCTGTGTTGTTGCTGGGAATGACCACACTTCTTGTCTCAGGTGTAGCTTAAGTGGTCATTCCTTCTCCTCTATTTAGTCTGGACTCACCCATCATGCTATGCAGTTGATAGCATCATGTTTATGGAAATTCTGGTGTTGGTTCTCCTCTGAGTTCCAGCTCGTCCGCATACTTTGGAAGTTAAGTGTTTTTCCTTCTTTGTTTGTTGTTTTTTCCCCAGCATCTGGTTATAGGCCTGAGGGGGTCTCCTATTCCTTCATCTGGGAAGGAATAGGCCCGCCGTGTCCTTACACTATCTGCAGGGCCCTGTTAGGGTGAGATAGTTCTTAGGTTCCTGCATATGAACATTCCTACCATTTTGGTCTGTTCATACTGATAGCAGTCAGGGCTCGACGTAGGGAATTACTAGGTGGTGACCATCCCCCATCCCTAGTTTCCAGGCCTAGTAACTTTTGCCTTCCCTTATGTGTTTCTGAGTGGGAAACCCACATCACGCCGTGACAGCCTACCCCTTTAACAGCGGTCTCTATAGCGGCTGGCCCTTTATTTGTGACCACAGTACCCCATCTCATTAACAGGGATTTCCACAATAATCCATTTGTTTAAAATGTGACATCCACAATATTCCGCCCCCTTAACAGTGACCCATTTTATTGGCTAATGTAGATCATGTGATGGTGCCATATTTGCATTTTTTGTGAATATCTCAGGAACGGTATGTGCTAGAGAGCTGAGACCCATTCTAAAACCTTTCCATACACCTGTTATATCTGTATGAAATTTTGTGATTCCTTTAGTGGACATACATACATACATACACTCAGCTTTATATATGATTGGAAGTGAGTGCTGCCTTATTGTGCATATATATTAATATATATATATATATAATAGTAAAAATAGAGCAGCACTCCAATAGTGGATAAAAAGCAAAAGTGTTTCTTTATTCACCCAAAAGGCATGGCAACGTTTCAGCTCCTGTACCGGAGCCTTTCTCAAGCCCTTGAGAAGCGCTTGAGAAAGGCTCCGGTACAGGAGCTGAAACGTTGCCATGCCTTTTGGGTGAATAAAGAAACACTTTTGCTTTTTATCCACTATTGGAGTGCTGCTCTATTTTTACTATTACATAATTTTTGGAGCGGTTTGTCCTCTTTGGAGCTTTGCACCCAGCCACTTGCAGGTGGTGCTGCCTCATTTTTGTATATATATATATATATATATATATATAACTGCCCATTGGGTAAATGTAGTGGCAGGTGGGCCTGAGGCGGTATGTGCTTTGGCACATATCCGACTGCTACCGAGGTTTGCTGGAAGTTTCTTGTTCTCTCTTGTTACCTCCTCCTCCTACTCTGCTTTTTCATCTACCGCTTCCTCGTCATCCTCCTCTACCGCCTCCTCATCAGGTCAGCGTAACACCTGCTGCACCAACTTCAGCACAGCCAAGGGGGAAAAAACAGCAGGCTGTTCTAAAACGAATATGTTTTGGGGGAAAACACCCATATAACGCAGGAGCTGTGGATGGGCATTGTAGAACAGACCGATGAGTGGTTGATGTCTCTGAGCCTCAAGCGCAGAATGGTGGTGTGCGAAAACAAGCAAAATCTAATAGCAGCTCTTGGCCTAGCCAGTTTAAAGCACATCCTTTGCCTGGCACATGTGCCAAATTTGGTGGTGCAGAAGTTCCTGACAAATTACCTCAAGATGTCAGAGATAGTGATGAGTGAACCATTGGATGTTCGGGTCTGACGGGTTAGGCCGAACTTTGTTTCAAAGTTTGGGTTACAACTCTGAACACCAAAACACATTGAAATCAAGAAGGCCCTGAACTTTGGAGCTAAAAAATGACTATAAAAAGTCATACAAAAGGTTACAGGGCTGCAAAAGGAACCAAAATAGGGGTAAGAGCAGTACAATTCCCTTGCAAAGAAATGTGGATTACAAAATGACTTAAAATAAGATAAAAAACATAAAAATGAAAAATAATAATCTTGAACCAGGAGGCGGGAATCCAAGTGGAGTAGGAAGTTGAGGAGGCTGTGGATATGGCGTTGTGGATGGAAGAGGTGGAGGAGGAAGCCAACACTGTTTTTGTGTTTTTTTTTTTATTTGTCTGTTAATTTTGTG
The DNA here is from genome assembly GCA_033119425.1 of Bufotes viridis. Lineage (NCBI taxonomy): Eukaryota > Metazoa > Chordata > Amphibia > Anura > Bufonidae > Bufotes > Bufotes viridis. Next base: position 70,485,367 of record CM065596.1, read on the forward strand.
TGACCTACACCCATTTTTGGGGGTTCAGCTGGTACACTTCTTTAAGCTACCAATATAACAAATAATAATCTTGAGCCAAAAGGTGGCGGTGTGAGTATAGGAGGAAAAGGCGGAGGAGGTAGCCACATTTTTTTATTTTATTTAGATTTGTCTGTCTTTTTTTTTTTCTTTTTTGGTTTGTGGAGGCCCCAAAACATTGGGAAATAGCAAAGAGAATGCACAAAGTGCTCTGGAGTATAACAAAGGCTGGGTTCAGCCAGTACACCTCCCTAATCTGCCCAAGTCCTGTGGGATTCATGCCTGGTTCATTTTAATGAATGTGAACTTGTCCAAGTTGGCTGTGGACAGTGGGAATTGGCTGTGGGTGGTAGTGCCCCAGTTGCATTGTCGACTTTCTCCTCCTTCTCTGCTTCCACTAAGCCCCAGCTGTCAGGCAGGAACACCATCTGTTGCATGTGTACAAGCGTGCGCTTGTACTCGTGCTTCATCTGTTCTCACTTTAGTGACAGAAGTAAGGACGGCACATTGTCCTTGTAGTGGGGATCCAGCAGGGTGGCCACCCAGTAATCAGTACTGGTAAAATGAAGGCAACACGTTGGTCATTGCGCAGGCATTGCAGCATGTAGTCGCTCATGTGTGCTAGGCTGCCCAGAGGCAACGATATGCTGTCTCTGGTGGTGGGAGGTGTATTATCTGTGTCCTCTATATGCCCCCAGCCATGCTACAGTGAAGCCTGTGAGCTAATTTGGGTGCCACTCTGCTGTGAACGTGGATCCTCCTCCTCATCATCATCATCCTCCACATCCTCTAAAACTGAGCCATGGCTGGACAGTTGTGTGCCTGGCCACTGTTGGGGGAGTAATTGAAACAGTGCAACACGACACACATCTCCTGCATGGAGACCCACTCAGTGGTGGTGAAGCGGTGCTGTTCTGCAGAGTGACTCACCCGTGAATGCTGCAGCTGAAACTCCGCTATTACCTGCTGCTGCTGGCACAGTCTCTCTAGCATGTGCAAGGTGGAGTTCCACCTTGTGGGTACGTTGGGTATGAGGTGTTAAGCAGGAAGGCAGAAGTTACCCTGCAGCGCAGACAGGCAAGCTGCAGGGTGAGAACGCTAAATGTGTGCACAAACGGTGACACTGGTGGTGGTGGTGTTGCTGTCGCTCCAGAGAGAGAGGAAGAGGGAGCAGGAGGAGTCACAGATCTTTCATGGTATTTCAGGTGTCTACTCCACTGCAGCTCGTGCTTTGCAGTTATATGCCTGGTCATGCAGGTGGTGCTCAAGTTTAGAACATTTTTGCCTCACTTAAGGCTCTGACTGCACAGCATGCAAACCACCCATGTCTTGTCGTCAGCACATTGCCTGAAGAACTGTCACACCAGGGAACTTCATTGAGCTGGCTTTGGTGTGCTTTGCCCTGGGCACAATGGGCAGTAGCAGGTATACTGGCTAGGGGCTGGCTTCTCTGCTTTTGCACCCTGCTCCCTCTTTTGCTGGCGCTGCCTGACACCCACTTCTTCCACCAAACTGCACACATCACTCTGATATGCTGGATGTCATGTGAGATCTAGGATCTCATCATCCTCCACACCAACTTCCACCCACTCCTCACCCCTGTCTTCCTGGCTGGTCTAAAGGCCACATTAGTTTGACACCTGTATTTCATCATCAGCAGAGACACGCTGTGGCGGTCCTCCCAAGTCCTCATCCTGAAACATAAAAGGTTGGTAATTACCGCACTCAATCTCTTCCACTTCTCGGGCAGGGCTAGGTGGATGGCCCATGGAAACCCTGCTAGCAAAGTGAGTGCTGTACGATTTGGGGCTCAGCAGGGGTTGAGGTGGAAAACAGATGCCGTGGGCTGCCTGTGCCAACTCTGCACTTTCAGCAGGGGATCGGGTGGGAGACAATGTAAAGGAACTGAAGGCACTGTCAGACATCCAACCTGCTACCGCCTCTACTTAGTCTGGCCTCACCATTCATAGAGCGTTATTTTCGCCTCCAAAATGACGCAGAACCTCCTGTCACCTATGTGCACCAGCGGAAGGTGTTTCATTTGGGTGTGTAGCTTGCACAGATCAATAACATCCTCTCCCTAAGGCAGGATCTCTACAACCACCTGAAGCACCACGATCACGGCCAGTGGTGTACATAGAGAAGTAAAGGCCCCATAGCAAGGATTAAACCAGGCCCCCCACACAGGACAGAAGGGTTTCTGCCTAAACCCTTTTCAATGACCCTTGGGCAATTTTTCCACAGCTTCATTTGCTAAAAGTTGTTCCTTTAGAAAGTCCTGACCAAGTTTTCACCTCCAGTAGACGAGGGGATGCTCCTTAGAAGTTGCATGCTATGGTAGTTACGCCCCTAAAGATGGCAATGTCCCCTAGATGATGCTCCTCTCCTTTTTTTTATAGTTACCCACCAAATTGGCTGACAGATGAACAATTGTATTTCTGTCATGGGCACAAATGAAGTGTTTTGCACCCCAAAAAATGGCTATAAGTCACCGACACAATTAAGAGACTGATAACATTAAGACGGATAAAAATGCAGAGTTTTGAACCTCAATAATGATTTCAGGTCAACCACAGAATTAAAAGCCCAATTAAGCATTGTATCTCTGTGTCACTGGTGCAAAGGTGTTGTATTGCACCGACCAAAAATTACTACAGGTCACCCACAGACTGAAAAGCATGATTAAGAATTGTACTTCTGTTTTACTGGTGCAAAGGTGTTGTATTGTACCGACCACAAATACCTACAAGTCACCCCTTAACTGAACAGCCCTATTAAGTATTGAATTTCTGTGTTACTGGTGCAAAGGTGCTGTATTGTACCCACATAAATGCCTACCGGTAACCCACAGAGTTATTGAAAACATTAAACGCCTAACACTTTCCCTTTATGCAACAGAGCATCCTGTCCCTAAACTAGTCAGAGCAGAATGGCGGTGCACCACATGATTCGGAATTTATGCATGCATGATGCGCAGCCCAATAACAGCCATGCCAATACTAGGCATGACTGTGATGGCTTCCAAGTGCCCACAGCTCAATCGCTTGTTGATTGGCTGTGCTGCAGCCATCAATTTTATTTAAAGTACAAACAACAAACCCAGACATGGACTTTGGCACCAAAACCAGGGTCTGGGTTACACGGACAGCCAAATGTTCAGTACGGTCCCAAACGTAGCGGTCCGGGTTCACTCATTCCTAATTATGATGGAATCCTGGATACCATCATCTGCTGACCATTCATTGTGATAACATAATGGAATCCTGGATACTATCACCTGCTGACAATACATTGTGACATGGTAATGGAATTATGGATACTACCATCTGCTAACTATACATTGTGACATCATAATTAGAGATGAGCGAACACCTGGATGTTCGGGTTCGAGAGGTTCGGCCGAACTTCCGGAAAACGTCCGGGTTCGTGATCCGAACTCAACCCGAACTTCATCCCGAACCTGAACCCCATAGAAGTCAATGGGGACCCGAACTTTTGGGCACTAAAAAGCCTGTAAAAGACTCCCGAAAAGGGCTAGAGGGCTACAAAAGGCAGCAAAATGGAGGTAAATCCCCTGCAAACAAATGTAGATAGGGAAATTAATTAAAATAAAATAAAATAAATAAAAATTAACCAATATCAATTGGAGAGAGGTCCCACAGCAAGGAATCATGCATCATATCATCCACCACTGGAGAAGGCCACTCTCATTTATTTGGGACCAGCACCCAGACAGAGGATACATGTCCCACAGCAAGGAATCATGCTTCATATCAACCACCACCGGAGAAGGCCACTCTCATGTATTTTGGACCAGCACCCAGACAGAGGATACAGGTCCCACAGCAAGGAATAAGGCGTCATATCAACCACCACCGGAGAAGGCCACTCTCATTTATTTTGGACCAGCACCCAGACAGAGGAGAGAGGACCCACATCAAGGAATCATGCGTCATATCAACCACCAACGGAGAAGGCCACTCTCATGTATTTTGGACCAGCATCCAGACAGAGGAGAGAGGTCCCACATCAAGGAATCATGCGTCATATCAACCACCACCGGAGAAGGCCACTCTCATTTATTTTGGACCAGCACCCAGACAGAGGATACAGGTCCCACATCAAGCAATCATGCGTCATATCAACCACCACCGGAGAAGGCCACTCTCATTTAGTTCGGACCAGCACCCAGACAGAGGAGAGAGTCCCACATCAAGGAATCATGCGTCATATCAACCACCACCGGAGAAGGCCACTCTCATGTATTTTGGACCAGCACCCAGACAGAGGAGAGAGGTCCCACATCAAGGAATCATGCGTCATATCAACCACCACCGGAGAAGGCCACTCTCATTTATTTTGGACCAGCACCCAGACAGAGGATACAGGTCCCACATCAAGGAATCATGCGTCATATCAACCACCACCGGAGAAGGCCACTCTCATTTAGTTCGGACCAGCACCCAGACAGAGGAGAGAGGTCCCACATCAAGGAATCATGCGTCATATCAACCACCACCGGAGAAGGCCACTCTCATTTATTTTGGACCAGCACCCAGACAGAGGATACAGGTCCCACATCAAGGAATCATGCGTCATATCAACCACCACTGGAGAAGGCCACTCTCATTTAGTTCGGACCAGCACCCAGACAGAGGAGAGAGGTCCCACATCAAGGAATCATGCGTCATATCAACTACCAACGGAGAAGGCCACTCTCATTTAGTTCGAACCAGCACCCAGACAGAGGAGAGAGGTCCCACATCAAGGAATCATGCTTCATATCAACCACCACCGGAGAAGGCCACTCTCATGTATTTTGGACCAGCACCCAGACAGAGGATACAGGTCCCACAGCAAGGAATAAGGCGTCATATCAACCACCACCGGAGAAGGCCACTCTCATTTATTTTGGACCAGCACCCAGAAAGAGGAGAGAGGACCCACATCAAGGAATCATGCGTCATATCAACCACCACCGGAGAAGGCCACTCTCATGTATTTTGGACCAGCATCCAGACAGAGGAGAGAGGTCCCACATCAAGGAATCATGCGTCATATCAACCACCACCGGAGAAGGCCACTCTCATTTATTTTGGACCAGCACCCAGACAGAGGATACAGGTCCCACATCAAGGAATCATGCGTCATGTCAACCACCACCGGAGAAGGCCACTCTCATTTAGTTCGGACCAGCACCCAGACAGAGGAGAGAGGTCCCACATCAAGGAATAATGCGTCATATCAACCACCACCGGAGAAGGCCACTCTCATGTATTTTGGACCAGCACCCAGACAGAGGAGAGAGGTCCCACATCAAGGAATCATGCGTCATATCAACCACCACCGGAGAAGGCCACTCTCATTTATTGTGGACCAGCACCCAGACAGAGGATACAGGTCCCACATCAAGGAATCATGCGTCATATCAACCACCACCGGAGAAGGCCACTATCATTTAGTTCGGACCAGCACCCAGACAGAGGAGAGAGGTCCCACATCAAGGAATAATGCGTCATATCAACCACCACCGGAGAAGGCCACTCTCATTTAGTTCGGACCAGCACCCAGACAGAGGATAGAGGTCCCACATCAAGGAATCATGCGTCATATCAACCACCAACGGAGAAGGCCACTCTCATTTAGTTCGGACCAGCACCCAGACAGAGGAGAGAGGTCCCACAACAAGGAATCATGCGTCATATCAACCCGCACCGGAGAAGGCCACTCTCATTTAGTTCGGACCAGCACCCAGACAGAGGAGAGAGGTCCCACATCAAGGAATCATGCGTCATATCAACCACCAACGGAGAAGGCCACTCTCATTTAGTTCGGACCAGCACCCAGACAGAGGATACAGGTCCCACATCAAGGAATCATGCGTCATATCAACCACCACCGGAGAAGGCCACTCTCATTTAGTTCGGACCAGCACCCAGACAGAGGAGAGAGGTCCCACATCAAGGAATCATGCGTCATATCAACCACCACCGGAGAAGGCCATTCTCATTTATTTTGGACCAGCACCCAGACAGAGGAGAGAGGTCCCACATCAAGGAATCATGCGTCATATCAACCACCAACAGAGAAGGCCACTCTCATTTATTTCGGACCAGCACCCAGACAGAGGAGAGAGGTCCCACAGCAAGAAATAAGGCGTCATATCAACCCCCACCGGAGAAGGCCACTCTCATTTATTTTGGACCAGCACCCAGACAGAGGATACAGGTCCCACAGCAAGGAATCATGCGTCATATCAACCACCACCGGAGAAGGCCACTCATGTATTTTGGACCAGCACCCAGACAGAGGAGAGAGGTCCCACATCAAGGAATCATGCGTCATATCAACCACCAACGGAGAAGGCCACTCTCATTTATTTCGGACCAGCACCCAGACAGAGGAGAGAGGTCCCACAGCAAGGAATAAGGCGTCATATCAACCCCCACCGGAGAAGACCACTCTCATTCATTTTGGACCAGCACCCAGACAGAGGATACAGGTCCTACAGCAAGGAATCATGCGTCATATCAACCACCACCGGAGAAGGCCACTCTCATGTATTTTGGACCAGCACCCAGACAGAGGAGAGAGGTTTTCACAGCAGAGAATCAGGCATTTAGATCACCCACCACAGGAGTAGGCCACTATTTAATGGGACCCCGGCAACCATGTCAGATGGCACAAACATCAGCTTCACATAACCCAGCACAAGAGAAGGCCACTTTGAGAGACTTTGACCCCTGCACCCAGGCGGAGGAGAGGGGTTTTCACAGCAGATAATCAGGCATTTAGATCACCCACCACAGGAGTAGGCCACCATTTAATGGGACCCCGGCAACCATGTCAGATGGCACAAACATCAGCTTCACATCACCCAGCACAAGAGAAGGCCACTTTTAGAGACTTTGACCCCTGCAGCCACACGGAGGAGAGAGGTCCCACAGCAGAGATTCAGGCATTTATATCAGCCAGCACAGGAGAAGGCCGCTTTCAGTGACTTAGGCCTTAGCACCGACACAGAGGAGACAGGTCAGATAGCACAAGCATCAGTTTTACATCAACCACCACAGGAGTAGGCCACCTTTTGTTTCTTTGACCCCTGCACCCAGAAAGAGGAGAGAGGTCCCACAGCAGAGATTCAGGCATTTATATCAGCCACCACAGGAGAAGGCCGCTTTCAGTGACTTTGGCCCCCTGCACCCACACAAAGGAGACATGTCAGACAGCACAAGTATAACATTCATATCACCCAGCACAGGAGAAGGACACTTTCATGTACTTTGGCCCCGGCACCCAGACAGAGGGAAGGTTCATTCAACTCTGGGTTGCACCCCAAGATCCTACTTAATTTCAAAAATTGATTTTTCAATGAAGAAGTGGCCAGGAGTACAAGACAACATGGTTTAAGGCAGTTATTAAGGACTACTCTGCACAAGGGAGGGACAGGTCTTGTGGGATCCATGCCTGGTTCATTTTTATAAATGTCAGCTTGTCCACGTTGGCTGCGGACAGGCGGCTGCGTTTGTCAGTAATGACGCCCCCTGCCGTGCTGAATACACGTTCAGATAAAACGCTGGCCGCCGGGCAGGCCAGCACCTCCAAGGCATAACATGCTAATTCTGGCCACGTGGACAATTTGGAAACCCAGAAGTTGAATGGGGCCGAACCATCCGTCAGTACGTGGAGTAGTGTGCAGACGTACTGTTCAACCATGTTAGTGAAATGTTGCCTCCTGCTAACACGTTCCATATCAGGTGGTGGGGCAGTTAGCTGTGGCGTGGAGACAAAACTTTTCCACATTTCTGCCATGCTAACCCTGCCCTCAGAGGAGCTGAGTGACACTGCTGCGTGGGCGACCTCTAGCTCCTCCTCTGCCTTGGCCTTGGCCTTCCACCTGTTCCCCTGTGACAGTTTGGAATGCTCTCAGGAGCGCGTCTACCAGTGTGCGTTTGTACTCGCGCATCTTCCTATCACGCTCCAGTGCAGGAAGTAAAGTGGGCACATTGTCTTTGTACCGTGGATCCAGCAGGGTGGCCACCCAGTAGTCAGCACACGTTAAAATGTGGGCAACTCTGCTGTCGTTGCGCAGGCACTGCAGCATGTAATCGCTCATGTGTGCCAGGCTCCCCAGAGGTAAGGACAAGCTGTCCTCTGTGGGAGGCGTATCGTCATCATCCTCTGTATCCCCCCAGCCACGCACCAGGGATGTGCCTGCGCTGTGCTGGGTGCCACCCCGCTGTGAACCTGCTTCATCCTCATCCTCCTCCACCTCCTCCTCATCCTCCTCGTCCTCCAGTAGTGGTCCCTGGCTGGCCACATTTGTACCTGCCCTCTGCTGTTGCAAAAACCTCCCTCTGAGCCACTTCTAACAGAATGGCCTGAAAGTGCTAAAAACGACCCGTCATCCTCCTCCTCCTCCTGGCCCTGGCCCACCTCCTCTTCCATCATCGCCCTAAGCGTTTTCTCTAGGAGACATAGAATTGGTATTGTCACGCTGATAACAGTGGCATCGCCACTGGCCATGTTGGTGGCGTACTCGAAACAGCGCAACAGGGCACACAGGTCTCGCATGGAGGCCCAATCATTGGTGGTGAAGTGGTGCTGTTCCGCAGTGCGACTGACCCGTGCGTGCTGCAGCTGAAACTCCACTATGGCCTGCTGCTGCTCACACAGTCTCTCCAGCATGTGCAAGGTGGAGTTCCACCGGGTGGGCACGTCGCATATTAGGCGGTGAGCGGGAAGGCCGAAGTTCCGCTGTAGCGCTGACAGGCGAGCAGCGGCAGTATGTGAACACCGGAAGCGCGCACAGACGGCACGCACTTTATGCAGCAGCTCTGACATGTCTGGGTAGTTGTGAATGAACTTTTGCACCACCAATTTCAGCACATGCGCCAGGCAAGGGATGTGCGTCAAACCGGCTAGTCCCAGAGCTGCCACGAGATTTCGCCCATTATCGCACACCACCAGGCCGGGCTTGAGGCCCACCGGCAGCAACCACTGGTCGGTCTGTTGTTCAATACCACGCCACAACTCCTGCGCGGTGTGGGGCCTGTCCCCCAAACATATGAGTTTCAGAATGGCCTGCTGACGTTTACCCCGGGCTGTGCTGAAGTTGGTGGTGAAGGTGTGTGGCTGACCGGATGAGCTGGTGGAAGCAGAGGAGGAGGAGGAGGAAGCCGAGTAGGAGGAGGAGGCTACAGGAGGCAAAGAATGATGCCCTGTGATCCTTGGCGGCGGAAGGACGTGCGCCAAGGAACTCTCCGCCTGGGGCCCAGCCGCCACTACATTTACCCAGTGTGCAGTTAGGGAGATATAGCGTCCCTGGCCGTGCTTACTGGTCCACGTATCTGTGGTTAGGTGGACCTTGCCACAAATGGCGTTGCGCAGTGCACACTTGATTTTATCGGACACTTGCATGTGCAGGGAAGGCACGGCTGTCTTGGAGAAGTAGTGGCGGCTGGGAACCACATACTGGGGGACAGCCATGGCCATCAGCTGTTTGAAGCTGTCTGTGTCCACCAGCCAGAATGACAGCATTTCAAAGGCCAGTAGTTTAGAAATGCTGGCATTCAGGCCAAGGGCTCGAGGGTGACTAGGTGGGAATTTGCGCTTCCTCTCAAAGGTTTGAGAGATGGAGAGCTGAACGCTGCTGTGTGAAATAGTGGAGATGCTAGGTGACGGTGGCGGTGGTGGTGGTGGTGTCGGTGGCACATCCTCTGTTTGCTGCTCGGCAGGTGGCAACATTCCTCTCGAGGCGGAAGCCGAGGCAGCAGCGGTAGAGGGAGCAGGGGAGCCTGACCGGGTTCCTTGTTTTTAAGGTGTGTACTCCACTGCAGTTCATGCTTTGCATGTAGATGCCTGATCATGCAGGTGGTGCTCAGGTTAAGAACGTTAATGCCTCGCCTCAGGGTCTGATGGCACAGCGTGCAAACCACTCTGGTCTTGTCCTCAGCACATTGTTTGAAGAAGTGCCATGCCAAGGAACTCCTTGAAGATGCCTTTGGGGTGCTGGGTCCCTGTTGGCGCTGGCCAATAGCAGGCAAACTCTCTGGACGGCGGCTGTTCTGCTTTTGCCCCCTGCTCCCTCTTTGGCTTCGCTGTTGTCTCGGTCTCACCACTGCCTCTTCCTCTGAACTATTTAAGTCAGCGGCACGACCTTCAGTCCATGTGGGGTCTAAGACCTCATCGTCCTCTGCATCGTCTTCCACCCAGTCTTCCTCCCTGACCTCCTCCTGTTCAGTCTGCACACTGCAATAAGACGCGGCAGTGGGCACCTGTGTTTCGTCATCATCAGACACTCGTTCACTCTGCTGTGGTGGTATTCCCATGTCCTCATCTTCTGGATACATAAGTGGTTGTGCGTCAGTGCATGGAATGTCTTCCACCGCTGGGGAAGGGCTAGGTGGACGCCCCTGGAAAACCGTGGGAGCAGAGTCTTCAAACAGAATAAGAGACTGCTGCATAACTTGAGGCTCAGCCAGTTTACCTGATATGCATGGGGGTGATGTGACAGACTGATGGGCTTGGTTTTCAGGTGCCACCTGTGCGCTTTCCGCAGAAGACTGGGCGGAAGACAATGTGGTGAACGTGCTGGAAGCACTGTCGGCCACCCAATCGACTAATGCCTGTACCTGCTCAGGCCGTACCATCCTCATATCGGCATTGGGCCCCACCAAATATCGCTGTAAATTCTCCCGGCTACTTGAGGGAGTTGGTTCACTACTTTGTGCGCCTGAGGCCGAACGGCCACGTCCTCTGCCAGCAACAGAGGCTCCACGGACACCACCACGACCGCGTCCTCGTCCCTTAATAGAATGTTTCCTCATTGTTGCGATTCAACTCGCACCACAATAAAATATATTATTTTTTAGCCCCAAAATTCCCACACTGGAAGATATAATTCCTTTTTCCGGTATTGGACACCAGAATTTTTAAAATGCTAGTTTTGGTACATAGATTCCCACACGGGGAGATATAATTCCTTTTTACAGGAGTAAAAACGTGAGGCCTAGTGTTTCTGGTCTAACAAACACCAGATTGATTAAATTGGCCTTTTTTTCAGCAAAATTGCAACACTGGACAATAATGCCTTTTGGCGGTATTAATTACAAGAAAACTGCTGCAAATTTGACATCAGAATTTTTTAAAATGCTAGTTTTGGTACATAGATTCCCACACGGGGAGATATAATTCCTTTTTACAGGAGTAAAAACGTGAGGCCTAGTGTTTCTGGTCTAACAAACACCAGATTGATTAAATTGGCCTTTTTTTCAGCAAAATTACAACACTGGACAATAATGCCTTTTGGCGGTATTATTTACAAGAAAACTGCTGCAAAGTGGACACCAGAATTTTTAATATGCTAGTTTTGGTACATAGATTCCACACGGGGAGATATAATTCCTTTTTAGAGGAGTAAAAACGTGAGGCCTAGTGTTTTTGGTCTACCAAACACCAGATTGATTAAATTGGCCATTTTTCACCAAAATTACAACACTGGACAATAATGCCTTTTGGCGGTATTATTTACAAGAATACTGCTGCAAATAGGACATCTGAAGTTTTAAAATGCTAGTTTGGGTACATAGATTCCCACACGGGGAGATATAATTCCCTTTTTACAGGAGTAAAAACGTGAGGCCTAGTGTTTCTGGTCTAACAAACACCAGATTGATTAAATTGGCCTTTTTTTCACCAAAATTACAACACTGGACAATAATGCCTTTTGGCGGTATTATTTACAAGAAAACTGCTGCAAAGTGGACATCAGATTTTTAAAATGATAGTTTTGGTACATAGATTCCCACACGGGGAGATATAATTCCTTTTTACAGGAGTAAAAACGTGAGGCCTAGTGTTTCTGGTCTAACAAACACCAGATTGATTAAATTGGCCATTTTTTCACCAAAATTACAACACTGGACAATAATGCCTTTTGGCGGTATTAGTTACAAGAAAACTGCTGGTATTTCAGAACACCCGAATTTTTAAAATGCTAGTTTTGCTAGATAAATTTCCCACACTGGGAGAAATATTGCCTAAGCCTTTTTACAGTATTAATTACGACTGGAGTGCTTCTTCTGGTCTAACACCAGAATAATTTTATTATTACAGTGAAAGCTTTTTCTAATTTATATTTCTGGCACATAAATTTTTTATTTTTTTTCTGGCTGACAGTATTGGACTTGGCTGGCTGTAGTGGCACTGGCTAGCCTAGCTGGAACAGCACATTCATGGGATTTGCTATCCAAGTGGGTTACTTTCAGTTTCACCCCTGATGATTAAATATCTTTGCAGTTAGTATGGGTGACACAAGCACAGCCAAACCCCTGATGTAGTATATCTATGAAAAAATCGAGTATTACATGAGATTAATGGACGTTGTGGCAGCTTTTGCTGTAGAACCACAAGTCCCAAAATGGCCGCCGCCTATCAGCCCAGTAACATGTGCCAGAAAACGGTCTGCCCATCCAGAAAAAAAATAGACTTTGACTGAGCAGCTGAGTCGCTGTTGTTCTGATTCACAGGTGTAGATTTTACACTTCTTTGGAGCTTTGGTTTAGAGCTTTGGCAGCTTGTGCTGGCGCACCACAAGTCCCAAAATGGCCACCGCCGGTCAGCCCAGTTATATGTGCCAGTAAAAATCGCTCTGGCCAGTCTCAACAAAATAGTGACTTTCAGTGAACAGCTCAGCTGAGTTGTTCTGATGCACAGGTGTAGAAAGGTAGATCATTCAATCACTTCTTTATCCCTGCCTATCTCGCCCTCACAGAAGCTGCATCCTCTCCCTACACTAGTCAAAGCAGTGTGACGTGCGGCGCTACGTGACTCCAGCTTAAATAGAGGCTGGGTCACATGCTGCACTTGGCCAATCACAGCCATGCCATTAGTAGGCATGGCTGTGATGGGCTCTTAGGGCAAGAAGTAAAACGCTAGCTGATTGGCTGCTATGCAGCCCTTCAGAAAGCGGGAAGAAATCGACGAACACCGGACCCGAACCCGAACTTTTTTGAAAATGTCCGTGTTCGGGTCAGTGTCATGGACACCCCAAAATTCGGTACGGACCCGAACGATTTTCGAACTGTTCGCTCAACACTAATCATAATGGAATCCTGGATACCAGCTATGCTGCAGCCTTTAAACAAGCTTTAATTTAACTACGAACAACGAGCACACACTTTCGTACCAATGTTTGGGTACTCGGACACTGTAATGTTCGGTACGAACCCAAACAGTGCGGTCCGGGTTCGCTCATCCCTAATTAGAAAATAGAACAGCATATTCAGCATAAATACAGTTCCATAGAAAAGCCAGAGATTACCCGTCATTTATTTAGTGAAATCAAAATGGACATTAAAGGCAAGTGTTTATGACTTTTTAGTAATTTAGAGATAAGGGTTGTTAGATGACAGCACAAAGTGAAAATTTAAGTATCAGTCACACAGCTAGAAAAACAGTTAATACATTTGTGACAGAATGGCTCAATATTTTTAATAAAGGACAATAGAAAATATGATTTTTAGCCAAAAATGAGTAAAATGTAATCATAAACACAAATTGCCTCCAAATGTGTGCCTTTAGGACATGTTCAATTATCAGTGTTGTGTAAAACTGGAAATGTTACAAAGCTGTATTCAATTGAATGTATGTCCTAATGATGCCACAAGTGGGAATTAATATAGCCTATCCCACCTATCCTTTGTGCCAGTTCTTTACCTACATTAGAACTTGTGCATCTTGTTTAACATAATTATGATGTATAGTTTTGTGACTTTTCTATACAAATGAAAACATTCTTATCTACTGGCATTGGCATAAATATATTAAGATGTCATGCTGTAAAAGAGCATGGAACAAATGGCCTTCTGGTTATTGTTTCTTTTTAACTCTTTCAAGGTTGTTCATATCTCCTTCTGATATACTAAACTTTAAAGCAATTACCTTTGTTATTTACTTTTATTTATTTATTTATTTTGTATTCGGCTTTATTATTTTTTCCCAATAAGTATACAATGCCAGGAAGTTAAGGCTGAGAGATAGAAACAGATGGACGTATCTGACAAAGCAAAGATAATTTCTAACTAATATACAGCAGGTGCTTGTTTATCATGACAGGAAATTAAGAGACATAAAAAGATTGACTGAGGGATAACAGCTGTTACCAAATAATCATAGAAAAATATTTCACCGGAGAAGAATGTGTGAAATAAAATAGCTAATAAAAATGGAAGATATTGGTACAAGTTATTTGATTGTAGGTGAAATGTGTAGGGACTAGGCATGAGCGAATTTGGACCACACTGTTCCGACATTGGAACGAAAGTCTGGGTTTGGGTTCCTTGTTTGGAGTTAAAATAAAGGTTGTTGAAAGGCTGCAGTGCAGCAAATAAACAAGTGTTTAGGCTGTAGGTAATTGGAAGCCATCACAGTCATGACTAGTATTGGCATGGCTGTGATTGGCCAGAGTACCATGTGACCATGCATGCTTAAATGCCGGATCACGTGGTGCGCCACCATTCTGCTCTGACAAGTTAGGGACAGGACGCTGCTCCAGTGAGGGACAGTGTTAGGATTTATTTTATTTTTTTCATAAGTGTGCGACTTGTAGGTATTTAAGGGGGTGCAATACAACATCTTTGCACCAGTGACACAAAAATACAATACTTACACTGGGTTCAGACCTGAGCGTTTAGAAGCCTAGCGTTTTTGGTGCGTTCAAGACTGGCGTGTAGGCGCGTTTTTTTCAAGCGTTTTGGTAAATAGTGTAGGCGCGTTTGACGCGCGTTTCTGTGATTGACTGCATAGTTGGCCAATGACCAAACAGCCCTCCCTATATAGTTTGGCCAATCTGAGGTGTGAATTGTGAAAAACGCGCGTCCATAGGCGCGTTTTACGCAGCACAAACGCCCGAACAACACGCCTATCGCGTTTCCCATTGAAGTCTATTAGCACCAAACGGTCGAAAAAAGCCCGAATTAACGCGAACATACTTGCCTATGCGTCGGACGTTTATAGGCGCCTATGAACGCGCATAAAAACGCGCAAGTGTGAACCACCCTCATTGGAATGCATGGTTCCTTTACTGTTGTGCGTTTTTATGTGCGTTCAAAAGCGGCGTTTTACGCGAAAGTGTGAACTGAGGGTTAAGGTTGTTAATTCTGTGGTTGATCTAAAGCCATTACTGCGATTCAAAACTCTGCATTTTCATCCATCATACTGTTATAAGACAGTTAATCAGTCTGCTAATGGTGTCGGTAACATAAAGCATTTTTTTAAATTTAATTACACTGCATTTTCATCCAACTATTATAAGACAGTTATTCAGTCTGTTAATTGTGTCGGTGAGGTGAAACTATTTTTGGGGGTTCATAACACTGCATTCTCATCTGTCTAACTGTAATAGAAGAGTTAATCAGTCTGTTAATTGTGTTGGTGACATAAAGCAATTTTTTGGGATTCATAACACTGCCTTTGCATCAGTCTTACTGTAATAGGAGAGTTAATTAGTTTGTCAATTGTTTCGGTGATATAAAGCAACTTTTGGGGTTTCATCACACCGCATTTTCATCCACCTGTTATAAGATAGTTAATCAGTCTGTTAATTGTGTCAGTGATATAAAGTCATTTTTGGGGTTCATCACTAGAGATGAGTGAATCAAAGCTCACAAAATGGAATTTTATCCGAAATTCAGGAATTATTCGATTTGCACGAACCCGAATTTCATCACGCTTCGTGGTAACAAATCGCATTTTTTCCTAAAATGGCTGCTGCACAATTTAGGACATGGAGCAAGGAACTCTGGGAACGAGGGATCACCCACAATGCCATGTATGCAGACAATCATCAGCCAGCCCTGTGATATCACAGCCCTATAAATAGTATTAGCCACCTTGGATTCAGCCCTTTTCCAGTGTACTTAGTGCAGGGAGAGATGTCAGCAGGCGCTAGGGACAGTGCTAGGAAAGACTTGAAAACAAATATTTTGCTCAATAGAAGTTCAGGGAAAGAACATTAAAAGTGTAGGGAAAGGATAGGGAGGAATTATTCCACAGTATTGAAACAGAACAGGGTTCAATAGGGGTGTTTACAGCCTGGGTAATAGGAACAATTCTATTACACCTTGATGTACTGACTCCGGATCCAAATTGCCATTATACTGCTGTTCATTTCAGGTTTGCAATACCTCTGTAATTTCAGCAAACCGTTCTTGTCATTGGGGTCTTATTAGCCCTTGTGCCGTGCAGTTATATATATATATATATGTTCTAAAGCCTTTTTTTTGTCTTGTATTAGTGGAGAAAAAAAAGGGGCTTATTAGCCATTGTGTACTGAAGCGAGAAAATTATAGCCCTTTTTGCCATGTATTAGTTATATGTTCTAAATTCTTTTTTTAGTGTTTATTAGTAGGGAAAAAGAAAAAGGGCTTATTAGCCGTCGTATGGTGAAGTGAGAAAATTAAAGCCCTTTTTGGCATGTAGTAGTGGGGGGGAAAAAGGGGCGTATTAGCCATTGTGTGGTGAAGTGAGAAAATTACAGCCTTTTTGGCGTATATTAGTGGCAAAAAAATATATTTGCCGTTCATGGCTAGAGTTATATGTTCTAAAGCCCTTTTTGGTGTGTATTAGTGGGAGGAAAAAAGGGGCTTATTAGCCATTGTGTGGTAAAGTGTGAAAATTATAGCCTTTTTTGGCATGTATTATTTTAATTTTAATTTACTTATTCGATCTAATAGTATGTCAGACGGAGAAGTGACAGGCCAAGAACAGTGGAGGGGCACAGGCCTGGGGCAGGCACAGATCACAGCAGAGTAAGGGGGTGTGGCAGCAGGTTTTTTTGGCGTGTATTAGTGGGGAAAAAGATAAAGTACTCATTAGCCATTGTGTAGTGAAGTAGGAAAATTACAGCCCTTTTTGGCATGTAGTAGTGGCAAAAAAAGTATTATTTGCCGTTCACGGCCGCAGTTATATGTTCTAAAGCCCTTTTTGGCGTGTATCAGTGGGGGGGAGGGGCTTATTAGCCTTTTTTGGCATGTATTATTATATTTTAATTTACTTATTCGATCTAACAGTATGTCAGACGGAGAAGTGACAGGCCAAGAACAGTGGAGGGGCACAGGCCTGGGGCAGGCACAGATCGCAGCAGAGTAAGGGGGTGTGGCAGCAGGGGTCACTTTGAGAGGGCTGAACTCCAAGTGTCAGCTAGCAGTCGTGTCTTGACCAGTAACCCAGCAGTTCTTGAATGGTTCACTCGATTTTCAAGTGACATCAGACACCCCCAGCCAAGAGTCGGTGGGTTTGTCAGACACAACCTTTAGTTGGCATGGCCCAGTAGTAGGCCCTGTGCCCTCACCTGTCCTTAACCTGCCTCTGTCCTTTTCTGTCCCCTTAGCCAGAGAAGTACTATATGCTGTGGGCTCATCTCCACTATACAACGAGGACGAGCTACTAGAGGACCGTCAGCAGCTTCTGCCAAGCCAACATCCGTAGGAGACATCTGCTGCTTCCTCTGGTGGGTGGGCAAGTAGAGATAAGGAGAGTGACTTGGGAGCAGGTGTTGCGAGCGCTCAGGCTCCTGGCTCAGAAACTATTGAGGAAGACATCAGTGAAGTGCAGACAGTACTCGATGATGATGTTGCCGATCAAAATTGAGAGCCGGATGACAAAGGACCTTCATCATCGTCAAGAGAAGAGGGTGGCCGCTTCTGCGTAATGCAAAGGTGGAGCCAGCAAGTAAGAAATGTGGCCAGCAGTCAGCAGGGTGGCAGCAGTGGGAGATCGGGAGCAAAACATGCCCCGTGTAGACCACTCACTTCGCAGGAGCCTACTGGCCCAGAAAGTAGTGGTGCAGGGGTTCACGGGGGCAGTGGCGGTATCAGTCAGTGCGGAGTGTTGGGGATAAAATCACCTACTCGGCCGTGTGGCAGTTTTTGTGAAAGCAGTTTTTTCTTAAGCCATCGGAGGAGGTAAATATGGTAATTTGTCAGATCTCTGGGCAGAAGGTGAAGCATGGCCAGGGTGCCAATGTTGGCACCACAGCCCTGCGTCAACATATGCAGAATCACCATAAAGTGGCCTGGGAGAACCATGGCTCCAATGTGGTGGTCCAGCCTGTTGCAGCAACTGCTACATCAACTAATAGCACGCACCGGATTTCAGGCAGTCAAGGCTCCACAACCTCAGCCAAAGGAAGTTGTCTGTCCTTCTCATCACCTGCTGGTCCTGATGCTTCTGCTCCTCCTCCTCCTAGACAGTCATTCCATCAGCAATCGATCACCGAAGTGATTGCCAAGAGAAAACAGTATGCGTGCACTCATCAAGCGGCGCAGTAGCTGAACGTGCTCCTCGCCAAGTTGCTGGTACTGCAGTTCCTCCCTTTCCAAGTGGTGGACTCTTTCGGCAGCTTTCAAAGAACTGATTGCTTGTGCCGAGCCGAGGTGGAGAGTCCCAAGCTGACATTTCTTTGCCAAAAAAGCAGTAACAGCCCTGCACACATATGTAGAACAGAAGGTGGGCCCGCCCTTGAAACTGTCGGTGTCTGCCAAAGTGCACGGCAGCGCCGATGTGTGGAGCTGTAACTACAGTCAAGGACAATATATGTCCTTTACGGCCCACTGGGTAAATGTGGTTCCTGCCCAGCCAAACCAGCAACTTGGCCAGGTGACGCTGCTTCCGCCTACACGTTTTCACGCCGTTGGTCCTGTGACAATGTCTGCCTCTGCCTCCTCATCATCCACCTTGTCCTCAGCCTACATTGCAGGGACAATTCACAGTGCCCCACCAGCATATCACATGTGCAGGGCACAGCGGTGTCCTGCACCTAGTTTGCCTGGGCGAACAGGGTCACACAGGGAAGGGACTGTTCCGCGTCCTTCATCAAGAAATCGAATCCGGGCTTTCTCCATGACAACTCAAAATCGGAACCATGGTGACCCACAACGGGAAGAACTTGGTGTCGGCCCTGCGTCAAGAAGGGCTGAGCCATGCACCCTGCATGGTGCACATGTTTAATCTGGTTGTCAAGCATTTCCTGAAGTCTTCCACCCATCTGCAAGACATCCTAAAAATGGCCAGGAAACTTTGCATGCACTTCAGCCACTCGTACACCGCCAAGCACACCCTCCTTGAGCTCCAACGGCAGTACGGCATCCGCCAACATACGCTGATATGCGATGTTTCCACCCGTTGGACTTTCACCCTCCATATGTTGGACTGACTGTACAAACAGGTGGACAGAGGTACTCCCCTGTGTAACTTCGATGTTAGCAAGTGGCAGCTCATGCGTGTCACCTGCCGCTTACTCGTGCCCTTTGAGGAGGCCAGGACTACGGGATGAACGTAATTCCACTGATTCATATCCCGGAAAAGATGCTGGTAAATCTGGCTGGTCAGGGGACTGGAGACATGGCGCCAACATCTCATGTCCACTTTAGCCCAGTGGGGTCTGAACTGAAGGAGGAGGAGGAGGACATTGTAGCACAAGCAATTTGTAGCAAAATGGGTGGTTTTTATACACAGGTGACAGGAGAGGCGGAGCAGGAGAAGACAGAGGAGCTACAGGGCGATGATAAAGATGGGACAGAAGACCCAGACACACCGTGGCAATATGCAGTGAAGATGGAGGCAGGGAGTCCCTCCGAGTCCCTTGCACTAATGGCCCGATGCATGCTCACTTGATTGCGTAGTGACAGCCAAATTGTCACCATTTGGCAGAGGGATGACTTCCTGCTCTCCCCCTTGTTAGACTCTCGCTACTGGTCCAAAATGTGGGCCTTTTTTACACCCACTGAGAAGGAGGACAAACTGAACCACTATAGAGATATCCTATGTAGTCAGTTGGTCGCGGCCTATCTGCGCCATCGTCCATCCTCTCCATGGCTGCTGGGGGATGGGGGGCAGAAGCAATTCCAGCTCGGTCAGCAGCAGCCTGAGTCTGGAGTTGCTGATGAGCAGCTTTCTTCTCCCACATAGTAAAGAAACTACTAACCAGCAACTAGACAGAGAGCAGAACCTGAACCAGCAGGCGGTGGCATACTTGGATAGCACCCTGCCAGATGATATTGAAGAGCCGCTGGACGACTGGGCAGCCAAATTGGATTTGTCGCCGCAACTGGCTGAGTTTGCCCTTGAAAATCTGTCCTGCCCGGCCAGTATTGTGGCATCAGAGCGAGAGTTTAGTGCGGCGGGGGCCATAATTACACCAAGGAGAACTCGCCTGTCCACCCAAAATGTGGAGAGACTGATCTTTGTCAAGATGAATAAGCCAGGATTTCCACTCACCAATGCCTAATACATCAGATTAGATTATCCATGCTGCCTCACCAAAACCTTGACAAAAGAGACTGGTTCACTCTGTGGTATCCACATACTGCTGCCACCTCCACACTATGTCACCTTGCTACTCTGTTGTCTCCTGATGCTTCTGCCAACTCAACACTATGTCACCTTGCCACTCTGTTGCCTCACTTGATTGCGTAGTGACAGCCACCTCCACACTCTGGCAATCTGCCAATTTGTGGTCTCCTGATGCTGCTGCTACCTCAACACTATGCCACTTTGCCACTCTGTGGCCACTTCATGCTGCTGCTGCAACCTTCACACTTTGTCATTGTGCCACTCTGTGGTCTCCTGATGCTGCTGCCACCTCCACACTATGTCATTGGGCCATTCTGTGGACTTCTCATGCTGTTCCTATCCTGTCTACTTCATGACTGGGGCAATTTTTTGCCTTTTTGGCCTGGTTGACATCATCATTTATTTGACCCTTCTTCAAATATGTCAGAAAGAAGGAAAAATGAGTCACACAACGGATCATGTATGTGTAGTAGCTGTAAGGCCTGTATGGTCCCATCAGAATTGGCTTATGATTTGGTAGGCAAAATCAGGAGTAGGTACAAAACACAGAAGACATACAAATATTCCATTCACTTGTCATTTCTGCTTTGGATCCACTCCTGTTTTTTTTGGCTTTAGCAATACTGATGGATTGCTGACCGAGTGAAGGTCGGATGCTTAACAGGCAGGATCCGTTTTTTGGGGTGTTATTGTTCTGACGGATCAGAGGAAGGGCAAAATAATCAGTGACGTTAACACAAACTTACTGCTGACACCCTCTCCACTCTGTTAGGAGAACTCTACTTGTATAAGCTTTTAATAGAACAGGTTTTGTAGAAATCTAGGTGGAATTATCTGACAACGGTGTAAAAAAGGTGCGCTCTTTCACGCTATAGTAGGTTCTTGGGCCTCTGCACGGTTCTTCATACCTGACGTTAACATCGACCTGTAAGGAGTTGATACTTGAGTTATTTGGTCAGTTTTAGACGCGTAACTGCCCAAAGAAGTGTGCAGTGATTCTAAGAGCGATGTCTGTCATCTGCGTGTCATACTGACTCACAGTATTGTTTCACTACCACAGCAAACTCACTGTGCGTGTTGCTGCAAGGCACAGTGTTCAATACCAATATACAGATTCTCAGCAGCCAGGAAATAGTTGTTTTTTAACGTGATTCGCCACAAATTAATTCAGATGAAAACAAATATTTTCGGAAATTTTGGCGAACCGACCAAATCAAATTTTTGAGAAATTCGCTCATCTCTATTTATCACACCACCTTTGCATCCTTCTTACTGTAATAGGAGAGTTAATCTGTCTGTTAATTGTGTCGGTGATATAAAGTAAATTGTTGGAGTAAATCACACCGCCTTTGTATCTGTCTTACTGTAATAGCAGAGTAAATCAGTCTGTTAATTGTGTTGGTGACCTATACCCATTTTTTGGGGTTCATAACACCGCCTTTGCAGCCATTTTAATGTAATAGGAGAGTTAATCAGACTGTTTATTGTGTCGGTGATATGAAGTACATTTTTTGGGTTCGTCATATCGCCTTTACATCTGTGTTACTATAATAGCAGAGTAAATCAGTCTGTTAACTGTGTCGATGAACTATAGCCGTTTCTTGGGCTTCATCACACCACCTTTGCTTCCGACTTACTGTATTAGAGTAAATAAAGCTTCCCGATGAAGCCAAAGTAAAACACGATCGAGGTGTGTTCTTGGACCCCAAATACCCCTGAAGAAGCCATGTCACTGGCGAAACATGTCGGGGGGCAGTTGTAGATTTTAATAACAGTTGATTACTCTGTTGTAGCTTAGTAGTTAGATAGTCCTTGTCTGGACACCAAGCATTTTCACAGTGACATAGGAAGTTACCAGTTAGCCCAAATAGTCTGCCAAGTTCACATAGGAAGTGCTGTGGTGTGTGTTTTGTATGATTGAACTCTGATAGCTATTGACATACTGTCAGACCAGTGTGTTGTGAAGTGTGTGTGTCTGTTAATAACATAGGACACATAGGCAGTGTGTCTGGTGTTTATATAGGACACACTGAAGCAGCCCTCAATAACCAACACAAAGTATCATTCAACCACAACCATTTGGTTCTTTTGCACACCCTCTTCCAGTATTAGTGTGGCGTCAACACAGCTCTGTGGACTCCTTAATATCACGGAAGTCAGTTTTTCAATTTCTGGCTAGAGATTCTGGCCTCTAGGTATATAGAGGCCATAATACTGGCTTTCAACCGAGGTGGATATTTTTCAGTACAGTAGGATAAGACAGAGTGCACATCTCTGGTTCCTAAGAAATCTTACCAAAATACACCATAGCTCTCAGAGTGACAACTTTAATTTTAGGCGTCTGTTAGGCTCACGGCTATTTTACGTTTATTTTCAATTAAAAGTGACATTTTAAATAATATTCGTTTTGGACCTGTTTCAAGATAGGTTAAAGCCTTTTTTTTAAGTATTAGAGTATACATTATGAAATATACCTTACCTTGGTTAGGTCCTTTTTGTTAAGAGGCTATAAAATACAACTGAAGGTCACTTACCCCTCAGATGCCCCCTCAGAAGATAGCAAAGATGATGCCGGACCACATACGTTTTGGTTTTCAGGCTCTAATCCTTGTTTCCCGTTGGACAAGACGTCTGAGAGCCAGACAGCGCTGTCAGCGTCGCTATTGGGTACATCCTATAACTTCTGCAAGAAACAGTAGGGGAGCTTTTGAAGTTATGCTTCCTGAATTGTGGAATTATCCAGAAAAGTTCTTTAATTACTTACGGAGGAGCGTGGAAAGTATTGATGATCTGTTATAACAGGTGTTACGTCACATCCAAAGACAGGACACCACCTTCCGGCGCAGTGTTTCCCCAGCAGAACGCCTAATGCTTACCATAAGTTAAATTACATTTACATATTGATAATTTTTTTGGTATAATCTTATAAAATTGATTTTCAAGGTAAAGCATGAAATATTTCCTAGCCCCATGTAAAGAAAACTCCTTTTATTTTTATACATTACTCTACTGAGTGCAGAATTGCGCAACGAGGCTCTGCATATTGTTCACTTTGACTGTCTGTAACATCTTGTATGGTCACAATTTTACCCATATATGGGCCATTACAGATGTTGACAGCACAGTAAGCATTGATAGTCATAAGCATACGCCTATTGTTCTCCATGGAGAGCCCGTTCTATCATAGCATTTTCAAAAAAATTTCTTTGATCTGTGCAAATTACAACAGAATCAATGAATGGGCATTTTAAGGTCTCAAACAATTGCATACAATTGATATAGCTTGTATTGTATTTTTTGGAAAAGTATTTTACATATGTTAACATTATTTTTCATTTTTATTTATTTTTTTATTTCTGACAACTGGAGAAAGTTTAACTTCACACCATTATCAATTTCGGCTTGGGATATCAACAGTTTCCGTTATTGAGAAGGAGACCTGCCATGTTTTGTGGGAGCAACTGCATGTGGAATTTAAATCACCAAAGGTTATAGCCAATACTGGGCCACCATGAGCCCAAGTACCACAACTGTATAACAAAACGCCTGTGGTATATAAATAAACACAACCTAAATAGAAAATACCAGACCGCGTATCATTGCAAAAACATCTTTATTTCCATATTAAAAAAGTGCATATAGCACATACAATTAAAATACATAAGGGGGGTACATAGATGGGCGGCATCCAAGAGGAGAGACAGAGGGGAGGAGGTTTGGTAAACAAGTCGGTTGGACAAAGTGCAAGTGCATACAATCAAAGGAATAATAACATACCCATACTGTGTCTCTCCTCCGGGATGGCGCCAACCACGACGCGCGTTTCGGCACCAGCCTTCGAACGAAGTATCGAATGCTATCAGACGAAGGCTGGTGCCGAAACGCGCGTCCCCTCTGTCTCTCCTCTTGGATGCCGCCCATCTATGCACCCCCCTTATGTATTTTAATTGTATGTGCTATATGCACTTTTTTAATATGGAAATAAAGATGTTTTTGCAATGATACGCGGTCTGGTATTTTCTATTTAGGTTGTGCATGTGGAATTTATCCAACTCGCCAAAATGAGAGTGAAAATGCATAAAAATGTTGGGAGCTCTGTCAGTTTCCCAACTGTATTGGTGCGGTATACGGGAAACTTATCAGGATTATCAAGCCCCAAGGCACCATATCCGAGTTTTTCAACTATAAAAAATATTTTTTAATCATCCTGATGGCCATCGCTGATGCCCAATATCGTTTTGTTGCCGTTGATGTTGGGGTCTATGGACGCACTAACGATTCAATGGTTTTTAAAAATTCTTATATGGGGCAAAGTCTATATAATAGACAATTTGATTTTCCACCTCCTCAACCACTGCCAGATACAGATGCTCCACACATGCCGTTTGTGTTGGTTGCTGATGAGGCCTTATAAAACTATATTCCAGGGGTGGATTAAATAAAAAAAAACGCACATTCAACTACCGCTTGACCATGGCTCGAAGGATAGCGGAATGTACATTTGGGCTTTTGGTTGCCAAATGGGAATTTTCTCTAAACCCATTCAAATTAAAGTTGAAATGGTTGATGAGGTAGTTAAGAGTGCGGTTGTGTTACACAACTACCTCCTTACAAAAGAACCCCAAAATGTGGAGCAGACACTGCAGGACAGCGAGATGGACAGAATTCAAAATTTTGGAGCCATATCTGTATCTAAGCTATATCTGTATCTAACCAATATTCATATCTAAGTCATATCTGTATTGAAGCTTTATCTAAGCTATATCTGTATCTAAGCTATGTATGTATCGAAACAATGTCTGTATCTAAACTATATATGTATCTATTGCTGTACATGTATCTAAGCTATGTATGTATGTAAGCTATATATGTATCTGAGCTATATCATTTTATATAGCTCAGATACATAGCTTATTTATATATATAACTTAGACACATATATATCTTAGATACCGTTCAGGCTTAGATACAGTTATAGCTTTGATATGGATATAGCTCAGATACATATATAGCTTAGATACAGTTCAAGCTTAGATACAGATATTGCATAGATATAGCTATATCTATAAGACGGACATACATCTGTATCTAATTTATATATGTATCTAAACAATGCCTGTATCTAAACTATATATGTATCTAAGCTGTATATGTATCTAAGCTATGTATGTATCTAAGTTATATATGTATCTAAGCTATATATGTATCTGAGCTATATCTATATTAGATAGATATAGCTTATTTATATATATAACTTAGATACATATATATCTTAGATACAGTTAAAGCTTAGATACAGTTATAGCTTTCATACGGATATAGATGAGATACAGATATAGCTTAGATACAGTTCAAGCTTAGATACAGATATAGCATAGATATAGCTATATCTATAAGACGGACATATATCTGTATCTAATATATATATATATATATATATATATATATATATATATAAAAAACTATGTATGTATCTAAACAACGTCTGTATCTAAACTATATCTGTATCTAAGCTGTATATGTATCTAAGCGATATATCTGTATAGAAGCAGGTCCAGCTTATATAATATATATATATATATATATATATATATATATATATATATAGTGACACAGTGAGAGGTTTGGTGGTAAAAAACAGGTATTTTCCTCTCAGCCTGTGCTGCTGGGTTGATTGCAGCCAGGTGAGGGTAAATACTGGACCGGATTTTAGGTGCCGGTCCGGGTTTTTTTTGGGGGTTAATACCTAGCTGCCTTTAAAAGACGGCTGGGTTCATGCAAAGCTCTCTCTGTGTTTGGGATCTGAGCCCTGTGCTGGGCTGAAAAGCTGAGACCTGTGTGTCAGGAGAGCAGGCCATGTAAAGACGGTCAGTGGACTTTTTGTGTTGCCGAGCATTCAGCCAGGTGTGAACTAACACCTAGGATTTGAGGTGATTTAACCTGGAAACTGCTGGTGTTCCGTGGAGCTCTCAGGGCTGGAAGCAAGAGCTTGCAAAGAGGCGTGCAGTCTGCCTGGAAGCCTGAGGTTGGACTTTCCTGCGGCTGGGCTGACAGCCGGGTGTGAACACGCACCTAAACCACACAGGTGAATTTGATTCCGTCTTGGACTTTTGTTTTGCCTCAAGTTTTTGCTATGTGTGTGAAGTAACACTAAGTGACTGTTTTGAGTCTTGTTTGTGCAAGTGTGAAATAAAACACTGTTTGCTGCACTACCTGGACTCCCTTTGCCTCTATACTGCACCCGCACCACTGTCTACCAGAGCAACTCCCCACAATATATAGATTAGATATAGCAAGAGCTCAGATATATCTATACCTATATGCTGGACAGTTATTTACTTGTGTTCTGGGGTGGTAGGTGTAATGTGTAACTGCTGAGGGGCCAGGGCTCTAACAACCATCCCCAGATGCCGGAGGGGAAGGGGTTAACTGGCTCATAGAAGTGATGGGCGGGGCCAGACACATACCCTGCTGCCAAAACGCAGTAGCAAACGTTTATATAACTCGGATAACCCCTTTAATGATGGCGGCTGTCACACAGTATGTGGCTCTTAGCTGCCACTATTTTCCGGGCATGCCGTCCCTGCCCCGCATGAACGACTGGTGGAAAAAATCAGGTGTGCGCTGTGCAACGCCATCAGTGGCAAGGTCCATATAACCAGTAATACGTGGACAAGTAAGCATGGCCAGGGACATTATATCTCCCTAACTGCCCACTGGGTAGATATAGTGGCCATTGGGCCTGAGGTGGAAAGCGGTTTGGTGCATGTCCTACCGCCACCAAGGATTGCTGGACATTCCTCAGTGCTTCCTGTTGCCCCCTTCTTCTACTCTGTTTCCTCCTCGTGTTCCTCCTGTACTGCCTCCTCATTACATCAGCGCAACACCTGCTCCACCAACTACAGCACAACCAGGAGGAAAGACAGCAGGCTGTTATGAAACTCATGTGTTTGGGGGAAAAATCCCACAGCATGCTGTAGCTGAGGCCGGGTATGGAAGAACAGACTGAGTGTTTGATGCCGCTGAGCCTCAAGCCCGGCCTGGTGGTGTGCGACGACTGGCTAAATCTTGTAGCAGCTCTTAGCCTAACCAGTTTGACATACATCCATTGCATGGCACATGTGCTAAATTTGGTGGTACAGAGGCTCCTGAGATATCAGAGTTGCTGTAGAAAGTGCTGACCACCTGTGCGCGCTTTCACTGTTTTAACGCTGCTGCTGCTCACCTGTTAGCGCTGCAGCATAACTTCTGCCTTCCCGCTCACTGCCTCATATGTGACGTAGCCACAAGCTGAAGTGACTGTGCGAGCAGCAGCAGGCAATAGTGGAGTTTCAGCTGCTGCATGCACAGGTAAGTTGCTCTGCAGAACAGCACCACTTCACAACCAGCGAGTGGTCCTCCATGCGGGATATGTGTGCCGTGTTGCGCTGTACTCGAGTACTCCACCAACACCGTCCTCAGTGTTACTATCTCACTTTTATGTCTCCGTGAAAAAACGTTTCGGGTGAGGAATGGATGATAATTTTGCACAGGAGGAAGAGGAGGAGGAACAGGGATCATCTTACCAGGTCAGTCGTCGACAGGTGGCTTTGAGAGTGGTACCCAACTGTACAGCCAGTGCACAATTTTGGAGGATGATGATGATCCATATTTACAACAGGGTGGCACACAAATCAGCTCACAGGCATCACTAGAGTGTGGCTGGGGGGGGGGGATACAGAGGACACAGACAATATTCCTTGCATTGAGGACAGCTTGTCATTGCCTCTGGGCAGCCTGGCACACTTCAGACACTACATGCTGCAGTGCCTGCACAACGACCGCTGAGTTGCCCTCATTCTTACCAGTGCTGATTACTGGGTGGCCACCCTGCTTGATACCCATTACAAGGACAATGTGCCGTTCTTACTTCCATCACTGGAGTGTGATCAGAAGATGTACAAGCACACACTGGTAGATGCACTACTGATGGTGTTTCCACCTGGCAGAGGGAGCTCACTGGAAGCATAAGGCAGAGACGGTGAAGGAGGAAGTCGGCAGCGCAGCAGGGGCACCGTCAGCACCTTAGAGACGAGGGTTAGCATGGCCAAAATGTGGAAAAGCTTTGTCTGCATGCCACAATATACAGCACCACATCTGATACAGACCCTCTTATCAGGAGGCAGCATTTCAGGAAAATAGTGGAACAGTACTTTTCCACATGTCTGCACATACTGACTGATGGGTCTGCCCCGTTTAACTTCTGGGTCTCCAAATTGGGCATATAGCCTGGATCGCCCTTTATGCCTTGGACTTTCTGGAATGCCCTAGAGCAAGTGTATTGTCTGAACTTGTATTTAGCACGGAAGGGGGGGTGATCACGGACAAGTGCAACTGTGTGTCCACAGCCAACGTGGACAAGATCACGTTCATTAAAATGAATCAGGCATGGATCCCACAGGACTTGTCCATACCTTGGGCAGAGTAGAGAGGTATACCAGCTATACCCGGGCATTTTTATTCTCCAGCGCACTTTTTTTTTTTTTTTTTTTTTTTTTTGCTGTTTCCCAATGTTTTGCGGCCTCCACAAACCTCCCAGAAAAATGTGAGAAAAGAAAAAACAAAATAAAATATAAAAACATTTTGGCTACCTCCTCTTCCTCCTGCACTACCACGTCCACTTCCTTCTCCACCTCCTGGCTCAAGATTATTATATCTTTTATTGGCAGAGTAGAAAAGTATACCAGCCGCACCCCACACACAGAATTACCAGACAAAAAAGGTTGAACTGGCTTAGTTGCCCATAGCAACCAATCAGATTGCACCATTCATTTTTGAAAGGAGCTGTGAAAAATGAAAGGTGGAATCTGATTGTTTGCTATGGGCAACTAAGCCAGTTCTACTTTACACCAGTGTGATAAATCTCCCCCCATATTTCTACTGACATTCAAATACTATATTTATCCGTGACAAAACCAAGATGTGTCCAGGCACAGGATACTCACCATGTAGAGGTGAAAAATTACAAATTCATTTTTATCTTTGCTATATTAATAATGAATTTTTTTCCCTCAACATCACACGTGTTAACTAAAAGTGATCCATTAAAGCGGATAACTATTTGGCAGAGAAGGAATAGCTTATATTTCTGTATTCGGCTCTGGACTTTAATAAGGCATGTTTGCCACTTTGTACATCATGCATCTCTTGTGACTTGTTCTCATTAACTAGATGCATCAAAAGCAAGTTGAGAAGCTGGCAAACTTTTTATCCTAAAGGATACTATCTACACATAAGCTTTGAAGTGTGTCTACAGAAAAAAATCCCTCTCAGCCATTCTCACCTACTTTTGAAATGTGTACACTACAGGATACAGGGTTTTGAAGGCATATCTGGCCAAGACATGTTCAAGTGTGAATGGTGTCTTAACTGTGTCCTTTACTTTAGCAAAGTCTGAATGGCTGTAGTAGCAAGTTGCAAACTCCTATTTTTGGCCATGCAGATTCCAAATTCTGTCGCTCCTTCTCTCCTTCTCTTTTTGGTGATCTTGCAGAGATCTTGTAGAGAGTGTCTGCTGAAGCTTTATAGGCCTAAGGAGAGCTTTCTATTTCTCACAACTCCAGTCTAGACTCACTGACTGAGCTGGGGCAAAAATTAGATCCCCATCCAACCTCAGGGCTAAACCCGATTACTTACCCTGGTTGTGCCATCCATACATAGCTAAGCTTGTTACAATACATACCGTAGCATAACAATACTTAGCATAGTACTGCAAAACATTAAATAACAAACCATTTGCAGATACCCCTTGCTTTGGGGTACTACAAATATAAAAATAAAAACTTATGGCTTTCAATGTCTTGTGTTCTTATTGTGCAAAAGAAGTAAAACACAATAACAATTGTTATTGTCACATACATACAGCGCTCCTTATGAATTGCAGAATAAGTGTTCATGCACATGACCGTGTTGCTGCCCGTGGCTGTATACGGCAGGTCCGCAATACATGGGGCACCGGCCGTGTGCAGCCACATCACAGATCACTTGAATGGATCCGCAATCCGGGAGATGCACTGCGGAAGCCGGGATCGGAAGCCCATGGAAGCACTTCCGTGGTGTTTCTAGCAGTGCCTCCACACCGCAAAAAAGTAGTGCATGTGCTACTTTTTTGCAGTGTGGACTGTAGGATGCGGATCGCGGACCCCGTTCAAGTGAATGGGTCCGTGATCCGCTGCTGATGCCCCACGGTAGGTCCAACAGTCCAACAATACCCCTGCTGTCGGACTAAGCACCAATTCAACCGCACAGCACCAGGTCGGTACACTGACACCAAGTAGGAGTTTTTAAGCCTTGTGCGGTCTCCAACTAAATAAAACACCTTAGTTAAATAGGAGGAGTGCTGAAAACACAAAAAAAAGGATGAAAAATAGCCTTAGGCTTTATAGGGTTAAGGCAAAGGAAAAAATCCAGTAGGTGCCAAGAAAAATATTTTTCGGCCATTTTTACAAAAAAAAGAAAATAAGGGTGGGTTCACACTAGCGTTATGGTTTCTGTTATGACTTTACGTTATAACATGGTTATAACGGAATCCATAAAACGGATGATGAATCCGTTCTGCAGCCCATAGACTTGTATTATGACAGAATGCAAAACCGAAGCCTTTAAAAGGCATTCTGTTTGCTTTCCGTTATAATAGAAGTCTATGAGAAAGCATAACGGATCCGTCTGGTTCCCGTTATGGAAGACGGAAAACAATGTCCAAAACCCCTAGTGATTTAGCCTCATGTGAATAGAGTTTTGTAAGGATGCCTTCACATGTGGCAGATTTTGTGGCAAAAAATTCTGCAAGTGAAAATCAGTTCCATTGACCTGAATGGGGCTTGCAGAAATCCATGTGGTTGCTGCCCCATTTACATGAATGGATCTGATTTTCAGTTGCAGAATTTGCTGCCACAAAATCTGCCGCTTGTGAAGTACCCTCAAACTCTACTCATAATGTTATACACTCCAAATGTGACTTTGTAGGCATATTTTATATACGCTAATTCTTTTGAGTGCCTTAACAACCACCCATACATGTTTTAATGATGGCTGTAACCCTGGGTTCACACCTGAGCGTTTTACAGCGCGTTCAAACGCGCTGTAAAACGCTCAACACATGAAAACCAATGCTTTCCTATGGCCCTGGTTCTCACTTGAGCGTTTTACAGCGTTTGAACGCTCTGTAAAACGCCCGAAGCATAAACAAGTACTTGAGCTTTTTTTTGTCGTTTGTCGCGCGTTTTGTGATTGACACCACAGTAGTCAATCACAAGAACGCGCGGACGAACGCGCGTTCCCTATTTGCAAAAACGCACTGAAATACGCGAGACAAAAACACGCGTTTTTAGAACGCTCAGGTCTGAACCCAGGGTAAAGGTGGTGTCACACACAACTTTTTTTGTGACAGCTTTTGATGCAGTTTATTTTATCCAAAGCCAGAAGTGGATCCAGCAGGAAGGAAAAGGTTAACCACTTCAGCCCCCCTAGTTTAAACACCCTTAAAGTATAACTGTCAAATTTATTTATTTTTTACTATTGGATTTTGGTGATTAATATTACCTTGTTGGCCCTGTTTTAATTTCTGATTGTTTAATAAATAACCCCTAAAAGCCACCTAAAAGTCCCCAGTATTGGCTATATTTACCTGAGATAAAATCAGGTTGCTATGCTCCTTCCGTCTACCAGATGAGGACGGAGCACGCTGTGTGCACTGGGAACTGATAGTGAGTCAACATTGTAAGGGAATGTATAAAAAGACAGGTTCTTCCTGACAGGAGATAACAGTGCTGGGCTGTGTGTGTGAACTTCTCCACATGCCTGTGCTTGGCAGACACTCCCTTAGCAGAGAAGGACGATGTAGAGCCCAGTGTATAAATGACAGCCTTATCTGATAAGAGGAGAGCTTGTAGAAGGACTACAGGCTTCAGCCAGACCTGGGAACTTCACTGCAAGACCCCCCTATACAGTGCTGGTCTTCACTAACTTCACTGCAGGTGTCCTATGGATTAGCCTCAGGGCTGAGGGCGGCCATCTTAACAGAATAGTGAAATTGCAGTTTTATGCAGACTGGTTGCTAAGGGCTGAATCTTATTAAATAAGGGGTAAGTAAGTCTAATAGTTATTGATTCAGGAATATTATCATATTAGTAACTACATATATGAAAACTGAAATTTGGGTCTAAATGTGACAGTTATCCTTTAATGACTAGGCCACTTTTTACAATTCTGCACTACACTATTTCACCGTTTATTGCTCCGTCATACAACTTACCACCCAAATGAATTTTACCATCTTTTCTTCTCACTAATAGAGCTTTCATTTGGTGGTATTTCATTGCTGCTGACATTTTTACTTTTTTTGCTATTAATCAAAAATGACCGAAATTTTTGCCAAAAAATGAAATTTTTCACCTTCTGTTGTAATTTTTTTTTTAAAAACTACATTTCTATATAAATTTTTCACAAAATTTATTGTTCTACATGTCTTTGATAAAAAAAAAATCCAATAAGTGTATATTTATTGGTTTTGGTAAAAGTTATAGCGTTTACAAACTATGGTGTAAAAAAGTGAATTTCGGCATTTTGAAGCAGCTCTGACTTTCTGAGCACCTGTCATGTTTCTTCAGGTGCTAGAATGCCAGGAAAGTATAAATACCCCCCAAATGACACCATTTTAGAAAGAAGACACCCCAAAGTATTCCGTGAGGGGCATGGTGAGTTCATGTATGATTTCATTTTTTTCACAAGTTAGCGGAAAATGACACTTTCTGAGGAAAAAATAAAAATAATAAAGTTTCCATTTCTGCTAACTTCTGGCAAAAAAATTAAATCTCCCACGGACTCACTATGCCCCTCAGTGAATACCTTGGGGTGTCTACTTTCCGAAATGGGGTCATTTGTAGGGTGTGTTTACTGTTCTGGCATTTTGGGCAGGGCTAAATTGTGAGCAGCCATGTAAAAGCTAAAGGTCGCTGGAATTTTGGCCCCTTTGTGTACCCAGGCTGCAGTAAACACTATGTGGTATCGCCAGTCAGAGAAGTAGGGCAATGGTTTGGGGTGTATTTACATATACCATGCTGGTGTGAGAATATCTCTGTAAATGACAACTTTAAAAAAAAAATTATACAAAGTTGTCAATTTACAGAGATATTTCTCTCACCCAGCATGGGTATATGTAAAAATACACCCCAAAACTCATTGCCCTACTTCTTTTGAGTACGGCGATACCACATGAGTGACACTTTTTTACAGCCAAGATGTGCAAAGGGGCCCTAAAACCAATGAGTATCTTTTAGGAGGGCATTTTTACGCATTTTTCTTCTCACGCTTTAGGGCCCCTAAAATGCCAGGGCAGTATAAATACCCCACATGTGACCCCATTTTGGAAAGAAGACACCCCAAGGTATTCCTGTAAACTGACAACTTTGTATAAAAAAAATTAAAAAGTTGTTGTTTACAGCGATATTTCTCACACAAAGTATGGGTATATATAAAAATACACCCCAAAACTCATTGCCCTACTTCTTCTGAGTACGGCAATACCACATGTGTGCCACTTTTTTGCAGCCAAAATACACAAAGGGGCCCAAATTCCAATGAGTACCTTTAGGATTTCACAGGGCATTTTTACGCATATGGATTCTCACGCTTTAGGGCCCCTAAAATGCCAGGGCAGTATAAATACCCCACATGTGACCCCATTGTGGAAAGAAGACACCCCAAGGTATTCAGTGAGGGGCATGGCAAGTTCACAGAAAAAAAAAAAATTTGGCACAAGTTAGCGGAAATTGATATATATATAAATATAATTTTTTTTTTTTTTACAAAGTCTCAAATTTCCACTAACTAGTGACAAAAAATAAAATTTTACATGAACTCACCATACCCAGCACGGAATACCTTGGGGTGTCTTCTTTCTAAAATGGGGTCACATGTGGGGTGTTTGTACTGCCCTGGCATTTGAGGGTCTCCGCAATCATTACACGTATGGCCAGCATTAGGAGTTTCTGCGATTCTCCTTATATTGAGCATACGGGTAATGATATTTTTTTTCCGTTCAGCCTCTGGGCTGAAAAAAAAAAAATGAACGGCACAGATTTCCTCATTCGCATCGATCATCGTGGATGAAAAAATCTCTGCCCAAAAATGTGCAAAAAAAAAAAGAAGTAGTAAAGCCCCATTCACACGTCCGCAAAAATGTCCGCATCTATTCCGCAATTCTGCGGAATAGATGCGGACCCATTCAGTGTGAATGGGGCCGGCGGTGATGCGGAGAGCACACTATGTGCTCGCCGCATCAGCATTTGTGGAGCTGCGGCCGCAAACTTCCGGGTTTCGGCCCCCAAACATCCGGCCGCAGCTCCGCAAAAGATTGAGCATGTCCTATTCTTGTCCGCAATTGCGGACAAGAAAAGGCATTTTCTATATAGTTCTGGCAATGTGCGGATCCGCAAAATGCGGAAAGCACATTGCCGGTGTCTGTGATTTGCGGATCCACGGATCCATGGATCCGCAAAACACATACGGACGTCTGAATGAGCCTTACAGGGGGGTGATTAGTGACAGGGGGTGATCAGGGGGGTATCGGGGGTTAAACAGGGGTTAATCAGTGATAGGGGGGGGGTGGATGGGGGGGTCTGTGTGGTGATTGGTGCACTTACAAAAGTTTCCTTTGGTGGTCCCAAGCAAAAGGGACCACCAAAGGAACGAACAGCAAGCATATCAGACGCTGTTAACAAAACAGCGTCTGATATGCGATGTTTTTTTTAAACTTCTACAGCCTGCCAGCGAAAGATCAGCGCTGGCAGGCTGTAGTTAAAGTTCTCCCCGACGCGAGATGACGCGCCCGCACGTCCAGGAGGAACAAAACGACCGCCGCCAGGACGCAATCCTGCGTTCGGCGGTCAGCAAGAAGTTAAAGGGATTCTCCAGCCCCACTTAAAATTTAGTATATTAAAATTACCTGTGGAGGAAAGAATATTATAGCTATACTTACCCTCCACAGCACAGGGGTTTGCAGGATCCTCTTCACGGTCATATGAACACCCATGCAGCGTTTTCTGCTTATCTGCTCCCTCGCCATCTTCTTCTATTCCTCTCTGTAGGCAGGAGACTGCGTGCCATCACTGACGTCACCCCCTTCTGCCGGGCTTCCCTGGTCCCGACGGCTGCACAATATTGCGCATCATCATGCCATCCTCTGAGTGTACAGGCTTCTGTACTAAGATGTAAGTGCTGTGTATGAGTCACAGCATAGCAAATAGCTACAGAGGTTGACCATTATGCTGTGAATGTCACTGGGGGCACTATGTATGGCACTTGGGGGGCACTGTGGATGGAAATAGGGGAACTGTGGATGGCATTCGGGAGCACTGTGGATGGAAATAGGGGCACTGTGGATGGAAATAGGGGCACTGTGGATGGAAATAGGGGCACTGGATGAAATTTAGGGGCACTGCGGATGTCATTTGAGAGCACTATGGATCGCACTGAGGCACTATGGATGGCAGTAGGGGCTCTGTGGATGGCATTTGGGGGCACTGTGGATGTCACCGTTATGGGGGCACTGTGGATGTCACCGTTATGGGGGCACTGTGGATGTCACCGTTATGGGGGCACTGT
Source organism: Bufotes viridis (assembly GCA_033119425.1). Lineage (NCBI taxonomy): Eukaryota > Metazoa > Chordata > Amphibia > Anura > Bufonidae > Bufotes > Bufotes viridis. The sequence continues at coordinate 70,521,382 of CM065596.1, forward strand.
GGATGTCACCGTTATTGGGGCACTGTGAATGTCACCGTTATGGGGAGTGCTGTAGATATCACTGTTGTGGGAGCACTATGGATGTCACTATTATGAGGGCACTGTAAATGGGGGCAGTTGTTGTGTACTCACCTCCTCATGTGTACATACACCCCGATCATATAAGAGACCGGCTGCATCATAAATTTCTGGTCTTTCAAATGCAGACCTCGAATCCCTAAAAGTCAATGGCTCTGCAAAAAAATGCAGGTCACACATGGACAGTAAAATCACGGAAAAAGATACAAAACATCCTTCAAGATATGGTAAGCGGATGTGCATGGCTACATTTATAAAATCACGGAAAATAATGCACTAAAACAATAGATGCAAACATAATATATTGAATAAGCTCTCATTTTAAAAATAAAATCTGAGACTCTCAGCCAATATATTTTGAATAAAACACATCTGTGTGGTCTCAGTCAGGCAGGTCATACTTTAAACACATGGACAGTATCCGTATTTTGCAGATGCACAACTTGCGAACTGCAAAATGGATACGGTCGTGTGCATGAGGGTTTAGATAAACAGCTCAGCAAGCAGGATCATACAAGATAGGATTAGATACACAGCTGAGCAGGTAGGTTCATACAAGATAGGATTAGATACATAGCCCAGCAGACAGTTTCACACATGAGAATCTTTGATACAAGAATAGTAGACTATATCACAGATGATAGATTTAGATAAAGAGGCACAACAGACAGTATCTTGCATGATAGTTTAGATACACAACAGACAGTATCATACAAGATGGGATTTGATATCCATCACACCAGGCAGTATAGTACAAATTGGGATTAGATACTCAGCTCAACAGGCAACATGTCAGGCACAGTAGGCTGTAGTCAGGGCCCTTGGGAGGATTTTTGCCGCCCTAGGCAAAAGAAAAGTCCCCCCCCCCATGTGACATCACAATGCCTCACCCATATGATCTGCCATATTAACTAACGCCAGTGCTGCAGTGCCAATGTGTTTACATTAAAAAGCCTGCAGGGACAGGCTATACAGACCAGAGCCACTACATTAAGCTGCAGTGGTTCTGGACTATAGTGTCCCTTTAATGTGAGGTAAATTAGAGACTAGTGCCACAAATAATATACTAGATTGCCTACTTACAACCAGATGAGGATGATGATGGGCTCTAGCTACAGTCTGGAGGCTGTTTGTAACTGTGGTCACAAAAATCTATGTTCTGGGAGAACGGGAAGCGGCTCCATTTTTTGGGGTCCTTTACACAGCTCAAGGTCTGGGCCCCAGGGCCTGACAGTGAGTATGCCCATAAGGCCCATCCATAAGTCCACCTACATGTTCCACCCATGAGTTTGTTCACAGTGAGTGAAGTGGATGTGTTATGTGTTGCTGTAGAGAATCTAATGTGTGTGCTTATGGAATGTAGTTTATAGGGATACCAGTTTGTGTAGGTGATGCAGTGTGTGTGTATAGTGGATTGCCGTGTATTTTTGTGTAAGGGATAGAAAGAAGTTTGTGTTTGTGTATAAGGTATATATTGTGTATTTCTGAATGTGTGTACGGAATGCGTTGTGTGAATCTGTGTTTGTATGTGTAAAGGCTGCAAGGTGTGTTTTTGTGTATGTAAGGGATGCAGTGTGTGTTTCTGTAAGGAGTGTATTGTGTTTCAGTGTGTGTAAGGGAAGCAGTGTGTGTCTGTGTGTAAGAGAAGCAGTGTGTGTGTCTGTGTATGTAAGGGATGCAGTGTGTGTGTCTGTAAGTGGGGCATTGAGTGTGTGTAAAGGGTGCATTGAGCGTGTGTAAGAGATGCATTGTGTTTCAGTGTGTGTAAGGGATGCATTGTGTGTAAGGGATGCATTGTGTGTTTCTGTGTATGTGTGCAAGGGGTGCATTGTGTGTGTGTGTGATGGATGTCAATCTCTACCCCTCCTCCCTTGTCACTCCCCCCCTGTCACTCTCTTTCCTACCCTCCCTCCCTTGTCACTCTCATTCCCCCTCCTCCCTCCCTTGTCACTCTCACCCCCCCCTCCCTTGACATTCTTTCTCACCCTCCTCCCTCCCTTGTCACTTTATTTTCCCCCCTCCCTCCCTTGTCACTTTCTCCCCCCCATCCCTCCCTTGTCACTTTCTTTCCTCCGGGTCAGTCCGGCCGGGTACAGGAAACAAAAGCTCCTGTACCCGCAGACCCGGGCAGAGCTCGGCCACACTACACCAGAGGGAGTGACACTGAGTGACACTGAGTGACACTTCCCTCCTGTCAGTCCCTCTCTTCATGCTGCGCCCAGGCGGTGAACCCTCATGGACGCTCCAGTCCGGGCAGTGCTGCAGCCACATAAAGCTCTCTGTAGAGCTCTTGGGGGGCTGCAGCATGAGGGTGGCTGGCACTCCTGGCAGCGCCCCTTCCCAAGTGTTGGCCCTTCTTTTTCAGGACCTCCGCAATTCGACTGGGCATGCTCTCAATCAACTTCTGGGCCAATTCCTGACTGATAGCAACCCATTCTTTCATAATCACTTCTTGGAGTTTGTCAGAATTAATGGGTTTTTGATTGTCCACCCGCCTCTTGAGGATTGACCACAAGTTCTCAATGGGAATAAGGTTTTGGTCCCCGAACCACTTAGTTATCACCTTTGCCTTATGGCACAGTGCTCCATCATGCTGGAAAATGCATTGTTCTTCACCAAACTGTTGTTGGATTGTTGGAACAAGTTGCTGTTGGAGGGTGTTTTGGTACCATTCTTTATTCATGGCTGTGTTTTTGGGCAAAATTGTGAGTGAGCCCACTCCCTTGGATGAAAAGCAACCCCACACATGAATGGTCCAGGATGCTTTACTGTTGGTATGACGCAGGACTGATGGCAGCGCTCACCTTTTCTTCTCCGGACAAGCCTTTTTCCAGATGCCCCAAACAATCGGAAAAAGGCTTCATCGGTGAATATAATTTTGCCCCAGTCCTCACCAGTCCATTCACCATACTTTCTGCAGAAGATCAATCTGTCCCTGATAGGTTTTTTTGGAGAGAAGTGGCTTCTTTGCTGCCCTTCTTGACACCAGGCCATCTTTCAAAAGTCTTCGCCTCACTGTGTGTGCAGATGCACTCACACCTGCCTGCTGCCATTCTTGAGCAAGCTCTGCACTGGTGGAACTCCAATCCCACAGCTGAAACCTCTTTAGGAGACGATCCTGGCGCTTGCTGGACTTTCTTGGACACCCTGAAGCCTTCTTAACAAGAATTAAACCTCTTTGCTTGAAGTTCTTGATAATCCTATAAATTGTTGATTGAGGTGCAATCTTAGTAGCCACAATGTCCTTGCCTGTGAAGCCATTTTTATGCAACGCAATGATGGCTGCACGCGTTTCTTTGCAGGTCACCATGGTTAACAATGGAAGAACAATGATTTCAAGCATCATCCTCCTTTTAACATGTCAAGTCTGCCATTTTAACCCAATCAGCCTGACATAATGATCTCCAGCCTTCTGCTCATTCTCACCTAAGACGATTACTGAAATGATCAGTAATCTTCTCCCAGGCTATGAGCTGAGCGCTGCGGTTGGCCAGCGCTACAGCCTGGGAGAAGGAGGCGCCCAGGAGAGGAAGGGCAGGCTCCTCCCAGTTGAGCCGAAGAGCTGAAGTTACTGGAGCCTATACCGGGAGAACGGAGCGGCGCCCAGGGATAATATTAAGTGCAGGGAGATCCCTGGGTGCCGCTCTCCATGACTGTATACTTAGTTCAGGTTTTTTAGAGTAATGAAAGGTCCTCTTTAAGAGGCATTATTATTAGACATGAGAGAATTTCTTAAAAATTTGATTCGGCCAGTTCGCCGAATTTTTCGAAAAGATTTGCTTCGATCCGAATTTATTTGCGGCGAATTGCGTTAAAAAACTGCTATTTCCTGGCTGCTGAGAGCCTTTATAGTGGTGTAGAACAATGTGCCTTTAAGTAACACGCATAGGTAGTGTGCTTTGGTAATGAACTAATACTGTGAGTCAGCATTTGGGCAGTCACAGGGCCAAAACTGACCAAATAACTCAAGTATAAACTCAACCTTACAGGTCGATGTTAGTGTAAAGAAGAAGCACACTCCATTTACACCATCACCAGCTGATTCCACATAGATGTCTACAGAACCTCTTCTATTAAACGCTTATACAAGTAGAGCTCCCCCGACAGAATGGAGAGGGTGTCAGCAGTAAGTTTGTGTTCACATCACTGATTAATTTGATCTTCCTCTGATCTGACAGAACAATAACCCCAAAAAAACTGATCCTGTCTGTGGAGCATATGCCTTCCCTCGGTCAGCATTTGGTCAATAATCCATCAGTATTGCTAAAAACAGGAGTGGATCAAAAACAGAGATGACACATGAATGGAATATTTGTATGTCTTCTGTGTTTCGTACCCACTCCAGCTTTTGGCTACTAAATAAGAAGCCATTTCTGATAGGACCATACAGGCCTTACAGCTACTACACAGACAGGATCTGTTGTGCATCTCATTTTTCCTTCCTTCTGACAGATCAAAAGAAAGGTCAAATAAATGATGATGTCAGCCAGGCCGAAAAGCAAAATAGTGGCCCAGTCATGATGTGGGGAGGGTGGGAACAGCATGAGTAATCCACAGAGTGGCACAATTACATAGTGGTGAGGTGAAAGCAGCATGAGGAGACCACAGAGTGGCGCAATGACAGAGTCTAGAGGTGGCGGATACATCAGGAGGCACAATGACAGATTGTGGAGGTGGTGGCAGCATCAGGAGGCCTCAGAGTGGCAAGGTGACATAGTGTGGAGGTGGCAGCAACATGAGGAGACCACAGAGTGACCAACAGAGTGTTGGATCAAATAAATAAATAAATAAATAAATAAATAAATAAAGTAAATTAAAACACCCCAGAAAAGTCTTTAATTTTCTAACTTCACTACACAACGGCTAATAAGCAAAAAGGGCTTTACAACATATAACTGCATCACTGAACGGCAAATAGGCCCCCTTTTTTCCACTTATACACTCCATAAAATGTTTTTCAACATATAACTACACTGCTGAACAGCAAAAATATTTTTCTTTTGCCACTAATGCATGGCAAGAAGGGCTTTATGACATATAACTGCACCGTGCAAGGGCAAATAAAACATACTGTAGAATTATTTCCTTCTAATAAACCCTGTTATTGGCTGTATCAAACAGCACTTGCACCCCAATAGCAAGAGCTGTATAATGGCTATTTGGATCCCCAGTCAGTGCAGCAAGGTATAATAGGATTGTTCCTATTACCCAGGCTGTAACCTCCCCTACTGAACCCTGTTCTACATAAATGCTGTGAAAGGTGTGACCATGGGCAAATTTGAAAGTGGGGCCCCAAATCCTTAAATATTGGACTAGCAGTTTGACAGAACTTTGTAGGCAGGGACAGTGGTTGTAACCACAGCATCTGATTGCAGAATGCCACATTATATCTCTTTCAACTGTAAGCTGCTAATCCTGCAGCCTCTTTGGGTATGTTCACACAGAGTATTTTCTGTGCTTAAAAAAACCTAATGCTTAATCGCATCAGGTTTTTTCTTTATGTGTTTCTTCTGACTAGTTTTAAAAAACACTTTTTGATGCAGTGTTGGCGTGGATTTTCATTCATTCCCATTTTCAATGGGAATTGTGGACATGGACAACGCGTTATGAATAGCCTGGGTACTTCTGTTTTTCCATGGTGTAGTTTATAAAACCACAAGCTGAAAAAAGGAGCTGTCCCATCCGGGCCCCTGAAGTGAAGGGAGAGCACAATGTGCATGAACGGTCATCCTCCATTATGCTATGAGTGTTCTGATAATAGCTGATCACTGGCTCTGCTATTTTTAGAAATTATATTACAGTGAACGGAGATATTGCTGCGCATGCACAATGTTATGGGGAAGTTTGGGTGACACACTATTATGGGGGACCTGTGGATGTCACACTGTTATGGGGGACCTGTGGATGTCACAAAGTTATGGGGGATCTGTGGATGACACACTGTTATGGGGGACCTGTGGATGACAATGTTTTGGAGGATCTGTGGAGGACACTGTTATGGAGGTTCTGTGGATGACACACTGTTATGGGGGGTCTGTGGAGGACACTGCTATGGGGAACGTGTGGATGACACACTGTTGTATGGGATCGGTGTATGTCACACTGTTATGGGGAACGTGTGGGTGACACACTTTTATGGGGGATCTGTGGATGACACACATATGGGGGATCTGTGGAGGACACTGTTAAGGGGTATCTGGCTGTGATACAGCCACAATGTGTGGCATAGCTTTATAGATTCCTTTAATAGCAGTCCTGGTCAGCTCCCCCCAAGTACTGAAAAGAAAAAAAAAGACAATGCTAATTTGGATTTAGGTTCTCAATCTAAACTTCAACGCCCCCCCCCCTCCCCCTTTCATTAACAATGCAGACCACCTAAACAATGTTGTCTTTTATTAGTTTAACTAGAGCTCTCTATGGCCCAGATGGTAATGTGGCAATTGAACACAGCATAGCCACGTCACAAGCACCACACGAGCATGTCGTTTGGTTGTGCCCTAAAGTCACAGGGAGTCCACAGGACAAAAGGAGCTCACACAGAGGCACAGGGGCACAGGGAAAACACAGAGCTGAACTCACAGGTCAGTGACCATCAGTACTTGAGGGCAGTGCAGGCCTTCTACAATGAGAGTGTGACCCCAGCAGCCCTGCACCCCCTCCTCCACAGACACTGCTGCATGCTTCTTACCAGGTGCTTTAATAGGAGGGTCGTGGGAGCTCCTGCAGTCTGGCAGCTGAGGTCAGAGCCCATGGGTCAGATGCAGCAGAAGGCCTTGCAGCCTAGAGCATTGTTTGGGCATTGCAGCCTAGAGCAAGTGCAGGCAAAGGCTGGGGGCGTGGCTATGTTTCCTCCCACACAGAACGTCCTGATGCTGGCCTGTCACTGAGCTCTAGTGAGACTGGGGGGGGGGGGGGGATATTTAGATATCTAACAGCAGGGGGACCCTGCATGGCATGCATGGCATTATAGGTGATCCCACCTTCCCAGAGTTCCTTTCTCCATGTCCTCACACATTCAGCAGCCATTTTAGGAAAAAATTTGATTCGTTACGACGAATCGCGAGGAAATTCAGATTCGGTGCGAATCAAATAATTCCTGAAATTCGGATTAAATCCACTTAGTCAGCTTCAATTCACTCATCTCTAATTATTATGCAACGCAATTTTTTTATCATATGCCAGGAACCTATGACAGACAGCTGGGCACCCAGTAAGGGAAGGCTGAAACATTTATTTCATATTTCTTCCCTCTCGATCGCTGTGTACACAACGCTCAATGAGCACAATTAGGGTAATTTATTAAGACTGATGTCTTATACGCTGGTCTTAATCCCCCTGCGCTAGTGCCTTCTGCACCTGCCTCTACATAATTTGGGTGCATCCACCACCAGCATTCAACAGCCTTCAATCTATGCCAGCTCCCTTGCTGGCATAGATTTAGATATTTTTCTACGCTAAAAACTGGTGTAGAAAACGACAAATGAGACTGGCTTGCTGGCCTGCCTTCTTCCCTTTTTATGTCACGGACAAACCTGACAACTTTTTGGGTTGCACAATTTGTCTAAGACTTAATTTCATGCAACCAATGGGTATAGCCTAATGGGTATAGCAAATTCAAAATCATATGCAACTCATAGATTACTTCATAAAATAATAGCTGGATACAAGTCACTGACAAAACACACAGATTTGTTGGTTGCATGATTTGTATACAACTTGCTAACCAAAGTTACAAGTTTGCCACAATGGTTCTTATTATAATCATGCAGCTCTCTGTTCATTTCCATTTACTAACATAAATAGAAGTTTCTAGTCATTATTATAAAAGTCAATTTAGGGAAAAATAAACTTTGCTCCTTCTGTACTGCACATTTCTAATTAGTTTGCAAACATTAAAGACCTCAATGAGGGATATTTTTTCTTTCATGAGCGTAGAGGTGTTTTCTCTTCAGCTATTTTCCATCCTTGGTTTGATTTCAGTCACAAAGGGACAGTTTTGCAGATGGCTTCTCTAACTCATCATGTTTCTTAGATCTCCTAAGTGTGAACTGAAAAGCTCTTTTTTGTGGAAAATGGTGTGATAAGAGGCAGGTCCCACTTATCTTAATATTATCCTTTTTAATTAGAATTTCTGTACACTACTTAGTAGCAAAAAGAAAAACAACAAAGACATTATATCAGCTACTCATATACAGGGGCAAAAGAAAATCAATAAAAAATTATATCTGCTGCTCAGGTGTGTGTGTGTGTGTGTGTGGGGGGGGGGGCATATGAATAATGGTTAATTTGTGCTTGTTCTACACTCCAGTTCAGTGGCAGGACAAACAGACCAAGAAAGGAAGTGGCCATAACACATGAATATTATGTGCAGCATACCCCCAACAATTAAGAGGAAACAACTCTTTAGTGACAACAATAGATTTTATAAAATAAAAGAAATCAATATTGTCTGTCTAATCCGCTGTCGCCGCAGTACCATTACTTTGGTGGTCTCTTGCAATCTTTGTTTACTTTTCTGCAGTGATGAAATACCACATGCATGTTACCTCTGCAGTCAATCACTGGCTGACCGCGGCACTGAGATGACCGTTGAGGGCTGTCAGAGGTTAATCTGTTAAAAGAAAATACAAATTACCTTATTCATTTGAATGCGAAGAGCCCAAAGCGATCATCAATCAAGATGGCCGCAAATGGATATGGAATTATTTTTGTTTTTTGTTTTACCACCTTTTTAGGGAAAATTTATTTGTTACCACGAAGCACAAGGAAATTTGGCTTTGTGGACTTTGATTCGCTTAACACTAATTATATTATCCATGTAACATAGTAACATAGTTTATAAGGCTGAAAAAAGACATCTGTCCATCCAGGACAGCCTGTTATCCTGCAAGTTGATCCAAAGGAAGACAAAAAAAAAACTGTGAGGTAGAAGCCAATTTTCCCCTCTTTCAGGGGAAAAAAATTCCTTCCCGACTCCAATCAGGCAATCAGATAACTCCCTGGATCAATGACCCATCTCTGGTAGCTATAGCCTGTAATATAATTACACTCCAGAAATACCCTCTTGAACTCTTTTAGTGAACTCACCATCACCACCTCAGGCAGAGATTTCCATAGTCTCACTGCTCTTACCGTAAAGAATCCTCTTCTATGTTTGTGTAAGCAGACGCAAAGGATGTCCCCTCGTCACAGTCCCAGTCCTGGGAATAAATAGATGATGGGAGATATGTGGGAATAACACAAGTTACCCGTGCATACTAAATGGTAAAAGCTGGAATTAGTTTAGAATTTCAGGAAAAATTTGATTTGCAACGCATGCAAATTTCCTCGTGCTTCGTGGTAACGAATTGCAATTTTCCTAGAATGGCGGCTACATGTGTGAGGACTAAGGACATGGGGCAAGAGACTCTGGGAAGGCGGGATCACCCAGATTGACATGCCTGCATGCAGCTAATCAGCAGCCAGCCAGCCCTGTGATGTCACAGCCCTATAAATACGCTGGCCATCTTACAGTCAGACATTTTCCAGCGTTCAGAGTGCATGGACAGACGTGTAAAGACCCTAGAGACAGCAAGTGGAAAAACGATTGTGGAAAAAAAAGACAGAAAAAACTATTTATAAGTGCAGGGAAAGGATAGGGAGGAATCATTTCACAGCATCTTAGTGCAGGCAGAGACGTCAGAAGGCGCTAGGGACATTGATAGGAAAGTGATTTATAAGTGTAGGGAAAGATTATTTGGGGATCCAAATAGTCATTAGACAGCTCTGTCATTCCAGCTTTTTGTTATTGGGCTGCAAGTGTTATGTTGAAAAGTATTTAGAGGCTTATATCTTAGTATCTTATTCAGTATTACCAGAAAAAGATATACGCATTTCACTTCTGCAGTTACTTCTGTTGAAAGCGTATAGGGGCGTATTTCAATAAAAAAGAAAAATATATACGCACTGCACTTTAGCAGTTATTTCTGGTGAAAGTGTATAGTGGCCTATTTCAGTCCAGCAATAAATATATATTCTCAGGTCACTTCTGCAGTTATTTCTGTTGAAAGCATATAGTGGCCTATTTCAGTCCAACAAGAAAAATAGATTCTCAGGTAACTTCTGCAGGTATTTCTGATGAAAGTGGATAGGGGCGTATTTCAGTACTACAAGAAAAATATATTCTCAGTTCACTGTTGCAGTTATATCTGGTAAAGCCTTTACTGGCGTATTGCAGTATAAAAATAAATATACATTCGCCATTCGCTCTTGCACATATACCTTGAAAAACCTTTAGTGACGTATATCAGTAAAAAAAAAAGAAATATATATTCGCCATTCGCTGCTGCACTTACATCTTAAAAAACCTTTATTGATGTATATCAGTAGAAAAATAAAAATATATTCAGCATTCAGTGTTGCAGTTATAAGTGGTAAAGCCTTTAGTGGCGTATTTCTGTAAAAAAAAGGAATATATACTCAGCGCTGCATTTATACGGGGAAAGTCCTTTTTGCGGTATGTATTGTATTTACATTGGAGGCAGCAGAATGTTGGTGGCAGTCATAGTCAACCGTCATATATAATCAAATAGAGGCATCAAATTAATTCGGAAAGCGATTAATAATTTTAAGTATTATTCGCATTACGATTACAACTTAGAGCTGAGTACCTAATGGTTGTATTGCTAGAATATAATATATAACGTATAATCTAGCAATACAACAACCATTAGGAACTCAGCTCTAAGTTGAATTCTTAGGTTATATTAATCGCATTGCGATTAAACTTAGATCTGAGTTCCTAATGGTTGTTGTATTGCTAGAATATAACGAAGATTGAGAATATAGTGCTATATTGGTTATCTTCGTTATATTCTAGCAATACAACCATTAGGAACTCAGATCTCAGTTGTAATCGCAATGCGAATAATACAGGTTATATTAATCGCATTGCGATTTACAATTACTAACACTGCAGCTTCAGAATGAATCTAAGATGGATGCTGTCCTTGCTTTTAGATAGGAGATGGGGGGGTCTGGGAGGGAGGGTATGCTGATTGGCTGGAATGTGTCTGCTGACTGTGAGGTACAGGGTCAAAGTTTACTCAATGATAAAGTATAGGGGCGAATGCGAACATCCAATATGTTCGCCTGCCGCGGCGGACGTGAACAAGCTATGTTCGCCGGGAACTGTTCGCCGGCGAATAGTTCGGGCCATCTCTATCCACAGCGTGTGCCTCTCTGTGTCAAATACTGTACCACAGGTGAAACCAGTGTATTTTTGGGGAATTTTCATTATTTGTTCAACATCTTCTGTCCACAACGTGTGCCTCTCTGTGTTAAATACTGTACCACAGGTGAAGCCAGTGCACTTTGGAGAAATTTACATTATTTGAGCAACATTTAGTGTCCACAACATGTGCCTCTCTCTGTGAATTATTGTACTATTGGTAAAACCAATGCATTTTGGGGAAATTTACATTATTTCTTCAATACTTAGTGTCCACAGCATGTGCCTCTCTGTGTCAAATACTGTAGCACAGGTGAAACCAGCGTATTTTTGGGAAATTTTCATTATTTCTCACAAACGGAATCCAAAACACCAGTGTAAAAGCAGCCTTACCTCAGAGTTCCTGGTGCTACTTCCTGGAGTGATCGCCGAGTAAAACCTCCTATACACCAGCGGCGTCCCACATGGTGTCCGGGCCTCTACGCGGCATCCCACGTGACCTTGGGAGGAGGCGAAACGCTCTAAAAGAGAAAGGCGGTCTGGGTCCTAGTGTTTGGACGTTCAAATGTATTTTTCGGTGTCCGATATACTTAATAATGGGGAGAAGGGAAGAAAGGCTTTGGTACTTCTTAGATTCCTTTAAACCGCTGTTCCAAATGCACACTATTGTGTAGCCCAAACACGTTTTGGGGGTCCTTCCCCTTCTTCAGTGGTACCTTCTGATATTGCACCGTTTTACTCATCCTTCCCACCACAGGGAGAGATGAGAGATGAGAAGTTCTCTTTGTAGCGGCGGTCGAGAAGGGTGAACACCGAGTAATCCATGTTATTGCAGGGGCAATATTCGTATTTGCGATATTTTGCGAATTTTTGGGCGAATATTCAAAAATTTGCGAATTCGTAATCTCTTTAATGCCCACTCCTCGCTTGTGAATTGTGGCAGTTGACTGGAAAAGACGACGGCCATGTTGCAGCTGGTATTCCGCAACTGCCATTTGCTGCTCACAAATTCTGGCCAATATGTAGAACGTAGAGTTCCAGCGCGTGCTCACGTTGCACAACAGTCGGTGAGCTGGAAGACGCAAGCGCTGCTGCAGCGTTGACAGACAGGCTGAAGCTATGGATGGTTTGCGGAAATGTGCACACACCTGGTGCGCCTTCACTATTAGCTATTGCAAATTGGGATAGGTTTTGATAAACTGCTAAACCACTAAGTTTAAGACGTGGGCTAGGCATGGGATGTGTGTGAGGTTGCCGAGCTCCAAAGCCACGACCAAGTTACGGCCATTGTCAGACACAACCATGCCTGGTTGTAGGTTAAGTGGCGATAGCCACAGCTCAGTCTGGTCCCTTATAGCCTGCAACAGCTCTGCAGCCGTATGCTGTTTTTCCCCTAATCAGATCAGCTTCAGCATGGTCTGCTGACACTTACCCACGGCAGTGGTACACTGCTTCCAGCTAGCTACTGATGGCTGACTGTTTTTGATCTGGAAGTGGAGGAGGAGGCGGCAGATGAGGAGAAGTGCGGTTGGAGCCAGTAACATAGCTGCCGGAGGAGACCCTGATGGTCGTAGGGCCCGCAATCCTGGGCGTGGGTAGCACCTGTGCCCTCCCAGGGTGCGACTGACTCCCGGCCTCCACAACATTCACCCAGTGTGCGGTCAGAGAAATGTAGCGTCCCTGGCCACCAGCACTTGTCCGTGTGTCTGTGGTGAAGTGGACTTTCCCAGTAAGTACGCTGGTCAGGGCACGGGTGATGTTCTGGGACACATAGTGGCGGCTGGGGAGTGCGTACTGAGGTATGTCCGCCGGCATCATGCTGCGGAAGACCTCAGTGTCTACAAGCCTAAATGGCAACATTTCAAGCGCCAGTAATTTTGAAAGTTGTGCATTTAGTGCTATGGCCTGTGGGTGAGTGGGTATTTGCATTTGTGTTTAAATGCCTGTGTTATTGACATTTGGATGCCGCTCTGGGACAGGGAAGTGTATATTTTTGCAATGCTGACAGTTCATGCAATGCTCCTGGTGCAGGGCGAGGGGCATCCGGGCCTGTGCCTTCAACAGGGGATTGGCCAGCAGTGAGTAACACAGGGGAAGAGGAGGCAATGGTGTGACCCGCAGACCCAGATTGTGGACCCAGGCATTTGGCCCACTTATTAGGGTGCTTGGATGCCATGTGGCGGATCATGCTGGTGGTGAGGTTGCTAGTGTTCACGCCCTAGCTTATTTTGGTACTGCACAGATTGCAAACTATCACACTTTTGTCGTCTGCGCTTTCCTCAAAAAATCGCCATACTGTGGAACACCTACCCCTTGGCAAGGTAGATTTACGCATGAGGGTGCTCCATGTAACGGTTGCAGGCCTGTTTGGTGTGGGCCGCTTTCTCCCTTTTGCAACCCCACTGCCTCTTCCAGACTGTTACGGTGCTGAGGATCCCTCCCCCTCTTTACAGCAGTCCTCGTTCGGCTTTTCACTTTCCCATGTTGTGTCAGGGACCTCATCGTACACCACCTCCTCTTCCACTTCCTCACTCTGCTCATCCTCCTGACTTGACCTAACCACAACCTCAGTGATTGACAACTGTGTCTCATCATTATCCACCTCTTGAACCAATGATTGACATTCACCACTGTCCTCTTCTTGAGACTGTGCAAGCTCAAGACGTTGGGAATCAAGGCACAATATCTCAGGTCCCTCTTCAAGCGTAGGTGCGAGGGCCAAATCTAATAGTGGCGCTGGAAAGAGCTCCTTGGAATATCCAAGTGTGGGATCACTCGTTTGGCAGCAGGCACAGTTTAATCGTGCCCAGGGCCACAGCCTCTGCTTGCACCATCAGCATCACGCCCTCTTCCCTGTCCCTTAGTGGTCGCCTTCTTCATATTAATGGTTTTGTCACTAGATGTTGCGCAGATTGTTTTACTGTCTGCTAAAGACACAGTTTTCGGATGCAGTACAGTATATGTCGCAGAAAACCACAGAATATGGACACTATATTAGGCCCAGATTATTGGAATTTGTAATACAGACACTGTTTGCAGATGTTGTACAGTATTGGTTACAGAACACCACAGATTATGGACACTATATTACTCCCAGTTTTGTGGAAATTGTAATACAGACACTGTTTGCAGATGTTGTTCAGTATCTTTTACACAAAGCCACACACTCTGGACACTAGATGTGGCCCAGATTATTGGAATTTGTAATATAGACACTGTTTGCAGATGTTCTACAGTATTGGTTACAGAACACCACAGATTATGGACACTATATTACTCCCAGGTTTGTGGAAATTGTAATACAGACACTGTTTGCAGATGTTGTTCAGTATCTTTTACACAAAGCCACACACTCTGGACACTAGATGTGGGCCAAATTATTGGAATTTGTAATATAGACACTGGTTGCAGATGTTCTACAGTGTTGGTTACAGAACACCACAGATTATGGACACTATATTAGGCCCAGATTATTGGAATTTGTAATACAGACACTGTTTGCAGATGTTGTGCAGTATTTTTGTATTCAAAGCTACACACTATGGACAGTAAATGTGGCCCAGATTATTAAAGACACAGTCTGCGTATGATGTACAGTTTATGTCACTAATATAACTAAATATATTGCTGCTGTCAAACACTTACAGTAATCCTTAAAAGGACTTTGGGGTCTTGAAAATCTTTTGGTAGTAAAAACAGCAAATGTCTCTCCCTGCACTATCTATCCCTATCAAAGCACTGTCCCAGAGACTGCAGGAGGTAAATAGATTGCTGCTCTAAAACACACACACACACAGTAGTCCTTAAAAAGACTTTTGGGTCTTGGAAACGCTTTCTCAGAATAAATACTGTGAAAATCGCTCCCTACTATGTCTTTTCCTTCTTACGCTCTGCTCTCCCTGTCTACGTCTGAGCAGCGGCTCTGTCATCCTCCTTTTGTCTGTGAAGAAGCATGGTTACTGCTAATCGCACAACCCATACATGATCAGCGACACACACACGCTGGGCTTCTGCTGTCCTCTGCCCATCAGAGCAGAGATGTCAGGGAGGAACCAGCTTGCCTCGGCCCGGGTGTGGAAGTGTCCCTGGCTCTGCTGCAGGGATCCAGTTAAACCCTCCCCTCTGTGATGACTATGTTACGGTCCCCGGCTTCTGGCCGGGTCCTCGGCGGCTGCCTACAGTGCGCAGCCTGGATCATCGATCGCAAGGCATGCTGCTGAATAAGCCTTTAGCTGGGAGGCTTGGATACAGACGGGAGGGGGGGGGGTAGTGTCACATAGCACGGGAGCAGACAGGCACTGGCGAGCACTTCCACTGTCATCCAGCAGAGTTACATTGAATATCCGGTAAACTTACCCCACAAAACGAATGCAGCTTTGCTTCATCTTTTTGGACTTGACATAGAAATTCATATTCCATGCAGTTCATAAAAAACAAACAGTATAGCGGTCCTATACACTGCAGATTTCTGGAGGGGGAGAATAATGCAGGGCTTCAAGGGAGAGATGGGGTAGATAGATGTATACATGTTGTCCATCATGTTATAATCTATCTATCTATCTATCTATCTATCTATCTATCTATCCCATCTCTCCCTGGAAGCCCTGCATTATTCTCCCCCTTCAGAAATCGGCAGTGTTTAAGACCAGATTACTGTACGTTTTTCATGAACTTAATAGAATATGAATTAATATGTCAAGTCCACAAAGATGAAGCAAAGCTGCATTCGTTTTGTGGGGTAAATGTAACAGATATTCAATGTAACTCGAGAACACATGGTGCCTTCAAAACATACTCCGCTATGCTGGATGACAGTGAAAGTGCTCCTCGGTGCCTGTCAGCCACTTCCTGGTGAAAATCCATCCATAAATAAATAAATTTGTCAAGAAATATATACCGAAGTTAAAAAACAAAAGTTTGGGAGGGAGAGCCAAGGAGAGGGATTGACAAGGGACCCTTCAGCACCCGACGGCTGGGTGCCAAGAAGTCCCTGTCGATGCAGGACTCGTTCATTTTGATAAATGTCAGTCTATCCACAGAGTCAGTAGACAGACGGGTCCGCTTGTCGGTGACCACTCCACCTGCCACGCTGAATGTCCGCTCAGACAGTATGCTGGATGGGATGGGGGCAGACAGTACTTCCAGCGCATACGGCAGGTGTCCAGCCTGGCAACCCAGTACTCCATGGGGTCGTCGGTGCTCATGCTGTTTGAAGTACCAACGGACCCCATGTAGTCTGCCATCATGTGGGCCAGCTGCTGGTGGGGACTGCTGCTGCTACTGGATCGTGCAGGCTGGTAGAACAACCTCATCTCACCCATAAGATCACCTGCTCGGCTGGAGCTGCTTGGGCCAGCCACCTGCTGGGTGAGATGGGCAGGGACAAATGGAGCGTGAGGCTGAGGAGCAGATAGGCCCGCAGGTTTTGCATACGGGCCTCCCTCTGGCTGGCTGGGATGAACTGCTCCAGTTTCCCCTTGCAGCGAAGGTCTAAAAGGGTGGACAACCAAAATTCATCCCTCTCCTTAATTTTCCTGATCTGTGGGTCCCTCCTGAGGCATTTCAGCATGTGGGCAGCCATGGGGAAGAGGACAGCCTGCTGTGACTCTTCTTGGCTGAGCATAACATCCCTGTGAGAGCCACCCCACCCCAGACTGACGGTGCTCCCAGCAGCGGTTCTCCCTCCCGACCAGGCCCAGACTCCTGGACGTCTGCAAACTCCTCAGAAAAAACCTCCTCCTCCTCCTCCTTGTCCTGGGCCTGGTCTTGGTGGAGCATTGTTGCTTCTTCTTGCTCCACCAAGGCATACTCCCCAGCCTCGAGCGTTATAGTGTCCTGTCTAGCAGGAACACTATGGGGAGCACGTCCTTGAGGCTGACATGCTCCCCACTGACCATCCTGGTTGCCTGCTTGAATGGGGCCAACATGTGTCAGACCTGGTGTATCTGCCCCCACTCCGCATTGGTGATGTAGGGGAGTGGGTGTGATGGCTAGTGTTAAGCGAGAATATTCGAATAGCGAATTTCTTTAGCGAATATCTGCACTTTGCAAATTCACGAATATTGCGCTATATATTCGCTATTTAAAATATTCGTGTTTTTTTTTAAAGTTGTTAATCCTTGTTGCTCTTTGGTTGTCTTCCCACTTCTCATAAGCTGTTCTTACCTGTCCGGAGGATACCTAGCTCCCTGTCCACTCCAGTCAATGCCCGTTGACACTTCTGCCGAGTGCATGGGAACGCCTCCATGCTAAAATGTACTGACGGATGTGAGAATCATGATCTCACAAATTTGACTAAGTTGTAATCGCAATGCGATTAATATAACCTGAATTACTCGCATTGTGAATTCAACTTAGAGCTGGGTTCCTAATGGTTGTATTGCTAGAATATAACGAATATCACAAATTCATGAATATAGCACTATATTCTCAATCTTTGTTATATTCTAGCATCAACAATTAGGAACTCAGCTCTAAGTTGAATTCAACTTGGAGCTGAGTTCCTAATGGTTGTATTGCTAGAATTGACGATAACGAATATCACAAATTCACTAATATAGCACTATATTCTCAATCTTCGTTATGTTCTAGCAAGCCAAACATTAGGAACCCAGCTCTAAGTTGAATTCGCAATGCGAGTATATGTTCGCATTGCGAATTCAACTTAGAGCTGAGTTCCTAATGGTTGTTGCCAGAATATAACGAAGATTGAGAATATATTGCTATATTCGTGATATTCATTGTCTTTGTCAATTCTAGCAATACAGCCATTAGGAACTCAGCTCTAAGTTGAATTTGCAATGCCAATATAAATTTGCATAACATTTGCAATATATAGAATAATGATGAATATTCGATTTTGACGAATATATGACTAATATTCAATCGAATATTCGTGAAATATACCGAAATTGAATATGGCACCTCCCGCTCATAACTACTGATGGCTTGGAAATGCCTAGGTCCAGTAGCTATTCTTTCACCGCCTGTCGCTGCTCCCACAACCTCTCCAGCATTTGGAGGGTGGATTTCCATAGCGTCACGCTGTCCACAATCAGACTGTGAGGGGGTAGGCTGTTGTCCTGCTGCAGTTTGGACAGGGACACGGTGGTGGTTGGGGAGCGTAAGAAGTGGCTGGCAATCCTCTGTACCCTTTGCATGATGTCACTCATCCTTGGGTATGTGCGTAGGAACTTCTGGGGGACGCTTTCTGGGGGGCTCAGCAGCGGTGGAGACAGTGGCTTGAGGGAGAGCAGCAGTTCTCCCCTGAAGACCCCGGGGCGGCACCACAAACTGAGATGCCGCAACATCTTATGATCCCTCCCCGGCGTCTCAGAGAGATACCCAATGTGCTATAAAGCTGATGTATCGTCCCTACCCATGTCTGCTGCTCCAGGCATCCATTGTCAGATGTACCCTGTCGCTGATACCGTGCTCCAGCGACAGGGATACATTCTGAACAATGTGCTGGTGTAAGGCAGGGACGCCAGTCCTGGCAAACAAATGGTGGCTGGGGACATGCCATCTGGGTTGGGCCTGCTCCAACATCTGCCGGAATGGATTGCAGTCCACAATCCGCGCAGCAGATGTTGGGTGATAATTCTTGTCAGGAGCCCATTGAGTGAATGCACATGTCGGTCCCCGGGGGCATAGGGCGCAGTGTGTTCAAATGCGTCGGCAACCGATGGATGGCGCCATAGAGGAGGGTGCAGAGGAAGCAGAGGTCTGACTTCCGGTACCATTATCTCTAGGGGAGGGAGTAGGGGAGTGGGTATGCATTGTTGTAAGGGGTTGGGGTGGCTGCAGTACAGTGGCAAGAGCTACTGTCCCCTGTGCACTGCTGTTGGTGCTGCTACGGCCACCCTGTATCTATTCCCACACCCACCAGTGGTTGACTCTCAGGTGCTGGGTAAGGGAAGTGGTACCCAGCCGAGCAACAGACCTGCCTCGCCTCACACAATTGTCACATTGTCTGCTGCCAGGGTGAAGTAAGACCAAACAGGCGACGTACGCACCAACCTCCTGTCAGATGCGGTGGTGCTGACTTGAGACTGTTTGGGTTTGGTGCACACTGGTGGAGCTAGTACCTGCTGGTGCTGCTGCTGCTGTCGCCTCCTGCTGCCATTACCAGTGAATCCCCTGCCACTGGGCTCCCTGGTGACCTGGCGCATCATTTGCCTTGGGTGCCTCACCTTCCTCATCAGTGCTGCTGTCACCTGACAAGGGAGGTGGCACCCATTCTAAATCACCCTCCTCTTCATTGACTGTAATGTAAGACCCAAATTCGACGAGTGGTTGACTGAGGGGAACAGCAGACTTGGAGCCCCTGACCTGGCTCCGCTGACGCCTGGGTCTGACTAGGTGCAGGGGTTCTGTAGCTGAAACCACCAACACCAATTGAAAGTGATGTCACTAGGGTACTGACAGGCGGTACCCCCTCCTCCTCCATCCCTTCCAAAAGGTCCTAAGTAGTATTGAGCGCGGATATTCGAATAGCGATTTTTTTTTTTACCGAAAGTCGGCACTTTGCAAATTCTCAAATATTTCTAATATAGCGTTATATATTCGCTATTTTGAATATTCTTTTTTTTTTAAGTTGTTAATCCTTGTTGCTCTCTGGTTTTCTTCCTACTTCCCAAAAGCTGTTCTTTCCTGTCCAGAGGATTCCGGGCTCTCTAGCCGCTACAGTCAATGCCCGTTGCCGCTTCCGCTGACTTCCCGTGTGCATGGGAACGCCTCCATGCTAAAATGTACTGTTGGATGTGAGAATCACAAATTTTAATAAGTTGTATTCGCAATGCAATTAATATAACCTGAATTACTCGCATTGCACATTAAACTTGCATCTGTGTAGAATTAACTAATATTGAGAATATATCACTATATTCTCAATCTTCGTTATACACTCATAGTAACATAGTAACATAGTATATAAGGCCGAAAAAAGACATTTGTCCATCCAGTTCGACCTGTTTCCTGCAAAAATTCCTAAATAATTATTAGGAACACCATACTAATACGTTGTTGGACCCCCTTTTGCCTTCAGAACTGCCTTAATTCTACATGGCATTGATTCAACAAGGTGCTGATAGCATTCTTCAGAAATGTTGGCCCATACTGATAGGATAGCATCTTGCAGTTGATGGAGATTTGAGGGATGCACATCCAGGGCACGAAGCTCCCGTTCCACCACATCCCAAAGATGCTCTATTGGGTTGAGATCTGGTGACTGTGGGGGCCATTTTAGTACAGTGAACTCATTGTCATGTTCAAGAAACCAATTTGAAATGATTCGAGCTTTGTGACATGGTGCATTATCCTGCTGGAAGTAGCCATCAGAGGATGGGTACATGGTGGTCATAAAAGGATGGACATGGTCAGAAACAATGCTCAGGTAGCCCGTGGCATTTAAACGATGGCCAATTGGCACTAAGGGGCCTAAAGTGTGCCCAGAAAACATCCCCCACACCATTGCACCACCACCACCAGCCTGCACAGTGGTAACAAGGCATGATGGATACATGTTCTCATTCAGTTTACACCAAATTCGGACTCTACCATTTGAATGTCTAAACAGAAATCAGACTAGGCAACATTTTTCCAGTCTTCAACAGTCCAATTTTGGTGAGCTTGTGCAAATTGTAGCCTCTTTTTCCTATTTGTAGTGGAGATGAGTGGTACCCGGTGGGGTCTTCTGCTGTTGTAGCCCATCCGCCTCAAGGTTGTGTGTGTTGTGGCTTCACAAATGCTTTGCTGCATACCTCGGTTGTAAAGAGGGGTTATTTCAGTCAACGTTGCTCTTCTTTCAGCTTGAATCAGTCAGCCCATTCTCCTCTGACCTCTAGCATCAACAAGGCATTTTCGCCCACAGGACTGCCGCATACTAGATGTTTTTCCCTTTTCACTCCATTCTTTGTAAACCCTAGAAATGGTTGTGCGTGAAAATCCCAGTAACTGAGTAGATTGTGAAATACTCAGTCTGGCACCAACAACCATGCCACGCTCAAAATTGCTTAAATCACCTTTCTTTTCCATTCTGACATTCAGTTTGGAGTTCAGGAGATTGTCTTGACCAGGCCCACAACCCTAAATGCATTGAAGCAACTGCCATGTGATTGGTTGATTAGATAATTGCATTAATGAGAAATAGAACAGGTGTTCCTAATAATTCTTTAGGTGAGTGTATTCTAGCAAGCCAACCATTAGGAACCCAGCTGTAAGCTGAATTTGCAATGCAAACATATACTCACATTGCGAATTCAACTTAGAGCTGAGTTGCTAATGGTTGGCTTGCTAGAATATAACGAAGATTGAGAATATAGTGCTATATTCGATAGTCGTTATCTTCATTATATTCTATCAATACAACCATTAGGAACTCAGTTCTAAGTTGAATTCGCAATGCGAGTATATGTTCGCATTGCGAATTCAACTTAGAGCTGAGTTCCTAATGATTGTATTGCTAGAATATAATGGAGATTGAAAATATAGCGCTATATTCTCAATCTTCGTTATATTCTAGCAAGCCAACCATTAGCAACTCAGCTCTAAGTTGAATTCGCAATGTGAACGTATACTCGCACATTGCGAATTTTAACTTAGAACTGAGTTACTAATGGTAGGCTTGCTAAAATATAACGAAGATTGAGAATATAGTGCTATATTCAATATCTTCGTTGATTCTACTAAGCTAACCCAATAGGTAATTTGCCTGTATACACTGTTCAAAGTTCAAATCGCAATACGCGAATATAAATTTCGCGTAACATTCGCAATATATAGAATAATGATGAATATTCAATTTAGACGAATATATGAGGAATATTCAAGCGAATATTCGTGAAATATCGCGAAATCGAATATGGCACCTCCCGCTCATCGCTAGTGATGTCTTGAAAGGGCCTTGGTCCAGTGGGTATTCTTTCACCGCCTGTCGCTCCTCCCACAACCTCTCATCACTAGTCCTGAGCATCCGGACCAAGCTCTAGCTCACTCCCCTGCATTACCACCCCCAAGTTGTCCCTCTCACTGTCACTGTCAGCATTAGTGATGAGCGGCAGGGGCAATATTCAAATTCGCAATATTTCACAAATATTTGGGTGAATATTCGTCATAGATTCGCAAATTCGTGAATTCCTGAACTTCTGGCATTATTTTCTTGATTGTGAAAATTGGCATAAAAAATTTGCATAAAATTCTCATAAAAATCTGCGTAGACTGGTATTTTTTTAAAAAATGAATATTCGCGATTACAAATATATTTTTAGATATTCTAAATATTAGCAAATTCTCGAAGTGCCGATATTCGCGATTAAAATTCGTAATTTAAATACTCGTGAACAACACTAGTCAGCATCAGGGTCGATTCTTGGGGGCTGGTCCTGCTGGAGGCGGAGAGCTGCTGCTGCTAAGAGCCGGGACAGAGGACTCTGTTCCACTGGCTTGTGTCACAAATGAAACCACTGCCTCTGTGTCTTGAGATGAAATGGGGTGCCCAAAAATGCCACGCCGACAAAAATCACGGATGAGGAGGACGCCCCTGTCACCTGCACCCGCCCCTCCGTAGGCAGCGGTCCAGCACTGGAACCAACTCTCCTACCACGACCACGGCTGCCAGAATGACCACAGTCACTTATCAAGTTTTTAAACAACAGAAAAAAATAGAGAAAGAAAATAATGAGGGAGTTTGGGCAAACTTTATTGGGTTGGAGACAATGGGGCAAAACTGAAATAAAATAGACACAAAACCCTAAATCACTAAGACTAAAACAAAGAATTTTCATTTTTTTTTGTTTATTTCAAAGACAAAAGATGCAGACAATAATCCCTCCCTAGTACAAGAAACCCTAAAACAGTAACACTAAAATTCAAATATTTTTTTTGTTTGTTTTTTCCACAGACGCAGACAATAATCCTTCCCTAATACAAGAAACCTTAAAACAGTATCACTAAAACACAAATACTTTCATTTTAGCTACACTAACTAACCTACACTAGCTACCACTAATTATCTGGATTATATATATTACTGTGCTAACTAACTAATGTACCCTACACTGGAACTTAATCAGCAAACCTATCTCATAACTAAGCTACACTATCTACCACTAACTATCTGGATTATATATGAGGTATCAGAAGTAGTGTTGAGCGAACAGTTCGAGAATAGTTCGGGTTCGTACCGAATTTTGTGGTGTCCGGGACCCGGACCCGAACCCGGACATTTTCAAAAAAGTTCGGGTTCGGGTTCGGTGTTCGTCGATTACTTCCCGCTTTCTGAAGGGCTGCACAGCAGCCAATCAGCTAGCGTTTTACTTCTTGCCCTAAGAGCCCATCACAGCCATGCCTACTAATGGCATGGCTGTGATTGGCCAAGTGCAGCATGTGACCCAGCCTCTATTTAAGCTGGAGTCACGTAGCGCCGCACGTCACACTGCTCTGATTAGTGTAGGGAGAGGACGCAGATTCTGTCAGGGCGAGATTAGGCAGGTTAAAGTCAGCAACAGCACCTAATGAACGGATCAATTTACAGCTGAGAATCATTGAACTTCTGCTAGTTACTTGCTCGCTGGTTTTTAGGCTGCACAGAGCGTTTTTCTGTCACTTATTTTATGGGTTGATCGGCGGCCATTTT
Organism: Bufotes viridis; assembly: GCA_033119425.1. Classification (NCBI taxonomy): domain Eukaryota; kingdom Metazoa; phylum Chordata; class Amphibia; order Anura; family Bufonidae; genus Bufotes; species Bufotes viridis. Next base: position 70,545,303 of record CM065596.1, read on the forward strand.
GTGACTTGTGGTGCGCCAGAAGAAGCTGACACCAAGTCCATCAATCCATCAATACTAGTTTTTTTTTTTTTTGCTATATCCTACATCAGGGGCTTGGCTGTGCTAATTGTCACCCTAGAAACTCAGGAAAGAAATTTCTATATTTTATTAAGGGTTAAATACAATTGCCCAAATACCAATCCCTAAATCTGGTGTTCCAGCTTTGGTTAGACAAGTATAATACTGTCTGCTGTCTGGCAAAGGATAGATTATTTTCTGGGGTTAAATTCAATTGCCAAAATAGCAATACCATAAATCAGTGGTTTCAGCTGTGGCTGGCAAAATAGAATAGTGTCCGAGGTAACGCACACACGTACAGACGCACGTACACGATTCTTGAATAGTTGTATTATTGCGATAATAAAACTAACAGTGTAAAGTTGACTGTATTGCTCTAAGTTATATTCGCGTACGAATGTAACTTCTATTACAGCACACAAATACTAAAACTGACTAAGAGACAGCTTTAAGTTCTATTTGAACGCGATTGCAACTTTGGAACTTAAAGTGGTGTACGATTTTAAAAGTTGAGTACTAAAAAGTTGGAATCGCAATGCGATTCTTATGTATTTGCTTAATCGCATTGCGATTACAACTTTGAGCTACCGATCACCATGGGAACGCCTCCTCCAGTAGAATGTACTGTCGGATGTGAGAATTAAGTTGAAATCGCAATGCGATTATTATATATCTGCTTAATCGCATTGCCGTTTCAACTTAGCATTGCTAAATAATTCCATCCATATTCGTTAACTTACTGACTCAGTAAGTTAGCGATATGGATGGAATTATTTAGCAATGCTAAGTTGAACGGCAATGCTGATTAAGCAGATATAAGAATCGCATTGCGATTTCAACTTAATTCTCAGATCCGACAGTACATTCTACTGGAGGAGGCTTTCCCATGGTGATCGTTAGCTCAAAGTTGTAATCGCAATGCGTTTATTGCGGTATATTATCCCTCTGGGTGTCTTTTACAGCCTTTTTAGTGCCCAAAAGTTCGGGTCCCCATTGACTTCTATGGGGTTCGGGTTCGGGATGAAGTTCGGGTTGAGTTCGGATCACGAACCCGGACATTTTCCGGAAGTTCGGCCGAACCTCTCGAACCCGAACATCCAGGTGTTCGCTCATCTCTAATCAGAAGTATTAGAAAACAGCAATTTTCAGCACAGCACAATTAACACACTCCTCTCTCTCTCACGACTGTATGAAACAGCAGAAAATGGCTGGTAGGGATTTTTTATATAGTAAGGGGTAGGCAACTTTCCGATTGGTTGCTAGGGATATAGTTAAGCTGTGACAGAGATATTGCAGCCTTCTCACTGGCCCACAAGCTAGAAGCAGGGAGAGATCATGTGTACTGTGGAAAAAAAAACTCTCAAAATTATGAATATATATCACTATATTCTAAATATTCGCAAATTCTCGAAGTGCCAATATTCACAATAAAAATTTGCAATGTGAATATTCGCGTTCAACACTACTGATTGATTACTTACCAAATACTGACCATGACCATGTGAAGGCAGATGCTCAAAAGACAGGATCCGTTTTTTGGGGGTTGTTCTTCTAATGGCTCACCCACTTTAGTAGAACCAGTGGCTAACAGTACAGATTATCTAGCAATCAATATGGACACCCCTTGAAATGAGACACTTCTTTCCCACATTAGTAGAATCTGTGGCTAACAGAACAGGCTATCTATGAATCTATGTGGAAACAGCAGACGGTGTAAAATGAGAAAGCTCATTCACTCAATAGTAGAATGTTTGGCCACTTCAGGGTTAAGGGTTATACCCTACGGTAACATTGACCTTTTAAGGCTTCTGTTATTTGGTCACTTAATTCCAGCTGTTACTGTATGATGAGCCAAAATTAGTCAATCCTACTCTCAGTAAAGGTAGTTTTTGACCCATAACTGACCAAATCAGTAAAGTGTGAACTGAGCCTAATAGTGATGCAGTTATTTTATAGCTAAGGCTAGGTCTACACAACAACATTTGTTGCGAGACATTTTGTCACAGCAATGTCGCGCAACAATTTTTATATTGATAGTCTATGGCAGGGGTGCACAACCTGCGGCCCGGGGGCCACATGCGGCCCTCGATACCATTCTGTGCGGCCCCCAAACATCTGGTAAAAGACAAGTAGGTCTATGTCTTATGGCTTCTTACATGTATCTTTCATGTATTTTCCTATTAGATGGGAGTCCTAGAAACTAGTCCTAGAATTGTAACTAGACATTTATAGTATATACTGTATGTTCAATATGCCAAAAATACAGTATTTCAGTTGGTAATACCCCTTTAAGTTTTGTTTTCGGCCTTTGGAATTAGTTCAGGCTGACAATGTGGCCCCCAACCAGAAAAGGTTATGCACTGCCACACGCGTCATGCTGCGACTGCGACACGACAGTCGCAAAAATTTCATTTGAAATAGATTTTTCTGCGACTGTCGTGTCACAATAACAGCATGACACATGTTGCAGTGCAACACTATAGACTATCATTATAAAAATTGTCGCAAGACATTGGTGTGACAGAATGTCCTGCGACAAATGTTGCAGTGTAGCTGTACCCTATGTGTCGTGCGACTTATTGTCGCGCGATACATGTCGTCGTGTAGACCTACTGTAGCCTAACAGAAGTGATTCAAAAACATGTGTTTGCACTTCCACAACATGGCTTAAAATAATCTTTTTTTTCTCCACTACATTCTTGGCACTGCCTCCATGTCCTTCTTTTGTTCCACTAAAGAGTTATTGGGACACAGGTCTTGCAGGGGTGCACACATTTTTTTTTTATTTACTAAAGATTGCTGTATGCTTTTCTTTTGGTTTGGCTAGGGGTTACAGATGTAGCTGAGCTAAATTAACTCTGATAACTCTGATAACACATGTCACAGTGTTGTCTCATGCGATCTTGCGACAAAGCCATTGAAATACATTGAAAGAGTAATTTAACCTTTTTGTGCCTTTTTTAGTTAACGCGTTAACCATCAAGTTTACCTCAGCTGCATGTGCAGCTAGGACTGTTGTTGGCCTAAATAATGATGTGTTTGTCCATGTACTGTATGTGATCTGCCTGTCATACTGATGCCCAGTAACTGTTTCACTACCAAAAAGGACTAGCTATGCATGTTACTGCAATGCACAGTGATGTACACCAAGATACACTCTACCTGCAGGCCGGGATTTAACTGATTTAACACGCTTCGTGACAATTTAGTTCGGAACAACATCTCTGCTATACGTATGCATGAATTCATTTAACAGCACTAATACAGGATATAGTTGCAGTATATAAATCTAGGGGCTCAGAGTAAAGTCTTAGTCTCTTTAAAATAACTACATGCATTTATATCTACTGTTTTAGGCATTTTGACTGCTGCTTGAATGACACTTTGCTGACAGCAAGGAAATTGTAAAGTGTCTAAATTGAAGAATATAAAACTTTTTTAAGGCACTTAGTATATTTTATAGCTGCAAACCTTTTACACACTGATACAAGAAAGTATTAAAAAGTAATACTCTATGGGACAGGGAAGTGTCACTGCATTATTTCTGCTAACCGAAATGGGACTATATGTACTAGATGTCTTAAATGAAAAAGAAATCTTGTGTGACCTCTGTTTCCAGAAGAATCTGTGATATAGACAGCTGTTTGCCTTTTGCTGTCTACTACAGGTGATATATTACAGTGTGTGGCAGCACAAACCACTCTAGTGCAAGGTCAGCCAGAAAATGAGCTACCTTAAGAAATAAGTGTCTATGATTGTATTTTAACCTTTATGGACCGGCATTAGTTTGTGACATGTCTCATGTTACAATATTAATGTAAAACATAGGGATACAAGAAAGAAAAGGAAAGAATGTCCTTATTACTTCAGACATAATGTATCTACGATATTAAAACAAGAAAAGCCAATATTTTTTTAAAAAGTTCAGTCGGCCATATACATCAATGTTGGCCACACTTGTCAGTTTTGATGGAATCCTCCACAGTGGCAAATGCATAATTTTTAGAGGGAAACGATCAAGAGCATTGGTGCAGCAAAATCTCCTGGTCAAAACAATTTATGTAGTCTATATGGATTATATATGGACTATACTCTGCATAAATTACATCAGACCATTTTTTCATACAGGTAGCTTAGTTAGGGTTTGTAAGGGTTAGTAATAACCAAGTATAGTTAATATCTCATATCAGTAGTGGTCTAAGGTGATAAATAATGGTATGCGACAATACATCTTTATTTTATCTAAATAGTATGGGTGAAGAATTTTAAAGGGGAGATCTTAGAGATTTGCTTTTTGCAGCTACAGCTTGTGCTTGAAGGAGCTCATTGCATAGAGATTTATATAGTGCCTAGTGAACATAACAAGAAATGTATGTGCAGTGAGCTACAAACTGGGAACCCCTGATAAATGCCTATATATATATATATATATATATATATATATATATATATATTCAAAGACCGAGATACTCCAGCTTTAGAGAGAATAGAGGTGACCTTCTTTATTCCGCAGGCATCGTTTCGATCCACACAATGAGACCTTTGTCAAGCAATACAACAGTGTAACATATAGACTAATATACCCAAGATCCTTCAGTGCAATCAAGTCACATGACATAGCAAAATTAACCCATGGTGTGAAAAAAAAACAAAAGAAAATATAATTACTAGAGTTAACACGGTAATATACTCCCACACACAGGCTGGACAAATAAAGTAACCCCCACTAAAAAAGAGAGGGGCAGCACCTATCTCTCAAATAACTCCCATCTGAACTCAGTATTCAAACCATAAGACAGTTCTCTTTTTTTTTCAGAGCTAGTTCTTTATTACCTCCACGTTTCAGAGGTGGAATGTGATCTACAATTCTAAATTTAAGATCCTTTTCCCTGTGTCCCATGTCTATGAAGTATTTTGATACAGGCAGGTCCTTCCTCTTTTGTCGTATTGTATATCTGTGATAATTAATACGTGTTTTAGATCAAGGCTAGTCTCCCCCACATAAAGGAGATTACATGGGCAAAAAAGCACGTAAATCACAAAGGCAGTATCACACATCAAAAAATATTTGATCACATTTTCTGTTTTAAGAGTCGGAAAAATAAATTTCTCACCTTTGAGCATATAACTACAATTAACGCAGTTGAGACAAGGTAAACAGCCATTTCTCCTAGTACCAAAATATAAAACAAAAAACTAACACCAAAAAAGGAGCCAAATGCAAATATCCATATAAATATACTTTATTAATGCATAGAATTTAAAAATATGTGCAACAGGAGGTGCAAAAATTGAAGCGCCATCCTAGACCCAGTATTAGCTAGTAACAAAGGGGGAAAGATACTGCATGACGCCACCCCAACGCGCGTTTCGGCGAACCACCCCCGGACGAAGGTTCGCCGAAACGCGCCGGGGTGGCGTCATCCTGGTCCTTTGGCTGCATTTTCACTACTTTTGGGTAAGATCTGCATTTATGCAATGATTATTTTTCTGGCATTCTGGCATTTGTTATGTCATTATTATTGGATCCGTACTACGGAGGCAGTGATTTATGGCGTGATACTTCCTCTGTATAGGGTAATGCTCATAATTAGCAGTATTTAAGTGCAAAACACGATTGTGTTTGCATGCAGTATCTTTCCCCCTTTGTTACTAGCTAATACTGGGTCTAGGATGGCGCTTCAATTTTTGCACCTCCTGTTGCACATATTTTTAAATTCTATGCATTAATAAAGTATATTTATATGGATATTTGCATTTGGCTCCTTTTTTGGTGTTAGTTTTTGGTTTGTATTGGGAGTAAATGTATTGATATATTTGGATATGTGGATGTCTCATACAAGATGCCTAGGTAATTGTACCCGCACATTGTTGTTAGGCAGGAGATATCCCCTTGGTCTTTTTTTGTATAGTACCAAAATATGTCTGATTCAAGGCCTTTGATTTCACGTCTGTTTTGACTAGTTTGTCAAGTAGATTAGGTGACCTCCTGTACGACATTAGTGGGGGCACAAGGAATTCTTTTACATGTCCTAGATTGTTTTTCAAAATCAACCAATGTTTTCTTATAGCATTAGCTATAAGAAAACTATGTCCAGTATATGTAGAGATAAAAGGTGCTCTGTCAGAAGAATTTACATTGGTACTCTTAGAGTGAACAATAGTCAGATTATCAAGGTGCTTATTGATAAGTCGTTTGGGGTAACTCCTTTGTATAAATTTGTCAGACAACTCTCTGAGTCTAGTTTTACGTTGACTAGGATCTTGAACAATACGTTGTATGCAAAGGAATTGACTGCGAGGGAGTGATTTCACCATGGACCTAGTATAATTACTGTTGTAGTGGAGAAGTGTATTGCAATCTAATTTAATTTAACGAAAAGGTCAGTGATCTGTTGTTTTAAATGTGAACCATAGTGTCGAGAAATTGGACTTGTTATGAAGAATGTGTGAGAGTAAGTTTGATGTCAGGATCAATATTATTGAGAAAACCATGAAAGTCTAACAGTTCTGTCTCAGTGCCACTCCAAATGACAAATATATCATGTATATATCTCCACCACCCCAGCACATGGCTGAAGTGGTGGGATACATAGATGTATCTGGTTTCAAGATCCGCCATGAACACATTGGCGTAAGTCGGCACCACATTAGAGCTCACATTAGAGCCCATAGCAGTCCCGCGTGTCTGAAGGTAGTAGCCAAAGTAATTGCACCGCAAGATTATTTCCAAAAGACTGATCAAAAATTATTTACATGCCATAGCATAGTCCGTATGCTGGAGACATCTATGTATAGCATCCACACCCCTATCATGGTTGATAGAGGTGCAGAGGCTCGTGACATCAAACGATGCAAAAAGATATTTCACAAGCAGAAAGGAATATAACGCTGCATCAATGATGTTGTCTCTTCTAGCAGTGTCCAATAGCTCAGTCAAAGCTATTGAATCAGACTATTGAAATCAAAGGCCTTGAATCAGACAAATTTTGGTACTAGGAGAAATGGCTGTTTCCCTTCTCTCAACTGCGCTAACTGTAGTTATATGCTCAAAGGTGACAAATTTATTCATCTGATTCTTAAGACGGAACATGTAATCAAATATTTTTTTAACGTGTGATACGCCTTTTTGCCCATGTAATCTCCTTTATGTGGGAGAGACTACCCTTGATCTAAAAACACGTATTAATTATCACAGATATACAATACGACAAAAGAGGAAGGACCTGCCTGTATCAAAACACTTCATTCATAGACATGGGACACAGGGAAAGTGATTTTAAATTTAGAATTGTTGATCACATTCCCCCTCTGAAACGTGGAGGTAATAGAGAACTAGCTCTGAAAAAAAGAGAACTCTTTTGGATACACAAGTTGCACACATTAAAACCTTATGGTTTGAATACTGAGTTCAGATGTGAGTTATTTGAGAGATAGGTGCTGCCCCTCTCTTTTTTAGTGGGGGATACTATATTTGTCCAGCCTGTGTGTGGGAGTATATAACAGTGTTACCTATAGTAATAATATTTTCTTTTGTTTTTTTATAGATTCTCATAATATCCATATCTATCATTTATCGACTCTTTCGTCATTTGTTTTTTAATGTACACTGTTCAGACTCATTCCCTGTTTTTGATATTTTGGTTATCAGTGACTCCATCTTACTAATAAAGTCTCATTCTTTATATCTAGTGTATTCATTTGTGACACAACTCCTGGATTCATTTAGATTGGGGCAGTTAAATGCACCCATTCGATGTGCCATGTTGGAGTAGTCTATTTGACCTGGTTTAGCCCGCAACTAATATGGGGTTGATATCATTCCACCTTGTGGTGTATTTTCACCACATAACAAAGGTGTAGCAGTGATGCTTGACAGGTATCACGGCTGCACTGGGGATGGTAAACCCCTCTATAGAGAATATCTCCCCAGCCATAACACTTATCTGCTAGGATGTATCCTCTAATGGTCTCACTGATACCGCTTTACTGTCTGTAAACTGTTCTGGTCACCAGGGAGACCAGTCACGCCCCTGATACTGATTTGCCTGGGGGGTCACATGATGCGCCTCTGTTCCCTTCCTCTGTGTGATGCGGCCGATCCGGCAACTCCTTTGGTCACTTGGAAGGCTGGTGCCGGCTGGTGCCGGCTGGTGTCGGTAGGGTAGATGTGCGCTAAAGTCCCCGTGTATGTGCACTTCAGGAACAGGGATGCCAACTTCATGCGGCCACATTGAACCACCAATGGTATGTTGACACTAGATGTGATATTTGTAATCCAGCACAGCTGAGCTGTGCAGTTTGCGTATGTCTAGGCCAAGCCTTTTCTTTTTTTAACTCTTTAATCACACTGTATAATTACGTTGGTGTATACTTCTACCACACATGCTGAAACATGAATTGTATTACGATCACATTTGATTACACTGCAATTATGTCACAATATATATCATTCAAGCACTTTATTATCAATTGTATGTTTTTTGTGATTATATAACTTATGAACTTGCACACCATGGGTTAACTTTGCTATGTCATATGACTTGATTGCACTGAAGGATCTTGGGTATATAAGTCCATATGTTACACTGTTGTATTGCTTGACAAAGGTCTCATTTTGTGGACCAAAACATTGCCTGGGGAATAAAGAGTGTAACCTATATTCTCACTAAAGCTGGAATGTGACTTCTCGCGTGAAAGGGTGTGTGAACTCGGCTGACACCACGGGGACTATCTATCAGAACTTCTTTTTTTTTTTTTTTCAATCTTGGCATATAAATGATAAATAGGATATTTACATGGAATGTACGTGGATTGGGGGATAAAATAAAAAAAAAGGATTGTGTTTCACTTTGTCGGTAGGCATCTTACGGCCATAGTCGGACTTTTGGAGACTCATGCCACTATAGAAAGTATTGTTCATTTGAAGAAAAAATTGGCAAAATGGCATTATCACTCCTGTCTGTCTTCATACTCATGTGGCGTGAGTGTATATATACACCAAGATTTGGACTTTGTACCGGTGGATAGCCTAATCGACAACAAGGGTAGATTTGTTTTTCTTTATGGGCGCTGGAATGGGCAGTTCTATATTATTGCATTAGTTTATATTCCTCCTCCGTTTACTGTTACTATACTAAGTCGTCTTGTTGCTTTTATACATAGTAAGGATAGGTGTCCCTTAATCTTACAGAGTGATTTCAACTGTACGATGGATCCATGTTTAGATAGAGTATCAGAGGCTCCTTTACCTCTGCACTTAAAAGGAAAGCAAACTACCCTGTATGGTGTTTGTCAGGAATTAGCTCTCTTGGATATATGGAGATACCTGTATGGAGAACGGAGGGTGTATTCCTGCTTTAGTAAATCTTATAGGACTATGTCACGGATCGATCTTGTGCTGGCTAACAGCGATATGATTGGTTTAGTAAAAAAAATGAGGTATGAACCACATGGAATCTCTGATCATTCACCGATCCTTTTATTGATCAAAGACTTTGATGATAACATTGTTCTCAAGCCCTTTAGGTTAAATCCCCATTGGTTAAACATTATAAATGAACAGGATTCAATAAATGAGGAGATTCTTGAATTTTGGCGTCTCAACGTAAATTCTGTATGGGATGCCATGAAGGCATATATAAGGGGGATATATTACTCAAAAGTTGGGAAGAAAAAATCACAGTTTTATAAAGTACTAGAGGACAAGATCAAGATGTTTGAAGCTAAGATTATAACTCAGAATGATGCGTTCATAAAATCTTGGTTAAAATGTGCCAAAGACGACTTGATTAATTTCCTTCACAATTTAGCTCAAAATAAAGCTTTTTTTCAAGGGTTTAGGCAATACTATGAAGGCGGCACTCCTGGGAAATTACTCTGTGCTGTGATCGCTAACCAAAAAGAGCATAGCAAAATAAAACGAATTAAAACCCGTACAGGACAATACTCGGAAAAACTTGATACAATAATGAAGGAATTTGGATCATTTTTTACGGAGCTTTATCAATCCAAACTAGATCAGAATGAGACTCGAATTGAAACATACTTGTACCAGACCTTGTTGCCCAGTCTTACTGAGCAGGAAGCAGAAGCACTAAATTCCCCTATAAAATTGGAGCAGCTGCAGGAGGTCTTAAAGGAAGTGAAGCGAAGTTCTGCTCCCGGTCTGGATGGGCTTCCTTTTGAAGTATATAAACAGCATGGTTCAGTATTACTTCCCTTATTACTACAGGTTAAAATTCCTCATTATTGACTGGAAGCCTCCCTCCTTCTATGAGAGAGGCTTTGATTACCTTAATTTTGAAAAGGGGTAAGGATGAAAGCGAGATTGAGTCATATCGACCAATCTCGCTTCATAATACGGGCTATAAACTACTTGCTAAAATACTAACCCGGCGCTTAAAGACAGTCATTCAGACCCTTATTCACCCTGATCAAACAGGCTTTATTCCAGGTCATCAGATTCAATCAAATATCCATAGAGCATTTTTGAATATACAGATTGGTGGGGGACGGGACTGCTCCATCCTGTCACTTGATGCTGCAAAGGCTTTTGACAGGGTGGAGTGGCCCTTCCTATGGCAGGCGATGAAGCGTCTGCAACTGGGGGACACATTTATTGCCCTAACTAGGCTATTATACACTCAATCCACTGCCAAGATTAACATATATGGTCATTATACACCTAGCATTAATTTATCTTGCGGTACAAGACAGGGCTGCCCTCTTTCCCCTCTATAATTTGACATTTTTATAGAGCCCCTTGCTAGTCGGATTAGGACCGATGAAGAAATAATAGGATTCGGAGTCGAAGGGGTTAACGATAAAGTCAGCCTCTACGCGGATTACATCTTAATTTATCTAAATGAAGGGTATAAAAAGATTGACGCGTTATTCAAATTATCTATGAATTTGGTTCTTTCTCAGGTTTTTCAATCAACTGGTCTAAATCCAAGTTGCTCCCCTTAGATAATCGGGTTGATTTCCAAAATATTAAAGTCCAAGTTCTCTCCCCTACTGAACACCTTGACTATCTGGGTCTTAAAATTGTCCCGAAATTGTCTGCTTATACAGAAATAAACGTTGTCCCTGCAATTAATAAGATTAAAGAGAAGATAAGAACATGGCAGAGGCTCCCTCTTTCTCAGGCTGATAACTTAGCGTTGGTTAAGATGATCTTACTCCCTTCTATGCTGTATGTTATCTTTGCTTGCCCTGTATGGATAGATGACGCCTTTTTCTATTTAATAGAAAAACTGATAAATGATTTGATCTGGGGACGAAAAAGGGTGCGCATTAAGCAAAAACTGCTGTGGCTCTCGGTCTCGGATGGAGGGTTGTCTCTGCCATGCTTTCAGGGCTATTATCTATGTTCTCAGTTACAGTGGTGTTTGATTGGGGGTAACACTGGATTGGTTCTGTATTTGTCTAGAATTCACCATCTACAGATTTCGAATATTTTTTCGACTCTTGAGACGGGTACTTTTGGACTAAGAAGAGTTGATTGTCTGCTCACCATTATGATGCACAAGGTTTGGAACAAGCTTAGGAACATTCTTTTAGTGACACAGTCTCTTTATTTCACACCTCTATGGGAAAATTATAATTTAAAAGGATTTTGTAAGTTAGAGGATAATAAATATTGGAAACTTAGAGGTATTACCTTGGTATCTCACTTATTTGCATATATTAAATCTTGCACTTTATCGGGGAGTTTGTCTTGTTCATCGATAGTAATGAAAACATATTAAACATGCACTTGATTTATCACAGGAAAAATGTTTATTAAACGTTCAGGAACAAATTTTTTTGGACTACTGTTACACTTTAGTTGGAACTAAGATTAAAATTTCACAACTATATTCAAAATGTTTGTGTTCACTAGGAAAGGTTATTAAAGTTAATAGCCCTTTAAAATAGGAAAGGGAGTTAGGGGTTAATGCTTGCCTTCCTTGGCGAGAAATTTACTGCAATATTAAAAGACTTTCGGTTTCTCCCGGACATCGTTCAATTAAATTTAAAATTGTACACAGACTCTATTATACTCCTCTTATGTTGTCCAAAATGTATAATGATCCTAAAAATTTTTGCCACAAATATGAGTCACTAGAGGCTGGGTTTCTGTATCTTTTATGGAATTGCCCGCGTATTAAAAAATATTAGGAGGGGGTGATTGAGGTACTTCAGGAAACAATGAAAACTAATTTTGAACCAACCGTGATTCAAGTGTTGTTGTTTTTTTTTTTTTCTATAGGGACAAAAGTATCTATTGCATCTCAAACGTTATGGTCTATAGGACTTATGATAGCTAAAATTTTGATTATTAAAGGATGGGGGTATAGAAAATCCCCTATAATGGGAGAATGGTGCGATTATATGACCAAAATTAAGGATTTTGAATATATAAAATGCAGAGGGGTGAATCAACGTCAAAAGTGGGAAAAGGTTTGGGATGGGTGGTCCTGAACTTTAGAGGGATGAGAGGGGCAATCTATAGTGGGAATATGTATATGTATTTATTTATTTATTTATCTATTTATTTTATTTTTTTCTCCTCTGATGTTCCTTCCCCGTGCTGTCAGCCGATTGGGGGGGGGGGTTGGTAAGGGGGGCTAATTTAAGTATGATGTTTCGTAATTTATGTCTTTTATATGATCAACTCAATGAATTAAGGTATTGTATTTTTACAATTTGTACAAACAATAATAAATAAAAATAAATTAATAGAAAATAAACAAAAAGCTGGAATGCTGCCTCATTTTTGGATTATATATATACCTGGAATAACTAGCTAAATTCCCCCCAAGAGGATTTTTCACCCTGTTACCATTTATCAGCTGTGCTGCTGCTTTTTTCTGGTTACTACTAATATATATATGTATATATATATGTGTGAATAAACACTATTTTGTTCACTTTACCTAAGGAGTGCTGCGCCAATTTGTTGGAGATATATATATATATATATATATATATATATATATATATATATATATAGAAAGTAAAGTCCAAGGAAGCACCATCCATGAAAACAGCGGGTGCAATGTCCAATTGCAGGATCTGGCAATCCCCAGCAGTATAAAATGAAAGAAGTTGGACTGCACTCCAAAAAAATCCGTGACAGATAAAAATTTATTCACCCATATGGTGGAAAATGCAACGTTTCAGCTCCAATGAGCCTTTCTCAAGCAAAGACCAAGTGGAAATGCAAGCATACATATATAAATATATTTGTTTCTAGCCATAATATATTTGCATATATTATTATATATTTAGAATATTATGGCTAAAAACATTAGTAGTAGTTTCCCACTTATTATGTATGAAATATATATAGGCTTGACAGAGGTCTCATTGAGAAGACCGAAATGTTGCCTGCGGAACAAAATGGGTTGACTTATTTTTCATATGCTGGAGTGCTGCCTCATCTTTGGACTATATATACCTTGAAGATATGCCGTATTCCCAAGAGGATCTTGCACCCTGTTCACACCTTCAACTGTGCTGCTGCTTCTCTTTGGCTTATATATATATATATATATATATATATATATATATATATATATAGTAATACACATTTATTTTGTGCCACACATGTTTTACAATTACTACAAAATATATAAGTTATATAAATCTAATTTAACCTCTATTTTTTAAAAAGTTTGTGACAGGATTTGAACTCACAGCGTCTGCTTCACAGCCAAGAACTTTAACCACTACACTATATAGCTACACAGCCAGTGATTCAAAAAAATGTAAAATATGAGACTTCTACTGTATAGGAATACTAGTAGTAAGCATTCCTCTACAGTAGACATCTCATTTATTTATTTTTTTAAGTAACTGGCTATGCAGCTATTATAGCTGAGTAGTTAAGTGCCTTGCCTCAAATGCAGTAGGTCGTGAGTTTGATTTTCGACAGAAACTTTTCTGAAATACAGGCTAAATAAGTACACTGGGTGTCCCCAAGCACTGACTCCATATTCGTACATAGCTATATATGGAGTCATAGCAGGGACTCCTAAGCAGCGGACTCACACTGGGATATTTCCACATTGTAAAGCAATCTTCTGCATAGAAATAGAGGCTAAATTAGATTTAAATACACTGTGGTGTCCCCAAGCACTGACTCCATATATGGACATAGCTATATATGGAGTCAGAGCAGGGATTGCTAAGCCGAACTAAAGTCCCAACACCCTCCCCTCTTCAGAGCCTGGTTTAATGCTTGTGGATTTCCATTTTGCTCAGGTGCTCAGTAGAGCACCCAAGAATCTCAAAGCACTCGAAGCACACAAGCACTTTGGTGTTCGATCAACACTAATACTCAACTCAACCATTTGCTTGTTGTTGAGAGGCCATCATAGCCATCTTGATTAAAGAAACCATTTGAAATCTCATGCCCAGCCAGAGTGATGATGTGATGATGTCATTGTGTCACCGCGTGAAATTTAGTGTGGTTAATACAATCAAGATGACTGTGATGGCCCCTCTGCGAATAAATGGATGAGGTGAGTATGTATTTTTTTTTTTTATCCTGACTAACCCGTGAAAGTCCTCAATTTTAATGTCAGATGCTGTGATCAGCATTGGACGTTGCATCTGAGGGGTTTAATGACGGGGGACAGAGCAAACGCCAATTCCCATTGTTTTGCCTACTACAAACAATTGGAATGCTATTCGGGACGAAGAAATTTGTAACAAATCAAATTTCTTTGTGAAATTAAGCAAAGCAGCTGAATTGGATTTTTGATCACTATGCTCATCTCTAATAATAACTCTTGCTGAAAAATGCATTAAAGAATTATTTCATCTCTTTGAAAAAGATAGTTAAAATGGCTAAAAAATGGATTAATAGTTAAAAAGAAAACTAACTTATACTCATGTTGCTCCACCACTGCTTCTGTCCTCAGAGTTCCAGGGTCTCTTTTACTTCCTGCTGAGGAAACTGAACTGCAGGAAAAAAGGCTGGGAAAGCTGCTCAGTCAAAAATAAAAGGGTCACTTATTGCTGTGTCTGGACATCATCAGGAAGTGGAGTTTTAGCTATTTATTTTTTACAGGCCAAGGGGCATTTTTTTTTATTGGGAAGAAATACCCAGTTAACATTGTTCTATTGCTCTTGTTGTCTTTTGTTAGGTAATGTTTTAATATTTTATCATATTTCAACTTTATTTTAAATTATGATAGGAAATACTCTTCCCCACAACTATCTTCTATCATCAGATCGAGAAGACATTCATTTAAGTACAGTGTTAGATGGCAGATCATTCATAACTGCATCAGACACACACACACACACACAAAAAAAAAGAATTCAAACGTACTCACTGTATTCAAATTATATCAGAAGTAAGAAGGAGGCAGCAGCAGAGACTCACATTTCCCCTGGGTACAGATCACTGACAACAGTTATTTTATGATATTTTATATATATATATATATATATATATATATATATATATGTAAAGACACTAACCCTTTTGCTTGGGCTTCCAAATGTCAGAGGATTGTGAGTAGAGATGAGCGAATTTCTTAAAAATTTGATTTCGCCGGTTCGCCCAATTTTCCAAAAATATTCGATACACATTTATTTGCGGCGAATCGGTTTAAAAAACAGCTAATTCCAGGCTGCAGAGAGCCTGTGTAGTGGTGTAGAACACTGTGCCTTGCAGTAACTAGTGTTGGGCGCAAATATTCGAATTGCAAATATTACTCGCGAATATCGGCACTTCGAGAATTTACGAATATTTAGAATATAGTGATATAAATATTCGTAATTTTGAATATTCTAGATTTTTTTTTTAATCAGAAACCTCCCTTCTTGCTTGTAGGCCAATGAGAAGACTGCAATGTCTTTGTCTAAGCTTAGCAACATCCCTAGCAACTAATAGGAAAGTTGCCTACCCCTTTAGTGTATACAAACCTCCCCAGCAGCCACTGTATGCAATATTTTGTAGATCTGAGAGAGACAGCAGTGTTATTGTTGTGCTCTCTACTTTCCTGTGTCATGACATTAGATAGTTAGTTAGTATATATATATATATATATATATATATATATTATAGATAGTTAGTGGGAGATAATCAGTGTAGGCTAGATAATGATATAGTGTAAATGTAGGTTCTGCTGTCTATACATACATACATAGTGCTGGATGTTTGTATGCTAAATAAATACATACATAGTGCTGTGACGTTACAACTTCACAACAATACTTGCATCAATCACTAATATGTAGTCAGACCTGTTAAAATGTGAAGTTGCATGTATTGCGTCAAAATATTTGCATCATTAGTGTCGATTTCACAATCGCGAATATATTGGAGCACTCTACCTGCATATAAAACTATTGTAATGTTCTGCCTTGCCAACCATTTTATCCAGTCTCAGGAAGCTTCTAGCAGCTTATAAATATAGCTAGAGCGACCCACGCCTGTATTTCGCACGCATTACGTGAATATTACATTGCCGATTTTTCGCAATCAAGAAAATAATCTCAAATTTGCAAATATATGATGAATATCTTACCAAATATTCGTGAAATATCGCAAATTCAAATATTGCCCCTGCCGCTCATTACTTCACAAGCAGTAACATGCATAGGGAGTCTGCTGTGATACCGAAACAATACTGAGTCAGTATGACATTCACATAAAAGGCTTCGCTCTTAGAATCACTGCACACTTTACTTATTTGGGCAGTTATGCGGCCAAAACTGACCAAATAATTCAAGTGTGAACTCAGCCTTACAGGTTGATGTTAGCACCAGATATAAAGATCCCTGCAGAGGCCCAAGATCCTGTAGTTTGTGATGACATCACTGATTATTTTGCCCTTCCTCTGATCCGTCAGAACAATAACCCCCCAAAAAACGGATCCTTTCTGTGGAGCATATGCCTTCACTCGGTCAGCATTTGCTCAATAATCCATGAGTATTGCTAAAGCCCCAAAAAAATGTAGTGGATCTAAAACAGAGATGACACGTGAATGGAATATTTGCATGTCTTTTGTGTTTTGTACCCACTCCAGCTTTTGGCTACCAAATCATAAGCCAATTCTGAGGGGACCACACAGGCCTTACAACTGCTACACACGCAGGATCCATTGTACGTCAAATTTTTCCTTCCTTCTGACAGATCAGAAAAAGGGCCAAATAAATAATAATATCAACCAGGCCAAAGAGGCAAAATATTGTCCCAGTTATGGAGTGGGGAGGGTGGGAGAACATCTTGTGAAGTCCACAGAGTGGCCCAATGACATAGTGTTAAGGTAGCAACAGAATGACGAGACCACAGAGTGGCCCAGTGACATAGTAGGGAGGTGGCAGCAGCCACAGCATGAGGACAATGACATATTGTTGAGTTAGCAGCAGCATGAGGAGGAAACAGACTTGCAAGGTGACATAGTGTGGAGGAGGCAGCAGCAGCATGAAGAGGCCACAGAGTGGCAAGGTGACATAGTGTGGAGGTGACAGCAGCAGCATGAGGAGGCCACCGAGTGACCCAGTGACATAGTGTTGATTTAGCAGCAGCAGCATCAGGGGACCACAGAGTGGCAAGGTGACATAGTGTGGAGGTTTCAGCAGCAGCAGCATGAGGAGGCCACCGAGTGGCCCATGTGCCATAGTGTTTAGTTAGCAGCAGCATGAGGAGGCCACAGAGTAGCAAGGTGACATAGTGTAGAGGTGGCAGCAGCAGCATGAGGAGGCCACAGAGTGGCACAATGACAGAGTATTGAGGTGGCAGCAGCATGAGGAGACAATAGAGAGGCCAGGGACAGAGTTGTGAGTTGGCGGCAGCATGAGAATACAACAGAGTGACATAGTGTGGAGGTGGCAGCAGCAGCAGCATGTGGAGGCCACACAGTGGCACAGAGTGTTGATTTAGCAGCAGCATAAGGAGACCACAGAGTAGCAAGGTGACATAGTGTGGAGGTGGCAGCAGCAGCAGCATGAGGAGACCTGAGTGGTGAGGTGACGGCAGCATCAGGAGACAAAACAGTGACCAGGTGACAGAGTGGGGAGGTGGGTGGCAATAACAGTAAACACTGACGATGATGGCTGTAAGAAGGAACACTTGGCATCAGATGTGTGGCATCAGGAGGGTGGCAGCTAGTGATGAGCGGCAGGGGTAATATTTGAATTCACAATATTTTGCGAATATTTGGTAGAATTTTTGTCATATAGTCGTGAATTCAAGAATTCGCGAATATGGTCTTGTTTGCGAAAATCAGCAATGTAATGCTCGCACAAGACAGGCTTGGGTCCCTATAGCTCCATTTTTTAAGCTGCTTGAAGTTTCCTGAGACTGGAGAAAATGGTTGGCACAGCAGAACATTACAATAGCTTTATTTGCAGATAGAGTACCCCAATATATTCGCGATTGCAAAATCAGCACTAATGATGTGAATATTTTGGCGCGATACGTGCAACTTCACATTTTAACAGGTCTGACTACATATGAATTGGTGCACTAAGTATTGTTGTGAACTTGTGGCAGGGGGCGGTACAAGTGTGCCACAACATGCTGGTTCAGGTTCTTTTCCAGGTCATGCTGCTGCTCATCAGCGACTTATAACTCACGCTGCTGCTGATGGAGTTGGTACTGCTCTTACCCCCCCCCCCCACAGTGGCTGCTGCCATGGCAGTGGAATAAGAGCACAGAGGCCCCCCAGGTCAGACCTGCAAGATAATCGACGATGGCGCAGATAGGCAGCGGCCAACTGACTATATTTGATGTCTCTATAGTAGTGCAGTTTGTCCTTCATCTCAGCGGGTGTAAAAAGGCCCCCATTTTGGACCGGTAGAGAGGGTCCAACAAGGTGGAGAGCCAGAAGTCATCCCTCTGCCGAATGGTGACAATTCGTCTGTCACTACCCAAGCAAGTCAGCATGCAGCGGGCCATTTGTGCAAGTGACTCGGAGGGACTCCCTGCTTCCATCTCCATTGCGTACTGCCATGGTGTGCCTGGGTCATCTGCCTCGTCTTGCTCATCTCCCTCTTGCTCCTCCGGACGCTCATGCTTCTCCTGTCCTGTCACCTGTGTAGAAAAACCACCTATTTCGCTACACATTGCTTGTGCTCCAATGTCCTCCTCCTCCAGTTCAGCCCCCACAGGGGGCTCATGTGGCCATGAGATGTTGGTGCCATGTATCCAGTCCCCTGACCAGCTAGATTTACCAGCATCTGTTCCAGGATACAAAGCCGTGGAATGACGTTGTTCATCCCGTAGTCCTGGTGACTAACAAATAACGTGGCCTCCTGAAAGGGCCTGAGCAAATGGCAGGTGTCATTCATGAGCTGCCACTGGCTGACATCGAAGTTACATGGGGGCATAGTCCTGTCCGCTTGGATCATCAAGAAATTGTTTATGGCCTTTCTCTGTTGGTATAGTCGGTCCAACATATGGAGGGTGGAATTGCAATGGATGGAAACGTCGCATAACAGCCTATGTTAGGGGACCACGATCTGCCGCTGCAGCTCAAGGAGGGTGTGCTTGGCGGTGTGGCTGAAGTACATGCAAAGTTTCCTGGCCAATTTTAGGATGTCTCCCAGATAGGTGGAAGACTTCAGTAACCACTTGACAACCAAATTAAACACATGGCTCAGCCCTCCTTGACGCAGTGCCGACACCATGTTCTTCACGTTTTCGGTCACCATGGTTCTGATTTTGAGTTGTCGCGGAGAAAGCCAGGATTTGATTTCTTCATGAAAGACATGGAGCATTATCTCCCCTGTATGACTCCGTTCACCCAGGCAAACGAGGTGTAGAACAGCGTGACACCACCGTGCCCTGCACATGTGGTATGCTGGAGGAGTACTGTAAATTGTCCCTGCTGTGGAGGCTAAGGACACGGTGAAGGATGAGGAGGCAGAGGTGGACATTGTCGCAGGACCAACAGCATGAGAACGTGGAGGCGGAAGCGGCGTCACCTGGCCAAGTTGCTGGTTTGACTGGGCAGAAACCACATGTACCCAGTGGACCATTATGGACATATATTGTCCTTGACCATTGTTATAGCTCCACACATCAGCGCCGCTGTGCACTTTGGCAGACACTGACAGGCTCAAGGACTGGCCCACCTTCTGTTTTACAAATTTGTGCAGGACTGGTACTGCCTTTTTTGCAAATAAATGACGGCTTGGTACTCTCCACCTTGGCTTAGCACAAGCCATCAGGTGCAGAGTTCACCGCTTGGAAAGGGACTGCAGCACCAGCAACTTGGCTAGGAGTATATTCAGCTTCTGCGCCGTTGGATGAGGTCACGCATACTACTGTGTTTTGGAAATCGCTTTGGTGATCGATTGCTGACGGAATGACTGACAGGGAGTAGGAGGGCGAGGAGCAGGAGTAACAGGACTGGTAGATGATGGGAATGACAGACAGCTCCCTTCGGCTAAGGTAGTGGAGCCTTGACTGCCTGAAATCGGGTGCATGCCACTGGGTTATGCAGTGTGTTGCTACAGCAGGCTGAACCACCATATTGGAGTCATGGTTCTCCAAGGCCTCTTTATAGTGATGCTGCATATGTTGATGCAGGGCCGTGGTGCCAACATTGGCACCCTGGCCACGCTTCACCTTCTGCCCATAGATTCAGAAAATGGCCATGTTCACCTCCTCCGGTGGATTAACAAAAAACTGCGTGTAGGTGATTTTACCCCCAACACTCCGCACTGACTGACTGCTACCACAGTTGCCTCCGTGGACCCCTGCACCACTACTTTCCAGGCAGGTAGGCTCCTGCAAAGTGGGTGGTCTACTCAGGGCACGTTTGGCTCCTGTCCTCCCACTGCTGCCACCCTGCTGACTTGCTGACATGACAAAAAAGGCTTTAGAACATATAACTGCAACGCTAAACAGCAAATAATACTTTTTTTTTTGCCTTTAATACACCCCAAAAAGGGTTGTAATTTTCTCTTTTTTGACCACCCAAAGGCTAATAAGCCCTTTTTTTTCCACCACTTATACATGCCAAAAAAGGCTTTAGAAAATATAACTGCACTGCTGAACGGCAAATAATACTTTTTTTCCCCACTTATACACGCCAAAAAGGGCTGTAATATTCTCACTTCACCACACAACGGCTAATAAGTTTAATTTTTTTTCACTAATACACGCCAAAAAGGATTTAGAACATATAACTGCACTGCTGAACTAAAAATAGTACTTTTTTTTGCCACTTATACATGACAAAAAAGGTTTTAGAACATATAACTGCACCGCACAAGGGCTAATAAGACATGTGGTAGGCAATTAAGATTGCCGTGTTTGTGTGAGGGTTAGGCTGGGCTTTGGCTATTTAAACCTGGCTCTCCTGCCCCCACTTGTCGGTTCGAACGCTTTCAAATCGGCTCATGGGTTGGCTGTTCGTGCCAGTGTAATCTCGTGTCTCCTGTGGAAGTTCGTGGTCGTGTGCGTCGGGCTCTTCTTCTGCTGATAATAGGTAGGCTGGGTGGCTGCCCGCCATCTAGTTCTGCTTTTAATGCTGCCGTGCGCTTCCCTATGTCCCCAGCCGCGCCTGTGTATGCCCGCACTTCCTCTCCTTTGTTCATGCACCCAGCTCACAAGTGCAGCGTTCCCCCAGACAACTGTGCTACAGGCCTCCACGGTCATCCCTTACCTGTGGCTCCTCTGCGGCTACTTTCATCCCCGCACTCATGCCATCGCGCGCAGCGCATCGTTCACGCTGCTTACCGGCTTCCCAGTGCGGCTGACTTCGGCTTGCTGGCCCCCGGCGCTTCAGTAGGTTCGGTGTTAGAAGAGGGCGACACCTGCTGGCCACTCGTGGTTACTACAGCCTAGGAACAGTACTCTTTGCTCAGCACTAGTTCTAGGCACACTGGTGCAGGCATCAGTCTGTTTAAAATGGTAAAAAAAAAAATATATAGGAAAGTTCGGGGAAAAAAATAATAATAATATACATATATATTTTAGGATGGCTAATATATGGGGAAAATCATATGGACATATATAGATATATAATGAGTAATAGGCCACTGGCTTGTCAGCCGCTTCTCCGTTTAGGGTTGCCACTACATCATGTGCATGTAGCCCTTTTGCCCATAAGCCCATACGGTACCTTGGCAGGTAGTGGGTCGGTTTCGGTGCACTGGGGGGCGGTTGCGTGGGGGAGGGGTCGCTCAGCCTGACTCCGCCTTCTCACTTGTCTGTCCTTGTTTATTCAGGTCCGCAGTTGTTTGGCTACTTTGCGATACTGTGTGGTTTGTGGTTGTCATGGCCGCCAGGTGAGTCAGGTGTTGTGCGAATGCGTGGGACACCCCTTTACTCTTGCGTGGGTTGGGGGATTGGCTATGGTGTCCTATCTATGCTCAGGCCCTGACGTGTTTCTTGCAGGGTGGCGCCTACTGTCGTGGCCTCTGGTGGGAGGTGGGCATATTGGGTAGTGGGGGTAAAGGAAAAGCAAAATTTTTTTTTTTTAAATTAAAAAAAAAAAAAAAAAAAAAAAAAAAAAGATAAATGGAATTTTTTTTTTTTTACATTTTCTGCCAGGTCTGTCACGACTACAGACTCGTTATAAAGCCCTGCCACGACTGTAGGCATTAGTCTGTCACGACTACAGACTCGTTATAAAGTCCTGCCACGACTGCAGGCATTAGTCTGTCATGACTACGGACTCGTTATAAAGCCGTGCCACGACTGCAGGCATTAGTCTGTCACAACTACAGACTCGTTATAAAGTACTGCCACGACTGCAGGCATTAGTTTCACTTCTACAGACTCATTACTACTGTAAGTCCTGACACGACTGCAGGCATCAGTTTCACGTCTACAGACTCGTTACAAAGTCCTGCCACGAACGCCTATAAATAATTCAGCGCTATAGGTGCATCATATAAATCTTTATTAAGTATTCAACAATAAATAACATCATATAAAATCATTAAAACACTGGAGCACAGACAAATGATGACAAGATTCCCCTTCCCAATATGGTTGTACACAATGAATTCGACAAAAGGGATCCCAGTAACAAAAATGCAATAGGATGTGTCCATGCAAACCAAATAAAACGTCCACAAAGTCATTAAGGGAATGATAACTGGTGTCCACTAACTGGAGACATACCTATATTACCCATTAAGACATGAGACAAAGTATTGCACATAAAACATCAACAATCCCGATTATATCATAGTTACCGACCTATGGAGGGAGAGAGCCCTGACGACCGTTTCGCCACTGCTTCTTTTGAGGGCATAAATCACCAATGTGCTAACCCTCCTACTTATACCCCTGAATAGGGGCATGTTGTGCTTCCCATTGGCCAAACACACCTGTGAGAATATTTAACTTAACTACATTTTAATAGACACCTGGTCATGGAATATTTCCAGGACGGCATCCTGTGCGGCCGCCTGTCATCAGCAAAGCGCCATGCGCTTACATCATTATCATGCGACCGCAATGGAGACTCGATCACCTGATCCAGTCACCTGACCTAGCCCTGCCATCATCAAAGCGCACCAGCGCTTACATCATCATTGTGCTGTGGTAACAGAGATCCGATCATGTGATCAGGTCATCTGACTTAGCCCTATCTCTCCCACCCTCCGTTACCATAGTAATAAAACGCTGTAACACAGCGATCCTCTCACATCCAAAGAAATTGACCCAAGATAATAATATCATCCTCAAATAGGAAAAATCCCTATAGTCTCCATGATACACTGGAAATTTGATAATACAAGTGAATTAATTCCCCCGACCAGCAGGAGAAAGTGCAAAGTGACATCAGCAAAAAAATAAAATAAAATGATTGCAGGCATTAGTTTCACGTCTACAGACTCGTGATATAATACTACCACGTCTACAAGCGATGCTCCGTTACCACTACTCTCGGCGTAGGGTCCCCTCACGACTACAGGGGCTAGTCTGTCACGTCCACAGACTCGGTTGCACTCCTGTTTCGACTACAGGCACATGGTGGGTATATCTACGATAATGTTGTGTCACGTCCATGCACGCAGCTTGACCACGGCCTGGTAGGTCAGCCCTCACGGTCACAGGCAGGTCTTGTCAGGCCTCAGTCTCCCAGCGGGTACCAATCACGATAACGCCCTCATCCGTGCCGTGGTCAGTTAGTCACTTCACCGGGTCACGACCATAGTATCTACGGTACTGGGACCTTCTCATTGACTGCCGACTTCTGAATCCCTACCCGGCCAGGCCGACAGACCTGGCAGCGCTTCTGGTTTCGACCGTGGGCGCCTTCGAACCTTAGCCATGGGTGCTATGCTATTAGTTTAGTGTGGTCACTTCAGTTTAAATTTCTTTTAGTAGGGAGATGTCTCAGGAATTTCTTCTGGAGGGTTCCTCATCTTCTCGGGACAGCGAAGAGCAGCAGTCCGTGCGGTCGGCGGAGTTGCCGATAAGGTTGTGGACCGTCCCTAAGCTGACGGCAGAGTTATCAAGAAGGGGGATTCCGTTCCCGGCCTCCGCAAGGAAGGCTGAACTCTACCACCTTCTGTCTACACAACCGGCAGCTCCTAGCCAGGATGAGGGGTCCCTTAGTACCATTCTGACTTCCCTCACGCAGCTGCATGCTGCTGTCAACATGATGGGTTCATCTGCGTCAGATATGCAGGCGAGGCTGGAGACCATCGCCGGATCATCAACCTCCGCGGTGCCGGGTGGGTCCAGCCTTTCTTCAACTATCGCAACATCCCATTTTGTACCCGCTAATGTCCGGCAGGATATTTTGGAAGGCAAGGACGTCAATCTGGCGTCTCTTCTCGTGCCGGCACATGAAGCCCCGGACAACAAGACCATATCCTGCGGAGAGGTCTCTGTTGTGCTCAAGTCTAGGGACGTAAGGTTGAATAGGAAACTTAATGTTGCCGAATTTGTGTTGGCCTTCAGCCTCTACCGGGACGTGGTGTGCTCTGTTAGCCCCCTTAGAAGGGAGGAGTTTGACCTGTATTTGTTCAAAGTCGTTGATCTAGGGTACAAATATGGAGGCACTGCCTTCTATGACTACCACCGCTTTGGCCAAGGCGGCGGCCACACTCGCTCAGTGCAATCATGTCATGGATTGGTCACAGGTGGATACCGAGTTGTTTTGCCGTCACTTTGCAGGCCTGAAGGCACCAACTTGCACTGGTTGTAGTTCTTACGCCCACACGGCCAGCTGGTGTTCAGAGAGTGGTAGCGCAACTGAGCCTTCCGTGTCTAGCGCTCTCCCTGCCCAACTGGCTAGTAGGGTTCTCGAGTCCATTGACAAGTTGGGTTGGCCGGTGAAGTACCTCGGCAAGTCACCGTTGTGCAGCAACTTCAATTATGCTGTATGCCACTACAATCAATGTAGATTGTTACATTTATGTTCCTTGTGTTTCAGGGCCCACCCCCGCGTCTCTTGCACACAGAAAGGGGGAAGTCACGCATGATTAAGCGTGGTTAACGTGGATCTCCTCGCCTGTTTTCTAGCCGGACATCCAGACTCAGCTTGGGTGCAGTTTGTGCTCAACGGTTTGTGTTACTGCTTCCACACAGGCTTGCTTGCCATTCCTCAAGTCCCGCACGAGTGCAGGAACTTGTTGTTGGCCACCAGAGATCCCGAGACGATCACACAATTAATTCAACTCTAGCTAGACAAGGGTTATTTGATCGTCCCAGTGCAGCAGCCCCCGTTTGATTGCTGTAGGGTTAACCCGGTCGGTGTGGTGACTGGCAAATTTTCAAATAAAAAGAGGTTGGTTTACGACTTGTCGGCCCCACATTCCTTACCAGTCCCCAGTGTGAATTCATTGATCCCCTCGGATGAATTCTTCATGAGATACGCCTCCATCGATGAGGCTATTGAGGTCATACTCAAGTTCGGGAGAGGTGCCTGGTAATCTAAGGCGGATATCACAGACGCCTTTAAACTGCTTCCCATCCAGCCGGATCTCTGGCAGTGGCATGGGATTAAGTGGCAAGAGCAGTACTACTTTGCCAGCAAGCTGACCTTCGGGTCCAAGTCTAGTCCGTGGCTCTTTGATCAGTTGGCTAGCGCTTTGCATTGGGTGTTGTCAGATGTCCTTAGGGTCAGCCATGTCACCCATTACCTGGATGACTTTCTGCTTATCGAGCCCCCGGCACAGCAACCTCAGGACCTACAGCGCTTGCAGACGATGTTTTCAGATCTCAATGTGCCAATAGCTTCTCACAAAGTAGAAGGCCCCAACACCGCCATTACCTTTTTGGGAATACGTTTAGACACAGTGCTCTTGCTCTTATATCCAGGCTCTTGGCGGTGCTCCCGCAGGCCCGCGCTCAGGACGAGATGGTGTGTTTAGGTCCAGAGGCCATGGCTGACCTGGTGATGTGGGATAGGTTTTTGACTCTCTGGAACAGTGTGTCACTCTTCGTTCCGGTGGTCTCGAACCAATCTTCAGTAGTCCACACTAATGCCTCGTCGTCAGTCGGCTTCGCCGCACTGCACGGCAACCGTTGGTTCGCTGGTCCTTGGCCGCCGGAGGTCGCGTCCATCCCAGGTTTCTTCTCATGTTCCTCCTTGTTTGAGGTATATCCGTTAGTGGGGGCAGCAGTGGCTCGGGCGAGCTATGGAGGAACCGTACGGTCCTATTCCTCACTGACAATACAGCAGTGGTGGACATCATCATGAAGGGCAGGTCTAGTTCTAAACTGGTCATGTCGTTCGTGAGGAGATTTGCCTGGCTATCTTTGATGCATAATTTCTGTTTTATATGTAGACACATTAGTGGAGACCGCAACATCACTGCAGATGCCCTGTCCCGCCTTAATTTTAAACTTTTCTTTCAGGTGTGTCCAGGGGCAGATCGGTTGCCAACGTCAATACCTCACCAGTCCCAGTTGCGGTTGGACTAGTCTCTCATCTCACCGTAGCTAAGAGACTGATGGCCAATTCCTTATCCAGTAATACTCTGAGGGCTTACAAGACAGCTTGGCGCCTGTTTCAAAAATATGAGAACACCTACCCGGCCGCTGGCCTGGGGCCTATCACTCACCGATTGGGCTTCGTCGGGTTTTGCCACTCTCAATTAAACCTATCCTATAGCACTATTAAACTGTACCTGGCAGGTGTTCAGCACCATTGGTACATGCTGCATCCGGACCTACCATTGGTCTTCTCCGCCCACCCTATCAAAGCGGCGTTAAAGGGTTTGCGCAAGATGTTTGTGGTGAAACAACATGTGCATCAGCCGTTTACCGGTAGCTTGTTCAGGTCCGAAACAGACAAGCTGCAGCGTAAACCGTTCGGCCCGCAGGTTAGCGCCCTGGTGGAAACAGCCTTGTACCTGGCCTTCTATGGATTCCTTAGGCTAGGCGAGCTTGTGGGCTCCAATACGCCGGCTAGGTGCTTACGGAATGATCAGCTCGTCCGGTGTGGGTCCATCTACGTCCTTACCTTGGCCTCGTCCAAAACGTCGCGGCCAGGGTAATCGGTGGAGGTCAGATACTTCCCCAAGGCCAACAGGTGGTGTCCGGTGCAGGCCTTGGATGCTTGGCTGCTTAGTATTGAGTCCAAAGCGGCATGTTCTCCCTTACTCGAACTAGGCAATGCACTGCGTGCTAATCACTGCGTCTTTTCTCAGGTACATTCGGGTCTTGTTGGCAGGTTCAGGGGTCGATCCTCTCTCGATCACTGGACATTCCTTCCGCATTGGCGCTGCAGCTGCGGCGTCCATGCATAAGGTGCCAGTACATGTCATCAAACAGTTGGGTCATTGGAGTTTGGCGTGTTACATGCGTTATATCCCGGATTCTCAATACGAAATGTCACTGGCTTTCCGAGATTTGGTTTTGTAATTATGTGTTATTAAAGTATTTTCGAACTCCTATGAATGGTTCTTTTGGACCCTTTAGGCTACCCTTCGATAAGCAGTTCCGGCATAACTCTGCTGCTTCCAGGTGGGGGAGGGGGGTGTATAGGCTTAGGTAGGGTATCCTCTCATCGTGAGCCGATCCGAGCACAAGTGGTAGGCAATTAAGATTGCCGTGTTTGTGTGAGGGGAGGCGGGGCTTTGGCTATTTAAACCTGGCTCTCCTGCCCCCACTTGTTGGTTCAAACGCTTTCGACCCGCCCAGGAGCCCCCCTTCATCTCAGGACTCCTCATTGGTGTGGCCCCCTTTAGGCTACCCTTCGATAAGCAGTTCCGGCATAACTCTGCTGCTTCCACATGGGGGGGGGTGGTATAGCCTTAGGTAGGGTATCCTCTCATCGTGAGCCAATCCGAGCACAAACTAAATCTTAGTAATACACCATGTTAATAACTCTATCACACAGCAATTACCACGACTGCAGGCATTAGTTTCACGTCTACAGACTTGTGATATAATACTACCACGTCTACAGGCGATGCTCCGTTAACACTACTCTCGACGTAGGGTCCCCTCACGACTACAGGGGCTAGTCTGTCACGTCCACAGACTTGGTTGCACTCCTGTTTCGACTACAGGCACTTGGTGGGCATATCTACGATAATGTTGTGTCACGTCCACGCACGCAGCTTGACCACGGCCTGGTAGGTCAGCCCTCACGGTCACAGGCAGGTCTTGTCAGGCCTCAGTCTCCCAGCGGGTACCAATCACGATAACGCTCTCATCCGTGCCGTGGTCAGTTAGTCACTTCACCGGGTCACGACCATAGTCTCTACGGTACTGGGACCTTCTCATTGACTGCCGACTTCTGAAACCCTACCCGGCCAGGCCGACAGACTTGGCAGCGCTTCTGGTTACGACCGTGGGCGCCTTCGAACCTTAGCCATGGGTGCTATGCTATTAGTTTAGTGTGGTCACTTCAGTTTAAATTTCTTTTAGTAGGGAGATGTCTCAGGAATTTATTCTGGAGGGTTCCTCATCTTCTCGGGACAGCGAAGAGCAGCAGTCCGTGCGATCGGCGGAGTTGCTGATAAGGTTGTGGACCGTCCCTAAGCTGACGGCAGAGTTATCAAGAAGGGGGATTCCGTTCCCGGCCTCCTCGAGGAAAGCTGAACTCTACCACCTTCTTTCTACACAACCGGCAGCTCCTAGCCAGGATGAGGGGTCTCGTAGTACCATTCTGACTTCCCTCACGCAGCTGCATGCTGCTGTCAACATGATGGGTTCATCTGCGTCAGATATGCAGGCGAGGCTGGAGACCATCGAGGCCCGGCCTGCGGCATTCGGCACTGGGGTGCAGACCGGGCCCATCGCCGGATCATCAACCTCCGCGGTGCCGGGTTGGTCCAGCCTTTCTTCAACTATAGCACCATCCCATTTTGTACCCGCTAATGTCCGGCAGGATATTTTGGAAGGCAAGGACGTCAATCTGGCGTCGCTTCTCGTGCCGGCACATGAAGCCCCGGACAACAAGACCATATCCTGCGGAGAGGTCTCTGTTGTGCTCAAGTCTAGGGACGTAAGGCTGAATAGTAGTGTTGAGCGAACAGTTCGAGCATCGTTCGGGTTCGTATCGAATTTTGGGGTGTCCGGGACCCGGACCCGGACATTTTCAAAAAAGTTTGGGTTCGGTGTTCGTCGATTACTTCCCGCTTTCTGAAGGGCTGCACAGCAGCCAATCAGCTAGCGTTTTACTTCTTGCCCTAAGAGCCCATCACAGCCATGCCTACTAATGGCATGGCTGTGATTGGCCAAGTGCAGCATGTGACCCAGCCTCTATTTAAGCTGGAGTCACATAGCGCCGCACGTCACGCTGCTCTGACTAGTGTAGGGAGAGGATGCAGCTGCTTTGTTAGGGCGAGATTAGGAAGGGATTAATTTAGTCAAAACACTTAATGAAGTGATCGATCAACAGCTGAGAATCATTGAACTTCTGCTAGATACTTGCTCACTGGTTTTTAGGCTGCACAGAGCGTTTTTCTGTCACTTATTTTCTGGGTTGATCGGCGGCCATTTTGTGACTTGTGGTGCACCAGAAGAAGCTGCCACCAAGTCCATCAATCCATCAATACTAGTTTTTTTTTTGCTATATCCTACATCAGGGGCTTGGCTGTGCTAATTGTCACCCCTAGAAACTCAGGACAGCAATTTCTATATTTTATTAAGGGGTTAAATACAATTGCCCAAATACCAATCCCCTAAATCTGGTGTTCCAGCTTTGGCTAGACAAGTATAACACAAGTATAGTCTGCTGTCTGGCAAAGGATAGATTATTTTCTGGGGTGAAATTAACCTGCCAATATAGCAATACCCTGGATCTGGTGTCCCAGAAGTTGCAGGACAGATTTCATAGTATCCGCTTACACAAATATTTTGTTCTGGGGTGAAATTACCCTGCCAATATAGCAATACCCTGGATCTGGTGTCCCAGCAGTTGCAGGACCGATTTCATAGTGTCCGCTTACACATAAATTTTGTTCTGGGGTTAAATTAACCTGCCAATATAGCAATACAATGGATCTGGTGTCCCAGCAGTTGCAGGACAGATTTCATAGTGTCCGATTACAAATATATATTTTTTGGGGTTAAATTAACCTGCCAATGTAGAAATACCCTGGATCTGGTGTCCCAGCAGTTGCAGGGCAGATTTCATAGTATCAGCTTACACATATATTTTGTTCTGGGGTTAAATTAACCTGCCAGTATAGCAATACCCTGGATCTGGTGTCCAAGCAGTTGCAGGCCAGATTTTATAGTGTCCGCTTACACATATATTTTTTCTCTGGGGTGAAATTAACCTGCCAATATAGCAATACCCTGGATCTGGTGTCCCAGCAGTTGCAGGACCGATTTCATAGTGTCCGCTTACACATATATTTTGTTCTGGGGTTAAATTAACCTGCCAATATAGCAATACCCTGGATCTGGTGTCCAAACAGTTGCAGGACATATTTTATAGTATCCGCTTACACAAATATTTTGTTCTGGGGTGAAATTACCCTGCCAATATAGCAATACCTGGGATCTGGTGTCCCAGCAGTTGCAGGACCGATTTCATAGTGTCCGCTTACACATATATTTTGTTCTGGGGTTAAATTAACCTGCCAATATAGCAATACCCTGGATCTGGTGTCCCAGCAGTTGCAGGACAGATTTCATAGTATCCGCTTACACATATATTTTGTTCTGGGGTTAAATTAACCTGCCAGTATAGTAATACCCTGGATCTGGTGTCCAAGCAGTTGCAGGACAGATTTCATAGTGTCAGCTTACACATATATTTTGTTCTGGGGTTAAATTAACCTGCCAATATAGCAATACCCTGGATCTGGTGTCCCAGCAGTTGCAGGCCAGATTTCATAGTGTCCGCTTACACATATATTTTTTTCTGGGGTTAAATTAACCTGCCAATATAGCAATACCCTGGATCTGGTGTCCCAGCAGTTGCAGGACCGATTTCATAGTATCCGGTTACACATATATTTTGTTCTGGGGTTAAATTAACCTGCCAGTATAGCAATACCCTGGATCTGGTGTCCAAGCAGTTGCAGGACAGATTTCATAGTGTCAGCTTACACATATATTTTGTTCTGGGGTTAAATTAACCTGCCAATATAGCAATACCCTGGATCTGGTGTCCCAGCAGTTGCAGGACCGACTTCATAGTGTCCGCTTACACATATATTTTTTTCTGGGGTTAAATTAACCTGCCAATATAGCAATACCCTGGATCTGGTGTCCCAGCAGTTGCAGGACCGATTTCATAGTGTCAGCTTACACATATATTTTGTTCTGGGGTTAAATTAACCTGCCAATATAGCAATACCCTGAATCTGGTGTCCCAGCTGTTGCAGGCCAAGTGTAAATCTGTCCATAAAAGGATACCTTTCATCCAGGGCCTAAATACTAGCCCTAAAAGAGATATTCCCCTAAATCAGTGGTTACTGCTGTGCCTGGATTAGTGTAATACGCTACATAAACAAATAGGCAGATAGTGTTAGGTGCCTGTAAAAAAAGGCCTAAATTTGAAATCAATACATTGGGCCAAATATTTTATTCCTTATTGTGGTGCTTGATGAACGGTAACAATGAGGAAAACATCTAGTAAGGGACGCGGACGCGGTCGTGGTGGTGTTAGTGTACCATCTGGTGCTGGGAGAGGACGTGGCCATTCTGCCACAGCCACACGTCCTAGTGAACCAACTACCTCAGGTTCCAGTACAAGCCAGAATTTACAGCGATATTTGGTGGGGCCCAATGCCGTTCTAAGGATGGTAAGGCCTGAGCAGGTACAGGCGCTAGTCAATTGGGTGGCCCACAGTGGATCCAGTATGTTCACAACATTATCTCCCACCCAGTCTTCTGCAGAAAGCGCACAGGTGGCACCTGAAAACCAAGCACATCAGTCTGTGACATCACCCCCATGCATATCAGGGAAACTGTCAGAGCCTCAAGTTATGCAGCAGTCTCTTATGCTGTTGGAAGACTCTGCTGGCATGGTTTCCCAAGGAACTCCACCTAGCCCTTCCCCAGTGGTGGAAGACATAGAATGCACTGATGCACAACCACTGATGTTTCCTGATGAGGAGGACATGGGAATACCACCTCATCGGAGTCCGCACGTCTCTGATGATGACGAAACACAGGTGCCAACTGCTGCGTCTTTCTGCAGTGTGCAGACCGAACAGGAGGTCAGGGAGGAAGACTATGTGGAA
This sequence comes from Bufotes viridis, assembly GCA_033119425.1. NCBI lineage: Eukaryota > Metazoa > Chordata > Amphibia > Anura > Bufonidae > Bufotes > Bufotes viridis. Next base: position 70,577,940 of record CM065596.1, read on the forward strand.
GACGATGCAGGGGACGATGAGGTCCTAGACCCCACATGGAATGAAGGTCGTGCCACTGACTTTCATAGTTTAGAGAAAGAGGCAATGGTAAGACCGAGCCAACAGCGTAGCAAAAGAGGGAGCAGGGGGCAAAAGCAGAACAGCCGCCGCCAAGAGAGTTGGCCTGTTACTGGCCACCACCACCAGGGACCGAGCACCCCAAAGGCAGCTTCAAGGAATTCCCTGGTATGGCACTTCTTTAAACAATGTGCTGACGACAAGACCCGAGTGGTTTGCACGCTGTGCCATCAGATCCTGAAGCGAGGCATTAACGTTCTGAACCTTAGCACAACCTGCATGACCAGGCATCTACATGCAAAGCATGAACTGCAGTGGAGTAAACACCTTAAAAGCAAGGAACTCACATAGGCTCCCCCTGCTCCCTCTTCTGCTGCTGCCTCGGCCTCTTCCTCCGCCTCGGGAGGAATGTTGGCACCTGCCGCCCACCAAACAGAGAATGTGCCACCGACACCACCACCTGCGTCACCAAGCATCTCCACCATGTCACACGGCAGCGTTCAGCTCTCCATCTCACAAACCTTGGAGAGAAAGCGTAAATTCCCACCTAGCCACCCTCGAGCCCTGGGCCTGAATGCCAGCATTTCTAAACTACTGGCCTTTGAAATGCTGTCATTCAGGCTGGTGGACACAGACAGCTTCAAACAGCTGATGTCCATGGCTGTCCCAAAGTATGTTGTCCCCAGCCGCCACTATTTCCCCAAGACAGCCGTGCCTTCCCTGCACAACCAAGTATCCGATAAAATCAAGTGTGCACTGCGCAACGCCATCTGTGGCAAGGTCCACCTAACCACAGATACGTGGACCAGTAAGCACGGCCAGGGACGCTATATCTCCCTAACTGCACACTGGGTAAATGTAGTGGCGACTGGGCCCCAGGCGGAGAGTTCCTTGGCGCACGTCCTTCTGCCGCCAAGGATCGCAGTGCATCATTCTTTGCCTCCTGTAGCCTTCTCCTCCTACTCGGCTTCCTCCTCCTCTGCTTCCACCAGCTCATCCAGTCAGCCACACACTTTCACCACCAACTTCAGCACAGCCCGGGGTAAACGTCAGCAGGCCATTCTGAAACTCATATGTTTGGGGGACAGGCCCCACACCGCGCAGGAGTTGTGGCGGGATATTGAACAACAGACCGACTAGTGGTTGCTGCCGGTGGGCCTCAAGCCCGGCCTGGTGGTGTGCGATAATGGGCGAAATCTCGTCGCAGCTCTGGGACTAGCCGGTTTGACGCACATCCCTTGCCTGGTGCATGTGCTGAATTTGGTGGTGCAGAAGTGCATTCACAACTACCCCAACATGTCAGAGCTGCTGCATAAAGTGAGGGCCGTCTGTGCGCGCTTCCGGCGTTCACATCCTGCCGCTGCTCGCCTGTCTGCGCTACAGCGTAACTTCGGCGTTCCCGCTCACCGCCTCATATGCGACATGCCCACCAGGTGGAACTTCACCTTGCACATGCTGGAAAGACTGTGCGAACAGCAGCAGGCCATAGTGGAGTTTCAGCTGCAGCACGCACGCGTCAGTCGCACTGCGGAACAGCACCACTTCACCACCAATGATTGGGCCTCCATGCGAGACCTGTGTGCCCTGTTGCGCTGTTTCGAGTACTCCACCAACATGGCCAGTGACGATGACACCGTTATCAGCGTTACAATACCACTTCTATATCTCCTTGAGAAAACGCTTAGGGCGATGATGGAAGAGGAGGTGGCTCAGGAGGAGGAGGAGGAGGTGGCCCAGGAGGAGGAGGAGGGGTCATTTTTAGCACTTTCAGGCCAGTCTGTTAGAAGTGGCTCAGAGGGAGGTTTTTTGCAACAGCAGAGGCCAGGTACAAATGTGGCCAGCCAGGGCCCACTACTGGAGGACGAGGAGGATGAGGAGGAGGTGGAGGAGGATGAGGATGAAGCAGGATCACAGCGGGGTGGCACCCGACACAGCTCAGGCCCATCACTGGTCCGTGGCTGGGGGGATACGGAGGACGATGACGATACGCCACCCACAGAGGACAGCTTGTCCTTACCTCTGGGGAGCCTGGCACACATGAGCGACAGCAGAGTTGCCCACATTTTAACATGTGCGGACTACTGGGTTGCCACCCTGCTGGATCCCCGGTACAAAGACAATGTGCCCACCTTACTTCCTGCACTGGATCGTGATAGGAAGATGCGCGAGTTCAAGCGCACGCTGGTAGAGGCGCTCCTGAGAGCATTCCCAAATGTCACAGGGGAACAGGTGGAAGCCCAAGGCGAAGGCAGAGGAGGAGCAAGAGGTCGCCAACGCAGCAGTGTCACGGCCAGCTCTTCTGAGGGCAGGGTTAGCATGGCAGAAATGTGGAAAAGTTTTGTCTCCACGCCACAGCTAACTGCACAACCACCTGATACGGAACGTGATAGCAGGAGACAGCATTTCACTAACATGGTTGAACAGTACGTCTGCACACCCCTCCACGTACTGACTGATGGTTCGGCCCCATTCAACTTCTGGGTCTCCAAATTGTCCACGTGGCCAGAGTTAGCATTTTATGCCTTGGAAGTGCTGGCCTGCCCGGAGGCCAGCGTTTTGTCTGAACGTGTATTCAGCACGGCAGGGGGCGTCATTACTGACAAACGCAGCCGCCTGTCCACAGCCAACGTGGACAAGCTGACGTTCATAAAAATGAACCGGGCATGGATCCCACAGGACCTGTGCCTCCCTTGTGCAGAATAAACATTTATAACTGCCTCCCCATCAACCATGTATTCTTGTACTCCGGGGCAGTTCTTTATTGAATCCTCATTTTTTTACTTTACCATGATCTTGCGGTGTAACACAAAGTTGAATGAACCTCTCCTCTGTCTGGGTGCTGGGCCGAAATAACTGAGAGTGGCCTTCTCTGTTGGTGGTTGATATGACGCATGATTCCATGCTGTGGGACCTCTCTCCTCTGTCTGGGTGCTGGGCCGAAATAACTGAGAGTGGCCTTCTCCGTTGGTGGTTGATATGACGCATGATTCCTTGCTGTGGGACCTCTCTCCTCTGTCTGGGTGCTGGGCCGAAATAACTGAGAGTGGCCTTCTCCGTTGGTTGATATGACGCATGATTCCTTGCTGTGGGACCTCTCTCCTCTGTCTGGGTGCTGGTCCAAAAAAAATGAGAGTGGCCTTCTCCAGTGGTGGTTGATATGACGCATGATTCCTTGCTGTGGGACCTGTATCCCCTGTCTGGGTGCTGGTCCAAAATAACTGAAAGTGGCCTTCTCCAGTGGTGGGTGATATGACGCATGATTCCTTGCTGTGGGACCTCTCTCATCTGTCTGGGTGCTCGGCCTAACTAACTGAAAGTGGCCTTCTCCAGTGGTGGTTGATATGACGCATGATTCCTTGCTGTGGGACCTCTCTCCTCTGTCTGGGTGCTGGGCCGAAATAACTGAAAGTGGCCTTTTCCGGTGGTGGGTGATATGACGCATAATTCCTTGCTGTGGAACCTGTATCCTCGGTCTGGGTGCTGGGCCGAAATAACTGAAAGTGGCCTTCTCCAGTGGTGGGTGATATGACACATGATTCCTTGCTGTGGGACCTCTCTCCTCTGTCTGGGTGCTGGGCCGAAATAACTGAGAGTGGCCTTCTCCGTTGGTGGTTGATATGACGCATGATTCCTTGCTGTGGGACCTCTCTCCTCTGTCTGGGTGCTGGTCCAAAATAAATGAGAGTGGCCTTCTCCGGTGGTGGTTGATATCCGAACTCAACCCGAACTTCATCCCGAACCCGAACCCCATATAAGTCAATGGGGACCCGAACTTTTGAGCACTAAAAAGGCTGTAAATGACTCCCGGAAAGGGCTAGAGGGCTGCAAAAGGCAGCAAAATGTAGGTAAATCCCCTGCAAACAAATGTAGATAGGGAAATGAATTAAAATAAATTAAAATAAATAAAAATTAACCAATATCAATTGGAGAGAGGTCCCACAGCAAGGAATCATGCGTCATATCACCTACCACTGGAGAAGGCCACTCTCATTTATTTCGGACCAGCACCCAGACAGAGGATACAGGTCCCACAGCAAGGAATCATGCATCATATCAACCACCACCGGAGAAGGCCACTCTCATTTATTTAGGACCAGCACCCAGACAGAGGAGAGAGGTCCCACAGCAAGGAATCATGCCTCATATCAACCACCACCGGAGAAGGCCACTTCATTTATTTTGGACCAGCACCCAGACAGAGGATACAGGTCCCACAGCAAGGAATCATGCGTCATATCAACCACCACCGGAGAAGGCCACTCTCATGTATTTTGGACCAGCACCCAGACAGAGGAGAGAGGTCCCACATCAAGGAATCATGCGTCATATCAACCCCCACCGGAGAAGGCCACTTCATTTATTTTGGACCAGCACCCAGACAGAGGATACAGGTCGCACAGCAAGGAATCATGCGTCATATCAACCACCACCGGAGAAGGCCACTCTCATTTATTTTGGACCAGCACCCAGACAGAGGATACAGGTCCCACAGCAAGGAATCATGCCTCATATCAACCACCACCGGAGAAGGCCACTCTCATGTATTTTGGACCAGCACCCAGACAGAGGAGAGAGGTCCCACAGCAAGGAATCATGCGTCATATCAACCCCCACCGGAGAAGGCCAGTCTCATTTATTTGGGACCAGCACCCAGACAGAGGATACAGGTCCCACAGCAAGGAATTATGCCTCATATCAACCACCACCGGAGAAGGCCACTCTCATGTATTTTGGACCAGCACCCAGACAGAGGAGAGAGGTCCCACATCAAGGAATCATGCGACATATCAACCACCACCGGAGAAGGCCACTCTCATTTATTTCGGACCAGCACCCAGACAGAGGAGAGAAGTTTTCACAGCAGAGAATCAGGCATTTAGATCACCCACCACAGGAGTTGGCCATCATTTAATGGGACCCCGGCAACCATGTCAAATGGCACAAACATCAGTTTCACATCACCCAGCACTGGAGAAGGCCACTTTGAGAGACTTTGACCCCTGCACCCAGATGGAGGAGAGAGGTTTCACAGCAGAGAATCAGGCATTTAGATCACCCACCACAGGAGTAGGCCATCATTTAATGGGACCCCGGCAACCATGTCAGATGGCACAAACATCAGTTTCACATCACCCAGCACAGGAGAAAGCCACTTTGGGTGACCTTGACCCCTGCACCCAGACGGAGGAGAGAGGTCCCACAGCAGAGATTCAGGCATTTATATCAGCCAGCACAGGAGAAGGCCGCTTTCAGTGACTTAGGCCTTAGCACCGACACAGAGGAGACAGGTCAGATAGCACAAGCATCAGTTTCACATCAACCACCACAGGAGAAGGGCACTTTTAGAGACTTTGACCCCTGCACCCAGAAAGAGGAGAGAGGTCCCACAGCAGAGATTCAGGAATTTATATCAGCCAGCACAGGAGAAGGCCGCTTTCAGTGACTTAGGCCTTAGCACCGACACAGAGGAGACAGGTCAGATAGCACAAGCATCAGTTTCACATCAACCACCACAGGAGAAGGGCACTTTTAGAGACTTTGACCCCTGCACCCAGAAAGAGGAGAGAGGACCCACAGCAGATATTCAGGCATTTATATCAGCCAGCACAGGAGAAGGCCGCTTTCAGTGACTTAGGCCTTAGCACCGACACAGAGGAGACAGGTCAGATAGCACAAGCATCAGTTTCACATCAACCACCACAGAAGAAGTGCACTTTTAGAGACTTTGACCCCTGCACCCAGAAAGAGGAGAGAGGTCCCACAGCAGAGATTCAGGCATTTATATCAGCCAGAACAGGAGAAGGCCGCTTTCAGTGACTTAGGCCTTAGCACCGACACAGAGGAGACAGGTCAGATAGCACAAGCATCAGTTTTACATCAACCACCACAGGAGTAGGCCACCTTTTGTTTCTTTGACCCCTGCACCCAGAAAGAGGAGAGAGGTCCCACAGCAGAGATTCAGGCATTTATATCAGCCAGCACAGGAGAAGGCCGCTTTCAGTGACTTAGGCCTTAGCACCGACACAGAGGAGACAGGTCAGATAGCACAAGCATCAGTTTCACATCAACCACCACAGAAGAAGTGCACTTTTAGAGACTTTGACCCCTGCACCCAGAAAGAGGAGAGAGGTCCCACAGCAGATATTCAGGCATTTATATCAGCCAGCACAGGAGAAGGCCGCTTTCAGTGACTTAGGCCTTAGCACCGACACAGAGGAGACAGGTCAGATAGCACAAGCATCAGTTTTACATCAACCACCACAGGAGTAGGCCATCTTTTGTTTCTTTGACCCCTGCACCCAGAAAGAGGAGAGAGGTCCCACAGCAGAGATTCAGGCATTTATATCAGCCAGCACAGGAGAAGGCCGCTTTCAGTGACTTAGGCCTTAGCACCGACACAGAGGAGACAGGTCAGATAGCACAAGCATCAGTTTCACATCAACCACCACAGGAGAAGGGCACTTTTAGAGACTTTGACCCCTGCACCCAGAAAGAGGAGAGAGGTCCCACAGCAGAGATTCAGGCATCATGTCAACCACCACAGGAGTTGGCCACCTTTTGTTTCTTTGACCCCTGCACCCAGAAAGAGGAGTGAGGTCCCACAGCAAAGATTCAGGCATTTATATCAGCCACCACAGGAGAAGGCCGCTTTCAGTGACTTAGGCCTTAGCACCGACACAGAGGAGACAGGTCAGATAGCACAAGCATCAGATTTACATCAACCACCACAGGAGAATGGCACTTTTAGAGACTTTGACCCCTGCACCCAGAAAGAGGAGAGAGGTCCCACAGCAAAGATTCAGGCATTTATATCAGCCAGCACAGGAGAAGGCCGCTTTCAGTGACTTAGGCCTTAGCACCGACACAGAGGAGACAGGTCAGATAGCACAAGCATCAGTTTCACATCAACCACCACAGGAGAAGGGCACTTTTAGAGACTTTGACCCCTGCACCCAGAAAGAGGAGAGAGGTCCCACATCAGAGATTCAGGCATCATGTCAACCACCACAGGAGTAGGCCACTTTTTGTTTCTTTGACCCCTGCACCCAGAAAGAGGAGAGAGGTCCCACAGCAGAGATTCAGGCATTTATATCAGCCACCACAGGAGAAGGCCGCTTTCAGTGACTTTGGCCCCCTGCACCCACACAAAGGAGACATGTCAGACAGCACAAGAATAATATTCATATCACCCAGCACAGGAGAAGGACACTTTCATGTACTTTGGCCCCGGCACCCAGACAGACGGAAGGTTCATTCAACTCTGGGTTGCACCCCAAGATCCTACTTAATTTCAAAAATTGATTTTTCAATGAAGAAGTGGCCAGGAGTACAAGACAACATGGTTTAAGACAGTTATTAAGGACTACTCTGCACAAGGGAGGGTCAGGTCTTGTGGGATCCATGCCTGGTTCATTTTTATAAACGTCAGCTTGTCCATGTTGGCTGCGGACAGGCGGCTGCGTTTGTCTGTAATGACGCCCCCTGCCGTGCTGAATACACGTTCAGATAAAACGCTGGCCGCCAGGCAGGCCAGCACCTCCAAGGCATAACATGCTAATTCTGGCCACGTGGACAATTTGGAAACCCAGAAGTTGAATGGGGCCGAACCATCCGTCAGTACGTGGAGTTGTGTGCAGATGTACTGTTCAACCATGTTAGTGAAATGTTGCCTCCTGCTAACACGTTCCGTATCAGGTGGTGGGGCAGTTAGCTGTGGCGTGGAGACAAAACTTTTCCAAATTTCTGCCATGCTAACCCTGCCCTCAGAGAAGCTGGCCGTGACACTGCTGCGTGGGCGACCTCTAGCTCCTCCTCTGCCTTGGCCTTGGCCTTCCACCTGTTCCCCTGTGACAGTTGGGAATGCTCTCAGGAGCGCGTCTACCAGTGTGCGCTTGTACTCGCGCATCTTCCTATCACGCTCCAGTGCAGGAAGTAAAGTGGGCACATTGTCTTTGTACCGTGGATCCAGCAGGGTGGCCACCCAGCAGTCAGCACACGTTAAAATGTGGGCAACTCTGCTGTCGTTGCGCAGGCACTGCAGCATGTAATCGCTCATGTGTGCCAGGCTCCCCAGAGGTAAGGACAAGCTGTCCTCTGTGGGAGGCGTATCGTCATCATCCTCTGTATGCCCCCAGCCATGCACCAGGGATATGCCTGTGCTGGGCTGGGTGCCACCTCGCTGTGAACCTGCTTCATCCTCATCCTCCTCCACCTCCTCCTCATCCTCCTCGTCCTCCAGTAGTGGTCCCTGGCTGGCCACATTTGTACCTGCCCTCTGCTGTTGCAAAAAACCTCCCTCTGATCCTCTTCTAACAGACTGGCCTGAAAGTGCTAAAAACGACCCGTCATCCTCCTCCTCCTCCTCCTGGCCCTGGCCCAACTCCTCTTCCATCATCGCCCTAAGCGTTTTCTCTAGGAGACATAGAATTGGTATTGTCAAGCTGATAACAGTGGCATCGCCACTGGCCATGTTGGTGGTGTACTCTAAACAGCGCAACAGGGCACACAGGTCTCGCATGGAGGCCCAATCATTGGTGGTGAAGTGGTGCTGTTCCGCAGTGCGACTGACCCGTGCGTGCTGCAGCTGAAACTCCACTATGGCCTGCTGCTGCTCGCACAGTCTCTCCAGCATATGCAAGGTGGAGTTCCACCGGGTGGGCACGTCGCATATTAGGCGGTGAGCGGGAAGGCCGAGGTTCCGCTGTAGCGCTGACAGGCGAGCAGCGGCAGGATGTGAACGCCGGAAGCGCGCACAGACGGCCCGCACTTTATGCAGCAGCTCTGACATGTCTGGGTAGTTGTGAATGAACTTTTGCACCACCAAATTCAGCACATGCGCCAGGCAAGGGATGTGCGTCAAACCGGCTAGTCCCAGAGCTGCCACGAGATTTCGCCCATTATCGCACACCACCAGGCCGGGCTTGAGGCCCACCGGCAGCAACCACTGGTCGGTCTGTTGTTCAATCACCCCGCCACAACTCCTGCGCGGTGTGGGGCCTGTCCCCCAAACATATGAGTTTCAGAATGGCCTGCTGACGCTTACCCGGGCTGTGCTGAAGTTGGTGGTGAAGGTGTGTGGCTGACTGGATGAGCTGGTGGAAGCAGAGGAGGAGGAGGAGGAAGCCGAGTAGGAGGAGGAGGCTACAGGAGGCAAAGAATGATGCCCTGTGATCCTTGGCGGCGGAAGGACGTGCGCCAAGGAACTCTCCGCCTGGGGCCCAGCCGCCACTGCATTTACCCAGTGTGCAGCTAGGGAGATATAGCGTCCCTGGCCGTGCTTACTGGTCCACGTATCTGTGGTTAGGTGGACCTTGCCACAAATGGCGTTGCGCAGTGCACACTTGGTTTTATCGGACACTTGCATGTGCAGGGAAGGCACGGCTGTCTTGGAGAAGTAGTGGCGGCTGGGAACCACATACTGGCGGACAGCCATGGCCATCAGCTGTTTGAAGCTGTCTGTGTCCACCAGCCGGAATGACAGCATTTCAAAGGCCAGTAGTTTAGAAATGCTGTCATTCAGGCCAGGGGCTCGAGGGTGACTAGGTGTAAATTTGCGCTTCCTCTCAAAGGTTTGAGAGATGGAGAGCTGAACGCTGCTGTGTGAAATAGTGGAGATGCTAGGTGACGGTGGCGGTGGTGGTGGTGGTGTCGGTGGCACATCCTCTGTTTGCTGCTCGGCAGGTGGCAACATTCCTCTCGAGGCGGAAGCCGAGGCAGCAGCGGTAGAGGGAGCAGGGGGAGCGTGAGCGGGTTCCTTGTTTTTAAGGTGTGTACTCCACTGCAGTTCATGCTTTGCATGTAGATGCCTGATCATGCAGGTGGTGCTCAGGTTAAGAACGTTAATGACTCGTCTCAGGGTCTGATGGCACAGCGTGCAAACCACTCTGGTCTTGTCCTCAGCACATTGTTTGAAGAAGTGCCATGCCAGGGAACTCCTTGAAGATGCCTTTGGGGTGCTGGGTCCCTGTTGGCGCTGGCCAATAGCAGGCAAACTCTCTGGGCGGCGGCTGTTCTTCTTTTGCCCCCTGCTCCCTCTTTGGCTACGCTGTTGTCTCGGTCTCACCACTGCCTCTTCCTCTGAACTATTTAAGTCAGCGGCACGACCTTCAGTCCATGTGGGGTCTAAGACCTCATCGTCCTCTGCATCGTTTTCCACCCAGTCTTCCTCCCTGACCTCCTCCTGTTCAGTCTGCACACTGCAATAAGACGCGGCAGTGGGCACCAGTGTTTCGTCATCATCAGACACTCGGTCACTCTGCTGTGGTGGTATTCCCATGTCCTCATCATCTGGATACATAAGTGGTTGTGCGTCAGTGCATGGAATGTCTTCCACAGCTGGGGAAGGGCTAGGTGGACGCCCCTGGAAAACCATGGGAGCAGAGTCTTCAAACAGAATAAGAGACTGCTGCATAACTTGAGGCTCAGCCAGTTTCCCTGATATGCATGGGGGTGATGTGACAGACTGATGGGCTTGGTTTTCAGGTGCCACCTGTGCGCTTTCCGCAGAAGACTGGGCGGAAGACAATGTGGGGAACGTGCTGGAAGCACTGTCGGCCACCCAATCGACTAATGCCTGTACCTGCTCAGGCCTTACCATCCTCATAACGGCATTGGGCCCCACCAAATATCGCTGTAAATTCTGCCGGCTACTTGAGGGAGTTGGTTCACTACTTTGTGCGCCTGAGGCCGAACGGCCACGTCCTCTGCCAGCAACAGAGGCTCCACGGACACCACCACGACCGCGTCCTCGTCCCTTAATAGAATGTTTCCTCATTGTTGCGATTCAACTCGCACCACAATAAAATATATTAATTTTTAGCCCCAAAATTCCCACACTGGAAGATATAATTCCTTTTTCCGGTATTAATTACAAGAAGACTGCTGCAAATTGGACACCAGAATTTTTAAAATGCTAGTTTTGGTACATAGATTCCCACACGGGGAGATATAATTCCCTTTTACAGGAGTGAAAACGTGAGGCCTAGTGTTTCTGGTCTAACAATCACCAGATTGATTAAATTGGCCTTTTTTTCACCAAAATTACAACACTGTACAATAATGTCTTTTGGCGGTATTAATTACAAGAACACTGCTGCTAATTGGACACCAGAATTTTTATAATGCTAGTTTGTGTACATAAATTCCCACACTGGAAGATATAATTGCTTTTTCCGGTTTTAATTATAAGAAAACTGCAGCAAATTGGACACCAGAATTTTTAAAATGCTAGTTTTGGTACATAGATTCCCACACGGGGAGATATGATTCCTTTTTACAGGAGTGAAAACGTGAGGCCTAGTGTTTCTGGTCTAACAAACACCAGATTGATTAAATTGGCCTTTTTTTCAACAAAATTGCAACACTGGACAATAATGCCTTTTGGCGGTATTAATTACAAGAACACTGCTGCTAATTGGACACCAGAATTTTTATAATGCTAGTTTGTGTACATAAATTCCCACACTGGAAGATATAATTCCTTTTTCCGGTATTAATTACAAGAAAACTGCAGCAAATTGGACACCAGAATTTTTTAAAATGCTAGTTTTGGTACATGGATTCCTACACGGGGAGATATAATTCCTTTTTACAGGAGTGAAAACGTGAGGCCTAGTGTTTCTGGTCTAACAAACACCAGATTGATTAAATTGGCCTTTTTTTCACCAAAATTACAACACTGGACGATATAATGCCTTTTGGCAGTATTATTTACAAGAAAACTGCTGCAAATTGGACATCTGAATTTTTAAAATGCTAGTTTTGGTACATAGATTCCCACACGGGGAGATATAATTCCTTTTTACAGGAGTAAAAACATGAGGCCTAGTGTTTCTGGTCTAACAAACACCAGATTGATTAAATTGGCCTTTTTTTCACCAAAATTACAGCACTGGACAATATAATGCCTTTTGGCGGTATTAATTACAAGAGGACTGCTGGTATTTCAGAACACCGGAATTTTTAAAATGCTAGTTTTGCTAGATAAATTTCCCACACTGGGAGAAATATTGCCTAAGCCTTTTTACAGTATTAATTACAACAGGAGTGCTTCTTCTGGTCTAACACCAGAATAATTTTATTATTACGGTGAAAGCTTTTTCTAATTTATATTTCTGGCACATAAAAAAAAAATATTTCTGGCTGACAGTATTGGACAAAGTAGTGGCACTGGCTAGCCTAGCTGGAACAGCACATTCATGGGATTTGCTATCCAAGTGGGTTACTTTCAGTTTCACTACTGATATATTAAATATCTTTGCAGTTAGTATGGGTGACACAAGCACAGCCAAACCCCTGATGTAGTATATCTATGAAAAAATCGACTATTACATGAGATTAATGGACGTTGTGGCAGCTTTTGCTGTAGCACCACAAGTCCCAAAATGGCCGCCGCCTATCAGCCCAGTAACATGTACTAGAAAACAGTCTGCCCAGCCAGAAAAAAAATAGGTTTTGACTGAGCAGCTGAATCGCTGTTGTTCTGATTCACAGGTGTAGATTTTTCACTTCTTTGGAGCTTTGGTTTAGTCTCTGTGGCAGCAAGTGCTGGTGCACCACAAGTCCCAAAATGGCCACCGCCGGTCAGCCCAGTTACATGTGCCAGTAAAAATCGCTCTGGCCAGTCTCAACAAAATAGTGACTTTCAGTGAACAGCTCAGCTGAGTTGTTCTGATGCACAGGTGTAGAAAGGTAGATCATTCAATCACTTCTTTATCCCTGCCTATCTCGCCCTCACAGAAGCTGCATCCTCTCCCTACACTAGTCAGAGCAGTGTGACGTGCGGCGCTACGTGACTCCAGCTTAAATAGAGGCTGGGTCACATGCTGCACTTGGCCAATCACAGCCATGCCATTAGTAGGCATGGCTGTGGTGGGCTCTTAGGGCAAGAAGTGAAACGCTAGCTGATTGGCTGCTATGCAGCCCTTCAGAAAGCGGGAAGAAATCGACGAACACCGGACCCGAACCCGAACTTTTTTGAAAATGTCCGTGTTCGGGTCCGTGTCACGGACACCCCAAAATTCGGTACGGACCCGAACGATTTTCGAACTGTTCGCTCAACACTACCCCCAACCCCTCCAGGAAATGGTAGGACCCATTCTTTTACTTACAGCCCTGGAAGTCTGGGTTTGGTAAATTTTAACATGTATTTTAATAGATAAAATTGCGAGTTTATTTTGCTATTCCTATACTGATAAATTCCTAGCATGAAACATACTACCACTATAATGACGAGAGCCTTATCCAACTCAGTGATCACAATGTTCTATCTAATAGTGATGAGCGGCATAGGCAATATTCCTTTTCACATTCCTTTTTTTTATTTTGTGAATTTTTCGCATAATATTCGCAATAAATTCGCAAATTCTAGAATTCGCGATCCCCAATCATTATTTTCAAGATTGTACAAATCGACACTAATGTTTCACATTTTTTTTGATCAATGCATGCAACTTCACATTATATCAGGTCTGAGTAGATATTACTGATTGATGCATTAAGTATTGTTGTGACATCACAGCACTGTGTCTAACAGAGACACTAATCCCTATCAAAGCACAATAATTTCTAACATACTACAGTACCTAACATCTTGCACTGGAGCCTATCAGCTACACTATATCACTATCTAACCTACACTGACTATCTCCCACTAACTATCTGTATTATATATATGAGTGTGTATACAGTTAGATCGCTCTATAGTATCGGGTGCTACCCTCTACTGTATTAAACTATTCCTCAAATCGATAGCACTACACCAAAATATAATAAAACAATATTATTTTATTAGAAATTCTTTTAAAATTACAACCAATTTAAATTAGGGAAACCATTCTTACATAACGCCATACTTCCTGCATTAATATCAAATGAGAGACTGGTAATACTTATAGCAAATGATCTATCAGTGTACCCTCCTTATAATCCACTATACCGATAGTTGCTGTGGTCAGGGAGACAAATACGCCCACCGGCTTCTAGAGTCTTCCTACACTAAACCACACCTATCCTAGGCATAAATACATAAAATATAAAAACATCAGGCAACGTACCCTCAATGATTCTCTTGTTAAGTCCCGCAGGAATGGCGTCCCCTCTACGCGCGTTTCGCGTATTCGCTTCGTCAGGAGGAGAGCTGCAAACCGCTTTTATATATTAATTTCTATATATAAAAGCGGTTTGCATGACATGATTTGGTATATAGAAAGTAATTATTTGAGTCATTTGATCAATATTTTATGCAATAGTATTCAGTGTATTGTAATTAATTTGCATTATCTCGATTTTTATTCAGATTTCATGTATATATTTTCTTATTCGTTCTTATTCGATTTTATATATATAATCGTGTCTCTCATTCGATTTTAGTTGTATTCGATATTTGTGTCTTATAGACAATTTTCCATTGATGAGATCTTATATGCATTTGATTGTATATATGTATTGATTTTATTTCGATTTTGTGGACGTTGTATTTTATGGATGTATTTACTCGCCATGAGTTAGATTGACATTACCACGAACAACGGAAGTCCGTTTTAGTTCCGGGGTAGCCTTTATCTACCTGTATGCACGAGGACATCTGTGTTCCGCAGCCCCTGAGGAAGCTTACTGCGAAACCCGGGTCGGGCTTATCTATATGTGATGTTTTTATTTGGAATTTGTAAGTATAATAAAAAGTGTGCAATCTAATATATTGAGGGTACCGCACCATTGTTCTTTTTCCTTTCTCTTCTGAGGAGATAACAATGAACACTTGATACCTTCGGTTGGCGTTTCACACTGAGATTCACAGATCAACTCGAGACACGTAACATTTCTGCTTATAGCGAGCACTGAACATCTCCGGTCAGCATTTTAAACTGAGAGCGGAAGTTTTGCTTGGGATATATAACATCTTTACCCAAAGGTGACATTTCTCTAATAATCGTGTGAGTTGGAATCTGAGAAGGATCCCTGTTTTTGGAGGTTTGCACATAGACATATACCACTTAAGATTAGCGCGGTTTCCGAACCCCATATTGCTGAAGGCATGATGGATACATGTTCTCATTCTGTTTACGCCAAATTCGGACTCTACCATTTGAATGTCTCAACAGAAATCGAGACTCATCAGACCAGGCAACATTTTTCCAGTCTTCAACAGTCCAATTTTGGTGAGCTCGTGCAAATTGTAGCCTCTTTTTCCTATTTGTAGTGGAGATGAGTGGTACCCGGTGGGGTCTTCTGCTGTTGTAGCCCATCCGCCTCAAGGTTGTGCATGTTGTGGCTTCACAACTGCTTTGCTGCATACCTCGATTGTAACGAGTGGTTATTTCAGTCAACGTTGCTCTTCTATCAGCTTGAATCAGTCGGCCCATTCTCCTCTGACCTCTAGCATCAACAAGGCATTTTCGCCCACAGGACTGCCGTATACT
Source organism: Bufotes viridis (assembly GCA_033119425.1). Classification (NCBI taxonomy): domain Eukaryota; kingdom Metazoa; phylum Chordata; class Amphibia; order Anura; family Bufonidae; genus Bufotes; species Bufotes viridis. The sequence goes on from CM065596.1 coordinate 70,593,416, forward strand.
GGATGTTTTTCCCTTTTCACACCATTCTTTGTAAACCCTAGAAATGGTTGTGCGTGAAAATCCCAGTAACTGAGCAGATTGAGTGAAATACTCAGACCAGCCCATCTGGCACCAACAACCATGCCACGTTTAAAATTGCTTAAATCACCTTTCTTTCCCATTCTGACATTCAGTTTGGAGTTCAGGAGATTGTCTTGACCAGGTCCACACCCCTAAATGCATTGAAGCAACTGCCATGTGATTGGTTGACTAGATAATTGCATTAATGAGAAATAGAACAGGTGTACCTAATGATTCTTTAGGTGAGTGTATGTGTAATCAGGTACATATAGACCTTGGATTAAGGTAAAGTTTATTCTGACTTGCATTGTTCAGTTTTAATCTGCTCATAAATAAATTATTGATGTATATTGTATATTATTATGTAAATTGTATATTATTGCATTATACTTAGAGACAATTTTGTGGAAGTAATCTACATCTTGCTCTATTTTTGCATTTTCAGAAATAGATACTATGCAGTTGTCAATAGTGATCCTGTGTGACAACAGAGAATTCACTGATTTATTAGCGTCATACTGCCCATTATTACTGTAATTCAATTGACTCAGCTAAATGTTTGTGGAATTTATGATTCAGAACCAATGCATTGAAATCTGTTAGTTAGTACTTAGTTAATCCACATACCAAATAGAGCATGTAGATTGTCAAATCCTGCAGGCACATTGCAGAACAAACATTATTCCTTAGAAACACCCAAACTAGAATAATATTATTGTTAGGGCTTTTTCTGCCCATTTTTACTTTATTTAAAAGCTGCAAAACACACTATTCAAATGGTAATATTTTCTTAGCAATCCCAGAGATCTAATTAGCAGAATGAAGGGACAGCTGCAACACATGGTGTTCTGGATTGTTGTTACATGTGAGGAATTATACAGTCTCTGAAGCATTTGAGAAGTTGGTAATAAAGGTAAATATTGAGAAAAATGCACCAAAACTTGCTCCCCAGTCTTCTCTTGACAGTTATTGCTATGGTACAATGTTACTCACCTATCCTGGGTCAAACAACAGTGATTGCATTACTCCTCTCCCCATGCTGGTCCAATATGTACTTGGCATGCACGGATGATGTCCATCTGCTGGGTCATTTGAACCCAGATCAAGGGGCATGATATCACGGGATTATTCAGGAGGTCTGCCGTGTTCCTGGTTTCTGTGTACATGGAGCTCAGCTCTAACACAGCACCACCCTGCTTCACTGTAATCAATGGGGCTATTCACACTTAAAAAAATAATAATTAACTTAGGTTATCCCAACATGTGTGTTATGTGCACAAATGACATCAGAAAGGTAGCCACTGCTCAGGTCTCTCTCTATTGGCCAAATAAAAGGCACCTACTGCTCTGAAGGACTCAGCATTGTATAATGTACAATAGTGCTACATGTGAATTCATGCATCTCTAACAGTCCAAACCCTGGTGATTAGCTCTTGTATCTGCATTCTGAAAGGAAGAGGTTATACAGTTAAGATAATAGCAACCAGTGGCGTACAGTCAATATAGGCAGACCACGCACTGGCTATGGGGCCCGTGAGGTAAGGGGGCCCGGCCAAGCTGCATGGCCCCGCCCCCTTTCCGACCTGAATACACGCTACATTAATAACAGTAGAGAGATAAATACCGGCAATGGGGTGTTTGTAGTAAAAGAGGTAGCAGGCACACTCTTATTTGGGTAAAATATAATCTAGTTTATTAGAATAAAATGATAGTATAAATAGGAACTAGCATAAAAATCTGATATTGTGTTCTGTATGAATAGAGAGTGAATATTTATAGTTATGAACTGGTACCAGATGGTGTAGGTGATAAGGTGCTAATGGAACAAATGGCTTAGTAAAATAAAAATATAAAAATATAAAAATATAAAAAGTGTGGATTGGGTCACAAGTGGACTCAAATATACATGAAAAAAGGGGACTTGAGAAGTAGATCTGTCAATAGTCCATAATAATAAGAATGTGTCTTATATTAAAAGATGCTACTCCAAGTTTAAAAATGGTTATCTTTTGTTGGAAATACAGTCAGTAGATAGGGTCCTCCGTATTATGGACCTTCATTTGCGTGTATCAGAGCTTTACATGGAGGCTTATCATGTAAGCAGTATAGGTAAATAGCAATCATCCACAATAACTGATAAAATAAACAGTGGCTATGTATGAGATAATTGCCACTTCCAAATCCTCATACTATGCAAAGCACTCTTCAGAAGGAGTCTTACTTAACTTGGAGCTTCGAATTAATTATGAATTAATGAAGAATTAATGAATTAATAAGAATTGTATACAATAGCGGTAATTATCTGCTGCTCCCAGTTTTTTAATGTGCTACACGGTGCTGTGGGGTAAAAAAAGGAGGGTGCTCTGTGCCTAAGCACGGCGTCCCGCGCTGTCTCCGGCTACAGAGATCACTTACCCACCGACCGGAGCTACTGTTAGTGTGGATCTTCGGTGGATGTTCTCGCAATCCGGAGGTAAAGTTATCGGCGTCCCTCGTGGTTTCTGAGTGTAGTTTGCGTAGTTCACTGCGATCTGGAGGTAAAGTTCTTGGCATCCCTCGTGGCTTCTGAGCGTAGTTCACGCGTTTGCTGTGTGACGCTAAGGATATCAGTGAGTCACGTGATAGGGATCTTACCAGTAGTTTTTTTTCGGAGCGCTCCTCGAGATATGGTTATTCTGATACACTAAATATTAGTATTGACGCTCCTCTGCAGGTTTAAAAGCTTTTTGGGAATGTCTCCCTTCATCAGTAAGCAATGGGGTGTTTGGGTCAGCACAGCCCTGGGCCCAGTGTCAATGAGAGGCACATTGCCACCCCAAACGCCCCAGTGGCATTACATATTTACATTCTCATTTGGCATTATGCGCAGATCTAGTGCTGCGCTGACAACAGCAGGCTGGGCTCTGAGTGGAGGGAGGGAGGGAGAGTGAGCAGCCGCTTCCTCCAATCAGGTAGCAGCTCAGTGCCTGATGTGCCCGTCCCTCTGTGATGTGCTAGCAGCAGCATGGGTAAAGTACCAGCCCTGTATTTACTTTTATTAGCAGTGATGTCCCACATGCCTACCCTCCTCTGGGTCTTCCTGCCCTTCTCTTTGCTTGTTTACCCCCAGCACTGCCTTCACACTATTCCTAGGCTGTGTGAAAGGGCAGAAGGAAGCAGCAGCAGAAGGAGGCAACATGATGATGCAGAGCTGAGGTTAAAGGAGCTGACAGGAAGACGGGCTGCTTGCTGCAGCAGGGTGACTGCACTTATAGCTGTCAGGGTCAGAGTCAGACAGGAGCCTCAGCTCTGCTCACTGTAGTGCATATATATTCTTTCATATGGGACCAGAGGCATGTGCTGGATGCTCTAGATAGACTACCTCTGAGGTAAAAGGATGGGACATGACTAAAATTGCTCAGGTCTGCTCCCTGTTAATAACAAAGGGAGAAGTTGAGCAGTGGGACAGAGAACTAATGCTGTGGACCTGCAGATCTGACCAGTGTGGACAGTCCTGCTGCAGTAATTAACCCTATAGGCTCTCCTCTGCTTTACACCTATCTAAAAATAAATAAAGCTTAAAGGGTAAGGCCGAGTTCATATTCCTGTTTTTTCCATCCGTTTCATGTATACATACAGTGGCATCCTTCATCATAGAGTTTGAAAGAAAAATGTATATATCTTAACGTATATGTTTTTTCTACTGGACTCTGCAGGATAGAAAAGCATTTTTTATCCCCCCCCCCCCAACATATAAGTAAAAACGGATGTGAACACAGCCTAACCTTTTATTTAACCCCCTAAGTATCCCGCACCCTCACTTATCAGCTTTAATAATTGTACTTTTTATTAGGGGGGGGGGGTTCTGAGTTTTGCTATTGGGCCCCATGGTTTCTCTGTACGCCCCTGATAGCAACAGCAAAAAAAATAATTTATAGTAAACTATTATTTACTGAATACCTATTTCATTAATACATTGTAGATTTTATTTATCTCTGTCTTCAAAATGTGTACCATCACTTCTACAGTTAATAGGGTCCAAGTAAGTTATTGAAAAAAGTTATAAAAATCTTCACCATTTGCTATAACGAGGTACAGTCACAATATAATATACCACATAATATGCTGCACATCATTAGAATTGTTATTTGAGTGGCTGCTTCTTCCATTTCACCTACTTAACCTTTTCCCTGAATTCAGCATTCTATGTTCCACAACACAAACACGCCACAAAAATCTCCAAATCAATTTCATTATCAGACAAGACACAAGAGATTTGAATTGCAGTTGTGCATTAATAAATGAAAAGGAAAAGCTCTCCACTGAAAGAAAATATTTCTGAAAATAAACCTTTTTTTCAGTATCTCTGTATTTCCCAACCATATTTATCTCTGCCCAAACTAGGTGCTGACAGCATTGTATAATGATGAACATCCTGTCAAAGCAAACAAAAACTGCCTGCATTATTGCTGCTATAGCGTAACAAAAAAATAAGGCAGAAGATATTGGGTGACTGGCCAATAATAAACAATGCAATTGAGAGTCATAAATCATAGATGATTTACTGCAGAAGTGAGGAGCACAATAGTAAATAATAAGGTTTCGAGCAGAGGGTAAAATTTATTAAGCAGTTGGGTGACTGAGCTAGACAAATGGTCCTTTAATGTTTCAGTCTTTAACTACTTCTTACCTACATAGATGGTATATAGGTCACTTGCGATAAGAACAACTTTATTTCTCAGTTTATGAATTCATGGTATACTGTTTTTAGGAGTGTATATATCTTTTTAACTCTTTCCTGCAAAATTATGTGCATCTATGCCAAAGTGTTTGCAGCATTTCACATCCAGGCTCCCTAATACTGGATATATGATCCTTAGGGTACTTTCACACTAGCGTTTTGGATTCCGTTTGTGAGATCCGTTTCAGGGCTCTCACAAACGGTCCAAAACGGATCATTTAAGCCCCAATGCATTCTGAATGGATAAGGATCCGTTCAGAATGCATCCGTTTGGCTCCGTTCTGCCTCTATTCCGTTTTGGAGGCGGACACCAAAACGCAGCATGCAGCATTTTGGTGTTTGTCTGAAGAGGCGGAGCCTAACAGATACGTTTTTTTTACAATGTAAGTCAATGGGGACGGATCCGTTTTCAATGACATAATATGGTGCATTTGAAAACGGATCCGTTCCCCATTGACTTTCAATGTAATTAAAAATGGATCCTTTTTGGACTTTGTCATTTTTCTTTTAACCAATGCAAACGGATCCGTTCTGAACAGATACAAACGTTTGCATTATAGGTGTGGATCCGTCTGTGCAAATAAACAGACGGATCCGCACCAACGCAAGTGTGAAAGTACCCTTAGATGCGGCGGTCAATAGCAATCAGTTGTTTGACAGACAGAAGGAGAGAAGGGCCCATTCTGTAAGACTATTGACGCCCCAGTATGGGACTGCAGAGTACAGATGGGATTGTCATGGAAGCTGAGGGCTGAAGTAAAGACCACAGGCCTGCCATGGATAAAATCATAATTTTCATAAAAATGGTTTTATTTTGAAATTTTTTTTTTTTTAAAGAATGCACATATATGGTACCAACTAATTGTAATGACTCATATAATAAAGCTAACAGTTCACTTAAAATTCTCAGGAAATTGTATGAAAAAAAGACATGCAAAGTGCAGCAGTAGAATTGCTCTTTTTTCCATATCCCTCCCCCTAAAATAACAAATGTTTTTCAAAGCCAAATTATTATTATTATTATTTTTTTTTATGAAAGGGTCTCCCAGCATGTTATACCCCACCACATGGTGCCTTAGACATCTTTCAGACCAGTTTGTATTTTCCCTGAGGATCACGAACACTGTACACCCAACATGCAGGAAGTGCAGTCTAGAATCAGTTAACAGGATGTTAATGTAAGCCCCAAATTCCCCTAGCGATGTGATCATGTGACTTCTCTGATTGTGCTAAATATGGGTAATGTAAGCAAATTACAAACTTCTTTCTATGTCACAGTGAATGACCATGCATGATAATTCCCAAAACACCCATTTAATGAATTATTTGTACCACAAATTGGTTGCATTAAAAATGTGACAAAAAAAAACTATGGCACTTGGAAAGCAGTAGTCAAACAAAAACTATGTATATTTGACATGCCTATAATTTTACAGACTAGAGACAAGTGAATTGAAGTTGACAAAGTAGAATTCGATCCAAATTTCAGGAAAAATGTCAATCGAATCCAAATTTACTCACGCTTTCTGGTAACAAATCGCATATTTTCCAAAAATGACTGCTGCACATGTTAGGACATGTAGCAAAGAACTTTGGGAACAAGCGATCACCCACGAGGCCATGCATTCAGCCAATCAGCAGCCAGCCAGCCCTGTGATGTCAGCTGCATAAATAGACTCAGCCATCTTGGATTCAGCCATTTTCCAGTGTACTTAGTGCAGGGAGAGACGTCAGCAGGCGCTAGAGAAAGTGCTAGGAAAGACTTGAAAACTGTTCAAGCAGAACAGGGTCCAATAGGGGAGTGTACAGCCTGGGTAATATGAACAATACTATTACACCTTGCTGCACTGACTGGGGATCCAAATTGCAATTATACTGCTGCTTTCAATTTTGCAATAGATGATAGATACCTCTGTAATTCCAGCAAACCATTCTCTTTATTTGAGTGCAAGTGCTGTGTGATACAGCCATTAACAGGGTGTATTACTAGGAAATATGTCTATGTCTTATTAGCCCTTGTGCAGAGCAGTTGTATATTGTAAAGTCTTTTTTGGCGTGTATAAGTGGGAAAAGGGCATATTTGCCGTTCAGCAATGCAGTTATATGTTCTGAAGCCTTTTATGTTGTGTATTAGTGGACAAAAAAGTATTATTTGCAGTTCAGAGGTGCAGTTATATGTTCTAAAGCCTTTTTGGTGTGTATAAGTGGGGAAAAAAGGGCATATTAGTCATTGTATGGTGAAGTGAAAAAAATTGCAGCCCTTTTTGGCGTGTATTAGTGGCAAAAAAAAGTATTATTTGCCTTTCAGTGGTGAAGTTATATGTTCTAAAGCCTTTTTTGGTGTGTATAAGTGGGAAAAAAAGGGCTTATTAGCCATTGTGTGGTGAAGTGAGAAAACTACAGCCCTTTTTGGCATGTATTAGAAGCAAAAAAAAAAGGATTATTTGCTGTTCAGCGGTGCAGTTATATGTTCTAAAGCCTTTTTTGTGTATATCAGTGGCAAAAAAAGTATTATTTGCAATTCAGCGGTGCAGTTTTATGTTCTAAAGACCTTTTGGGCGTATATTAGTGGAAATAAAAAGGGCTTATTAGCCGTTGTGTGGTGAAGTAAGAAAATTACAGCCCTTTTTGGCGTGTATTAGTGGCAAAATAAGTTATTTTTGCTGTTCAGCGGTGCAATTATATGTTCTAAAACCTTTTTTTGTGTGTGTTAGTGGGGGGGGAGGGCTTATTAGCCATTGTGTGGTGAAGTGAGAAATTACAGCCCTTTTTGGTGTGTATTAGTGGGAAAAAAAGTATTATTTGACGTTCAATGGTGCAGTTATATGTTCTAAAGCATTTTTGGCGTGTATAAGTGGGAAAAAAAGGGCTTATTAGTAGTGTTGATTGAGCATCCAAGTGCCCGGGTGCTCGGGCATTATACCAGGCACCCCTTGCTCTGAAGAGGGGAGGGTGCCTGGTTCATAGGAAGTGTTGAGAAATTGATGGAAACAACACCAAAATGGTTTGGGAACAGCATGGGGAGGATGTCTGGATGCATCTTGGACCCCCAGGTCGCTTCTCGGAACAATGTTGTCCGAGTAGTACGCCACTTTTACAGACTTACAATAATACACACAAAACCAAAGATAAAATCGATTTTAGAGGAAAAATGGTTAGCAAACATTCTTTCCTGTATATTTACTTGTATATAGTGCTGCCAAATTTAAAGTAAGACGTACTCCGATACAACCTGTATATCACAAAAAGGAGGGCCTCATTCACATTGTGGTACAATTGTTCATGTAGTGGGACTCCTACACTCATAAAGCCTATGCATTAAGTGAAAGGGCTGCCAAAAATTACAAGGAACCGGCTCTCCAATACACACCCTTGAAAAATGATGATTAATGGCCTGCTGGTGACCCTCAAAAACATTTAGAGAAAGGGCCTGCTGAGCTAACCATTTAAAAAATTATGAGAGAGTGCCTGCTGCTTAGCTGACCATCGAAAAAATTATGGTTGAGGGACTGCTGCTGAGCTGACCCTCTAAAACATTATGGTTGAGGGCAATTATGGTTGACGGCCTGTTGCTGAGCTGAACATTGAAAAAATTATGGGCGAGGGCCCGCTGCAGATCTGACCATCTAAAACATTAGGGGTGAGGGTCTGCTGCTGATCTGACAATGGAAAAAATTATGGATGAGGGCCTGCTACTGAGCTGACCACCAAAAAAATTATGGTTGAAGGTCTGCTGCTGATCTGACCATTGAAAAAATTATGGGAGAGTGCCTGCTGGTGATCTGACCATCAAAATTATTATGGTCAAGGGCCTGCTGCCACTTTAGTGACTCTAAATATCCTCGGGCCGATAGCACGTCCCCGTGATGGTGACGATCCATTCGGATGTCAGCCCTATCAACTTTTGATTCAACTTTCTGCGCCTACAATGGTGACCATAGGTAACAGGGAATCAGGGTTCAATTCCGGAGAGGAAGCCTGAGAAACGGCTACCACATGCAAGGAAGGCAGCAGACGCGCAAATTAACCACTCCAGACTCGGGGAGGTAGAAACAGAAAATAACAATACAGGACTCTTTGTAGGCCCTGTAATTGGAATGAGTAAACTTTAAATAATTTAATGAGGATCTATTAGAGGGCAAATCTGGTGCCAGCAGCCTCCACTACGTTCACCCAGTGTGCCGTCAAGGTGAGGAATGTGTTGACCAGGACTCTTGGATAGTGAGACTAAACTTGTAGGTGAGGGCCTGCTGGTGAGCTGACCCTGTAAAAGATTGTAGGTGAGAGCATCCTGGTGAGCTGACCCTCTAAAAGGTTGCAGGTGAGGGCCTGCAGGTGAGCTGACCCTGTAAAAGATTGGAGGTGAGGCCCTGCTGGTGAGCTGACCCTCTAAAATATTATATGCGAGGGCCTGCAGATGAGCTGACCCTCTGAAACATTATATTCAAGGGCATTATATGCGACGAATAATCATGTTGATATGATGGAAGAGGAGGAGAATGAGAAAACGAAGATTCAACCATATACCATTTTTGTGGTGGAAGGGGTGCATGGGAATAGTGTATTCAGTACATTATAAACAACACATTTAAAGTGCCTTTATGTTCATCAGCTTTTCTTTGGTGGAGTCGATAAGTCAGGGGCAATCCAGTCCTTCTTCATTTTCATCTGAGTCAACCTGTCAGAATTATCAGTTGACAGGCGGATACGCTTATCTGTTATAATGCCACCAGCAGCACTAAATACCCGCTCAGACAAAATGCTGGCGCCAGGACAGGCCAGCACCTCCAAGGCGTTCCGGGGGCCTGTAGGTGAGTTGACCCTTTAAAAGATTGTAGGTGAGGGCCTGCTGGTGAGCTAACCCTCTAAAAGGTTGTAGGTGAAAGCCTGTAGGCGAGCTGACCCTTTAAACAATTAAATGCTAGAGACTGCAGGTGAGCTGACCCTCTAGAAAATTATATGTGAGGGGCTTTCAGATGAGCTGACCCTTTAAAACATTGTATGCGAGGGCATATATGGGAGGGCATTATATGAGACGAATAAGCATGTTGATTATATGGAAGAGGAGGAGGATGAGAAAACGAAGATTCAACCATATGCCCTTTTTTGTGGTGAAAGGAGTGAATGGGAATTCAGTGTATTCAGTACATTATAAACAACACATTTAAAGTGCCTTTATGTTCATCAGCTTTCCTCTGGTGGAGTCGAGAAGTCAGGGGCAATCCGGGCCTTGTTAATTTTTATAAGTCAACCTGTCAGAATTTTCAGTTGATAAGCAGATACGCTTATCTGTTATAATGCCACCAGCATCACTAAATACACGCTCAGACAAAACGCTGGCGCCAGGGAAGGCCAGCACCTGCAAGACATTGAGCGCCAGTTTGTGCCACGTTCCCGGCTTAAACACCCAGTAGTTGTAAGGCACTGAGGGATCATTGAGGACGCTGACACGGTCTGCAATTTACTCCTTCACCATCTTCCAAAATTTTTCCCTCTTTGTGATTGTAGGCCGCATATCAGGGTGAGGGTGCTGGCGGGGTGTTATGAAACTGTCCCAGGCTTTGGAAAGTGTTGCCCTGCCTCTGTTGGAACTGCTGTGTGTTCCCATTGTCTCCCCTCCTCGGGTGACCAAGGAACTACAGACTCTGCCGCCAGCGTTGTCAAATGGACATTTTTGGGGAAATTTTTCAAGGACCTTCTTGTATTGCACCTTTTGCTCGCCCTCTCCACCAGAGGAATGAGAGATAAGAAGTTCTCTTTGTAGTGGGGGTTCGAGAAGGGTGAACAACCAGTAATCTGTGTTGTCTAAAATGCGTATAATGCGTAGGTGGCGGGAAAGGCAGCCTAACATGAAGTCAGCCATGTGTGCCAGACTACCAACAGGGAAGAGTTCGCTGTCGTCTTCAGGAGGATGACTAGCAATCTCCTCATCATCTTCCTCCTATTCTGCCCACCCACGCTGAACAGATGGAATTAAACTTCCATGGGGACTACCCTTAGTAGAGGAGGCAACCCTCTCCTGCTTCTCCTCCTCCTATTCATCGTCCAATTCACGCTGAGAAGAAGAACTGAGGGTGGTCTGGCTGTCATCCTGTGTACTTTCTTCCCCCATTTCCACCTCTTACACATGCAAAGCGCCGTCCTTAATTGTGAGCAGCGAGCATTTGAGTAAACACAGAAGTGGGATGGTTATGCTGATAATAGCATTATCGCCCCTCACCATCTGTATTTATTCCTCAAAGTATCTTAAAACCTCACAGAGGTCAGACATCCATTCCCAGTCTTCGATTATGAATAGCGGAAGCTGACTGGAAAGGCGACAACCATATTGCAGCTGGTATTCTACTACTGCCCTCTACTGCTCACAAAGCCTGGCCAACATGTGGAACGTCGAGTTCTAGCGTGTGCCAAAGTCATATAACAGTCAGTGAGCTGGCAATTTTAAGCGCTGCTGCAGCATTGACAGAACAGCTGAAGCTGTCGATGACTTGTGGAAATGTGCACACAAGCAGCACACCTTCACTAGTATCTCAGGCAAATTGGGGTAGGTTTTGAGAAACCGCTGAACCACTAAGTTTGAGAAGTGGGCTAGGCATGGAATGAGTGTGAGCTTGCCGAGCTCCAAAGCTGCCACCAAGTTATGGCCAATATCAGACACCACCATGCCTGGTTGTAGGTTGAGTGGCGAGAGCCACAGCTCAGTTTGGTCTCTTATCCCCTGCCATAGCTCTGTGGCAGTGTACTGTTTGTCCCCCAAGCATATCAGCTTCAGCATGGCCTGGTGCCACTTCCCCACTGCAGTGCTACACTGCCTCCAGCTACCGACTGATGGCTGACTAGTGCTGCAGGCAGATAATTCTAAGGTGGAAGTGGAGGAGGTGGAAGAGGAAAAGTCAGGGTTGGAGCCAGTATCGTAGGTGCTGGTGGATACACTGATCGACGTAGGGCCCACAATCCTTGGCATCAGTAGCACCTGTGCCATCCCAGGGTACGACTCGCTCCTGGCCTCCACAACATTCACCCAGTCTGCCGTCAGGAAAATTTAGCGTCCCTGGTCACCAACACTTGTCCATGTGTCCGTGGTTAAGTGGACCTTCCCAGTAACTGCATTGGTCAGGGCATGTGTGATGTTACGGGACACATGTTGGTGTAAGGCTGGCATGGCACACCTTGAAAAATAGTGGCGGCTGGGGACTGAGTAACCTGGGACGGCAGCCAACATCAGGCTGCAGAAGGCTTCAGTGTCCTCAAGCCTAAATGGCAACATTTCCGGGGCCAGTAATTTGGTAAGCTGAACATTTAGAGCTATGGCCTGTGGGTGGGTGGCTGGGTATCTGTGCTTGCGTTCAAAGGCCTGGGGTAAGGACATTTGGATGCTGCGCTGGGACACGGAAGTAGAGGTGGTCGCTGATGGTGCTTGCGAATGTATTGGTGGATGGCGGGAGGCATCCGGGCTTGCTTCTTCGACAGGGGATTGGCCAGCATGTAACATAGGGGAAGAGGAGGCAGTGGTGTGACGCGCAGACACAGTTTGTGGACCCAAGTGTTTGTCCCACTTATTACGAATGCTTGGATGCCATGTGGCGGATCATGCTGGTGGTGGTGAGGTTGCTAGTGTTCACACCCGGCTCATTTTGGTATGGCACAGGTTGCAAAGTACTATTATTTTGTCATCTGCACTTTCCTCAAAAAAGCTCCAGACTAGGAGCTTCTTGTGACTGTGGATGCTCAAGAGGTTGGGAATCAGGGCACACGATCTGTCCCTTTTCAAGCGCGAGGTCCTCGGAATATCCGACTGTGGGATCACTTGTTTGCCCACACTTTCCATGGTGGGAGGAAGGAGGTTTAGTGTAAGGATTGTGTTGACCAGACTCCTGGCTATTGAGACTGAACTTGGTGGAAGACAGGGTGGTGCTTAACCGACTGGAAACCTTATCTGCTGCAATCTAACCGACCACTTGATCGCACTGTCCTGACTTCAAGAGTGGTGTCCTTCACCGCCCTGCAAATTGAGACATGCAGCTAGGTATCGTGGATGATTGCTGCGCGTCTCAGGAGTTGTACTACAGCCTGCCAGCGATGATCAATCGCTGGCAGGCTGTAGATGCGAAATAAATCGCATCAAACATGTATATCAGACGCTGTTTTGTTAACAGCGTCTGATATACCTGCTACCTGGTCCTCTGGTGGTCCCATTTGCTGGGATCGACCACCAGAGGACCAGGTAGCTATGTAAAGTTGCACCAAACACTACACTAACCCCCTCCCTCACTTATTAACCTCTTGATCACCCCATCTAGATTCCCTGATCACCCCCCTGTCACTGATTACCCCCCTGTCATTGATCACACCCCTTGTAAGGCTCCATTCAGACGTCCATATGTGTTTTGCGGATCCGTGGATCCATGGATCCGTGGATCTGATCCACGGATCCACGGATCCGCAGATCCTCAAAACACGGACACCGGCAATGTGCTTTCCGCATTTTGCAGATCCGCACATTGCCAGAACTATATAGAAAATGCATTTTCTTGTCCGCAATTGCGGACAAGAATAGGACATGTTCTATATTTTTGCGAAACGGAAGTGCAGACCCGGAAGCGCGGATCCGTAATTCCGGATCCGAGCGGGACAAAGTCTGTCCCCATAGAAATGAATGGGTCCACAATTCCGTTCTGCAAACAGAATTGCGGACGTGTAAATGGGGCATAAGGGTCTCTTATCACCGCCAGTTAGTTAGCTACTTGTTAGGTAGTTAGCGCCCAGCCCACCGCACCGCAGTCACTGATTTTGGCAGAGATTTTTTCATCCACATTGATCGATGCAAATGAAAAAATCTGTGCCGTTCATTTTTTTTTTAAGCCCAGAGGCTGAACGAAAAAAAAAAATCTCATTACCCGTGTGCTCAATATAAGGAGAATCGCAGAAACTCCTAATGCTGGCCATACGTGTAATGATTGCGGAGACCCTCAAATGCCAGGGCAGTACAAAAACCTCACATGTGACCCCATTTTAGAAAGAAGACACCCCAAGGTATTCCGTGAGGGGTATGGTGAGTTCATGTAAAATTTTATTTTTTGTCACAAGTTCGTGGAATATGAGACTTTGTAAAAAAAAAATATATATATATATATATCAATTTCCGCTAACTTGTGCCAAAATTTTTTTTTTTTTCTGTGAACTCGACATGCCCCTCACGGAATTCCTTGGGGTGTATTCTTTCCAAAATGGGGTCACTTGTGGGGTATTTATACTGCCCTGGCATTTTAGGGGTCCTAAAGCGTGATAATCCAAATGCGTAAAAATGCCCTGTGAAATCCTAAAGGTACTCATTGGTTTTAGGGCCCCTTTGAGCATCTTGGCTGCAAAAAATTGGCACACATGTGGTATTGCTGTACTCAGGAGAAGTAGGGCAATGTGTTTTGGGGTGCATTTTTATATATACCCATACTTTTTGTGAGAAATATCGCTGTAAACGACAACTTTTTAAATTTTTTTATATAAAGTTGTCAATTTACAGAAATATTTCTCTCACCCAACATGGGTATATGTAAAATTACGCACCAAAACACATTACCCTACTTCTCCTGAGTACGGCGATACCACATGTGTGACACTTTTTTGCAGCCTTGGTGCGCAAAGGGGCCCAAATTCCAACGAGTACCTTTAGGTTTTACATGGCTGTTCACAATTTAGCCCCGCCCAAAATGCCAGAACAGTACAAACACCCCACAAATGACCCCATTTTGGAAAGAAGACACCCCAAGGTATTCGCTAAGGGGCATAGTGAGTCCATGAAAAATTTAACTTTTTGTCAAAAGTTAGCAGAAAGGGAGACTTTGTGTGAAAAAAACAATAAAAAATCAATTTCCGCTAACTTGTGCCAAAAAAAAAATCTTCTATGAACTCGCTATGCCCCTCACGGAATATCTTGGGGTGTCTTCTTTCCAAAATGGGGTCACATGTGGGGTATTTATACTGCCCTGGCATTTTAGGGACCCTAAAGCGTGAGAAGAAAAATGCGTAAAAATGCCCTCCTAAAAGGTACTCATTGGAATTTGGGCCCCTTTGTGCATCTTGGCTGCAAAAAAGTGTCACACATGTGGTATCTCCGTACTCAGGATAAGTAGGGCAATGTGTTTTGGGGTGTATTTTTACAGATACCCATACTGTTTGTGAGAAATATCTCTGTAAATTGACAACTTTGTATAAATTTTTTATATAAAGTTGTCAGTTTACAGAAATATTTCTCACACCAAGTATGGGTATATGTAAAATACACACCAAAACATATTGCCCTACTTCTCCTGAGTACGGCGATACCACATGTGTGACACTTTTTGCAGCCTAGATGCTCAAAGGGCCTAAATCCAATGAGTACCTTTAGGTTTCACAGGGCATGTTTACGCATTTAGTCTCACGCTTAGCCCAAAATGCCAGGACAGTATAAACACCCCACAAATGACCCCATTTTGGAAAGAAGACACCCCAAGGTATTCCTTGAGGGGCATAGTCGAGTCCATGAAGAATTTTAACTTTTTGCCACAAGTTAGCAGAAATGGAGACTGTTATTTTGATATTTAGTTATTACAAAGTCTCATATTCCACTAACTTGTGCCAAAAATAAAATTTTCATGAACTCACCATGCCCCTCACGGAATATCTTGGGGTGTCTTCTTTCAAAATGAGGTCACATGTGGGTATTTGTACTGTCCTGGCATTTAAGGGACCCTAAAGCGTGAGAAGAAGTCTGAATCAAATGCGTAAAAATGGCCTGCGATCCAAAAGGTACTCATTGGAATTTGGGCCCCTTTGTGCATCTTGGCTGCAAAAAAGTGTCACACATGTGGTATCTCCGTACTCAGGATAAGTAGGGCAATGTGTTTTGGGGTGTATTTTTACAGATACCCATGCTGGGTGAGAGAAATATCTCTGTAAATTGACAACTTTGTATAAAAATTTTTAAAAAGTTGTTGTTTACAGCGAATTTCTCACACAAAGTATGGGTATATGTAAAAATACACCCCAATACATATTGCCCTACTTCTCCTGAGTACGGCGATACCACATGAGTGACACTTTTTTGCGGCCAAGATGCTCAAAGGGGCCCTAAAACCAATGAGTACCTTTTGGATTTCACAGGGCATTTTTACGCATTTGGATTCTCACGCTTTAGGGCCCCTAAAATGCCAGGGCAGTATAAATACCCCACAAGTTACCCCATTTTAGAAAGAAGATACCCCAAGGTATTCCTTGAGGGGCATGTCGAGTTCAAAGAATTTTATTTTTTTTGCCACAAGTTAGCGGAAATTGATATGTTATTTTTTTATTTTTGTTTTTTACAAAGTCTCATATTCTACTAACTTGTGACAAAAAATAAAATTTTACATGAACTCACCATACCCCTCACAGAATACCTTGGGGTGTCTTCTTTCTAAAATGGGGTCACATGTGGGGTATTTGTACTGTCCTGGCATTTAAGGGGCCCTAAAGTGTGAGAAGAAGTCTGGAATCCAAATGCGTAAAAATGGCCTGTGAAATCCAAAAGGTACTCATTGGAATTAGGGCCACTTCCCCTTTGCGCATCTCGGCTGCAAAAAAGTGTCACTCATGTGGTATCGCCATACTCAGGAGAAGTAGGACAATGTGTTTTGGGGTGTATTTTTATATATACCCATACTTTGTGTGAGAAATATCTCTGTAAACGACAACTTTTTAAAAATTTTTATACAAAGTTGACAATTTTTCTCTCACCCAACATGGGTATATGTAAAAATACACCCCAAAACACATTGCCCTACTTCTCCTGAGTACGGCGATACCACATGAGTAACACTTTTTTGCAGCCTGGGTGCTCAAAGGGGCCCAAATTCCAACGAGTACCTTTAGGTTTTACATGGCTGCTCACAATTTAGCCCCGCCCAAAATGCCAGAACAGTAAACACACCCCACAAATGACCCCATTTCGGAAAGTAGACACCCCAAGGTATTCACTGAGGGGCATTGTGAGTCCGTCTGAGATTTTGTTTTTCTTTGCCAAAAGTTAGCAGAAATTGAAACTTTATTATTATTTTTTTTTCCTCAGAAAGTGTCATTTTCCGCTAACTTGTGAAAAAAAATGAAATTATACATGAACTCACCATGCCCCTCCGTGAATATGTCATTTGGGGGGTATTTATACTATCCTGGCATTCTAGCACCTGAAGAAACATGACAGGTGCTCAGAAAGTCAGAGCTGCTTCAAAATGCCGAAATTCACTTTTTTGCACCATAGTTTGTAAACGCTATAACTTTTACCCAAACCAATAAATATACACTTATTGGATTTTTTTTTTTATCAAAGACATGTAGAACAATAAATTTAGAGAAAAATTTATATAGAAATGTAGTTTTTTTTTTTTTTAAATTTTACAACAGAAAGTGAAAAATGTCATTTTTTTGCAAAAATGTCGTTCAATTTTTATTAATAGCAAAAAAAGTAAAAATGTCAGCAACAATGAAATACCACCAAATGAAAGCTCTATTAGTGAGAAGAAAAGGAGGTAAAATTCATTTGGGTGGTAAGTTGTATGACGGAGCAATAAACAGTGAAAGTAGTGTAGTGCAGAATTGTAAAAAGTGGCCTGGTCATTAAGGGTGTTTAAGCTAGGTGGGCTGAGGTGGTTAAATAGTATTTGGGATGTGGATGTCACACAGGAGAAATCTCGCAGATAATGTCAATGCTGTCACCAGCGGCTAATAAAAAATTACAGGGAATGTCATAGGTATTTGGGATGAGAAAACTAAATACAGGAGAGGTCCCACAGGTAATGTCACTGTCTGCAGCGTCTACGGAAAAAAGCACACTGTATGTCACAGATAGATTTTTTAAAATGCACACATTACTCTTTACATGTTGCACTGGTAATGTCACTGTCAGAAGAGGACACTGTCTATTTAAAAAGTACACTGTATGTCATAGATACATTTTTTAAGCGCACATGTTACACTTTAGATGTGCCAATGGTAATGTCACTGTCAGAAGAAGATACTGTCTATTTAAAAAGTACACTGTATGTCACAGATACATGTTTTAACTGCACACGGTACACTGGAGATGTGGCACTGGCAATTTCACTGTCAGAATCGGACACCGTTAATTGACAAAGTACACTGTATGTCACAGATACATTTTTTAAACGCACAGGTTACACTTTAGATGTGGCACTGGTAATGTCACTGTTTGCAGCGGACACCATCTATGGAAAAAGTTCACTGGATGTCACAGATATTTTTAGGACACGCACACTTCACACAGGAGATGTGGCACAGCTAATTTAACTGTCTGCAGCGGACACCTTCTACAGAAAAAGTACACTGTATGTCAAAAATTTGGGGGATACGCACACTTTACACAGGAGATGCACGTGAGAAAGAAGAAAAAAGGGGGAGCATTAGGGTTAGCACACTCTATAAGTAGGGATGAGCGAACCCGAACTGTATAGTTCGAAATTCGCACCGAATTTTGGGGTGTTTGTGACATGGACCCGAACCCGAACATTTACGTAAAAGTTCGGGTTCGGGTTCGTTGTTCGTCGATTTCTATGGCACATTTTAAAAGCTTGCAAAGCAGCCAATTAACAAGCGTCATACTACTTGCCCCAAGAGGCCATCATAGCCATGCCTACTATTGGCATGGCTGTGATTGGCCAAGTTCAGCATGTGACCCATCTCTATTCAAGCTGGATTCACGTCACGCCGCACGTCACTCTGCTCTGATTAGTGTAGGGATAGGCTGCAGCTGCTGTTAGGGCAAGATTAGGCAGGGATTAACTCAGCAAAAACACTTAATGAAGTGATTGATCTACAGCTCTGAATCATTCAACTTCTGCTAGTTTTTTTTTTTTTCTGTTATAATAAAGTTTTTATTTTAATCATCTCAAAAAAGGAAGATAAAAGAACAAAATTATATAGTCATCCCCAGCCCAACCCCCCCCCCCCCCCATCTTTGCAGAGAAAGAGAGGAAAAAAAAAAGGGAAAAACATAGTTACTTAACCTTCCCATTCCTTCCATATACTATCCCACTTTGCATAGGACCCTCTTTGGCTATACAAAATCCTCTCGTAGCTTTTCACCTTCCTAACCAAACTTAACCAGTTATTAGAATCTGGAGCGGAGGAAGAGCACCATTTTCTAGATACCAGAAGCCTAGCTAAGAACATCACTTTAGTCAGAAGCCGGCGCTTGATGAGTTGACAATTAACCTCTGATAAATCGCCCAAAACCCAAACTTTGGGAGAATGAGGAATATCAATCTTAAGTCTCTGAGTCAAAATTGTTTGAACCATTTTCCAATAGTTGCTCACCGTCGGGCAGTCCCAGAACAGATGTAAATGGTCTGCCCTGGGGTCACCACAACGGGGGCAGTCGGGGGAAGCTCTAAATCCTCTCCTATGGAGCCATAAGGGTGTCACATATATTTTATGTATAATATTAAACTGTACAACAATATAATTGAAGTTGTGCGAAACTTGACAAATTATCCATTACATTCTCCCAGTCCGGGGGACCCACCTCTGAAAGTGAAACAGACCAGGATCTCTGTCCTGGAGAAAGGCATTCAAAAAAAAATTTTTTCATCAAGTGTCTATAACAATGTGATACTTTAACTTTCATACCACCTTTCTTACAAATCAAATCGTGTAGAAATTCGGGAGTGTCTATATTAAGTGCATGAATGCTAGAAAGTGCCGACCTCAACTGAACATACGCGTACCAAGCCACCTCACCTAAAGTTTCCTTTTGCTTTAGCTCCATAAGAGACAGGATTTGTCCATCCTTAACCACTTGGTTCAAATATTGAATATTTCTCATCCTCCAATATTGCCGACAGTTCAGATCATCTAAGTTCAAAAGCTTTGAATTATGCCATAGTGGAGTGCAAATGAGTGATGCCTTAACTTTAAATCAGCTCCTTATAACCAACCAGGCTTTTGTAGCCATTCTGCAGAAAAATTTGTAGCCAGTCTGTGTGTTAACTAAATAATCAGACTCTAATACTGTAAATAGATCCGAAAAACCTGAATCTTTCACCAATTTTCTGCAGAGATGGCTATTTTCCCAGTCATTAAAAAAGCAAAGTTGCGAGGCCATAAAATAACCCCTAAAATAGGGGAGATTAAGACCTCCCCGATTATAGGGCATAGAAAAGTAAAGCGCCTTTAATCTCACGCGTTTCCTCCCCCATAGTAAATCGTTAATCATCCTCTCAATCAATTTAAAGTACTTATCTTCAATCCATACAGGCGAGTTGCGAAAAACATAAAGAACCTTGGGCAGCACCACCATTTTTATTAAGGAAATTCTGTCTGCTATTATCCCCAGGTACTTTATTGAATCGGAGATCAATAACCGATTAGACAAATTTTCCATAGCTCCTCGCAATTTATCTATAGGGAGGAGAGCAGTCTTCTCCCAATTAACCTCCAAGCCTGAAGAGTCAGAAAATGAGTTAACTAGCTCCATTATTCGAGGAAGGGTGTTTTCTGTTTGATGTATAAAAAACAGAATATCATCTGCATAGAGGGATATACGATCCTTCTCCCCCATTACGCCAAAACTGACCACTCTCGAATCCTGCCTTATACAAGCTGCCAGAGGTTCAATATAAATATTAAATAAAAGAGGGGAAAGGGGACAGCCTTGACGGGTGCCTCTTCCCAATACAAAACTCTCTGTCAGCATATCATTGATCTTGATCCTGGCAACTGGAGACTTATATAATAGTTGAACCATCGCCATAAATTTAGGGCCAAAACCCATTTTTTTCATCACCTCCCAGAGAAACGTCCACTCGACCCTGTCGAACGCCTTAGTGTCGTCCAGCGACAGGATGGAGAGGGCGCCATTCCCAGGAGACTGAATGTTAGTAAAAAACCTATGCAAGTTATAATGGGTGCCCTTTTTTGGCATAAAGCCATTTTGATCTGGATGGACGACAGCTGATATAACCCGAGAAAGCCTATTGGCCAGGACTTTTGATAATAACTTGACATCCGTGTTTAATAAGGAAACTGGTCTATTAGAGCTCAAATCCAATGGATCTTTATCTTTTTTGGGAATTAGAACTATCAAAGCTTCCATCATAGACTGTGGTAAACCCCCTCCCCGTAGTGCTTGAGAGAAAACCTCTAATAAATGAGGAAGGATGGCGTCACTATACTTACGATAAAATTCATATGGAAGGCCATCTAACCCTGGCGATGAATTCCCAGAGATAGACCTCAAGGCCTCCTGGATCTCCAAAAGAGACAATTCTCTGTCCCAAAAATTTTTTTGGTCTTCCGATAACATCGGCAGAGAAATTTTCTCCAAAAACTGCCTCGCCAGGTCAGGTGGCAAACCGGGTGAAGCTGTATATATCTGGGAAAAATATTGCAAAAAAGTATCTCTGATTCCCTCTAATTCTAATTGAATCACACCATCTAAATTACGAATCGAGGTGATGGCTTTCCTTTTCTTGTCCTGTTGTGAGATTATTCTAGCTAAGAGCTTACCAGGGCGTCCGGACTCTGAAAAGTACTTTTGTCCCTTAAAGAATAATCTATGATTTGCTTTCTCAATTACATAATCCTTCAGAGAACAGCTAGCCCTGTGCATCTCTTCCTTATTATATTCGGTAGGTTGATTCGTAAATTGCTCCGTTGTGGATGCTACAGTCTTAACTAATTCCTCCTCTTTTTTCCTAAATGTTCTCCTCATAGCGGTAATATCGCTTATAAGAACCCCCCTCAGATATGCTTTCAGAGCGTCCCAGACAACATTGATATTAGCAGAGGGGAGATTCACCTCCCAAAAAAAGGATATGAGTAATTTAGTGGACTGGTAATTATCCATAATGGTAAGCCAATATGGATTAAGCTTAAAACCAAGCCCTCCGTTATCTTTATTCTCCCCAGTGCAAATCTCAATGAATACAGGTGAATGGTCCGAAACTGTTCTTACTCCATATCGTATCCTTCTAATGTTGTTCAAATTGCTCTCATTGGTAAGTGCTAGATCAATCCTGGACATAGCTCTTCCACCCCTACTAACACAAGAGTATACTCTCTTTCCTCCGCCTAAATATTCCCATATATCCACCAGTCCAACTTCCGAACAAGACTGAGGCAGTGGAGAGTTACAAATATTCCTTCCCTGATCTGCATCTAAAGTCAGCCTATCCTTTTTGGGATCCATAACAGCGTTAAAGTCTCCCATCAAGACAAGCCGACACTCTGGTCTCTTTTCCAAAAAAAGCAATAGTTGATTAAGTGGATACATCGAGAATGGCGGAGGTATATAAAAAAAGGCAAGAATATAACTATAGCCATAGAGCCTACCATGCAAAAAGATAAATCTACCCTGATCATCTATATAGGAATCTGTTAAAATAAAATCTACAGAATTATGGATCAAAACCGAAACCCCCCTAGAGGCACTACTAAAAGTTGAGTGGTAAGATTGAGAGTGCCATCCCTTCATCAAGCGGGACATGGTCTCTTTGGTAAGATGGGTTTCCACTATACAAATAATTGCAGTAAGATGTCTCTTTATTGCATCCATAATTGCTTGCCTCTTAGTCCTTTCTCCGAGACCTCTAACATTCCAAGAGACAATTCTAATGGACCTCATTTATAGCATAGAAGGAAAAGAAAAGGAGGAAAAAAAATAAATAAATGGTTTCCCCCATTTCTCTTTATGATGAGTTCCCTCCCCCATCTCCTCCCCCCCCCTCTACTGGTCCGCCTGATCTCGTCTCTCCATCACAATAATACAAAGTTTCATATGCCCAGTTGCTACATCCAGTCCAGCACTTGTTGCGGTTTTTCAAAAAATTGGGAAGTCCCATTGTAAATCACTCTTAATTTCGCTGGATATTGTAAGGAATATTTAATATCCTTGGACGCCAAGCGTTTCTTTATCTCAATAAAGCTTCTTCTTTTTTCCTGAGTCTGACGAGCAAAATCAGGAAAAAACAGCAGTTTAGTGCCCTGATAATCAATAGGTGAACATTCTCTTGCTCTTCTCAATATCATGTCTCTGTCCATGGACAATAACAGCTTCATTAAAATTGCTCGCGGCGGCCTTCCTGGGATTGGTTTCCCCCCTGGGATCCGATGGGCTCTTTCTATTTGAAACATAGAGGAGAAATGTTCACTGCCCAAGTTTTCCAAAATCACCTCTTTAAGTTGTTCAACTAGCTGCCGACCTTCCACTCCTTCTGGAAATCCAACTATGCGGATGTTATACCGCCTTGATCTATTTTCCAAGTCCTCTAGCTTATTCTGTAAAAGATAGTTCTCTGAAGCCAGGGAAGTAGTCTTAGATTTTACCATATCCATATCATGTAGCAGAGAGTCGACCGCCTTTTCCACATTAAGAACCCGATCACGAATTTTAGCCAAGTCTTCTCTTATTAAGGATATGTCACTCTGCACTGACCCCAGTTGAGTAGACATCCCTTGCGCTAGAATGCCATTATTTTTAACAGCGCTCAGGATTTTTTCCAGAACTGAAGGGTCATACTCGGTTTCTATTTGCGTTAGCAGACATTCCTCCCCTCCTTCCTGGCCTGCCTCCTGTGACCCATCCTCAGGGAGTTTTTCATCTTGGGGAATTTTCTTAGGGTTGACGCTCAGTTTCCCTTTGGATGCACCCTTTTCATTTAAGGAGGGAGATTTCAAAAACTTCTCAATTTTGCTCTCTGAGGTTTTAGACCCTAACTTAGTTCCAGAAGAGTCTACTGATCGCCGCTTTGGAGCCATTGGGCGTTTAGAACCCTTCTCAATATATGTAAAAAAAAAAAAAATCTTTATTATATATTTTTTCTTTTTTTTTCCCCCTTCCCCTCCTTTTCCTTTCTTACCCCTCTTTCTCTCCCCTCTTTTCCTCCTTTCCTCCTTTCACTCCTGCCTTTATTCTACCTTTTCAACACTGGTGTAGCACTGATTTAGAATTCTTATCTTAATCTTTAGGAATTTATTTTAACCTTTAGTTAAGCGCCCCTCTTTTTTTTTCTTTTTTTTTGTCCTTTATTCCCCTACTTTCTTCGGGTGCCAAAGCCAAAGTCTATGGTATCAATATCAAAATATTCAGCAGACAGCAGAAGAAGCACATAACTGTAAGAGAAGAAGGGAAATAATGGCAAATGTAAATACATCAACCAATTGTTCCTTCTGTTTCTCTCACGTGTCTGGCGTCTTCATCCAGCAGTCCAGGAGCAGGCAGAAGGCAGAAGCAAGAGCCGAGACTCACCAGGAGCAAAGCAGGCGGGATCCAGGCGTCGGCACCAGCAGGAGTAAGGAGCAGGAGCGGAGCAGAAGCAGCAAAGCCAGCCGGGGAGGGAGAAGCGGAGAGAGCCAGAGAGAGCCAGATGGAGCCAAACGGACCCGAGGCAGAGGTACAAAACAGGTCCGGCAGCAAGCTCACTGTGAGCGGCAGAGACGGGCAGCAGCAGGCCGTGGGAGGGTCTGGCACGATCGAGGCTGGAGGAGGCCGTCAGAGGTCCGGCACGCTCAGGCTCCAGACATCAGCCGGGGAACCAGGCTGCAGGCACAAGCCAGGGAGCGGAGAGGGAGAGCAGGAGGAGGAGAGCGCGACGTACGCTGTTCACGTCATCACGCCTGCATAGGATGTCCTCATCAACTTCTGCTAGTTAATTGCTCACTGTTTTCAGGCTGCCCAGAGCGTTTTTCAGTCAATTTTTTCTGGGGTGATCGGCGGCCATTTTGTGTCATGTGGTGCGCCAGCACAAGCTGCCTTCAAGTCAAATAATCCATCAATAGTAGTTTTTTTTTTTTTTTGCTATATCCTACATCAGGGGCTTGGCTGTGCTTATTGTGACCCCTAGAAACTCAGGATAGAATTTTCTATATTTGATTGAGAGGTGAAATTCACTTCAAAAAATGGCAATCCCCAAAATCTGGTGTTACAGCTGTGGCTATCCAAGTGTAATACTGTTGGCAAAAAAATATATATTTTTTTCTGGGGTGAAATTCAAATTCCAAAATAGCAATACCCTAAATCAGTGCTTTTTGCTGTGGCAGGACAAGTTTTATATTGTCCGTCAAAGGATAGCTTTTGTTCTGGGGTAAAATTCAATTACCAACATAGCAATACCGTAAATATGATGTTCCAGCTGTGACTGGACAAGTTTCATAGTGTCCGTCAAAGGATATATTATTTTTTGGGGTGAAATTCAGTTGCAAAAATAGAAATACCGTAAATCTGGTGTTCCAGCTGTGACTGGACAAGTTTCATAGTGTCCGTCAAAGGATATATTATTTTCTGGGGTGAAATTCAGTTGCAATAATAGCAATACCATAAATCTGGTGTTCCAGCTGTGACTGGACAAGTTTCATAGTGTCCGTCAAAGGATATATTATTTTCTGGGGTGAAATTCAATTGCCAAAATAGCAATACCCAAAATCTGGTGTTCCAGCTGTTGCAGGCCAAGTGAATATCTGTCCGTAAAAGGGTATATTACACTCAGCGTGCATCTCCAAATGTATTTCTTTCCGTTAAAGAGTATATTACAGTAAGTGTTAAAATACAGCATAATCCTCTATATTTGCACAAACAGTTTTTCATCTCTAAGTGTATTTCTTTCTGTTTAAGGGTATATTACACAAAGTGTTAATATACAAGTGCTGAAAGCATAATCCTATATATTTTTTCACACGCTACTGTGCATCTCCAAGTGTAAATCTGTCGGTAAAAGGATACCTTTCATCCAGGGCCTAAATACTAGCCCTACAATAGATATTCCCCTAAATCTGTGGTTACTGCTGTCCCTGGATTAGTGTAATATGGTAGATAAATAGATAGCCAGATAGTGTTAGGTGCCTGTAAAAAAAGGCCTGAATTGGAATTCAATACATTGGGCCAAATAATTTTTTTCTTATTGTGGTGAACGGTACCAATGAGGAAAACATCTAGTAAGGGACGCAGACATGGTGTTCTTAGTGGACCCTCTGGTGCTGGGAGAGGACGCTCTGCCACAGATACACGTCCTAGTGAAGCAACTACCTCAGGTTCCAGTACCCGCCAGAATTTACAGCGATATTTGGTGGGGCCCAATGCCGTTCTAAGTCAATTGGGTGGCCAACAATGGATCTAGCACGTTCACAACATTATCTCCCACCCAGTCTTCTGCAGAAAGCGCACAGGTGGCGCCTGAAAACCAAGCCCATCAGTCTGTCACATCACCCCCATGCAAATCAGGGAAACTGTCTGAGCCTCAAGTTATGCAGCAGTCTCTTATACTGTTTGAAGACTCTGCTGGCAGGGTTTCCCAAAGGAATCCACCTAGCCCTTCTCCAGTGGTGGAAGACATAGAATGCACTAACGCACAACCACTTGTGTTTCCTGATGATCAGGACATGTAAATACCACCTCATCAGAGTCTGCACGTCTCTGATGATGATGACGAAACACAGGTGCCAACTGCTGCGTCTTTTTGCAGTATGCAGACCGAACAGGAGGTCAGGGAGGAAGACTGTGTGGAAGATGATGCAGGGGACGATGAGGTCCTAGACCCCACATGGAATGAAGGTCGTGCCACTGACTTTCATAGTTCAGAGGAAGAGGCAGTGGTGATACCGAGCCAACAGCGTAGCAAAAGAGGGAGCAGGGGGCAAATGCAGAACAGCCACCGCCAAGAGAGTTCGCCTGCTACTGGCCACCGCTACCAGGTACCAAGCACCCCAAAGGCAGCTTCAAGGAGTTCCCTGGCATGGCACTTCTTCAAACAATGTTCTGACGACAAGACCCGAGTGGTTTGCACGCTGTGCCATCAGAGCCTGAAGCGAGGCATCAATGCTCTGAACCTTAGCACAACCTGCATGACCAGTCATCTACATGCAAAGCATGAACTGCAGTGAGTAAACACCTTAAAAACAAGGAACTCACTCAGGCTCGCCCTGCTCCCTCTTCTGCTGCTGCCTCGGCCTCTTCCTACGCCTCTGGAGGAATGTTGGCACCTGCCGCCCACCAAACAGAGGATGTGCCACCAACACCACCACCTCCGTCACCAAGCATCTCCACCATGTCACACGACAGCATTCAGCTCTCCATCTCACAAACATTGGAGAGAAAGCATAAATTCCCACCTACCCACCCTCGAGTCCTGGGCCTGAATGCCAGAATTTCTAAATTACTGGCCTTTGAAATGCTGTCATTCAGGCTGGTGGACACAGACAGCTTCAAACAGCTGATGGTGTTGGCTCCAAGAGAGCCGTGCCTTCCCTGCACAACCAAGTATCCGATAAAATCAAGTGTGCACTGCCATCTGTGGCAAGGTCCACCTAACCACAGATATGTGGACCAGTAAGCATGGTTAGGGACGCTATATCTCCCTAACTGCACACTGGGTAAATGTAGTGGTGGCTGGGCCCCAGGTGGAGAGCTCTTTGGCGCACGTCCTTCCACCGCCAAGGATCGCAGGGCATCATTCTTTGCCTCCTGTAGCCTCCTCCTCCTACACGGCTTTCTCCTCCTCTTCTTCCACCTGCTCATCCAGTCAGCCACACACCTTCACCACCAACTTCAGCACAGCCCGGGGTAAAAGTCAGCAGGCCGTTCTGAAACTCATATGTTTGGGGGACAGGCCCCACACCGCGCAGGAGTTGTGGCGGGGTATTGTACAACAGACCGACGAGTGGTTGCTGCCGGTGGACCTCAAGCCCGGCCTGGTGGTGTGCGATAATGGGCAAAATCTCGTCGCAGCTCTGGGACCAGCCGGTTTGACGCACATCCCTTGCCTGGCGCATGTGCTAAATTTGGTGGTGCATTCACAACTATCCCGACATGTCAGAGCTGCTGCATAAAGTGCTGGCCGTCTGTGCGAGCTTCCAGCGTTCACATCCTGCCGCTGCTCGCCTGTCATCGCTACAGCGTTACTTCGGCCTTCCCGCTCACCGCCTCATATGCGATGTGCCCACCAGGTGCAACTCCACCTTGCACATGCTGAAGAGGCAAGCAGCGGCAAGCTATAGTGGAGTTTCAGCTGCAGCACGCACGGGCCAGTCGCACTGCGGAACAGCACCACTTCACCACCAATGACTGGGCCTCCATGCGAGACCTGTGTGCCCTGTTGTGCGGTTTTGAGTACTCCACCAACATGGCCAGTGGTGATGACGCTGTTATCACCGTTACAATACCATTTCTATGTCTCCTTGAGAAAACACTTAGGATGATGATGGAAGAGGAGGTGGCCCAGGAGGAGGATGAGGAGGAAGAGGGGTCATCTTTAGCACCTGCTGGATCCCTGGTACAAAGACAATGTGCCCACCTTACTTCCTGCACTGGAGCATGATAGGAAGATGCGCGAGTACAAGCGCACGTTGGTAGACGCGCTACTGAGAGCATTCCCAAATGTCACAGGGGAACAAATGGAAGCCCAAGGCGAAGGCAGAGGAGGAGCGAGAGGTCGCCAATGCAGCTGTGTCACGGCCAGCTCCTCTGAGGGCAGGGTTAGCATGGCAGAGATGTGGAAAAGGTTTGTCACCACGCCACAGCTAACTGCACCACCACCTGATACGGAACGTGTTAGCAGGAGGCAGCATTTCACTAACATGGTAGAACAGTATGCACACACACACACCCCTCCACGTACTGACTGATGGTTCAGCCCCATTCAACTTCTGGGTCTCCAAATTGTCCACGTGGCCAGAGCTAGCCTTTTATGCCTTGGAGGTGCTGGCCTGCCCGGCGGCCAGCGTTTTGTCTGAACGTGTATTCAGCACGGCAGGTGGCGTCATTACTGACAAACGCAGCCGCCTGTCCACAGACAACGTGGACAAGCTGACGTTCATAAAAATTAACCAGGCATGGATCCCACTGGACCTGTCCTTCCCTTGTGCAGAATAGACATTTATAACTACCTCCCCTTAACCATATATTCTTGTACTTCAGGGCACTTCTTTATTGAATCCTCTTTTTTTAATTTTACCATTATTTTGCGTGGCAACCCAAAGTTGAATGAACCTCTCATCCTTCTGGGTGCCAGGGGCCTTAATATCTGAAAGTGGCCTTCTCCATTGGTGGGTGACATGAAGCCTGATTCTCTGCTTTGGGACCTCTCTCCTCTGTCTGGGTGCTAGGGCCTAAATAACTAAAAGTGGCCTTCTCTGTTGTAGGGTGTCATGATGCCTCTTTTGCTGCTATGGGACCTCTCTCCTCTGTCTGGGTGTCAGGGGCCTATATGTTGTTTAATCATCTGTTGTCTTGATGGGAGATTTAAACTCTTTTTTTCTGTCTAATGACCGCCCCATTGTCTGGGTGTCAGGGGTCTATATGTTGTTTAATCATTTGTTGTCTTGGTGGGAGATATTAAACTCTTTTTACTGTCTAATGACCGCCCCATTGTCTGGGTGTCAGGGGCCTATATGTCGTTTAATCATTTGTTGTCTTGATGGGAGATTTAAACTCTTTTTTTACTGTCTAATGACCACCCCATTGTCTGGGTGTCAGGGGCCTATATGTCGTTTAATCATTTGTTGTCTTGATGGGAGATTTAAACTCTTTTTTTCTGTCTAATGACCGCCCCATTGTCTGGGTGTCAGGGGTCTATATGTTGTTTAATCATTTGTTGTCTTGGTGGGAGATATTAAACTCTTTTTACTGTCTAATGACCGCCCCATTGTCTGGGTGTCAGTGGCCTATATTTTGTTTAATTGCTTGCTGTCTGGGTGAGAGACATTAAACTCTTTTTACTTTCAAATGACCTCTCCTCTGGGTGTCAGGGGCCTACATAAATGATAATGGCCTGTTCCATTGCAGGTTGACCTGAGGCCTGTGTTGCTGTTTTGGGACTGCTTTTCTCTTTGCGGGTGCCATGGCCCTGAGTCTGTGAATGAGGCCTGTGGCACTGCAGGCAAACATGAATCCTTTTTAGCTGTGATGAGAACTTCAACTCCCATAGCATTCCCACCTGATGCCACCCCAACCTCTTATTCCACCTCCTCCTCCTCCAAGTTGCCAATTGATATTGGTAAATTTTTATATATTTTTTTTTATGTCATTTCCCTATCCACATTTGTTGCTGCCTTTTTCAGCCCTCTAGCCCTATCCTGGTCTTTTCAAACCCGAACATCCAGGTGTTCGCTCAACTCTATTTTTAACCACCTCAGCCCCCCTAGCTTAAACACCCTTAATGACCAGACCACTTTTTACAATTCTGCACTACACTACTTTCACGGTTTATTGCTTGGTCATGCAACTTACCACCCAAATTAATTTTACCTGCTTTTCTTCTCACTAATAGAGCTTTCATTTGGTGGTATTTCATTGTTGCTGACATTTTTACTTTTTTTGCTATTAATAAAAATTTAACGACATTTTTGCAAATAAATTATATTTTTCGCTTTTTGTTGTAAATTTAAAAAAAAAATACATTTCTATATCAATTTTTCTATAAATTTATTGTTCTACATGTCTTTGATAAAAAAAAATGCAATAAGTGTATATTTATTGGTTTGGGTAAAAGTTATAGCGTTTATAAACTATGGTGCAAAAAAGTGAATTTTCGCATTTTCAAGCAGCTTCTGAGCACCTGTCATGTTTCTTCAGGTGCTAGATAGTGTTGAGCGAACAGTTAGAGCATAGTTCGGGTTCGTACCGAGTTTTGGGGTGTTCGGGACCCGGACCCGGACATTTTCAAAAAAGTTTGGGTTCGGGTCCGTTGTTTGGCGATTTCTTCCCGCTTTCTGAAGGGCTGCACAGCAGCCAATCAGCTAGCATTTTACTTTGTGCCCTAAGAAGCCATCACAGCCATGCCTACTAATGGCATGGCTGTGATTAGCCAAGTGCAGCATGTGACCCAGCCTCTATTTAAGCTGAAATCACGAAGCGCCGCATGTCACACTGCTCTGATTAGTGTATGGAGAGGACGCAGCTTCTGTGAGGGCGAGATTAGGCAGGGAAAAGTCAGCAAAAAGACCTAATGAAGTGATCGATCTACAGCTGTGAATAATTCAACTTCTGCTAATTACTTGCTCACTGGTTTTTAGGCTGCACAGAGCGTTTTTCTGTCACTTTTTTCTGGGGTGATCGGCGGCCATTTTGTGACTTGTGGTGCACCAGAACAAGCTACCACCAAGTCCATCAATCCATCAATACTAGGGTTTTGTTTGTTTTTTGCTATATCCTACATCACGGGCTTGGCTGTGCTTATTGTCACCCATAGAAACTCAGGATAGCAATTTCTATATTTTATTAAGGGGTTAAATTCAATTGCCAAAATAGCAATCCCCTAAATCTGGTGTTCCAGCTTTGGGTAGCCAAGTGTAATTCTGTCTGCTATCTGGCAAAGGATAGATTATTTTCTGTGGTGAAATTCAATACCCAAAATAGCAATCCCCTAAATCTGGTGTCTCAGCAGTGGCTGGCAAAGTATAATAGTGTCCAGCAAAACATATATTTTGTTCTGGGGTGAAATTCAGTTGCCAAAAAAGCAATACCCTAAATCTGGTGTTCCAGCAGTTGCAGGCCTAGTTTAAATCTGTCCGTAACAGGGTATATTTTGTTCTGGGGTGAAATTCAATTGCCAAAATAGCAATACTATAAATCAGTGGTTTCAGCTGTGGCTGGCCAAGTTTCATAGTGCCCTGCATAGGATATATTTTGTTCCGGGGTGAAATTCAATTGCCAAAATAGCAATACCATAAATCAGTGGTTTTAGCTGTGGCTGGCCAAGTTTCATAGTGTCCTGCAAAGGATATATTTTGTTCTGGGGTGAAATTCAATTGCTAAAATAGCAATACCCTTAATCTGGTGTCCCAGCAGTGGCTGGCAAAGTATAATAGTGTCCGGCAAAACCTATATTTTGTTTTGGGGTGAAATTCAATTGCCAAAATAGCAATACCCTTAATCTGGTGTCCCAGCAGTGGCTGGCAAAGTATAATAGTGTCCGGCAAAACATATATTTTGTTCTGGGGTAAAATTAAATTGCCAAAATAGCAATACCATAAATCTGGTGTCCCAGCAATGGCTTGCAAAGTATAATAGTGTCCTGCAAAACATATATTTTGTTCTGGGGTGAAATTCAATTGCCAATATAGCAATACCATAAATCTGGTGTCCCAGCAGTGGCTGCCAAAGTATAATAGTGTACGGCAAAGGATATATTTTTTGTTCTGGGGTGAAATTCACTTGCCAATATAACAATACCTTGAATCTGGTGTTCCAGCTGTTGCAGGCCAAGTGTTAATCCAAATACACCCCAAAACACATTGCCCTACTTCTCCTGAGTACGGAGATACCACATGTGTGCCACTTTTTTGCAGCCAAGATGCGCAAAGGGGCCCAAATTCCAATGAGTATTTCACAGGGCATTTTTACGCATTTGGATTTTCACGCTTTAGGGCCCCTAAAATGCCAGGGCATTATAAATACCCCACATGTGACCCCATTTTGGGATGAAGACACCCCAAGGTATTCCTTGAGGGGCATGGCGAGTTCACATAAAAAAAAAGAAATTTGGGCACAAGTTAGCGGAAATTGATATATTTTTTTTTTTTTTTTTTTTACAAAGTCTCATATTTCACTAACTTGTGACAAAAAAATTAAATTTTACATGAAATCACCATACCCCTCACAGAATACCTTGGGGTGTTTTCTTTCCAAAATGGGGTCACTTGTGGGGTGTTTGTACTGCCATGGCATTTGAGGGTCTCCGCAATCATTATATGTATGGCCATCATTAGGAGTTTCTGCTATTCTCCTTATATTGAGCATACGGGTAATGAGATTTTTTTTTTCCGTTCAGCCTCTGGGCTGAAAGAAAGAATGAACAGCACAGATTTCTTCATTCGCATAGATCAATGTGGATGAAAAAATCTCTGCCAAAATCAGTGACTGCGGTGCTGTGATCTGGGCGCTAACTACCTAACAAATAGCTAACTAACTGGCGGTGATAAGAGACCTTAGGCTCCATTCACACGTCCACAATTCTGTTTGCGGAACGGAATTGCGGACCTATTCATTTCTATGGGGACAGACTTTGTCCCGCTTGGATCCGGAATTGCGGATCCGCACTTCCGGGTCTGCACCTCCGTTCCGCAAAAATATAGAACATGTCCTATTCTTGTCCGCAATTGCAGACAAGAAACGGCATTTTCTATATAGTTCTGGCAATGTGCGGATCTGCAAAATGCGGAAAGCACATTGCCGGTGTCCTTGTTTTGCGGATCAACGGATCCGTAGATCCGCAAAACACATATGGACGTCTGAATGGAGCCTTACGGGGGGGGGTGATCAATGACACGGGGGTGATCAGGGAGTCTATATGGGTGATCAGAGGTTAATGAGGGGTTAATAAGTGACGGGGGGGGGGGGTGTAGTGTGGTGCTTGGTGCTACTTTACAGATCCCAGCAAATGGGACCACCAGAGGACCAGGTAGCAGGTATATCAGACGCTGTTAACAAAACAGCGTATGATATACCTGTTTGATTTCGTTTATTTTACTTCTACAGCCTGCCAGCGATTGATCATCGCTGGCAGGCTGCAGTGTAACTGCAGAGCTGCGTGCCGTTGTGAACGCGCGCGCGTTCACAGCAAATCTCGCGTCTCGCGTCAGGCGGTCGTGGAGAGATTAAGGAATGATGGGCTGACATTTTTAGCCTTGATTCCAAAAGAGAAGGACCGCCTGGGGACACGTTACTAGGGGGAGAGAGAGAGGTTCTTGGTTGAAGGTCCAACAAGTTTTAGGCTGCTCACATTACAGAAGAAGCTTGCCTAAAAATGTCGAGGCTGCCCGAGTATCAAGTTATAGAAAAGGCAGATCAGGGTGCAGAGTAGAGATGTCCTGAACTATTAGCCAGCGAACAGTTCCCGGCTAACATCGCTTGTTCGCATTCGCCGCGGCGTGCAAACATATGCGATGTTCGGTCCGCACACCTATACATTATCATTGAGAAAACTTTGACCCTGTACCTCACAAATATTCTTTCTTACAGGTACTCCAGCACAGGACAGGAAATGTTTGTAGTCCGTCTTTTTATTCAAACTTCATAAACACTCACAAAATGGACATCCCTTCAGCACTTCACATAACAGGTTGAGATGTTTCGAAACGAGACGGTTCTTACTCATAACTCAGGGTGTGAGTAAGAACCATCTTGGTTCGAAAACATGTCAACCTGTTATGTAAAGTGGTGAAGGGATGTCCATTTTATGAGTGTTTGTGAAGTTTGAATAAAAAGACGGACTACAAACCTTTCCTGTCCTGTGCTGGAGTATCTGTAAGAAAGAAAATTTGTCAACATCTACCTTGGATTTCTCCGTGTGCAGCATCCCCAAGTCAGGGGAGTATGAGGGACTGACCTGGGT
Source organism: Bufotes viridis (assembly GCA_033119425.1). Lineage (NCBI taxonomy): Eukaryota > Metazoa > Chordata > Amphibia > Anura > Bufonidae > Bufotes > Bufotes viridis. Next base: position 70,627,547 of record CM065596.1, read on the forward strand.
AATGCCAGAGATGGAGAGGCTGAGACGTGGATCCTCTGGGGCTCTCTCTGGGTTGTTGAGGGACACAGCCAGGTGCAGTATGAGGTGCCCTTGGTGTTTGTAGATTAACGTTCCTGTGGCTGGGTGTCCCTGATGTCCGTGACACCAGTGCCTGTAACGGTGGCACACCAATTTGCTAGGAGGAATATTTAAGGTGCAGGCTTGGATAGTAAACCAGAACTTCACTTTACTGAACAGTAATAAACAGCAAATACTTTCTTGACAGTTCCTCAGAAGACGATTGGTTTCAGCAGGCTTTAAGTTACAGTACATTAATGGCAGGCTTATATTTAGCAAGGTGATTCACAGAGGGTTAAAGCAGGACTTCTGCAGTACAGGCGGCTTTACTCTCTTCCTGACTGATCCTGGCTGGCAAAATATACTCCAAGGGCCCAATACCCTATCTCAGGTGTTTATCCTTGGGATTACAATTACTGAGTACCTCCTCTGGTATTTGTAGTACCTCTTGCGTTCTGAAATGGTACAGCTTGGATCCTGCTGACCTGGCTAGGCCTGAAACATGTGGCCTTCACAGACTCTTGGGTCTACACTGAACTCTAGCCTGCTCTGGCCTAGCTATTTATAACCTAGCTCTCTAGCTTCCCCTTGTGTCCTATAATCTACATAACGCTCCTGCAGGCCTGTACATGGAAGCACATTAAAGGTAAATGACATTACAATATATATACAACCAATATTCCCCACAAATGAGGGGAACGACAGCACCCAAGTGACCCTTCTGTAGTGTCGGGCATCACAACTCCTGTACACTACATACCCCGCTACTTTAAGATGAGTACGTCCTCGTACTCCCATGGTGTCCGCCCAACTGGATTACTGCAACCTGGCAGGATAAGAAGGTTAATGCAGGTATATACATACACATATATCTACATCTGCATACATTTACATCAGGACCCATTAGTAAAGGTAAGGCGCAGTGATAAGGGGCGTCGTTCTCTTATCACAGGATAGTGATTTGGAACTGGGGCGCTGACCTGGCACAGGGTATAAATTGGAAGACGCCAGGATAGTCCATATGAGAATGCATAAGTCCACAATAAAACAATATCTCAAAGGCTCGCACATGGGGAGTCCATCTCTGGGCACAGAGCTTAATCAATGAAGGCTCAAACAGGGGTTTCCCGTGGGGAAACACCTCTAGCACATTCGTAGTCCTCAAAACGGACTGGCGGGCTCCGCCTGGTAGACCGGGTGGACCTCCTTAGAGGCAGGGTCTCCTCCTCCCCTGGCACAGGGGGACCAGAGGAATTCTCATCAGTGGGACCCTGGTCAACAGCACCCTGGGATGGACCTTCTGCAAGTGAAGGCTCAGTAGGCAGGCACCACAAAGTTCAACCAGGGTGTAAGGAACCAGTTCTCGGATTCCGGAATCTCCAGCAATAGGCCCCTTTTCAATGCAGAGTTTTAGGCGGTTTATGTGAACAATTTGGGAACCCTTACCCTCTCTGGTGATCTCATAGGTATGGGTTCCAGCATTGGGGATGGCAGATACAAGATAGGGAGTCTGCTCCTATTTACTGTCCAGCTTACTGGTGTGGTGGTTATTCTTTAACTACACTGTATCCCCCACAGCAAGGGGCTCTGCATGGGCTGCCAGATCGTAGTCCCTTTGCTGTCGCTCCCGGGCACCCTCCATGCGCTCCTGGACAATTTCTTTGGCATTAAGCAGGTGCCTTTGATGTTCTGCTACCTAGTCAGTTTTAGGCAGGGGATTAATGGCATCCGGCACTTGTACATCCAGGGAATGATCCGCAGGCAATTTACCCTGACGTCCAAACATCAGGTAGAAGGGAGTTTACCCAGTAGAGCAGTGGATTGTGTTGTTATAAGTGTACATGAGCTGTGGTAGCAGACAACTTGGTGAAATGATCAATAATAGTCATGGCATAGGTATGACCTGAGCGACTGGGCTCCAACTTCACATGATCAAAAGCAACAAGTTCAAGAGGAGCTTTACTTACAATGGGATGCAGAAGCGCTCTCTGGTCATGGTGCTCACTTCTATCAACAGCACAGGCTGCACACTCCCGGCACCACCTCTCGATGTCGTCTCTCATCCCGACCCAATAGAACCTCCTGCGGATAGTGTCCTCAGTTTTCTGCATGCCGTAGTGTCCTGACCGGTCATGGTACATCTCCATAACAATACATAATTCTCGACGTGGGATGAGGATCTGGTACACTCTATCATAGGACACTGGATCCAGGCTTCTCCGCAGCAACAGGCCTTTCTGAAGAAGAAGTTGGTGGTGTTGTCTCCACAATTTTGCTAGCTCTGGGTCTGCTGTCTTCCGACGGATTCTCTCAGGGGCTCTCTCCCACTGGCAAGTAAGTCAAGCAGTACAGAGAACTCTACTTTCCGACTGCAGCTTAATTCACCTCTCCTCTCTGGGTCCAGGCTTGTTCAATGAGTACGGATCCACAATGTTATTGGCAGCTTGAGTGTGATCTTGCTGAGCAAATTTATTGTAGAATGCTGGCATCTCCACATCCTCCCAGGCATCCTGTAGATCATCAGGGGCTTTTTCAGTAGGAAGCCGAGACAGGGCATCAGCATTATCATTGGAGCGGCCAGTCCGGTACTTCACAGTGAAGTCATAATTGGCGAGGCGGGAGGCCCATCTCTGCTCTAAGGCCCCCAACTTGGCAGTGTTCAGGTGGGCTAGAGGGTAATTGTCAGTAAATGCAATAAACGGAGTAGCAGCCAGGTAGTCTTTAAACTTCTCAGTCACAGCCCACACCAGGGCCAGAAACTCCAACTTGAAGGAACTGTAATTCTGGTCATTCTTCTCAGTTCCCTTTAAGGATCGACTGGCGTATGCTATTACCCTCTCTTTACCTTCCTGAACTTGAGCCAGCACAGCTCCCAGGCCTCTCTTGCTGGCATCCGTGTAGAGGTGGAATGGCTTGTTGTAATCTGGATAACCCAGAACAGGGGGCTCAGTCAGCTTTTTCTTTAGGAGCTGGAATGTGATCTCCCTTTCTTCATTCCACTCAATAGGTACAGGAGTCTTTGGACCTTTCTTAGGTTGACCCCTCAGGAGCTCCTGAATTGGATCTGCTATTTGAGCAAAATGAGGGATGAAGCTTCGGTAATAACCAGCAAAACTAAGAAAGCTCCTCACCTCTTTCACGGTGGTAGGGACCGGCCAATTTCGGACAGCAGCCAACCTGTCAGGGTCAGGCTGGACCCCCTCTGCACTCACAACATGTCCCAGATACTTTACAGCAGGCTTAAGCAGATGACATTTTGACGGCTTGATTTTGAGGCCATACTTGATAAGGATTTCAAACACTTCAGATAGGTGTTTTAAACTGTCCTCATAAGTCTTAGAGTAGACGTCATCCAAATACAGCAACACCGTCTCAAAGTTCTTATGGCCTAAGCACCGCTCCATTAACCTTTGAAAGGTCCCAGGGGCATTACATAGTCCGAAAGGCATATAGTTAAATTCAAACAGGCCCATGGGAGTGGTAAAAGCAGTCTTTTCTCGGTCCTCTGGGGCCATTGGTACCTGCCAGTACCCGCTGGTTAAATCTAGTGTGGAGAAATAGGCCGAGGAGCCCAAAGCAGTTAGGGACTCCTCAATGCGTGGCAACGGATAGGCATCCTTGTGGGTTATCTGATTGATATTTCTATAGTCCACACAAAACCGGATTTTGCCATCTTTTTTTCGAACAAGGACCAAGGGTGCAGCCCAGGGACTATGGCTGTCACGGATTATATTAGAGTCCTTCATCTCTTGTATCATTTCTTCGACAGATTGATATGTGGTACAGCTTGGCTCCTGCTGACCTGCCTAGGCCTGAGACATGTGGCCTTCACAGACTCCTGGGCCTGAGACATGTGGCCTTCACAGACTCCTGGGTCTGCACTGAATTTTAGTCTGCTATGGCCTAGCTATTTATAACCTAGCTCTCTAACTCCCCCTTGTGGCCTATAATCTACATAACGCTCCTGCAGGCCTGTACATGGAAGCACATCAAAGGTAAATGACATTACAATATATATACAACCAATCTCCCCCACAAATGAGGGGAATGACAGCACCCAAGTGACCCTTCTGTAGTGTCGGGCATCACAACTCCCGTACACTACACGTGCAAGGAACATATCTTAATGAGTTGGATTTTAATGTGTTGTGCTGGACCTGTACCTCACAGTCAGCAGACACATTCCAGCCAATCAGCATACCCTCCCTCCCAGACCCTCCCACCTCCTATTAAAAAGCAAGGACAGCATCCATCTTAGATTCATTCTGAAGCTGCAGTGTTAGTTAGAGCAGGGAGAGTGATGCTGCTGCTAAATTAACATAGGGATTCTAGGGAAAGCGTTAGCTACTAGTGTTCTGAGTCCACTCCAGTCCTCAAAGACTCATCTGGTGTAGGGACAGCCCTTTTTAGGGATGGTACATCAGTCTGCTTTTATTTATTTTTTTCTATATATATATTGCAGTTGCCTGCCCGTGTGTGAGAGGCAGCAGGCCCACAGACTGTACTGTGTGCACACCACTAATATAGGGTGGCACAGTACCTTGCAGATTAAAAAGTCATTTAATTTTTACTCTTTAATATAATTGCATTTGCCTGCCAGTGAGTGTCAGGCCCACAGACTGTACTGTGCTCACTGCCAGTGCCCACCACTCATATAGGGTGGCACAGTACCTTGCAGATAAAAAAGTCATTTAATTTTTACCATTTAATATAATTGCATTTGCCTGCCAGTGTGTGTCAGGCCCACAGACTGTACTGTGTGCACACCACACATATAAGGTGGCACAGTTCCTTGCATATAAAAAAGTAATAACATTTTTACCCTTTAATATAATTGCATTTGCCTGCCAGTGAGTGTCAGGCCCATAGACTGTACTGTGCCCACTGCCTATGCCCACCACTCATATAGGGTGGCACAGTACTTTGCAGATAAAAAGGTCATTTCGTTTTTACCCTTTAATATAATTGCATTCGCCTGCCAGTGAGTGTCAGGCCCACAGACTGTACTGTGCCCACTGCCAGTGCCAACCACTCATATAGGGTGGCACAGTACCTTGCAGATAAAAAAGTCATTTAATTTTTATCCTTTAATATAATTGCATTTGCCTTCCAGTGTGTGTCAGGCCCACAGCCTATACTGTGTGCACACCACTCATATAGGGTGGCACAGTACTTTGCAGATAAGAAAGTCATTTCATTTTTACCCTTTCATATAATTGCATTTGCCTGCCAGTGAGTGTCAGGCCCATAGACTGTACTGTGCCCACTGCCAATGCCCACCACTCATATAGGGTGGCACAGTACTTTGCAGATAAAAAGGTCATTTCGTTTTTACCCTTTAATATAATTGCATTCGCCTGCCAGTGAGTGTCAGGCCCACAGACTGTACTGTGCCCACTGCCAGTGCCCACCACTCATATAGGGTGGCACAGTACCTTGCAGATAAAAAAAGTCATTTAATTTTTACACTGTAATATAATTGCATTTGCCTGCCAGTGAGTGTCAGGCCCACAGACTGTAGTATGCCCACTGCCAGTGCCCACCACTCATATAGGGTGGCACAGTACCTTGCAGGAAAAAAAGTCATTTAATTTTAACCCTTTAATATAATTGCATTTGCCTGCCAGTGAGTGTCAGGCCCACAGACTGTACTTTGTGCACACCACTCATATAGGGTGGCACAGTACCTTGCAGATAAAAAGTCATTTAACTTTTACCCTTTTATATAATTGCATTTGCCTGCCAGTGTGTGTCAGGCCCACGGACTGTACTGTGTACACACCACTCATATAGGGTGGCACAGTACCTTGCAGATAAAAAGGTCATTTAATTTTTACCCTTTAATATAATTGCATTTGCCTGCCAGTGTGTCAGGCCCACAGACTGTACTGTGTGCACACCACTCATATAGGGTGTGTAGGAAAGCGCAAGGATCCGTCATTGACGGAAGATATGTGTCACGAGGTTCCTGGCCTCGGTGAGGTAAGATCCTGTTTTGTGTGTCAGCAGCAGATAGTGCTAGTATGGCTGTAAAGCCGATCCGGGCCGGCTCTTTCTGGGAGTAGTCAAAGTGCTGGGTGGGTGACTACTCCCCACGTTCCATGCTGGGTTTTGGCAGGCTTTAAAAGGCAGCCAGCACTAGCAGCTGGGTGGATTATCCTCCATCTGCCAGTGACGCTGTGGAGCACTCAGTGCTGGGAGTGGAAGTCTGCAAGCAGGAGTACAGACTGCATGGTAGCCTGCACCTGGACTTTTCTGTGGCTGAGCTGTCAGCCGGGTGTGAATTAACACCTAAATCCTACAGGTGAACTTTTCTTGTGCTTTTGTTTTGCTGTGTGTGAACAAGCACCAGGACTGTGATTTTGCTGAGTGTGAATAAAACACTACTGCTTGATTCAAGAACTGTGTACTTTGCCTCTATACTGCATCCGCAAGCCTGTCTGCCAGAGCGATTCCCCACATTTGGTGTCGGATGCGGGCATGCGCAGTGAGGCTGGCGTGAACGCCAAAAATTTTTGTTTTTGCTAAGGGCACGACTGGATGTTCTGTATTAGGCAGGGCTCCAGACTAAAAAAATTACCTAGGAGCCATTGGCTCCTAAACTGAAAAATTTAGGAGCCAAATAAAAAAATTTTTTGCCAAATATAAATAGATACATAATCATGATAGAAAAAATTGCCTCATTCACACGTCAGTGTTTGGTCAGTGATTTCCATCAGTGATTGTGAGCCAAAACCAGGATTGGAGCCTCCACAGACATAAGCTATAAGGGAAAGATCTGCACCTGTTCTGTGTTTACAGCCACAACTGGTTTTGGCTCAAAAATCACTGATGGAAATCCCTGACTGAACACTGATGCCTCATTCACACACGGGTTCACATTATGTTTCGGTCATATGTTATATTATACTATGACCGAAACATAACGGACGCCTCAGACAGATGCCATACTGCGGCATCCCTCACCATAGAGTTCCTTTGTACAAAAAATGTATATATTTTTTTCTGGACTTTACAGGATTTCCCATTCTGCCAAAAAAACTTATAAATTAGCATATATGTTTTTTTGTACAATGGAACTCTTTTGGATGGATGCCACAGTATGGCATCTGTCTGAGGTGTCCTTCAACATACATTTTTTTTATTTTTTTTGTATATGTTAAACGTATGACAAAAATCCAACACTTCCATTATTTTCATTGTTCTGCTCATCAAACGGAGCAGAACAACAGAAATAAATAGCGGTGGTGTGAACGGGGCCTAAGAGGTGGGTATGCAGGGAACCATTACTGGTCTAAATAACATGAAGCAATTATAGTGAAGTGATAAAGTCCAGTCCAATATGGCGGAACTTCCCTGTATGTTATCACTTGGCTATAATAGCCTGCTGTGTATTTACTACACACTGCAACACATACATCACTGCACTACATACATAAGTGTGAGATGTATGTAGTGCAGTGTGTGATGTATACATGTGTATGATGAATGTAGTGAAGTGTGATGTATGTAGTGATGTGTGATGTATACGTGTGTACTGTATGATGTATGTGATGATCACACACTTCACTACATACATTACACACATCGATACATAACACATTGCGCTGTCACCTTCTTCTGCAGCTCCATCTTGATGCTTGGGCTGTAGGCTTCAGCTCCTCAGCACGCCCGGTACTCCTTGCTTCAGCCACCCCCAGAGCCGGCCCCTCCTCTTTTCATCTCCCGCCGGCTTTCTCTGCTGCAGGGCGCTGTATGGCTCCAGCGCCCGCCCAAACTAACCAATAGCAAAGCTCCTTACTGTATGGAGCTTTGCTATTGGTAAGTTCAGGCTGCACTGCCTGTGCCGCTCGCTGCATGGTGCATCTGCTGAAGATTTTTATTAATTTTTTTATTAAAGCTGCAACGCGGCGGTGGGACAAGTCGCAAATGGCGATAAGACTTAAATTTCTTATCGCCATTTGCAAATTCCTAGTCGCATTGGAGCCATCTGGAGCCCTGTTAGGCCGGCAAAGTTACAACCAGGTGTTTCTGGCAACATGGCGGCTGCTGTGAAAGCTCTCATGGAGGCTAACGTGCAGCAGCGGGAGACCAACCAGCTACTATTACAGCACGTGATGGCTTTACAAGCTGCAGGAGCATCCCACCACGTTCGTGATGCCCGGAAAGCAGTCCGTACGGCGATCCCAAAGATGACCCCCTTGGACGACATCGAGACTTACCTGGCAGTCTTTGAAAAGGTGGCCGTGAGGTAGAAGCTACCCCGGGATCAGTGGGCTGAGGTAGTGAACTCCGTTCAAGGCGTCCGGACCTCAGCAGGTATTTTTCGACCTTACGGATGACCAATCGACCGACTACCTGACGGTGAAGGGCGAGATCCTGGCCAGGCTGGGAGTAAACGTGTTGGTCCGGGCTCAGCGGGTGCACCAGTGGGACTTCAAAGCAGCTGAACCTGCCAGACCACAGTACTATGAATTGCTGTACAGGTTGCAAAAATGGCTGCAGCCTGATGTACTAAGTCCTACTGCTATGCTGGACCGTCTGCTGGCTGACCCTGCAGGGGGGTACTGTTGGGAGGAGACCGGTTAAACCCCAGATGTCTTCAATCCAGTCCCGACATCTAGTACCTGTAAAGCCTGCTCGGGATGTACGCCCTGTGGACCCGGCCCCAATGGTCTGCTGGCGGTGTCACGAGCCTGGCCATGTACGGGGCGACTGTCCCCATCAGGGAGAACCTATGTAAGTGAACTATGGGTACCGCCACTCAATGTACGCCAGAAAGTTGTGTGCAACGGGTACCCCTGAAGTGTCGGACAATAGCCATCTGTGTCAGGTGGAAGTGGGAGACACTCTGGCGGTGGCTCTGTTGGATTCAGGGAGTCTAGTGTCCCTGGTGAGAGCGGCACTAGTACGGCCCCCGAGTATACTGGGCGAAAGGTTGGGGTCGTGTGCATTCACAGAGACCTAAAGGACTAGCCCACCTCCCTAGTGACTCTGACCACAGTGGCCAGCAAGTGGACCCACGAGGTGGCTGTCTCCACCACATTGTCGTATGAAGTAATAATTGGGAGAGACTTCCCTGGTTTTCCGTCACTATGGCCTGATATGAAAGTGACTAATAACCATTAGCCAGGGGTAACCCTAGCAGAGTGGCCTGGTTCCAGTGGGAGCCCAGAGCCCTGGGAGCCCGAGCCTGAAGGGCCAGCGGTAGGGATGACCATGACTTCTGTGATAGAGGGGCAAACAACCCCACTGAGTGTAATGATGGGAGACACAGAGGACTTGCCACCAGGACCTGAATTGGCAGACCTCCACGTCTCCGGAGACAATTTCGGGACCACGCAACAACGGGACCAAACCCAAATCAGGGCCTGGGAGAATGTTGCGATAATTGATGGTAAACCCCAAAAACCAAGGGCTGAGTTAATGTTTTCCCGTTTTGTTGTTCACCAAGAAATGTTATATCGGGTGAACCAAATCCAGGGTGAGCTTGTCAAACAGCTGGTGGTGCCCACAGCATATCGCAAGCTCATTATGGAGCTTGCCCACCAACATGTTCTTGGGGGACACTTGGGGTGGCAGAAAACGCAGGACCGCATACTACAGCGGTTTTATTGTCCCAGTCTGTTCAGAGAGGTGGAAGAATATTGTAAGTCATGTCCAACCTGTCAGATAAATAGCCCCCAGCCACATTTCCGTAGTCCCCTGGTACCTCTTCCAATCAGTGAGGTCCCGTTCGAGCAAATCGCTATGGATCTAATAGGGCCCATACTGAAGTCTGCTAGGGGCCACCAACACATTCTGGTCATTCTCGACTACATCACTCGGTACCCGGAGGCGGTGCCCCTGCGACACACATCAGCTAAGCTCATAGCTAAGGAGTTATTAGAGCTGTTTTCCCAGGTGGGCCTGCCTAAAGAGGTTCTGACGGACCAAGGGACCCCTTTTATGTCCAAGGTATTGAGGGAACTCTGTAAATTGTTGCATATAAAACAGTTACGGACGTCCGTTTACCATCCGCAAACGGACGGTCTCGTGGAACGATTTAACCAAACTTTAAAAAATATGTTAAAAAGGGTGGTGTCTAGAGATGGGAAGGACTGGGACCTGCTTCTGCCCTATCTCATGTTCGCAGTGCGAGAGGTGCCCCAGACCTCTACTGGGTTCTCGCCCTTCGAACTGCTTTATGGCAGACACCTTCGGGGTCTGTTGGACATCGCCAAGGAAGCATGGGAACAACAACCCACCCCCCCACAAAAGTGTTATTGAGTACGTCACCCAGATGCAGGAACGGATAGAAAGAGTGTTGCCGCTGGTCCGGGAACATGTGGAGGCAGCGCAACGAGCCCAGTGTAGGGTGTATATAATCGTCAGGCTCGGGTACGGGACTTTAATCCGGGGGATCGGGTTTTGGTTCTGGTACCCACCCTTGACAGCAAGTTCCTAGCTAGGTGGCAGGGGTCCTACGAGGTACTCAAGAAAGTGGGGAAGGTAAATTACAAAGTACACCAGCCAAGATGGCGAAAGCCAGAGCAGGTGTACCATGTGAATTTACTAAAGCTATGGAAAGATCGGGAGTCTTCCGATGACGACAGCCCCGGCCAGGGTTTCTAGGGGAAAAGGGTCCAGCCCCTCAGTCTGAGCCAAGTGAAGCAGTAGCCACAGTAAAAATTGCAGACAGCCTTTCCTCCAAACGGGTTCAGGAAGTCAGGGAATTCATCAGTCGGAACTCGGATGTGTTCTCGGACCTCCCTGGACGCACTTCCCTTTTCCAACATGATATTGTCACTGAGCCTCAGGCCAAAGTCCAGTTAAAACCATACCGGGTACCCGAGGATCGACGACGTGCCATCGCGGAGGAAGTGCAGTTAATGTTGAAACTCGATGTCACTGAGGAGTATAAAAGTGAATGGCCCAGTCCTATAATCTTAATACCCAGGCCAGATGGGACGTTGCGGTTCTGCAACGATTTTCGCAAGCTAAATGAAGTCTCCAAGTTTGATGCGTATCCTATGCCCCGGGTAGACAAGCTTATTGAGAAATTAGGCCAAGCCCGATATTTTTCTGTGTTAGGTACCCTTAACGAAGTCTGCCAAGGAAAAAACTGCTTTTTTTACACTGCAAGGCCTGTATCATTATAAGGTATTACCCTTTGGCCTGCATGGCACCCCCGCCACTTTCCAAAGGTTAATGGATATTGTGCTGCGACCTCATTGTCGGTACGCCTCGGCCTACTTAGATGATATCATTCACAGTACCGACTGGGAAAGTCATTTACCCAAAATGCAGGCTGTAGTGGATTCCCTTAGGAAGGCTGAACTGACCGCTAATCCAAAGAAGTGCACAGTAGGATTAGAGGAGACTAAATACCTGGGATATGTTATTGGCCGGGGAGTCATAAAGCCCCAAGTAAATAAAATAGAAGCTATACGTAGTTGGCCCCGACCTGTCACCACCAGGCAGATAAAATCATTCCTCGGAATTGTGGGATATTACATGAGGTCTGTGCCCCACTTTGCACTATAGCCGCGCCATTGACAGACCTGTTCAAGGGATGGAAGTCAGGAAGGGTCCATTGGAGTGAGCAGGCGAAAAAAGCTTTCTCCGCTTTGAAGTCAGCCCTGTGTGGGTCCCCGGTTTTGGTGACACCCGACATCAATAGGGAATTTATAGTGCAGACGGATGCCTCGGAGGTAGGTCTCGGTGCTCTACTGTCTCAGGAAGTCAACAGGGAGGAACATCCCATTGTCTTCCTGAGCCGTAAGCTCACCCCAGCCGAGACCAGGTACAGTATAGTGGAGAGAGAGTGCCTCGAGTCCCTCCGCTATTACCTGTTGGGGAGGAAGTTCCGTCTGGTGACCGACCATTCCCCTCTCAAGTGGATGAGTCAGGCCAAGGAGTAAAATGCTCAGGTCACCAGATGGTTCCTGTCCTTACAGAAAGTTCTCAGTGGAACACAGGGCAAGCCGCTTGCAGGGAAATGCGGATGCCCTGTCCCACGTACACTGCCTCACATGTGTTCACCCCCTCAGGGTGGAACAAAGGGGGAGGTATGTAGGAAAGCACAAAGATCAGTCATTGATGGAAGATATGTGTCACCGAGGTTCCTGGCCTCTGTGAGGTAAGAGCCTGTTTTGTGTGTCAGCAGCAGATAGTGCTGTTTGACACCTTGATAGTTTAGTATGGCTGTAAAGCCAATCCGGGCCAGGTCTTACTGAGATTAGTCAAAGTGCTGGGTGGGTGACTGCTCCCCAAATTCCAGGCCAGGTTTTGGCAGGCTTTAAAAGGCAGCCAGCACTAGCAGCTGGGTGGATTATCCTCCATCTGCCAGTGACGCTGTGGAGCTCTATGTGCTGGGAGTGGAAGTCTGCAAGCAGGCGTACAGACTGCATGGAAGCCTGCACCTGGACTTTTCTGTGGCTGAACTGTCAGCCGGGTGTGATTTTGCTGAGTGTGAATAAAACACTACTGCTTGATTCAAGAACTGTGTACTTTGCCTCTATACTGCGTCCGCAAGCCTGTCTGCCAGAGCGATTCCACACAGGTGGCACAGTACCTTGCAGAGAAGTCATTTAATTTTTACCCTGTAATATAATTGCATTTGCCTGCCAGTGAGTGTCAGGCCCACAGACTGTAGTGTGCCCACTGCCAGTGCCCACCACTCATATAGGGTGGCACAGTACCTTGCAGATAAAAAAAGTCATTTAATTTTTACCCTTACGGGGAGAATTTATTGCCCTGGGTTCTCATCTCAAAAAAGCATGAATGGCCCAAATATCCTCCCTTTTGACTCAAATAGCACAGTTATAATAACATAGTAACATAGTATATAAGGCCGAAAAAAGACATTTGTCCATCCAGTTCGACCTGTTTCCTGCAAGTTGATCCAGAGGAAGGCAAAAAACCCCTGTGAGGTAGAGCAAATTTTCCCCACTTAAGGGGAAAAAATTCCTTCCCGACTCCAATCAGGCAGTCAGAATAACTCCCTGGATCAACGACCCATCTTTAGTAGCTATAGCCTGAAATATTATTACGCTCCAGAAATACATCCAGGCCCCTCTTGAATTCCTTTATTGTACTCACCATCACCACCTCCTCAGGCAGAGAGTTCCATAGTCTTACTGCTCTTACCGTGAAGAACCCTTTTCTATGTTTGTGTACAAACCTTCTTTCCTCCAGACGCAGAGGATGTCCCCTCGTCACAGTCACAGTCCTGGGGATAAATAGATGATGGGAGAGATCTTTGTACTGACCCCTGATATATTTATACATAGTTATTAGATCTCCCCTCAGTCGTCTTTTTTTCTAGAGTGAATAACCCTAATTTTGATACCCTTTCGGGGTACTGTAGTTGCCCCATTCCAGTTATTACTTTAGTTGCCCTCCTCTGAACCCTCTCTAGCTCTGCTATGTCTGCCTTGTTCACGGGAGCCCAGAACTGTACACAGTACTCCATGTGTGGTCTGACTAGTGATTTATAAAGTGGTAAGACTATATTTTCATCACGGGCATCTATGCCCTTTTGATGCAACCCATTATCTTATTGGCCTTAGCAGCAGCTGCCTGACACTGGTTTTTACAGCTTAGTTTGTTATTTATTAAAATTCCTAGATCCTTTTCCATGTCAGTGTTACTGAGTGTTTTACCATTTAGTATGTACGGGTGACTTGCATTATTCCTTCCCATGTGCATAACTTTACATTTGTCAGTGTTAAACCTCATCTGCCATTTCTCTGCCCAAGCCCCCAATCTATCCAGATCCCTCTGTAGCAGAAAACTGTCCTCTTTAGTGTTAATTACTTTACACAGTTTAGTGTCATCTGCAAAAATTGATATATTACTGTGCAAGCCTTCTACAAGATCATTAATAAATATATTGAAGAGAATAGGGCCCAATACTGAACCCTGAGGTACCCCACTAGTGACAGTGACCCAATCTGAGTGTGTACCATTAATAACCACCCTCTGTTTTCTATTACTGAGCCAGTTACTTACCCACATACAGATATTTTCTCCTAGTCCAAGTGTTCTCATTTTATAATACAAGCATAAAAAATCCTTAGCACCTGATGACTTAACAACGCTTTCCCACCCCAGGTCTTCTCTAAAAGACTTGCTAAATGTTAGGGCAGCACGCAATTATCTCAGAATTAAACATAAACATTATGCCCACAGAGACCGTGGCAATAAGATTATGTTGGCCTTGATCAAGAAACGCTATGAACAGACTCATGTGGGTCAAATAAAGACCAAGGATGGTAAATTACTGAAAAATACGGCTGATATAGCCAAAGCGTTTTCTGCATTTTATCAAGACCTCTATAATCTGAGATCCAATGCTTCTCCTCAAGAGTTGGGGGATAAAAGTAGCATTTCTCAACAATTTTTGTCCACTCTAAAACTACCAAAACTACAAGATAGCTAGGCTACAAAACTCCTACAACCAGTTACCCTTCCAGAAGTGCACAAAGTCCTAAAAAGTATTCTCTCCGGTAAGAGCCCGGGACCAGATGGTTTCCCTATTGAATACTATAAAAAAGAATTCCCGGTCTTATGAACCAGATTGGTACAGTACTTCAACTATCTACTCAATGGCAATTTAATGGCGAAGCAAGCCCTTGAGGCTCATATCATTGTTATTCTTAAACCAGGCAAGGATCAGGAGTTAACTTCCAGCTATAGACCTATATCTTTACTGAACTCAGATACAAAATTATGGGCAAAATATTAGCAGCTAGGATTTATCCACTACTCCATGTCCTAATATCTCCTGAGCAAACAGGGTTTGTAGGTGGACGAGAATGTAGAGACAGTACATTCCGGGTTATACAAGCAATGGAGTACTCTGTCAGAAGCAACTCTAAATTAGCCTTACTCAGTACTGACGCTGAGAAGGCTTTTGACAGAGTCGATTGGGATTACATGGTCTAGTCACTCTCAGCTTTTGGGTTTCCTCCATTGTTTTTAAATGCCATTATCACATTGTATTCAGCTCCACATGCCAGAGTTCGAGTAAATGGCACACTCTCCCCGTGCTTTGGAATAAAAAATGGTATGAGAAAGGGCTGTCCCTTGTCACCCTCCCTCTTTATTCTTTGCCTTGAAACCCTCATTCAGGCCATACGGCAGGACTCCTCTATTGCAGGCCTGACCGTGAATAAAAAAACTCATTATATTGCAGCTTTCGCTGACGACATGCTCATTTTTCTTACTGACCCCAGCAGAGCTTTTTATGATTTGATCTCTTTATTGGATACATTTGGATTCATGTCAAATTTTAAAATTAACTTGCCAAAGTGTACCACCTTAGGCATTAATATCCCAAAATCAGAAGTGGAAGCTCTTTCAAAAAACTTTCCCTTTGTTTGGGCATCATCATCTATTAAATACCTGGGAATACAGATTCCTAAAAACCCCAACTTGCTTTTTCAATTAAATTACCTGTCATTACTAGCGGACATAAAATCCCAACTAACCTCGGTAGATATACCATTCATGACCTGGATGGGGAGAAAAAATTTAATTAAAACCTATATAGCCCCTAAACTAATGTACACCCTTTAAACAGTCCCTATATTATTACCCAACAGCTTCTTATTAGCTATACGTAGAATAATTTCCAAATTTGTTTGGAAGCACAGTTCTCCCAGGATATTACACCTTGTTTCAACCAAAGCAGTCCGGGGGATTTGGTCTACCGGATATGAAGAATTATTATACAGCTATACAATTCAGGCTTCATACAGAAGTTCTGTTTCAAACCGATAGCAAACTAGGTTGCCATATAGCGGCTGCTATGCTTAACCCGGTAGATAGAGCACAACTTTGGTGTCCTTCTAAATATACCCACATAGGTATTAACAGTTTCCCGATCTCCTTAAGAGAGATGCTTCACATTTGGAAAAGCATAAGTTCTGAAATGGAGTTGTGCCATGACCCTTCTCTATTTATGCCTTCTTCTCTATTTCCGTATGCAGTAAACCCCGATTACACGGATGATCTCGGTATATGGGGTAGTATGGGTGTTACACCAGTAGGAGATCTTTTGAAGGGGAAAAGAGTCCCTTCTCTGAAGGAACTCCAAGACAGAAATATAGCCACACACTGGACTCGGTTCCATTATGCCCATTTTTTCAAACTCAGTGAACAATTCCTTTCTAGTGCAAAAGGGAATGAAAAACCTACATGGTTTGAGATAATGGCCATGATGGGTTTACCGCGTAAAGGAAAAATAACCTACTTGTACAAAAAGATGCTTGAACATACCACCCTGCAAAAACCCACCTATCTATTGCAATAGGAAAGGGATCCTAATAGATCTTTTTCTGACAAGGAAGTCTCACAGATCCTTAGCTGGTCCCATGGCCCTTCCAGATGCATTAGAATTCAAGAAAATTATTTTAAACTGTTAACAAGATGGTACAAAACTCCGGTTTTACTCCACAAATTACATCCAGCAAACCCCACAGAGTGCTGAAGATGTCATGTTGAGGTGGGTTCTTTACTTTATATTTGGTGGCAATGCCCCAGTAATGCCCCTTTTTGGAAAGATATAGAACTGTCTATCCGGCAAGTGTGTGTTTCTGACATTAAGTTAACCCCGGAATTGGTGTTACTAAACCTCCCCGAGTCGAGTTGCTCCATTTCCAAACATGACTTGGCCTCTATTCTTATTGTGGCGGCCAAGTTGCTCATTCCTCTACATTGGCTGGACACAAATCCGCCAAATTTGGGGGAGTAGAAGAGTAGAGTTCAGGAAATGTACAGGTTAGAGGAGATTTCTAGTTGGGAAATCCACAATCATGATAAGTTTTTGAAGATTTGGTTACCTTGGTCGGGGTGGGCGCAAAAGGGTCCTAATCCTGTTTGTTAATGTATGGAGGCTTTTGGTATCTATTTTGATATAACTACTATCTGCAACTTATTTTATGACTTGGTATGTGCCTTGTCTGAAGCGGCTGATGTGATCTATGTAGGTTCTATGTGACCCACAATGGTTTTGTATTTCTATTATTATTGCCAATTCTCTGTATTGTATTGTATTGTATATGCTTTTTCCAATGGTTATTATATACTGCTTTATGAAGAAATAAAGATAGTTAAAAAAAAAAAAAAAACTTTTACCCCTTAATATAATTGCATTTGCCTGCCAGTGAGTGTCAGGCCCACAGACTGTACTGTGCCCACTGCCAGTGCTCACCACTCATATCGGGTGGCACAGTACCTTGCAGATAAAATTCTTTTCATTTTTACCCTTTAATATAATTGCAGTTGCCTGCCAGTGTGTGTCAGGCCCACTGACTGTACTGTGCCCTCTGTCCACCACTCATATAGGGTGGCACACTACCTTGCACGCATAGTACCACCAATTTAAAAAAAAGTGACAGGCAGAGGCAGGCCACCCCGCAGGGGCCGTCGTGGTCGTGGTGCTGTGATTTCCTTTGGGCCTTGAATAATGCCCAGTGTTCAGGGACCACGTACCCTGAACTCGAAAAATTCTGAGGACATAGTGGACTGGCTTACAAAGGACACCCAATCTTCTACAGCTTCCGCTCGGAACCTTGATGCACCATCCTCCTCCAGCTCAGATTCGGTTACGACTTTTTGTACAAGTTACGACTCGCCCGCCAGCCGCCACCAAAAACACTAGCACCACAGCCGCTTCACTTGATCAGTCAGAGGAGTTATTTAAACATCAGTTGGAAAAAATGAGTGATGCGCAACCATTATTGCCAGAGGATGTAGATAACAGGGATATGTCTCAGTCAGGCAGCATTACACACATGGACATACGGTGTGATGATGATGATGTTGTACCCGCTGCTCCTTCCTTTGCTGCGTTGTCAGATACAAGTGAAGCCGTTGATGATGACGACGTGTCACGTAGGTGCCCACTCGAATAGAGGAAGAAAAGAGGGAAAGTTCAGATGGGGAGACAGAGAGGAGGAGGAGACGAGTTGGAAGTAGGGGGAGGTCGTCGCAAGGAGCTAGTGGCACAGTCAGACAGCACGTATCGGCACCCGGGGTCAGCCGGACAGCACGCCAATGAACGCATGCTGTTGCCACCACTAGAATGCCGTCATTGCAAAGCTCAGCAGTGTGGCATTTTTTTGGTGTGTCTGCCTCTGATAACAGCGATGCTATTTGCAACCTTTGCCAAAAGAAACTGAGTCGTGGGAAGTCCAACACCCAACTAGGTACAACTGCTTTGTGAAGGCACATGATCTCACATCACAAACGCCTATGGGATCAACACATGAGTACAAGCAGCACACAAACTCAAAGCCACAATGCTCCTTCTGGTCCAGCATCTTCAGCCACGTCAACCACTGTTGTCCTCCCTGCCCCCTCTCAACAACCCGCCAATCCGCCTCTCACCTTCAGCAGTTCCTGCTCATCTGTCCACAGTCAGATGTCTGTCAAGGAAATGTTTGAGCATAAGACGCCAATGTCACAGAGTCATCCCCTTGCCCGGCATCTGACAGCTGGCATGTCGGAACTCTTAGCCCGCCAGCTTTTACCATAAAAGCTGATGGAGTCTGAGGCCTTCAAAAAATTTGTAGCTATTGGAATGCCGCAGTGGAGGGTAACTGGCCAAATTTTTTTTTCACAAAAGGCAATCCCCAACCTGTACTCTATTGTGGAAAAGGAAGTCATGGCATGTCTGACACACAGTGTTGGGGCAAGGGTCCATCTGACCACTGACACCTGATCTGCAAAGGTGGATCAGTGGCTGACCTCGCACAAACTGGAGATCGGCAAAGTGGTGTTTGACAACGGAAGCAATCTGTTGGCGGCATTGAATTTGGGCAAGTTGACACATGTGCCATGCATGGCACATGCGTTGAATCTGATCGTACAACGCTTTGTGTATAAGTTCACGGGCTTACAGGACATCCTCTAGCAGGCCAGAAAGATGTGTGGCCATTTCAGGCATTCCTACACGGCCATGGCGCACTTTTCCGATATTCAGCTCCGAAACAACATGCCAGTGAGGCGCTTGATTTGCGACAGCCCGACATGTTGGAATTCAACACTTCTAATGTTCGACCGCCAGGTCCAACAATAAAAATCCTTTAACGAGTATTTGTATGACCGAGGTGCTAGGACAGCCTCTGCGGAGCTGGGGATTTTTTTGCCACGTTACTGGACGCTCATGCGCAATGCCTGTAGGCTCATGCGTCCTTTTGAGGAGGTGACAAACCTGGTCAGTCACACCAAAGGCACCATCAGTGACCTTATCCCATTTGTTTTCTTCCTGGAGTGTGCCCAGCGAAGAGTGCTGGATCAGGCCGTAGATGAGCGTGAAAAGGAAGTGGAAGAGTTGTGGTCACCATCACCACCAGAAACGGCCTTATCATCGCTTGCTGGACCTGCGGCAACGCTGGATGAGGAGTCTGAGAAGGAATGTGGCTTTGAGGAGGAGGAAGACCAACAACAGCAGGCATCCCAGGGTGCTCGTTGTTGTCACACACAGTTGTGTTCAAAATTATTCAACCCCCAATGCTGTAAAGGGTTTTAGGGAATTTAGTGTACATTTGTAATTGTGTTCAGAATTAAATCTTACAAGGACTTTTTAAAGAACCAAATGCAACTAAAATGACATCAATTGTTTTTGTAATACAGTATTAAATGTTTCTTTTGTTTTCTTCATTGACACAATTATTCAACCCCTTAAAGACTACCACTCTTAAGAACAGAGGTTCATTCAAGTGTTTTCAATCAGGTATTGAAAACACCTGTGGATGTCAAGGAGCAGTAATAAAGCATAATAAGCCCCAATTAGGCAGATTTAAAATGACTGTGATACTCAGCTCCTTCTAGACATTTACTGGTGTGTTTACAAACATGGTGAAGTCAAGAGAATGGTCCAGGAAGACAAGAGAAGAGGTGATTTCTCTTCACAGGAAGGGCAATGGCTATAAGAAGATTGCAAAGATGTTAAACATACCAAGAGACACCATAGGAAGCATCATTCGCAAATTCAAGGCAAAGGGCACTGTTGAAATGCTACCTGGTCGTGGCAGAAAGAAGATGCTGACTTCGACTGCTGTGTGCTACCTGAAGCGCAAATTGGAGAAAAGTCCCTGTGTGACTGCTGAGGAACTGAAAAAAGATTTGTCAGATGCGGGTACTGAAGTTTTAGCTCAGACAATAAGGCGCACACTGCGTAATGAAGGCCTCCATGCCAGATCTCCCAGGCGCACCCCCTTGCTGTCTCCAAAGAATAAGAAGAGTCGACTGCAGTATGTCAAAAGTCATGTAGACAAACCACAAAAGTTTTGGGATAATGTTCTGTGGACTGTTGAAACAAAATTAGAACTGTTTGGGCCCATGGATCAACGCTATGTTTAAGGGAGGAAGAACAAGGCCTATGAAGAAAAGAACACCTTGCCTACCGTGAAGCATGGCGGGGGGTCAATCATGCTTTGAGGCTGTTTTGCTTCTACAGGTACAGGGAAGCTTCAGCGTGTGCAAGGTACCATGAATTCTCTTCAGTACCAGGAGATATTGGATGAAAATGTGATGCAGTCTGTCACAAACCTGAGGCTTAGGAGACATTGGACCTTTCAACAGGACAATGATCCCAAGCATACCTCCAAGTCCACTAGAGCATGGTTGCAGATTAAAGGCTGGAACATTTTGAAGTGGCCATCGCAGTCACCAGACTTAAATCCGATTGAGAACCTCTGGTGGGACTTAAAGAAAGCAGTTGCAGCGCGCAAGCCTAAGAATGTGACTGAACTGGAGGCTTTTGCCCATGAAGAATGGGCTAAGATACCCGTAGATCGCTGCAAGACTCTTGTGTCAAGCTATGCTTCACGTTTAAAAGCTGTTATAACTGGAAAAGGATGTTGTACTAAGTACTAAGATTGAATGTCACTTGGGGGTTGAATAAAACTGATAATGATGTGAGCACAGAAAATACATTTGTGGTTATTTCATTATAAATGTTATGTTATATTTGTCTGACTTACAAGTGCCTCTTTGATTTAATTGTAAACAAGATGACTGAAATGATCAAAATCAATGTCAAACTGGCCAAAACACTCAATTTCAGTGGGGGTTGAATAATTTTGAACACAACTGTATCTGGGATCCGTGGTGTTGTACGTGGCTGGGGGGAAGAACAGCCCTTCAATGACATCAGTGAGGATGAGGAACGGGAGATGAGTAGCTCGTCATCCAACCTTGAGCAAATGGGGTCTTTCATGCTGTCATGCCTGTTGAGGGATCCTTGTATAAAAAGGCTGAAGGAGAACGACCTGTACTGGGTGGCCACGCTACTAGACCCCCGGTATAAGCAGAAAGTGGCTGAAATGTTACCGAATTACCAGAAGTCGGAAAGGATACAGCAGTTTCAAATCAAGTTAAAAAGTATGCTTTACAAAGCGTATAAGGGTGATGTCAGAGTACAACGGAAATCTAACAGGGGAAGAGGTCAAAGTAATCCTCCTCGTACCACAACCACGCCAGCAAGGACAGGACGCTTTACAGATACAGGTGTTGTTGATGGAGGACATGCAGAGCTTTTTAAGTCCTACGCATCACCACAGCCCTTCGGGGTCCACCCTCAGAGAACGACTCGACCGACAGGTAGCAGACTGCCTCGCCTTAACTGCAGATATCGACACTCTGAGGAGCGATGAACCCCTTGACTACTGGGTGTGCAGGCTTGACCTGTGGCCTGAGCTATCCCAATTTGCAATAGAACTTCTGGCCTGCCCCGCTTCAAGTGTCCTGTCAGAAAGGACCTTCAGCTCAGCAGGAGGTATTGTCACTGATGAGACATCGCCTAAGTCAAAAAAGTCTAGATTACCTCACCTTTATTAAGAGGAATGAGGCGTGGATACCAAAGGGACTGACAGTGGGGGATACATTTGACTAAAAAAGGCCTGACGAGATGCTTGGGCTAAAAATGGTCCCCACGCTGCTGTATTTAATCTCTGCATGCCGGATGACTTGCGTGACTTCTCCGCCACCAACTAGGGTTCAAGCCGCAATGTTTTAGTACACTTTCTGCCTGGAAAACATCAATTTTTCCGGCCGCTCCTACAGCAGCGGCTGCAACAACACCTCATTTTTTCAGGCATGTGTACATGCCTAATTTTTCTAGCCTCTGGTGCTGCACTGTGGCTGCAAAAACAAAACAAACAAAAAGGCACATACATGTGTCAATCAATTCCCCTTCTTGATCGTTACCTGGTTGTGGTGAAGGGGCTTGCGTATCACAATGAAGCGATCACCTCTATGAGTGTGTTGGCAATGTTGGCACAACCCAGATTATAAGGTCTTTGCTTCACTGTGAACAGACCAAAAGCAATCGGCTGGATAATTTTTCATAGAAAAAAACATTAATTTTCTTTGTGATCATCTAAGGTGATCATTAAAGCCTACTAGGCCAACAATGGGCTCACACTGCAGAATCATTGTTTTCTGGGTCACTTAACTGTCACTGAACTACCTCAGCACGACCATAGGCTTTGAAAAACCGCCATCGCCTGCAATCTACCAAACGTGCACATGAGCACAGTCATCACTACACCAAGATTGACGCATAGAGGAAAAAAATTTATGTCATAAGTGTGGCAACTATTGACAACTCTTTGCGGTTGTCTAAAATCTATTCGATACATGTCCCCTGATAGGGGACCTAACAGGGATTAAACTGATAGGAATAGTACTACTTAACACACCACTCATATAGGGCGTCACAGTACATTGTGCGGCGTACGCGCAGTGCCCCAAATTGGAAGTAAGTGGACCGACCAATCATCTTTTTTCATCTCCCGATTCCTAAAATCTATTCACGTCCCCTGATCGGGGACGTAACAGGGATTAAACTGATAAGAATAGTAGTACTTAACACACAACTCATATAGGGCATCACAGTATATTGCACGCACAGTGACCAAAATTGGAAGGAAGAGGACCGACTAACTATCTTTTTCTATCTCCCGGTTCCTAAAAGCTATTCAATACACGTCCCCTGATAGGGGACGTAACAGGGATTAAACTGATAGAAATAGTACTACTTAACACACCATTTATCTAGGGTGTCACAGTACAGTGCACGGCGCACGCGCAGTGCCCCAAATTGAAAGGAAGAGGACCGACCAACCATCTTTTTTCATCTCCCGATTCCTAAACTCTAGTCCATACACTGATAGGGGACAAAACAGAGATTAAAATAGTAAGAACAGAATTTTTTAATAAAAAAAAAAAAGAGGACAGCCTCTGCGGAGATGGGTATTTTTTGACCGCATTACTAAAGGCTCATGCACAATGGCTGTATGCTCATGCGTCCTTTTGTGGAGGTGACAAACCTGGTCAGTCAAACCCAAGGCAACATCATCAACCTCATCCCATATGCATTTTTTTCTGGAGCGTGCCCTGCGAAGAGTGCTGGATCAGGTCATAGATGAGCATGAAGAGGAAGAGTTGTGGTCACCATCACGACCAGAAGCAGCTTTGTCGTCAATTGCTGGACCTGCGGCAAAGCAGAGAGAGGAGTTTGAAGCAGAAGAGTCAGAGGAGGAAGGTGGCTTTGAAGAGGTGGAAGACCAACCCCAGCAGGCGTCCCAGGGGGCTTGTTGTCACCTTTCGGGGACCTTTGGTGTTGTACGTGGCTGGGTGGAGCAAGAGACCTTCAATGACGTCGGTTAGGACAAGAAACGGGACATGGCTAGCTTGGTATCCAACCTTGTGCAAATGGGGAGTTTGAGGTTGTGCAAATGGGCTGTTTGCAGTGCGTTAAACGGGGAGTTTGGTCTGTCACTGTGAAGCGGGCGTAACCCTTACACTACCTGATCGATACAACATCATACCTGATCGTGTACACACACTGGATGTTTTAAAGCACGTTATTCCAAACAATTTAGGAATGTTAGGTGATTTATGCCCTTTATGGATTAAAACCCGACTCTGCGTCCACTACGTAATTTTCCATTGGAGTTTTGCCATGGATCCCCCTCCGGCATGTCACAGTCCAGCTGTTATTCCCCTTGAAACAACCTTTCCATCACTATTGTGGCCCTGTGGGTTTTAAAATTTGCCTGCCAATTGAAGTCTATGGCGGTTCGCACGGTTTGCCGGTTCACAAACATTTGCGGAAATTCGCATTCGAGGTTCGCCTGTGGAGCTCCAGAAACAATGAGAAAAAAAGTGAAAGGATTGAGATGGGTGAAAAAAGCTCCCGAAGGGGTGAGTATTCAACTGTGTGGAAATATACGAAGACACATAGGTAAGTATTGGGTAGAAGGTCTTACTTTAGTAAAGTGATGTAGTGTCACTTAGTTAGATTATAAAATCTAATCAAATATGTGCAATGAAAATAACACTCAGGGTTGTAGTAGTTGTACTCACTTCACCAGAAGGGGTAGTGTAAGATAAACTCAAGACACTTACACTTTGAACCCCCCCCCCCCTTGCCAAGGTCGCCTGTAGGTTGTAGATCCACCGGATGCTCGCCAAGTTCGACTGTAGGTAGTAGCTGCAACAGAAGTTCGCCAGGGTCCCCTGTAGGTAGTAGATCCACCGGATGTTCGCCAAGGTCACCTGTAGGTTGTAGAGCCACCAGATGTCGCCAAGGTCGCCTGTAGGTAGTAGATCCACCGGATGATGTGGAGCAGATAATTTAACTGTCCGCAGCAGCCTATTAGACGCTATTTAGCGCAGGATGCACTAAAAAAATATATTGCTGCTGTTACAACAACAGTCCTTAAAGGGATTTTTGGGTCTGTAAGTTTTAGCAATTTAGCGCAGGTTGCGCTAAAAATATATATTGCTGCTGCCACACACAATAGTCCTTAAACAGACGTTTGGGTCTCTGAAAAGTTTTTCTAATAAAAATAGTCCAATATCACTCCCTACACTGTCTGTCCCTTCCTATGCACAGCTCTCCCTGACTAAGACTGAGCCGAACACGTGCCATTGGGTGCTATATTGCACCCGATGACACGTTGCGGCCAGCCAATCACTGTGATGCAACTAACCAATATGGCTACAGCATTACAGTGAGGGCAGCACTTATATGCATGTTTATTGGCTGGTAGCAGCCAAAGAACATGCGGGGAGGAGACTCGAGCATTGCGAGCAAATACCGCCATGTGCCAAGCATAGCGATGCTCGAGCCGAACTGATTTTCGGCCGAGCATGCTCTCTCAACACTACTTATTATCCATTGTGTGCTGAAGTGAGAAATTACAGCCCTTTGTTTGGCGTGTATCAGTGGCAAGAAATATATATTATTTGCCGTTCAGCATTGCAGTTATATGTTCTAAAGCTTTTTTGGCGTGTCTTAGCAGGAAAAAAAAAGTACTATTTGCCGTTGTGTGGGGAAGTAATAAAATTACAGCCTTTTTTGGCGTATATTAGGGGCAAAAAAAAAGTATTATTTGCTGTTCAGCAGTGCATGTTCTAAAGCATTTTTTTGGCATGTATTACTGGGGAAAAGGGGCTTATTAGCCATTGTGTGGTTAAGGGAGAAATTTAAAGCTCTTTTTGATATGTATTAGTTGGAAAGAAAAGCATTATTTGCTTTCCAGCTGTGCAGTTATGTTCTAAAGCCTTTTTTTTATTGTGTATTAGTGGCAAAAAAAGTACATTATTTGCCTTTCAGCTGTGCAGTTATATGTTCTAAAGGTTTTTGGCTGTTCAGCGGGTCAGTTGTACGTTCTTAAGCTTTTTTGGCATGTATTAGGGGCGGGGAAAGGTCTCATTAGACCATGTGTGGTGAGGTGAAAAAATTACAGCCCTTTTTGGTGTGTATTAGTGGCAAAAAAAGTATTATTTGCAATTCAGCAGTGCAGTTATATAGTAACATAGTATATAAGACCGAAAAAAGACATTTGTCCATCCATTTCGGCCTGTTATCTACAAGTTGATCCAGAGGAAGGCAAAAACCCCTGTGAGGCAGAAGCCAATTTTCCCCACCTAAAGAGAAAATAATTCCTTCCCGACTCCAATCAGGCAATCAGAATAACTCCCTGGATCAACGACCCCTCTCTAGTAGCTATAGCCTGTAATATTATTACACTCCAGAAATACTTCCAGTCCCCTCTTGAATTCCTTTATTGTACTCACCATCACCACCTCCTCAGGCAGAGAGTTCCACAGTCTCACTGCTCTTACCGTGTAAAATCCTTCTATATTTGTGTACAAACCTTCTTTCCTCCAGACGCAGAGGATGTCCTCTCGTCACAGTCCTGGGGATAAATAGATGATGGGAGAGATCTCTGTACTAACAGTCGTCTTTTTCTAAGGTGAATAACCCTAATTTTGATAACCTTTCGAGGTACTGTAGTTGCCCCATTACAGTTATTACTTTAGTTGCCCTCCTCTGAGCTCTCTCCAGCTCTGCTATGTCTGCCTTGTTCACAGGAGCCCAGAACTGTACACAGTACTCCATGTGTGGTCTGACTAGTGATTTGTAGAGTGGTAGGACTATGTTCTCATCACGGGCATCTATGCCCTTTGATGCAACCCATTATCTTATTGGCCTTGGCAGCAGCTGCTTGACACTGGTTTTGCAGCTTAATTTGCTGTTTATTAAAATTCCATATGTTCTAAAGCCTTTTTGGGGTGTATTAGTAAGAAAAATAAAGGGCTTATTAGTCGTTGTGTGGTGAAGTGAGAAAATTACAGCCCTTTGTTTGGCGTGTATCAGTGGCAAGAAATATATATGTATTTGCCGTTCAGCATTGCAGTTATATGTTCTAAAGCTTTTTGGCGTGTCTTAGCAGGAAAAAAAGTACTATTTGCCGTTGTGTGGGGAAGTAATAAAATTACAGCCTTTTTGGCGTATATTAGGGGCAAAAAAGTATTATTTGCTGTTCAGCAGTGCATGTTCTAAAGCATTTTTTTGGCATGTATTACTGGGGAAAAGGGGCTTATTAGCCATTGTGTGGTTAAGGGAGAAATTTAAAGCTCTTTTGATATGTATTAGTTGGAAAGAAAAGCATTATTTGCTTTCCAGCTGTGCAGTTATGTTCTAAAGCCTTTTTTATTGTGTATTAGTGGCAAAAAAGTACATTATTTGCCTTTCAGCTGTGCAGTTATATGTTCTAAAGGTTTTTGGCTGTTCAGCGGGTCAGTTGTACGTTCTTAAGCTTTTTTGGCATGTATTAGGGGCGGGAAAGGTCTCATTAGACCATGTGTGGTGAGGTGAAAAATTACAGCCCTTTTGGTGTGTATTAGTGGCAAAAAAGTATTATTTGCAATTCAGCAGTGCAGTTATATAGTAACATAGTATATAAGACCGAAAAAGACATTTGTCCATCCATTTCGGCCTGTTATCTACAAGTTGATCCAGAGGAAGGCAAAAACCCCTGTGAGGCAGAAGCCAATTTTCCCCACCTAAAGAGAAAATAATTCCTTCCCGACTCCAATCAGGCAATCAGAATAACTCCCTGGATCAACGACCCCTCTCTAGTAGCTATAGCCTGTAATATTATTACACTCCAGAAATACTTCCAGTCCCCTCTTGAATTCCTTTATTGTACTCACCATCACCACCTCCTCAGGCAGAGAGTTCCACAGTCTCACTGCTCTTACCGTGTAAAATCCTTCTATATTTGTGTACAAACCTTCTTTCCTCCAGACGCAGAGGATGTCCTCTCGTCACAGTCCTGGGGATAAATAGATGATGGGAGAGATCTCTGTACTAACAGTCGTCTTTTTTCTAAGGTGAATAACCCTAATTTTGATAACCTTTCGGGGTACTGTAGTTGCCCCATTACAGTTATTACTTTAGTTGCCCTCCTCTGAGCTCTCTCCAGCTCTGCTATGTCTGCCTTGTTCACAGGAGCCCAGAACTGTACACAGTACTCCATGTGTGGTCTGACTAGTGATTTGTAGAGTGGTAGGACTATGTTCTCATCACGGGCATCTATGCCCCTTTTGATGCAACCCATTATCTTATTGGCCTTGGCAGCAGCTGCTTGACACTGGTTTTTGCAGCTTAATTTGCTGTTTATTAAAATTCCATATGTTCTAAAGCCTTTTTTGGGGTGTATTAGTAAGAAAAATAAAGGGCTTATTAGTCGTTGTGTGGTGAAGTGAGAAAATTACAGCCCTTTTTGGCGTGTATTAGTGGCAAAAAAAATATGTATTTGCCATTCAGCGGTGCAGGGGAGTGGCAGAGGCCTAAATGTTTCTGCTGCAGGCACAGGTTGCAGCAGAGTAAGGGGGCATGGCAACAGGGGTCACATAGAGAGGACTGAGCTCCCAGTGTCAGCTAGCGGCCGTGTCTTGACCAGCAACCCAGAGGTTCTTGAATGTTTGACTTGGTCATCCACTTCATCTAAAGTGACATCAGACACTCCCAGCCAAGAGTCGGTGGGCTCGTCAGACACAGCCCTTAGTTGGCATGGCCCGGGAGCAAGCCCTGTGCCCTCACCTGTTTCAACCTGCCTCTGTCCTTTTCTGTTCCCTCAGCCAAACAAGTATTATATGCTGTGGGCTCAGCTCCATTATACAGCGAGGACGAGCTACTAGAGGACAGTCAGCAGCTACTGTCGAGCCAAGATCCGGAGGAGACGTCCGACGCTTACTCCAGTAGGCGGGCAAGTAGTGATGAGGAGAGTGGAGTCATCATTAGGAGAAGAGGGTGGCAGCTTGCATGTGAGGCAGCAGTGGGGCCAGCAAGTTGTTAGTGTGGCCAGGAGTCAGCAGGTCATCAGGGTGCCTGGAAAAAAGTGGTGCAGGGGTCCACTGAGGCAACTGTGGTAGCAATCAGTCAGTGCGGAGTGTTGAAGGTAAAATCACCTATTGGCAGTTTGAGGTGAACATGGCCATTTTCTGAATCTGTGGGCAGAAGGTGAAGCATGGCCAGGGTGCCAATGTTGGCACCACGGCTCTGCATCAACATATGCAGTGTCACCATAAAGTGGCCTTGTAGAACTGTGGCTCCAATATGGTGGTCCAGCCTGCTGCAGCAACACACTGCATTACCCAGTGGCATGCACCCGATTTCAGGCAATCAAGGCTCCACCACCTTAGCCGAAGAGAGCTGTCTGTTATTCCCATCATCTACCTGTTCTGACGCTCCTGCTCCTAGCCCTCTTACTCCTAATCAGTTATTTCATCAGCAATCTATGACTGAAGCGATTGACAAGAGACAACAGTATGCATGCACTCAGCCAACGGTTCAGAAGCTGAACTTTCTCCTGGCTAAGTTGCTGGTACTGCAGCCCCCCCCCCCCCTTTCCAAGTGGTGGACTCTGCACCTTTTAGAGAACTGATGGCTTGTGCTGAGACGAGGTGGAGAGTCCCAAGCCATCATTTCTTTGGCAAAAAGGCAGTATTAGTCCTGCACACATATGTACAACAGAAGGTGGGCCAGTCCTTGAGCCTGTCGGTGTCTGCCAAAATGCATGGCAGCGATGACGTGTGGAGCTGTAACTATAGTCAAGAACAATATAAGTCCTTTACAGCCCACTGGTTAAATGTGGTTCCTTCCCAGCCAAACTAGCAACTTGGCCAGGTGACGCTGCTTCCATCTCCATGTTTTCACGCCGTTGGTCCTGCGACAATGTCCGCCTCTGCTTCCTCATCCACCACATGTCCTCAGCCTCCACCACAGGGACAAATCACAGTGCTTCTCCAGCATACCACATGTGCAGAGCACGGCGGTGTCACGCTGTTCTACACCTGGTTTGCCTGGGTGAAATGAGTCCCACATGGTAGGAACTGCTCCGTGTCCTTCATCAAGAAATCAAATCCTGGCTTTCTCCACGACAACTCAAAATCGGAACCATGGTGACCGACAACGGGAAGAACCCGATGTCGGCGCTGCTTCAAGGAGGGCTGAGCCATGCGCCCTGCATGGCGCACGTGTTCAATCTGGTTGTCAAGCGGTTCCTGAAGTCTTCCACCTATCTGCAAGACATCCTAAAAATGGCCAGGAAGATTTGCATGCACTTCAGCCACTCGTACACCGCCAAGCACATACTCCTTGAGCTGCAGCGGCAGAAAGGCGCCCCCCAACATAGGCTGATATGCGACGTTTCCACTTGTTGGAATTCCACCCTCCATATGTTCGACTGACTATACAAACAGAGAACGGGCATAAAGGATTTCTTGTTGACCCAAGCAGACAGGAGTACTCCCCTGTGTAACTTTGATGTTAGCCAGTGGCAGCTAATGAGTGACACCTGCCGTTTGCTCAGGCCCTTTGAGGAGGTCACCCTATTTGTCAGTCACCAGGTCTACGGGATGAACAACATCATTCCACTGCTTCATATCCTGAAACATATGCTGGTAAATCTGGCTGGTCAGGGGACTAGAGACATGGCACCTACATCTCACAGCCACATGAGCACTGTGGGGGCTGAACTGGAGGAGGAGGACATTGGAACACAAGCAATGTGTAGCCAAATAGGTGTTTTTTCTACACAGGTGACAGGAGAGGAGGAGCAAGAGGGAGATGAGGAAGACGAGGCAGATGACCCAGGCACACCCTAGCAGTATGCAGTGGAGATGAAGGCAGGGAGTCCCTTCGAGTCACTTGCACAAATGACTGCTGCATGCTCACTTGCTTGGGTAGTGACAGCCGAATTGCCACCATTTGGCAGAGGGATGACTTCTGCCTCTCCACCTTGTTGGAACCCTGCTACCTGCACAAAATGGGGGCCTTTTTTACACCCGCTGAGAGGGAGGACAAACTGAACTACTATAGAGACATCCTATGTAGTCAGTTGGCCACTGCCTATCTGCGCCATCGTCCATACTCTCACAGGTCTGACCGGGTGGGTCCCTCTGTGCTCACGTTCCACTGCCATGGCTGCTGAGGAGGGGTGGGTACCAGCAGTACCAGCTCCATCTGCAGCAGTCTAGGGTGGCTGAAGAACAGCTTTCTTCACCCACATAGTGAAGAAACTACTCACAAGCAGCTAGACATAGAGCAGCACCTACGCCTGCAGGTGGTGGGATATTTGGAGTGCACCCTGCCAGCCGTCATTGAAGATCCTCTGGGCTACTGGGCAGCCAAACTGGATTTGTGGCCGCAACTGGTTGAGTTTGCCCTGGAAAATCTGTCCTGCCCGTCCAGTAGTGTGGCATTAGAGTGGGTGTTTAGTGCAGCGGGACCCATAGTTACCCCAGGGAGAACTCGCCTGTCCACCCTAAATGTGGAGAAACTGACCTTTGTGAAGATGAATCAGACATGGATCAGCCAGTATTTCCACCCCCCCCCCCCATCAATGCCTGATGCATCAGATTAGATCATCCAAGCTGCCTCACCCAAACCTTGACAAAAGAGATTGGTTTCTTCTGGCTACCTACCTCAGTTACAATTCTGATGCTGCCACACGCCTGATGCCTCATATCTGATGCCAAGTTCTCATTCTTGACTCATCATCATCAGCAGGTACTGGTATTGCCACCCACATCCCCACTCTGTCCCTGGTTCACTCTGTGGTCTCCTGATGCTGGTGCCACCTCACCACTCATGTCTCCTCATTCTGCTGCTGCCACCTCCACACTATGTCACTTTGCCAGGCTGTGGCCTCCTGAAGCTGCTGCTGCTGCCACCTCCACACTATGTCACCTTGCCAGTCTGTGGCCTCCTCATGCTGCGGCTGCCACCTCCACACTCTCCTCATGCTGCTGCAGCTGCTTCCACCTCCACACTATGTCACCTTGCCAGTCTGTGGCCTCCTTATGCTGCTGTTGCCACCTCCACATTCTGTCATTGTGCCACTCTGTGGTCTCCTCATGCTGCTGCTGCCACCTCCACAATATGTCACCTTGCCAGTCTGTGGCCTCTTCATACTGCTGCCACCTCAACACTATGTTAGCTTCCTACTCTGTCGTCTCATTATGCTTCTGCTAAATCAACACTATGTCACTAGGCCACTCTGTGGCATCCTCACGCTGCTGCCACCTCCACACAATGTCACCTTTCCACTCTGTGGTCTCCTTATGCTACTGATAAATCAATACTATGTCACACTGCCATACTGTATCCTCCTCATGCTGCTGCTAACTCAACACTATGTCACTGGGCCACTCTGTGGCCTCCTCATGGTGCTGCTGCCACCTCCACACTATGTCACCTTGCCAATCTGTGGCCTCCTCATGCTGCTGCTAACTCAACACTATGTCACTGGGCAACTTTGTGGCCATCTCATGCTGCTGCTGCTGCCACCTGGTTGACACCATCATTTAATTGACCCTTCTTCTGATCTTTCATTAGGAAGGAAAAATGAGATGCAC
This sequence comes from Bufotes viridis, assembly GCA_033119425.1. Lineage (NCBI taxonomy): Eukaryota > Metazoa > Chordata > Amphibia > Anura > Bufonidae > Bufotes > Bufotes viridis. Next base: position 70,659,821 of record CM065596.1, read on the forward strand.
AAAGAATCCTGTCTGTGTAGCAGCAGGAGGCCCTTATGGTCCCATCAGAATTGGTTATGATTTGGTAGCCAAAAGCAGGAGTTGGTACAAAACACAGAAGACATGCAAATATTCCATTCACGTGTCATCTCTGTTTTGGATCCACTCCTGTGTTGTTGTTTTTTTTTTGTTTTTTTTTTGGCTTTAGCAATACTGATGGATTACTTACAAATAGAGATGTCGCAAACATAAAATTTTCTGATCGCGAACACAAACTTCCACAAATGTTCGCGAACGGGCGAACCGCCAAAGACTTCAATAAGCAGGCAAATTTTAAAACCCCCAGGGACTCTTTCTGGCCACAGTAGTGATGGAAAAGTTGTTTCAAGGGGACTAACACCTGGACTGTGGCATGCCGGAGGGGCATCCATGGCAAAACTCCCATTGAAAATTACGTAGTGGACGCAGAGTCGAGTTTTAATCCATAAAGGGCATAAATCACCTAACATTCCTAAATTGTTTGGAATAACGTGCTTTAAAACATCCAGTGTGTGTATACGATCAGGTATGATGTATCGATCAGTTAGTGTAAGGGTTACGCCTGCTTCACAGTGACAGACCTAACTGTGACAGACCAAACTCCCCATTTAGCGCATCGCAAACAACCGCAAACTCCCCATTTGCACAAGGTTGAATACCAAGCTAGCCATGTCTCTTTCCTTGTCCTCACTGACGTCATTGAAGGTCTCTTCCTTGCGCAATGTACTGTGCCACCCTATATGAGTCATGTGTTCAGTAATCAGCAGTACTATTTTTATCAGTTTAATCCATGCTGCGTCCCCTATAGAGATGAGCGAAACAAATGTGGATAGGGAAATTAATTAAAATAAAATAAATAAAATTTAACCAATATCAATTGAAGAGAGGTCCCATTGCAAGGAATCATGCGTCATATCACCCAACACTGGAGAAGGCCATTCTCAGTTATTTCGGACCCAGCACCCAGACATAGGAGAGCGGTCCCACAGCAAGAAATCATGCGTCATTTCACCCACCACTGGAGAAGGCCACTTTCAGTTATTTTGGCCCAGCACCCAGACCGAGGATACAGGTCCCACAGCAAGGAATCATGCATCACATCACCCACCACCGGAGAAGGCCACTTTCAGTTATTTCGGACCCAGCACCCAGACAGAGGAGAGAGGTCCCACAGCAAGGAATCATGCGTCATATCACCCACCACTGGAGAAGACCACTTTCAGTTATTTCGGCCCAGCACCCAGACCGAGGATACAGGTCCCAAAACAAGGAATCATGCGTCATATCACCCACCACTGGAGAAGGCCACTTTCAGTTATTTCGGCCCAGCATCCAGACCGAGGATACAGGTCCCACAGCAAGGAATCATGCGTCATATCACCCACCACTGGAGAAGACCACTTTCAGTTATTTCGGACCCAGCACCCAGACAGAGGAGAGCGGTCCCACAGAAAGTAATCATGCGTCATTTCACCCACCACTGGAGAAGCCACTTTCAGTTATTTCGGCCCAGCACCCAGAACGAGGATACAGGTCCCACAGCAAGGAATCATGCGTCATATCACCCACCACCGGAGAAGGCCACTTTCAGTTATTTATGCCCCACCACCCAGACAGAGGAGAGAGGTCCCACAGCAAGGAATCATGCGTCATTTCACCCACCACTGGAGAAGGCCACTTTCAGTTATTTATGCCCCACCACCCAGACAGAGGAGAGAGGTCCCACAGCAAGGAATCATGCGTCATATAACCCACCACCAGAGAAGGCCAGTTTCAGTTATTTATGCCCCACCACCCAGACAGAGGACAGAGGTCCCACAGCAAGGAATCATGCGTCATATCACCCACCACCGTAGAAGGCCACTTTCAGTTATTTCGGCCCCACCACCCAGACAGAGGAGAGGTTCATTCAACTATGGGTTGCACCGCAAGATCATGGTAAAGTTAAAAAAATGAGGATTCAATAAAGAAGTGCCCCGGAGTACAAGAATACATGGTTGAGGGGGAGGCAGTTATAAATGTCTATTCTGCACAAGGGAGGGACAGGTCTTGTGGGATCCATGCCTGGTTCATTTTTATGAACGTCAGCTTGTCCACGTTGGCTGTGGACAGGTGGCTGCGTTTGTCAGTAATGACACCCCCTGCCATGCTAAATAAACGTTCAGACAAAACGCTGGCCGCCAGGCAGGCCAGCACCTCCAAGGCATAAAATGCTAACTCTGGCCACGTAGACAATTTGGAGTCCCAGAAATTGAATGGGGCCGAACCATCAGTTAGTACGTTGAGGGGTGTGCAGACGTACAGTTCAACCATGTTAGTGAAATGCTGCCTCCTGCTAACACGTACCGTATCAGGTGATGGTGCAGTTAGCTGTGGCGTGGAGACAAAACTTTTCCACATTTCTGCCATGCTAACCCTGCCCTCAGAGGAGCTGGCCGTGACACAGCTGCGTTGGCGACCTCTTGCTCCTCCTCTGCCTTCGCCTTGGGCTTCCACCTGTTCCCCTGTGACATTTGGGAATGCTCTCAAGAGCGCCTCTACCAGCGTGCGCTTGAACTCGCGCATCTTCCTATCACGCTCCAGTGCAGGAAGTAAGGTGGGCACATTGTCTTTGTACGGGGGATCCAGCAGGGTGGCAACCCAGTAGTCCGCACACGATAAAATGTGGGCAACAATGCTGTCGTTGCGCAGGCACTGCAGCATGTAGTCGCTCATGTGTGCCAGGCTCCCCAGAGGTAAGGACAAGCTGTCCTCTGTGGGAGGCGTATCGTCATCGTCCTCCGTATCCCCCCAGCCACGCACCAGTGATGGGCCTGAGCTGTGTCGGGTGCCACCCCGCTGTGAACCTGCTTCATCCTCATCCTCCTCCACCTCCTCCTCATCCTCCTCGTCCTCCAGTAGTGGGCCCTGGCTGCCACATTTGTGCCTGGCCTCTGCTGTTGCAAAAAACCTCCCTCTGAGCCACTTCTAACAGACTGGCCTGAAAGTGCTAAAAATGACCCCTCATCCTCTTCCTCCTGGGTCACCTCCTCTTCCATCATCGCCCTAAGCGTTTTCTCAAGGAGACATACAAGTGGTATTGTAACGCTAATAACGGTGTCATCGCCACTGGTCATGTTGGTGGAGTACTCGAAACAGCGCAACAGGGCACACAGGTCTCGCATGGAGGCCCAATCATTGGTGGTGAAGTGGTGCGACTGACGCGTGCGTGCTGCAGCTGAAACTCCACTATGGCCTGCTGCTGATCGCACAGTCTCTCCAGCATGTGCAAGGCATGTCGCATATTAGGCGGTGAGCGGGAAGGCCAAAGTTCCGCTGTAGCGCAGACAGGCGAGCAGCGGCAGGATGTGAACGCCGGAAGCGCGCACAGACGGCCCTCACTTTATGCAGCAACTCTGACATGTCGGGGTAGTTGTCAATGAAATTCAGCACCACCAAATTCGGCACATGCGCCAGGCAAGGGATGTGCGTCAAACCGGCTAGTCCCAGAGCTGCGACGAGATTTCGCCCATTATCGCACACCACCAGGCCGGGCTTGAGGCCCACCGGCAGCAACCACTGGTCGGTCTGTTGTTCAATACCCCGCCACAGCTCCTGCGCGGTGTGGGGCCTGTCCCCCAAACATATGAGTTTCAGAATGGCCTGCTGACGTTTACCCCGGGCTGTGCTGAAGTTGTTGGTGAAAGTGTGTGGCTGACTGGATGAGCTGGTGGAAGCAGAGGAGGAGGAAGCCGAGTAGGAGGCTACAGGAGGCAAAGAATGATGCCCTGCGATCCTTGGCAGCGGAAGGACGTGCGCCAAGGAACTCTCCGCCTGTTGCCCAGCCGCCACTACATTTACCCAGTGTGCAGTTAGGGAGATATAGTGTCCCTGGCCGTGCTTACTGGTCCACGTATCTGTGGTTAGGTAGACCTTGCCACAGATGGCGTTGCGCAGTGCACACTTGATTTTATTGGATACTTGGTTGTGCAGGGAAGGCACAGCTGTCTTGGAGAAGTAGAGGCGGCTGGGGACAACATACTGTGGGACAGCCATGGACATCAGCTGTTTGAAGCTGTCTGTGTCCACCAGCCTGAATGACAGCATTTCAAAGGCCAGTAGTTTAAAAATGCTTGCATTCAGGCCCAGGGCTCGAGGGTGGCTAGGTGGGAATTTAAGCTTTCTCTCCAAGGTTTGTGAGATGGAGAGCTGAACGCTGCCGTGTGACATGGTGGAGATGCTTGGTGACGCAGGTGGTGGTGTCGGTGGCATATCCTCTGTTTGGTGGGCGGCAGGTGGCAACATTTTTCCCGAGGCGGAGGAAGATGCCAAGGCAGCAGCAGAAAAGGGAGCAGGGGGAGCCTGTGTGAGTTCCTTGTTTTTAAGGTGTTTACTCCACTGCAGTTCATGCATTGCATGTAGATGCCTGGTCATGCAGGTTGTGCTAAGGTTCAGAACGTTAATGCCTCGCTTCAGGATCTGATGGCACAGCGTACAAACCACTCGGGTCTTGTCGTCAGCACATTGTTCAAAGAAGTGCCATGCCAGGGAACCCCTTGAAGCTGCCTTTAGGGTGCTCGGTTCCTGTTGGCGGTGGCCAGTAGAAGGCAAACTCTCTTGGCGGCGGCTGGTCTGCTTTTGCCCCCTGCTCCCTCTTTTGCTACGCTGTTGGCTCGATCTCACCACTGCCTCTTCCTCTGAACTATGAAAGTCTGTGGCACGACCTTCATTCCATGTGGGGTCTAGGACCTCATCGTCCCCTGCATCTTCTTCCACACAGTCTTCCTCCCTGACCTCCTGTTCGGTCTGCACACTGCAGAAAGACGCAGCAGTTGGCACCTGTGTTTCGTCAACATCAGAGACGTGCGGACTCCGATGAGGTGGTATTCCCATGTCCTCATCATCAGGAAACATCAGTGGTTGTGCATCAGTGCATTCTATGTCTTCTACCACTTGGGAAGGGCTAGGTGGATTCCCTTGGGAAACCCTGCCAGCAGAGTCTTCAAACAGCATAAGAGACTGCTGCATAACTTGAGGCTCAGACAGTTTCCCTGATATGCATGGTGGTGATGTGACAGACTGATGGGCTTGGTTTTCAGGTGCCACTTGTGCGCTTTTTGCGGAAGACTGGGTGGGAGATAATGTTGTGAATGTGCTGGATCCACTGTCCGCCACCCAATTGACTAGCGCCTGTACCTGCTCAGGCCTTACCATCCTTAGAACGGCATTGGGCCCCACCAAATATCGCTGTAAATTCTGGCGGGTACTGGAACCTGAGGTAATTGGTTCACTAGGACGTGTGGCTGTGGCAGAATGGCTACGTCCTCTCCCAGCACCAGAGGGTACACTAACACCACCACGACCGCGTCCCTTACTAGATGTTTTCCTCATTGTTACCGTTCACCAAGCACCACAATAAGAAAAAAAATATTTGGCCCAATGTATTGATTTCAAATTCAGGCCTTTTTTTTACAGGCACCTAACACTATCTGCCTATTTATTTATGTAGCATATTACACTAATCCAGGCACAGCAGTAACCACTGATTTAGGGGAATATCTCTTTTAGGGCAAGTATTTAGGCCCTGGATGAAAGGTATCCTTTTTTGGACAGATTTACACTTGGCCTGTAACAGCTCGAACACCAGATTCAGGGTATTGCTATTTTGGCAATTGAATTTCCCCCCAGAACAAAATATATGTTTTTGCGGACACTATGAATCTTGGCCTGCAACAGCTGGGACACCAGATTTAGGGTATTGCTATTTTGGCAATTGAATTTCACCCCAGAACAAAATATATGTTTTGTCGGACACTATTATACTTTGCCAGCCACAGCTGAAACCACTGATTTATGGTATTGCTATTTTGGCAATTGAATTTCACCCTAGAATAAAATATATGTTTTAGCGGACACTATAAATTTTGGCCTGCAACAGCTGGGACACCAGATTCAGGGTATTGCTATTTTGGCAATTGAATTTCACCACATAAAATAATCTATCCTTTTCCAGACAGAAGACAGTATTATACTTGGCTAGCCAAAGCTGGAACACCAGATTTAGGGGATTGGTATTTGGGCAATTGTATTTAACCCCTTAATAAAATATAGAAATTGCTATCCTGAGTTTCTAGGCGTGACAATTAGCACAACCAAGCCCCTGATGTAGGATATAGCAAAAAAAAACTAGTATTGATGGATTGATGGACTTGGTGGCAGCTTGTTCTGGTGCACCACAAGTCTCAAAATTACCGCCGATCACCCCAGATAATAAGTGACAGAAAAACGCTCTGTGCAGCCTAAAAACCAGTGAGCAAGTAACTAGCAGAAGTTCAATCATTCACAGCTGTAGATCGATCCGTTCATTAGGTGCTGTTGCTGACTTTTCCCTGCCTAATCTCGCCCTCACAGAAGCTGCGTCCTCTCCCTACACTAATCAGATCAGTGTGACGTGCAGCGCTACGTGACTCCAGCTTAAATAGAGGCTGGGTCACATGCTGCACTTGGCCAATCACAGCCATGCCATTAGTAGGCATGGCTGTGATGGGCTCTTAGGGGCAAGAAGTAAAACGCTAGATGATTGGCTGCTGTGCAGCCCTTCAGAAAGTGGGAAGTAATCGCCGAACAACGAACCCGAACCCGAACTTTTTTGAAAATGTCCGGGTTCGGGTCCGTGTCCCGGACTCCCCAAAATTCGATACAAACCCGAACTATGCTCGAACTGTTCTCTCAACACTAGTCCCCTATCAAGGGGATGTGTATCAAATAGATTTTAGGAACCAGGAGATGGAAAAAGAAGCTTGTTCGTTCCCCTTACTCACAATTTGGGGCACTGCGTGTGCGCCATGCAATGTACTGTGCAACCCTATATGAGTGGTGTGTTACTTAGTACTATTCTTATCAGTTTAATCCCTGTGACTTCCCCTTTCAGGGGACGTGTATCGAAAAGATTTTGTGAACCGGGAGATGGAAAAAGAAGCTTGGTCGGTCCTCTTACTTCCAATTTGGGGCACTGCGCGTGCGCCGTGCAATGTACTATGCAACCCTATATGAGTGGTGTGTTAACTAGTACTATTCTTATCAGTTTAATCCCTGTTACGTCCCCTATCAGGGGACGTGTATCGAATAGATTTTAGACAACCGCAAAGAGTTGTCAATAGATGACAAACTCATGACATAAATTTTATTCCTCTATGCGTCAATCTTGGTGTAGTGATGACTGTGCTCGTGCGCACGTTCGGGAGATTACAGGCGATGGCAGTTTTTCAAAGCCTATGTTCGTGCTGATGTAGTTCAGTGACCGTTAAGTGACCCAGAAAACAATGATTCTGCAGTGTGGGCCCATTGTTCGCCTAGTAGGCTTTAATGATCACCTTGGACGATCACAAAGAAAATTAATGCTTTTTCTATGAAAAATTATCCAGCCAATCGCTTTTGGTCACAATGAAGCAATGACCTTAGGATGTGCCAACATTGCTAACACACTCATAGAGGTGATCGCTTCATTGTGATATGCAAGCCCCTTCACCACAACAAGGTAACGATCAGGAGAATTGACACATGTATGTGCCTTTTTTGTTTGTTTTGTTTTTGCAGCCACAGTGCAGCACCAGATGCCAGAAAAATTTTGCATGTACACATGCCTGAAAAATGAGGTATTGATGTTTTCCAGGCAGAAAGTGTACTAAAACATTTCGGCTTGAACCCTAGCTGGTGGCGGAGAAGTCACGCAAGTCATCCGGCATGCAGAGATTAAATACAGCAGTGTGGGGACCATTTTTTAGCCCAAGGCATCTCATCAGACCTTTTTTAGTCAAATGTATCCCCAACTGTCAGTCCCTTCGGTATCCACGCCTCATTCATCTTAATAAAGGTGAGGTAATCTAGACTTTTTTGACCTAGGCGACTTCTCTTGTCAGTGACAATACCTCCTGCTGCGCTGAAGGTCCTTTCTGACAGGCCAGAAGTTCTATTGCAAATTGGGATAGCTCAGGCCACAGGTCAAGCCTGCACACCCAGTAGTCAAGGGGTTCATCACTCCTCAGAGTGTCGATCTGCAGTTAAGGTGAGGCAGTCAGCTACCTGTCGGTTGTATCGTTCTCTGAGGGTGGACCCCAAATGGCTGTGGCGATGCGTAGGACTTAAAAAGCTCTGCATGTCCTCCATCAACAACACGTCTGCAAAGCGTCCTATCCTTGCCGGCGTGTTCGTGGTACGAGGAGGATTACTTTCATCTCTTCCCCTGTTAGATTCCCTTTGTACTGTAACATCACCCTTATACGCTGTGTAAAGCATACTTTTTAACTTGTTTTGGAAGTGCTGCATCCTTTCCGACTTCCGGTAATTCGGTAACATTTCAGCCACTTTCTGCTTATACCGGGGGTCTAGTAGCGTGGCCTCCCAGTACAGGTCATTCTCCTTCAGCCTTTTTATACGAGGGTCCCTCAACAGGCATGACAGCATGAAAGACCCCATTTGCACAAGGTTGGATGCCGAGCTACTCATCTCCCGTTCCTCGTCCTCACTGATGTCATTAAAGGTCTGTTCTTCCCCCCAGCCACGTACAACACCATGGTTCCCAGATATGTGACAACAACGAGCTCCCTGGGATGCCTGCTGTTGTTGGTCTTCCTCCTCCTCAAAGCCACATTCCTCCTCTGACTCCTCTTACAGTGTTGCCTCAGGTCCAGCAAGCGATGATGATAAGGCTATTTCTGGTGGTCATGGTGACCACCACTCTTCCTTTTCCTCTTCACGCTCATCTACGGCCTGATCCAGCACTCTTCGCAGGGCATGCTACAGGAAGAAAACAAATGGGATGAGGTCGCTGATGGTGCCTTCGGTGTGACTGACTAGGTTTGTCACCTCCACAAAAGGATGCATGAGCCTACAGGCATTGCGCATGAGCGTTCATATATTGCGAATATAGCGCAATATATTCGCTATTTTGAATATTCTTTTTTTTTTTTTTAAGTTGTTAATACTTGTTGTTCTCTGGTTGTCTTCCCACTTTCCAAAAGCTGTTCTTACCTGTCCGGAGGATTCCTGGCTCCCTGCCCGCTCCAGTCAATGCTCAGTTCTAAGTTGAATTCGCAATGCGAGTATATGTTCGCATTGCGAATTCAACTTAGAGCTGAGTTCCTAATGGTTGGTTTGCTAGAATATAACAAAGATTGAGAATATAGTGCTATAATCGATATCTTCGTTGATTCTACTAAGCTAACTCAATAGGAAATTTGCCTGTATACACTGATCAAAGTTCAAATCGGAATACGTGAATATAAATTTGCGTAACATTCGCGATATATAGAATAATGACGAATATTCAATTTCAACTAATATATGACGAATATTCAATGGAATATTCGCAAAATATCCCAAAATCAAACATTGCACCTCCTGTTCATCACTAATCCTGATGCATCCTGAATGGATTTCTCTCCTTCCAGAATGCATGGGGATAATACTGATCAGTTTTTTTCCAGCATGGAGCCCCGACTACGGAACTCTATGCCGGAAATAAAAAACGCTAGTGTGAAAGTACCCTAAATATAATTCATATAACTTATTTTACCTAAAAAATAATGTGAGGAAAGAGATGTCAACTGTAGCTACATATGGAGGTTCAATGGTGCCAAGATGAGTTATTATTGCAAGTATCAGGGGTATGATACTAGGCTTGTGGATATGTGACTGCCCATTTTCACCTCAGCTACCGTATACTCCTTTCTGCTGCTGTGAAACAGAAGGATTTAGGTCTGCTTTACCTTTACATTTTCCACTTACATATTCCTTAGCACGGTACAGGGATTGAACAAGTGAATAAAATAATTATTTATTACATAATAGGTCATGAATGCAATATAACAATGTACAGTAGTTCTAAAAAACAAACAAAAAAAACATACAGTACACCCTGTTATTTTAGGGCTGTAAATTCTATCTACATATTGAAAAAAATTGCTGCACCATATCTGGGCCCTTATCAATCCTCTAAATTAATCCATTATGCCAAAGTTCATCCCTCTCCCTGGGCCTTTGATCAAGTGACTGGACATTCATACGTGAAACCTTAGGTGATTTTCATATCCCTCAACAATAAATATATGTCAAGTATTTACGATGTACCTCAAACCAACTGCTCATTTATTAGGTAATGGCTTTTTTCTGCCACTTTCCTCATCATTAACGGGACTAGACAGAGGTTCCCCCTTCCTATTTGTCTTCACTATATTTAGTTGATGGGATACATTGCGTACCTTTGGAACAAAAGGTTGCAGCTTATTCCCATGGCCTGTTAATGTAAAAATCCACAGGGCTTTTTACCCGTCATTGTAGATATACATTGGCATGCAAAAGTTTGGTTAAAATTACTGTGAACAATTAAGCAAGTTGAAGATGAAATGATCTCCGAAAAGGCATAAAGTTAAAGATGACACATTCCCTTTGTATTTTAAGCAAATCATTATTTTTATTTTCATCTTTTTCATTTTCAAAATAACAGAAAATAAAAAGGGCCCAAAGCAAAATTTTGGGCCCCTGAATGGTTAGCAAATAATAAAACCCCATTTGACAAGCATCACAGCTGTAAACGATTTTCGTAGTCAACCAAGAGTCTTTTAATTCTTGTTTGATTTACAATGATGTTCAGATAAAGGGACTGTAAGTGCCATGGTAAAACCTTCAGCTTGCATCTTTTGAAGTAGTCTATTCTGGATTTTGATGTGTTTTTTAGGATTGTTATTCATTTGTAGAGGCCATCCTCTTTTTAACTACAGCTTTTTTACATTTTTTTTTTTTTTTTTTACAGTTGGTGTTGCGGTTGCTTTCAGAATTTGATGGAATTTCATTGCATCCATTCTTCCCCCCTTCCATTGAATTTTTTCTGTGCCATTGGCTGCAACAGAATCCCAAAGCATAATTTATCTACCCCCATGCTTAATGGTTGCAGAAGTGTCCTTTTCATTAAATTGTGTGCCCTTTATTCCCAACATACCTTTGCTCATTGTGGCCAACAAGTATTATATAAAACTCATCTGTCCACAGGACTTGTTTTCAAAATGCATCAAGCTTGTGACGCTGAAAAACTTTTGACGCTGATTTTTTTTGTGGAGAAGATGCAGGAGAGGTTTTCTTTTGATGACTCTTCTTTGAAGCCCACATTTGTGAAAGTGTTGTTAAACAGTAAAACAATGTACCACAACTCCAGAGTCTGCTAAATCTTCCTGAAGGTCTTTTGCAGCCAAGCAGTGGCTCTGATTTGCCGTTCTAGCAATCCCACGTGCAGCTGTCTCTGACATTTTTTATGTTTACTCTGTTTTTATTAAAGCTTTCAAAAAGAAAAGAGTCAGAGCAGCGCACAAATGTTAATGGGACATGCAGGACCTACGGCCAATCACAATCAAAATGCATACAAAGCAGTAAACATAAGAAACAGGAGTTCTATACAGAAGTAAAAATGTCAAGGGAACACATAAATACTCCTGATAACATCCTACATACTCAGAGACACAGAGACAGGGTGATATAAGAAACATAAAGCTAATAACAGCCTAATAGAATCTCTGACTGCTAATGACATATGGACAGAGAAAAGAGAGAAATAGGAAAGAAAAAGGAGGATCTGAGGGGGAGCGGTGACAGGTAGGGGAGAGACAATTCAAGCGTAACACCCCGTTCTGCCCATCAACTCCTGGCCTCAGCCCCATCGGTTTCGGGGACTGTGCGTACACTAAAATCCATTACTCCGTCGGCCCCAGATCCCGCAGCCCAGTGGAAAATGCAGGAGAACTAGTAAAATCAAGAAGGGGTCTCCATCTTGCCTCAAACCTGTCATCTCTAGCGTGCGAGGTCGCAATCAGTTCTTCCATTCGAACCAAGAACGTTAACTCCGCTGCCCATTCACAGAGAGAGGGAGTCCGATCCGACTTCCAGTGCCTCGGAATGGTAATTCGGGCCGCCGGGAGAAAAAAATCTCAGAGCGTTTTTCTTTACTGAGGAAACAGAGCCAGGTATCAGCGAGAGGAGCGTCAATTCAGGTGAATTAGTCACGGTTTTCCCTGAGAACAGCCTAAATACCCCTAAAACTTGATCCCAAAATCTTTTGATCTTAGGGCATCCCCACCAAATATGGAGCATAGTACCAACCTCAGTTTTACATCTCCAACAGACATCAGTAGTGGAAGGGAACATTTTATGTAGGGTTTAAGGGCAGTAATAACATTGTGAGAGTATTTTGAAGTTCTTTTCCTGAGCTTGAGATGAAATCGACAGGCCGTGAGAGAGTGTACACATCTTATCAACTTCCGCTGGAGAGAGAGTACGCTGAAGGTCCAATTCCCATTTCTCGTCTCTGACATTTTTTTTTCCAGATATTCTCCTGACCTCCACTGTTCTTGTTCACTGCCATTAAAAGGCACACGCTAAAGGATTTACCATGGCTCTCACAGTCCCCTGATCTGGACATCATTGAAAATCTGTGTATAGGATAGACCTCAAAAGAGCAGTTTATGAAAGATGACCCAGGAATCTCAGAAGAATGGATAAAAATCCTTCAAACAAAAACTAAAAGACTCTTGGCTGGCCACAAAAAAAGCATTTACAAGCTATGATACTAGGTTTTGCTTCAGGCCCTTTTCTTTTTTTGTTGTTTTAAAATATAAAAGATGAAAATAAAAAAAAATGCTTAAAATACAAATGTAAAGTGTCATCTTTAATTTGTCACGAAGCAAATTTTTTTGTAAAATTCCTTGAAGCAGCCGAATCGAACTTTCCAAAACTTTGCTTATCTGTTGTTACAACCACCCTGCAATACAGCAGCAGTGACCATGCTTGCACACCATGGGAAAAAGCACTAGCCTTTGTGCGCTCCCACAGTCGCAGACACCAGAGAGGCTGACGCTTTTTCTAATAGTGTGCAAGTGGCTTGTTTTAAATTTCTCTACATGATAAATGCCACTTGCTTAAGTGAGACTGCCCCTTTAATAAACAGATTTTGAGAAAAAATCTGCTGCATAATAAAAACTAAGTTGCATTTCTCAATTATTATAATAGGTCATATTCCTTGAAGACAAATATTTATGATGCCAAACAACAATGAAGCTAGCACTATGCTGCTATATAGTACTCATGCATTTATAAATCAATAAATACCAATCAGTGTGGTTCAGTCTAAAAGTCTTACTTTTTCTATTTTCATTATAATTTATAATGGACATAATTATCTATAATAAATGTGGACCTTTTCTACCTTCTTATTGATCTCCTATATATTAAGCTATTAAGAATGTATCTAGCTTGCAGCTATTTGGGGCCTTAAGGACATCATTGCATTCAGAGACCCATGACATTAATCAGAGCTTTTTTTCTTTTTCTTTTCTTTTTTTTTAGTAAAGAGCTGTATTTCTTAATGGCAGCATATTGGGGCACACATAATACAGCATATTGAAAAACTTTTATTATTTTTTGAGGAGAAAACAAAAATCAATAATTCAAAATGGTTTCACTGTTTGGCACTATTAAATATGATGCATTATAAAATGTCATTCAGTGTAAAGGGGTAATTACACTTTGCTGATGGAAGTGCACCAAGAATATATTTGTAGCCTTTCCTTTTATGTAGAAAAAAATACCCAGATGTCAAGGAATATGCTTATATTTTTGGTATATATGACATCATCCGACATGTGGAAGCTTAGTGCAAGAAGCAGCATTTGAGTTCTGTCCCACAAGGGCATAATGAATGGCAATAGTTTTGTATTGCAGTGCCTTAGCTGTTAGACCTGGAGGTTTTTTTAAGCCCCCAACAGCCACGGAAAACCATCGGCATCCCACAATTGCATTGTGAGGCACTGATGGGATGATGAGAACTATTGATTGTGGCACAATACGTTATTGACTGATGGGTAAAATTACCGAGATCTAAGTTATCATCGGCCATCTATCACTAAAGCTATAATAATATCAACAAAGTTTGGATTATTTCAGGTTATTATTTCATAACTGAAGAAGACATGAGCAAATTTCTTGAAATTTGCTTTCTTGAATTCTGATTTTAATGAAAAGGTTGACAGATTTAATTCGGGTGTGAACGTGCTCAGGTTGCCTTGATAAGTTAAGCAGGTCTCTGGGGGACTCCGATTTCTCCTGATCATTTTTCATATGTTTCTACACGTTGATTGGAGTCCACTTGCGGTAAATTCAGTTGATTGAACATGATTTAGAAAGACTCAGTTCTGTCTAAGATCTCGCAGGCTGACATCATATATCATATATCAGAGCAAAAACAAGCCATGGGAAGGACAGAACTGTAGAGCTCAGACACATGAACTTGTGGAGGCACAGATGAGGAGATGGGTACATAAGATTTCTGCTGCATTGAAAGTTCTAAGAGCATAGTTGTCGCCATAATTCTTAAATGGAAGAAAATAATGTAGGGAATAGACAGCTCATCTTTTGCAATTCATGCCCCAGATCCCATTGTGCGTTCAAGAGCTCAAAACTGAAAAAATAATGTATTGAATCGAGCATGCAATAAAATCTTCATAATTTATTTCTACGTATTAAAATCCAGGAACAAACACATTTTTGTTAGTACTCCAGAGTAGTGTAGGGTGAGCATGCTCGGCCGAACACCTTTTTCACTCTTGTCAATAAACGTGCGGTGAAGTACTGCCACTCACTGTAATGCTGTAGCCATGTTGCTTACTGGCAGTGACTGGTTGGCCAGAACGCGTCATTGGGTGCTATATAGCACACAATGACACGTGGTTTGGCTCAGACTTAGGCAGGGCGAGCTGCAGCAGAAGCGACAGATAGTGTAGGGAGAGGAATTGTTTTTTTTTTTTTTTTAGGGAGTTTTAAATGTTGAAAGGTGTTAGAGACTAGTGTTGAGCGAACAGTTAGAAAATCGTTGGGGTCCGTACCGAATTTTGGGGTGTCCGTGACACGGACCCGAACCCGGACATTTTCAAAAAAGTTTGGGTTCGGGTCCGGTGTTCGTCGATTACTTCCCGCTTTCTGAAGGGCTGCGCAGCAGCCAATCAGCTAGCGTTTACTTCTGCTCCTAAGAGCCCATCACAGCCATGCCTACTAATGGCATGGCTGTGATTGGCCAAGTGCAGCATGTGACCCAGCCTCTATTTAAGCTGGAGTCACGTAGCGCCCCACGTCACACTGCTCTGACTAGTGAAGGGAGAGGATGCAGCTTCTGTGAGGGCGAGATAGGCAGGGATAAAGAAGTGATTGAATCATCTACCTTTCTACACCTGTGCATCAGAACAACTCAGCTGAGCTGTTCACTGAAAGTCACTATTTTGTTGAGACTGGCCAGAGCGATTTTTACTGGCACATGTAACTGGGCTGACCGGCGGTGGCCATTTTGGGACTTGTGGTGCGCCAGCACTTGCTGCCACAGAGTATAAACCAAAGCTCCAAAGAAGTTAAAAATCTACACCTGTGAATCAGAACAACAGCGATTCAGCTGCTCAGTCAAAGTCAATTTTTTTCTGGCTGGGCAGACTGTTTTCTGGCACATGTTACTGGGCTGATAGGCGGCGGCCATTTTGGGACTTGTGGTGCTACAGCAAAAGCTGCCACAACGTCCATTAATCTCATGTAATAGTCGATTTTTTCATAGATATACTACATCAGGGGTTTGGCTGTGCTTGTGTCACCCATACTAACTGCAAAGATATTTAATATATCAGTGGTGAAACTGAAAGTAACCCACTTGGATAGCAAATCCCATGAATGTGCTGTTCCAGCTAGACTAGCCAGTGCCACTACTTTGTCCAATACTGTCAGCCAGAAATATATTTTTTTTTTATGTGCCAGAAATATAAATTAGAAAAAGCTTTCACCGTAATAATAAAATTATTCTGGTGTTAGACCAGAAGAAGCACTTCTGTTGTAATTAATACTGTAAAAAGGCTTAGGCAATATTTCTCCCAGTGTGGGAAATTTATCTAGCAAAACTAGCATTTTAAAAATTCCGGTGTTCTGAAATACCAGCAGTCCTCTTGTAATTAATACCGCCAAAAGCCATTATTGTCCAGTGTTGTAATTTTGGTGAAAAAAAGGCCAATTTAATCAATCTGGTGTTTGTTAGACCATTAAAACTAGGCCTCACGTTTTCACTCCTCTAAAAAGGAATTATATTTGCCCGTGTGGGAATCTATGTACCAAAACTAGCATTATAAAAAATCTGGTGTCCAATTAGCAGCAGTGTTCTTGTAATTAATACCGCCAAAAGGCATTATTGTCCAGTGTTGTAATTTTGGTGAAAAAAAGGCCAATTTAATCAATCTGGTGTTTGTTAGACCAGAAAAACTAGGCCTCACGTTTTCACTCCTCTAAAAGGAATTATATTTCCCGTGTGGGAATCTATGTACCAAAACTAGCATTATAAAAATCTGGTGTCCAATTAGCAGCAGTGTTCTTGTAATTAATACCGCCAAAAGGCATTATTGTCCAGTGTTGTAATTTTGCTGAAAAAAAGGCCAATTTAATCAATCTGGTGTTTGTTAGACCAGAAAAACTAGGCCTCACGTTTTCACTCCTCTAAAAAGGAATTATATCTCCCCGTGTGGAATCCATGTACCAAAACTAGCATTATAAAAAATCTGGTGTCCAATTAGCAGCAGTGTTCTTGTAATTAATACCGCCAAAAGGCATTATTTTTTTATGAACATACTTTTTATTAAGATTTTTTTCAAAGAGAAAAAATACAATTACAGAACAATTCCGTAAAGTAGGTTACATGGTTACATACATATAGTGGCAATAAGAAGTTGGAATCAATCAAAAAATATGACAACACAAGTGGAAATTTTGACCAAGTATAAATGGAGAAGGAACTAGTAGGGTATAGTAGGTTATCTAGCGAAAAGCCAATAAGTAGTCCTCAACTACACAGTAAGGATAGTAATTATTAGACAATTCCAAGTAAAGGAATGAGATAGCTACCTTGCATATGAGAGCATAAGCATATAATGATGTATTATGAGCGGATCTCTGAGTTCAGGTCTATCCGACACAATGGACTAGACAGCCAAATATCCCAATTTTGTCTAAATTGAGGTTTCTTAAGTTTGGTAGATGCCCAAATGTTTTCATAGCTACAATTGATATCCACTGATCTATAAATCCGCCTGATACCAGGGAGGGCATCAGATCTCCATGCAAATGCTATTTTGTTACGAGCAGCAATAATAATATGAGTTACTACTGTTCTCATGATGTTAGGAAAAGAGCTGAGACCTATTAGAAGTAAAGCTAGCGTAGGAGAAGGTTGTGTCTGAATCCCAGTAATAGTGGATATGTCTGAAAAGACCTGAACCCAAAGGTTCCACACAGGGGGACAAGACCACCACATATGTAGATATGAACCTGTTTCATTTTTACATCTCCAACACTTTGGCGATGAATCTGGGAAAACATTATGTATTGAAAGGGGAGTCCTGTACCATCTATACAAAATCTTTCTGGCTGTTTCCAGGTGGTCTACACATCTATCTAGAGTATTTAGAAATGGAGGTATAAGCCTCCGTCCAGTCTTGATGTGAAATTCTTAATGCCAGGTCTGATTGCCATAAATCTAGTATTCTAGATAGGGGGTCGTTAGGAATGGTTTTCAACAACTGGTATCCCAGCGTGATACCTTTAAATAAGGGGTTAGTGGAAAATAACCAATCATGAAGCCTACTATCCGTTGGCGAACACTCAAAATTATATCTGGAGGTTAAAAGATGTCTAATTTGGAGAAATTTATAGAAATCAGTATGCGGAATCTTGTAAGTTTTGTTTAGGAGTGCAAAATCAGAAAAAGAGCCTTGACTCCACAATTGAGAGATTTTTGTGAGACCAGCAGAGATCCATAAGTTTAGAGAGAGATGTGGAATTGCTAGTTCGCACACGGATAGAGGAGCATCCTTTTGATTTATTGGGATTCTCTTTTCTGAATTAGCGACAATACGCCAGACTTTGTTAGTAGCCTGAATGGTGAGAATAGTTGAAGTTTTAGAGAGGGAAAATATACTGTTCGCCAAAAGGTGAGTATGTATGTCATGTGGGGAAAGGATATGCTGTTCCAATAGAACCCATTTCTTAGAAACATCATTTTGAAGCAGCCATTTCAGTTGGGCCAGGATTGTGGCCCTATAATAGTGAGATATGGAGGGGAAATTAAGTCCACCTTGATTAGTAGGCTTGTATAAAATTGTTGCTTTAACTCTAGATTTTTGCTTGTTCCAGGAATATATATTAAGTAAAGATTGGATCTTTTTCAAAAAGTAGTCTGGGACCCATATCGGAACATTTCTAAATACATATAAAATCTTTGGAAGGATTACCATTTTTATAGCTGCCATTCTTCCTAACCAGGATAGAGATTGGAGGCGGAGGTTTTCAAGGCTCCTCCTAATTTTCTCAAGAAGGGGAGGTAGTTATATTTAAAAAGATTACTGGAAGGGAAAGCAAGTTGAATGCCCAAATATGTGAGAAAATCAGTCGCCCAGACAAAGTCCTGGGACCTAGAAATTTCTGATATAGTTCGTTGAGATAGACCTAAACTGAGCATTTGTGATTTATTCACATTTACTTTGTAATATGATGCCTCACCAAATTTAAGAATAATATCATTAATTACTGGCAAAGATGTTAAAGGGTTAGAGGAAATAATAAGCACATCATCTGCGAAGAGTCCTATTTTATGTTCTACGTCTCCTGTTGTGAGTCCTTGTATGTTTGAGTGAGTTCTAATGTGTTCTGCGAATGGCTCCATAGAAAGGGCAAATATTCAAGGAGACATAGGACACCCTTGCCTAGTACCATTTGTGATATTAAAGGGGTCTGATAAAAAACTAGATGTGTACACCGAGGCGCTAGGTTGGGAATATAACGCCATTGTTGCATGTAAGAAAAAACCATGAAAACCAAATTTCTTCAAAGTTTCTCTGACATAGCTCCAGTGGATCCTATCAAACGCCTTCTCTGCATCCAGGGAGAGGATCAGAGAAGGCGTCTGAGACATCTTGGCCACATCCAGCAGATCTATGAAATGCCTTGTGCCATCAGAAGATTGTCTATTAGTGACAAAACCAATTTGATCACTGTTGATTAAGACTGGAAGGATTTTCGCCAATCTATCAGCTAGAATTTTAGCATAAATTTTTATGTCAGAATTTAAGAGAGATATGGGTCTAAAGTTGGCAGGAGAGTCAGTCGATTTACCTGGTTTAGGAAGCGTAATGATAAGAGCATGTAACATGTCCTTGGGGGCAGATTCCATGGAGGCTATGTAGTTAAAGGTACGGACTAAGTAAGGAGACAAGAGTGCTGAGAAGGTTTTATAATACTCATTGGAGAGCCCATCCGGCCCTGGGGATTTATTTAGTTTGTGTTGAAATAGCTTTATGTACATCCAGCTCAGAAATGTCTCTATTAAGCTCCGCTAATTGATCTTCCGATAATGAAGGGAGAGTTATTTTTTCAAGAAAAGAGGAAATTGAGGCCAAATTTGGTTGGACAGTATCTGGTGAGTCTTTAAGATTATATAGGTTAGAGTAAAATGATGCAAATTCTTCAGCTATTTTCCTAGGGTTGAGTACTTTGTCGCCTGAGGAGTTAAGTAAATAGGGAATTCTGGTTTTGAGTTCCTATTTCTTAATTCTATTAGCTAGGAGTTTGGATACTTTGTTTCTTTGCCAATAATGTTCTATATTTATTCTACGGAGGTGGAATTCATATTTGTTACTGACAGTGTAAATAGAGATTATGTCTGGCCGTTTTCAGTTGGGAGCCAACAGTTGGATCCAAAGTGGCCTTATGTTTTTTTTCCAGATCTTTAGTTAGTGCAATCAGGGAATCAAAGGTCTTCTGACGTAGTTTTTTTCTGGTAGGAAGCATGTTTAAGAAATTGACCCCGGATGTAGGCTTTATGTGCGCACCAAAGTGTTATGTCCGACACTGAATTGTTATCATTTAGAGAGAAATATTCCTTAACCGAGTGAGTGATACTATCTGTTATTGATGCAGATTGAAGGAGTGAATTGTTCATTCTCCAGGGGGAGTATATACGGTTAGAATATTGATCTTTTATAGCTAGAGTGATAGGGGCATGGTCTGACCAGGTAATGGAATGGATGTCTGAGGACAGAATTTCTTGAAGTAGCCATTTATCTGTAAGGAATAAGTCAATTCTAGAAAAAGAGTTGTGGGGATGGGAATAAAATGAATAATCCCTTTCATTTGCGTGTAACACACGCCAGGTATCAAACAGTCCTTCACTATGTAAATAATCTTTGAATGGAGAATGGGTAGGGATTTGCGTAGATTCGGTGTTTTTGTCTAAGGAAGGGTCTGGACATAAATTAAAATCACCACAGATTATCAGGGGACCTTGCTTGTTTTCCTGGGCTAAACTAATAGTTTTTTTGATAAACCTAAGTTGATGTTTATTGGGAGCATAAAGATTAAGTAAGGTGTAGCAGGTGTTATTTATGTCACATATGATGATGACGAATCTTCCATTATCATCTATAATAGATTTATGTAACACAAAAGAGACTGAATTTTTAACTCCTATCAATACTCCACCCTTTTTATGGACCGCAGGGGCCAGGAACAGAAATGGGAAATCTCTATGATGAAGACGGAACAGGTCTTGGGAATTTAGGTGTGTTTCCTGGATACATACAACGTCACTTTTCATTTTTTTAATCTCTGACCACAATTTAGAACGTTTATACGGGCTATTTAGTCCTTTAGCATTAAGTGATAGTAGTTTAACACCCATGTTGAATGTATCCATGTATGCTGTATGGTATTTCCCAACACGGAAGCTTTAGGACAGGCCTCCTCGCTGGTAAACACATAAAGCACATTTTTTTATGGTGTATAGGTGCAATGATAAGACCAGTACTATACCAGACAAGTTGTGAGAGGTGGGTAAATCTCGGATAGGGAAGTGATCCAATCTCTAGAGGGCAGCATGACCTACTAGACCAATAACAAAAAACAAAACAATGAACAGAATATAAGTATACAAACAATAACATTAAAGGAGATCTTGCGATCTCAAAGGTTGAAGTCCAGTAAGGTATATCAATCTAGGGGGGTGTACGTCAGTATGGATTAGAGCACCCTAAATAATATATGTATCTAGGAGCATCCACAGCACACCCGGCTATATAAGCCTAATAAGGACTATAACAATTGTCCAAGTGAGGCAAATACTAAATCTGATAGGTCACTCATCTGACCACCGACCAGTCATGCGAAAGACCAGAGATTTTCTTCCTGGGAGGTGAAGACGCTGAAGAAGCTCTGTCAGGAGATGAGTGGCGCTGTCTCGCAGAATCCAGGTTCCATTTAGAGATGTATGAAGCCGCCTCTTGAGGGGAGTTCCACACGTATGAAGAGTTCTGGAATCTTATTAGCAATTTCACTGGGTATCCCCATTTGTAAGGAATGTTATTGTCCCGCAATAACTTTGTATGCTGTTGAAATTCTCTTCTTTTAGCAAGTGTCGCTGGAGATAAATCAGTGAATAGAGCAATTTCTTTAAATCTTTCTGGTAAATCAGGTCTCTTTGAAGATGCTCTCATTATTTCTTCTTTAATGCGGAAAAAATGGATCCTTGCAAGGACGTCTCTGGGGATAGAGGGTGGCAGAGATTTAGGCTTGGGGACCCGATGTGCTCTATCAATAGTTAAGTCGCTGGCGGATGCTTCCGGGAGATAGGCCGCCATTAGATCAGTCACAAATTCAAATAGTTGCGCATCTGAAATGGATTCTGGAATGTTCCTGAATCTTATGTTGTTCCTCCTGGAGCGGTCCTCCAGGTCCGCCAACTTCAGTTTTATACTAGAAATGTCCTCTTCTATGTTATTATGGACGTCGACAAGCGAGTTATGGGCGGAAACAAACTCCTCCATTTTATCCTCCAAATGTGCCGTTCTCTCCCCAATGGCCACGATTTCAGCATGGATCGTGGTAATGGTTTCTTTAAAGTCCAAATGTAAGGATTGTTTGAGTTCAGTGAGCATATTTTGCATAATTGCCACAGTAATGGTAGAATCTGATTGAAGGGTGGGATCTGTATTTAATGTAAGTGCTAGCAATTGTTGCACAGAATCACTCACCCTTTTTATCTTGTTTTTGTCTTGCAGGGGAGAGATGGAAGACTGAGTGTTCGGCAGAAGAAGAGGAGGACTGGAACTAGCTGAGCCTGCAGAAGAGGAGTGAGGAGACTCTGTAGTGTGGCGGGAGCCGGCGCCATCTTGCGCATCTGATTTAGCAGAGGGGAAGAAGGCCGTCATTTTCTGCGGGCCCGGGGCTTTCTTCCTGCCCCTGGTCATCATCGGAGGGACCCTCGGGAAGTAAGGTGAGTATGGAAGTAAGTATTCACCGCTAATGTGCGCTGTATGTCGATCCTGTGAGCCGCTTTTAGCCTGGGTGAGCGGAGCTCCTCAGCGATGCGACTCACTCGCTCGGCATCCGGCCACGCCCCCCGCCAAAAGGCATTATTGTCCAGTGTTGTAATTTTGCTGAAAAAAAGGCCAATTTAATCAATCTGGTGTTTGTTAGACCAGAAAAACTAGGCCTCACGTTTTCACTCCTCTAAAAAGGAATTATATCTCCCCGTGTGGAATCTATGTACCAAAACTAGCATTATAAAAAATCTGGTGTCCAATTAGCAGCAGTGTTCTTGTAATTAATACCGCCAAAAGGCATTATTGTCCAGTGTTGTAATTTTGCTGAAAAAAAGGCCAATTTAATCAATTTGGTGTTTGTTAGACCAGAAAAACTAGGCCTCACGTTTTCACTCCTCTAAAAAGGAATTATATTTGCCCGTGTGGGAATCTATGTACCAAAACCAGCATTATAAAAAATCTGGTGTCCAATTAGCAGCAGTGTTCTGGTAATTAATACCGCCAAAAGGCATTATTGTCCAGTGTTGTAATTTTGGTGAAAAAAGGCCAATTTAATCAATCTGGTGTTTGTTAGACCAGAAAAACTAGGCCTCACGTTTTCACTCCTCTAAAAGGAATTATATTTCCCGTGTGGGAATCTATGTACCAAAACTAGCATTATAAAAAATCTGGTGTCCAATTAGCAGCAGTGTTCTTGTAATTAATACCGCCAAAAGGCATTATTGTCCAGTGTTGTAATTTTGGTGAAAAAAGGCCAATTTAATCAATCTGGTGTTTGTTAGACCAGAAAAACTAGGCCTCACGTTTTCACTCCTCTAAAAGGAATTATATTTCCCGTGTGGGAATCTATGTACCAAAACTAGCATTATAAAAATCTGGTGTCCAATTAGCAGCAGTGTTCTTGTAATTAATACCGCCAAAAGGCATTATTGTCCAGTGTTGTAATTTTGGTGAAAAAAAGGCCAATTTAATCAATCTGGTGTTTGTTAGACCAGAAAAACTAGGCCTCACGTTTTCACTCCTCTAAAAGGAATTATATTTCCCGTGTGGGAATCTATGTACCAAAACTAGCATTATAAAAATCTGGTGTCCAATTAGCAGCAGTGTTCTTGTAATTAATACCGCCAAAGGCATTATTGTCCAGTGTTGTAATTTTGGTGAAAAAAGGCCAATTTAATCAATCTGGTGTTTGTTAGACCAGAAAAACTAGGCCTCACGTTTTCACTCCTCTAAAAGGAATTATATTTCCCGTGTGGGAATCTATGTACCAAAACTAGCATTATAAAAATCTGGTGTCCAATTAGCAGCAGTGTTCTTGTAATTAATACCGCCAAAAGGCATTATTGTCCAGTGTTGTAATTTTGGTGAAAAAAAGGCCAATTTAATCAATCTGGTGTTTGTTAGACCAGAAAAACTAGGCCTCACGTTTTCACTCCTCTAAAAGGAATTATATTTCCCGTGTGGGAATCTATGTACCAAAACTAGCATTATAAAAATCTGGTGTCCAATTAGCAGCAGTGTTCTTGTAATTAATACCGCCAAAAGGCATTATTGTCCAGTGTTGTAATTTTGCTGAAAAAAGGCCAATTTAATCAATCTGGTGTTTGTTAGACCAGAAAAACTAGGCCTCACGTTTTCACTCCTCTAAAAAGGAATTATATTTCCCGTGTGGGAATCTATGTACCAAAACTAGCATTATAAAAATCTGGTGTCCAATTAGCAGCAGTGTTCTTGTAATTAATACCGGAAAAAGGAATTATATCTTCCAGTGTGGGAATTTTGGGGCTAAAAATAATATATTTTATTGTGGTGCGAGTTGAATCGCAACAATGAGGAAACATTCTATTAAGGGACGAGGACGCGGTCGTGGTGGTGTCCGTGGAGCCTCTGTTGCTGGCAGAGGGCGTGGCCGTTCGGCCTCAGGCGCACAAAGTAGTGAAACAACTCCCTCAAGTAGCCGGCAGAATTTACAGCGATATTTGGTGGGGCCCAATGCCGTTATGAGGATGGTAAGGCCTGAGCAGGTACAGGCATTAGTCGATTGGGTGGCCGACAGTGCTTCCAGCACGTTCACCACATTGTCTTCCGCCCAGTCTTCTGCGGAAGCGCACAGGTGGCACCTGAAAACCAAGCCCATCAGTCTGTCACATCACCCCCATGCATATCAGGGAAACTGGCTGAGCCTCAAGTTATGCAGCAGTCTCTTCTTCTGTTTGAAGACTCTGCTCCCACGGTTTTCCAGGGGCGTCCACCTATCCCTTCCCCAGCGGTGGAAGACATTCCATGCACTGACGCACAACCACTTATGTATCCAGATGATGAGGACATGGGAATACCACCACAGCAGAGTGACCGAGTGTCTGATGATGACGAAACACAGGTGCCCACTGCCGCGTCTTATTGCAGTGTGCAGACTGAACAGGAGGAGGTCAGGGAGGAAGACTGGGTGGAAGACGATGCAGAGGACGATGAGGTCTTAGACCCCACATGGACTGAAGGTCGTGCCGCTGACTTAAATAGTTCAGAGGAAGAGGCAGTGGTGAGACCGAGACAACAGCGAAGCCAAAGAGGGAGCAGGGGGCAAAAGCAGAACAGCCGCCGTCCAGAGAGTTCGCCTGCTATTGGCCAGCGCCAACAGGGACCCAGCACCCCAAAGGCATCTTCAAGGAGTTCCCTGGCATGGCACTTCTTCAAACAATGTGCTGAGGACAAGACCAGAGTGGTTTGCACGCTGTGCCATCAGACCCTGAGGCGAGGCATTAACGTTCTTAACCTGAGCACCACCTGCATGATCAGGCATCTACATGCAAAGCATGAACTGCAGTGGAGTACACACCTTAAAAACAAGGAACCCGCTCAGGCTCCCCTGCTCCCTCTACCGCTGCTGCCTCGGCTTCCGCCTCGAGAGGAATGTTGCCACCTGCCGAGCAGCAAACAGAGGATGTGCCACCGACACCACCACCACCACCGCCACCGTCACCTAGCGTCTCCACTATTTCACACAGCAGCGTTCAGCTCTCCATCTCTCAAACCTTTGAGAGGAAGCGCAAATTCCCACCTAGTCACCCTCGAGCCCTTGGCCTGAATGCCAGCATTTCTAAACTACTGGCCTTTGAAATGCTGTCATTCCGGCTGGTGGACACAGACAGCTTCAAACAGCTGATGGCCATGGCTGTCCCCCAGTATGTGGTTCCCAGCCGCCACTACTTCTCCAAGACAGCCGTGCCTTCCTGCACATGCAAGTGTCCGATAAAATCAAGTGTGCACTGCGCAACGCCATTTGTGGCAAGGTCCACCTAACCACAGATACGTGGACCAGTAAGCACGGCCAGGGACGCTATATCTCCCTAACTGCACACTGGGTAAATGTAGTGGCGGCTGGGCCCCAGGCGGAGAGTTCCTTGGCGCACGTCCTTCCGCCGCCAAGGATCACAGGGCATCATTCTTTGCCTCCTGTAGCCTCCTCCTCCTACTCGGCTTCCTCCTCCTCCTCCTCTGCTTCCACCAGCTCATCCAGTCAGCCACACACCTTCACCACCAACTTCAGCACAGCCCGGGTAAACGTCAGCAGGCCATTCTGAAACTCATATGTTTGGGGGACAGGCCCCACACCGCGCAGGAGTTGTGGCGGGGTATTGAACAACAGACCGACTCAGTGGTTGCTGCCGGTGGGCCTCAAGCCCGGCCTGGTGGTGTGCGATAATGGCGAAATCTCGTGGCAGCTCTGGGCCTAGCAGGTTTGACGCACATCCCTTGCCTGGCGCATGTGCTGAATTTGGTGGTGCAAAAGTTCATTCACAACTACCCAGACATGTCAGAGCTGCTGCATAAAGTGCGGGCCGCCTGTGCGCGCTTCCGGCGTTCACATCCTGCCGCTGCTCGCCTGTCAGCGCTACAGCGGAACTTCGGCCTTCCCGCTCACCGCCTAATATGCGACGTGCCCACCCGGTGGAACTCCACCTTGCACATGCTGGAGAGACTGTGCGAGCAGCAGCAGGCCATAGTGGAGTTTCAGCTGCAGCACGCATCGGGTCAGTCGCACTGCGGAACAGCACCACTTCACCACCAATGATTGGGCCTCCATGCGAGACCTGTGTGCCCTGTTGCGCTGTTTAGAGTACGCCACCAACATGGCCAGTGGCGATGCCACTGTTATCAGCGTGACGATACCAATTCTATGTCTCCTAGAGAAAACGCTTAGGGCGATGATGGAAGAGGAGGTGGGCCAGGGCCAGGAGGAGGAGGAGGAGGATGACGGGTCGTTTTTAGCACTTTCAGGCCAGTCTGTTAGAAGTGGCTCAGAGGGAGGTTTTTTGCAACAGCAGAGGGCAGGTACAAATGTGGCCAGCCAGGGACCACTACTGGAGGACGAGGAGGATGAGGAGGAGGTGGAGGAGGATGAGGATGAAGCAGGTTCACAGCGGTGTGGCACCCAGCACAGCGCAGGCACATCCCTGGTGCGTGGCTGGGGGATACAGAGGATGATGACGATACGCCTCCCACAGAGGACAGCTTGTCCCTACCTCTGGGGAGCCTGGCACACATGAGCGATTACATGCTGCAGTGCCTGCGCAACGACAGCAGAGTTGCCCACATTTTAACGTGTGCTGACTACTGGGTGGCCACCCTGCTGGATCCACGGTACAAAGACAATGTGCCCACTTTACTTCCTGCACTGGAGCGTGATAGGAAGATGCGCGAGTACAAGCGCACACTGGTAGACGCGCTCCTGAGAGCATTCCCAACTGTCACAGGGGAACAGGTGGAAGGCCAAGGCCAAGGCAGAGGAGGAGCTAGAGGTCGCCCACGCAGCAGTGTCACGGCCAGCTCCTCTGAGGGCAGGGTTAGCATGGCAGAAATGTGGAAAGTTTTGTCTCCACGCCACAGCTAACTGCCCCACCACCTGATACGGAACGTGTTAGCAGGAGGCAACATTTCACTAACATGGTTGAACAGTACATCTGCACACAACTCCACGTACTGACGGATGGTTCGGCCCCATTCAACTTCTGGGTTTCCAAATTGTCCACGTGGCCAGAATTAGCATGTTATGCCTTGAGGTGCTAGCCTGCCCGGCGGCCAGCGCTTTATCTGAACGTGTATTCAGCACGGCAGGGGGCGCCATTACTGACAAACGCAGCCGCCTGTCCGCAGCCAACGTGGACAAGCTGACGTTTATAAAAATGAACCAGGCATGGATCCCACAAGACCTGACCCTCCCTTGTGCAGAGTAGTCCTTAATAACTGCCTTAAACCATGTTGTCTTGTACTCCTGGCCACTTCTTCATTGAAAATCTATTTTTGAAATTAAGTAGGATCTTGGGTGCAACCCAGAGTTGAATGAACCTTCCTCTGTCTGGGTGCCGGGCCAAAGTACATGAAAGTGTCCTTTCCTGTGCTGGGTGATATGAATGTTATACTTGTGCTGTCTGACATGTCTCCTTTGTGTGGGTGCAGGGGGCCAAAGTCACTGAAAGCGGCCTTCTCCTGTGGTGGCTGATATAAATGCCTGAATCTCTGCTGTGGGACCTCTCTCCTCTTTCTGGCTGCAGGGGTCAAAGTCTCTAAAAGTGCCATTCTCCTGTGGTGGTTGATGTAAATCTGATGCTTGTGCTATCTGACCTGTCTCCTCTGTGTCGGTGCTAAGGCCTAAGTCACTGAAAGCGGCCTTCTCCTGTGCTGGCTGATATAAATGCCTGAATCTCTGCTGTGGGACCTCTCCCTCTTTCTGGGTGCAGGGGTCAAAGTCTCTAAAAGTGCCCTTCTCCTGTGGTGGTTGATGTGAAACTGATGCTTGTGCTATCTGACCTGTCTCCTCTGTGTCGGTGCTAAGGCCTAAGTCACTGAAAGCGGCCTTCTCCTGTGCTGGCTGATATAAATGCCTGAATCTCTGCTGTGGGACCTCTCCTCCTCTTTCTGGGTGCAGGGGTCAAAGTCTCTAAAAGTGCCCTTCTCCTGTGGTGGTTGATGTGAAACTGATGCTTGTGCTATCTGACCTGTCTCCTCTGTGTCGGTGCTAAGGCCTAAGTCACTGAAAGCGGCCTTCTCCCATGCTGGCTGATATAAATGCCTGAATCTCTGCTGTGGACCTCTCTCCTCTTCTGGGTGCAGGGGTCAAAGTCTCTAAAAGTGCCATTCTCCTGTGGTGGTTGATGTAAACTGATGCTTGTGCTATCTGATCCTGTCTCCTCTGTGTCGGGTGCTAAGGCCCAAGTCACTGAAAGCGGCCTTCTCCTGTGCTGGCTGATATAAATGCCTGAATCTCTGCTGTGGGACCTCTCTCCTCTTTCTGGGTGCAGGGGTCAAAGAAACAAAAAGTGGCCTACCCCTGTGGTGGTTGACATGATGCCTGAATCTGCAGGGACCTCTCCTCTTTCTGGGTGCAGGGGTCAAAAGTCTCTAAAAGTGCCCTCTCCTGTGGTGGCTGATGTGAAACTGATGCTTGTGCTATCTGACCTGTCTCCTCTGTGTCGGTGCTAAGGCCTAAGTCACTGAAAGCGGCCTCCTCCTTTCTGGCTGATATAAATGCCAGAATCTCTGCTGTGGGACCTCTCTCCTCCGTGTGGCTGCAGGGGTCAAAGTCTCTAAAAGTGCCATTCTCCTGTGGTGGTTGATGTAAATCTGATGCTTGTGCTATCTGACCTGTCTCCTCTGTGTCGGTGCTAAGGCCTAAGTCACTGAAAGCGGCCTTCTCCTGTGCTGGCTGGATATAAATGCCTGAATCTCTGCTGGGACTTCTCTCTTTCTGGGTGCAGGGTCAAAGTCTCTAAAAGTGCCTTCTCCTGTGGTGGTTGATGTGGAAACTGATGCTTGTGCTATCTGACCTGTCTCCTCTGTGTCGGTGCTAAGGCCTAAGTCACTGAAAGCGGCCTTCTCCTGTGCTGGCTGATATAAATGCCTGATTCTGCTGTGGAAACCTCTCTCCGTCTGGGTGCAGGGGTCAAAGTCTCAAAGTGGCCTTCTTTGTGCTGGGTGATGTAAGCTGATGTTTGTGCCATCTGACATGGCTGCCGGGTCCCATTAAATGGTGGCCTACTCCTGTGGTGGGTGGATCTAAATGCCTGATCCTCGCTGTGAAACCCTCTCCTCCGCCTCAGTGCAGGGGTCAAAGTCTCTCAAAGTGGCCTTCTTTGTGCTGGGTGATGTGAAGCTGATGTTTGTGCCATCTGGACATGGTTGCCGGGGTCCCATTAAATGGTGGCCTACTCCTGTGGTGGGTGATCTAAATGCATGATTCTCTGCTAGTGATGTCGCGAACATAAAATTTTCAGTTCGCGAACAGCGAACGCGAACTCTCCGCAAATGTTCGCGAACGGGCGAACCGGGCGAACCGCCATAGACTTCAATTGGCAGGCGAATTTTAAAACCCACAGGGACTCTTTTCTGGCCACAATAGTGATGAGAAAGTTGTTTCAAGGGGTCTAACACCTGGACTGTGGCATGCCGGAGGGGGATCTATGGCAAAACTCCCATGGAAAATTACGTAGTGGACGAGAGTCGGGTTTTAATCCATAAAGGGCATAAATCAACTAACATTCCTAAATTGTTTGGAATAACGTGCTTTAAAACATCCAGTGTGTATACGATCAGGTATGATGTTGTATCGATCAGGTAGTGTAAGGGTTACGCCCGCTTCACTGACATTGACAGACCAAACTCCCTTTTAATGCACCGCAAACAGTTCATTTGCACAACCGCAAACTCCCCATTTGCACAAGGTTGATACTGCTAGCCACGTCCCGGTGATGTCATTGAAGGTTTCTTCCTCCACCCAGCCACGCATAACACCAAGGGTCCCCAAAAGATGAATTGAATTGATTTTTCGAACGGTGAGATGGTTAAAAACGCTGGCTCCCTCCACTCTGTTTTAAACCACGGTCACTGCGCCTGCGCCGTGCAATTTACTGTCACACCCGATATGAGTGGTATTTTCTGTAGTACTATTCTCATCAGTTTAATCCTCTAACGTCCCCAATCTAGGGGCCATTTATTGAATAGATTTTTCGAACGGGAGATGGTTAAAAACGCTGGCTCCCTCCACTCTGTTTTAAACCACGGTCACTGCGTCTGCGCCGTGCAATTTACTGTCACACCCGATATGAGTGGTATTTTCTGTAGTACTATTCTCATCAGTTTAATCCTCTAACGCCCCCAATCTGGGGGCCATTTATTGAATAGATTTTTCGAACGGGAGATGGTTAAAAACGCTGGCTCCTCCACTCTGTTTTAAACCACGGTCACTGCGCCTGCGCCGTGCAATTTACTGTCACACCCGATATGAGTGGTATTTTCTGTAGTACTATTCTCATCAGTTTAATCCTCTAACGTCCCCAATCTGGGGCCATTTATTGAATAGATTTTTCGAACGGGGAGATGGTTAAAAACGCTGGCTCCCTCCACTCTGTTTTAAACCACGGTGACTGCGTCTGCGCCGTGCAATTTACTGTCACACCCGATATGAGTGGTATTTTCTGTAGTACTATTCTCATCAGTTTAATCCCTCTAACGCCCCCAATCTGGGGGCCATTTATTGAATAGATTTTTCTGAACGGGAGATGGTTAAAAACGCTGGCTCCTCCACTCTGTTTTAAACCACGGTCACTGCGTCTGCGCCGTGCAATTTACTGTCACACCCGATATGAGTGGTATTTTCTGTAGTACTATTCTCATCAGTTTAATCCCTCTCTAACGTCCCCAATCTAGGTCCATTTATTGAATATAGATTTTTCGAGACGGGGAGATGGTTAAAAACGCTGGCTCCTCCACTCTGTTTTAATACCACGGTGACTGCGTCTGCGCCGTGCAATTTACTGTCACACCCGATATGAGTGGTATTTTCTGTAGTACTATTCTCATCAGTTTAATCCCTCTAACGTCCCCAATCTGGGGCCATTTATTGAATAGATTTTTCGAACGGGAGATGGTTAAAAACGCTGGCTCTCCACTCTGTTTTAAACCACGGTCACTGCGCCTGCGCCGTGCAATTTACTGTCACACCCGATATGAGTGGTATTTTCTGTAGTACTATTCTCATCAGTTTAATCCCTCTAACGTCCCCCAATCTGCAGGGCCATTTATTGAATAGATTTTTCGAACGGGGAGATGGTTAAAAACTGCTGGCTCCCTCCACTCTGTTTTAAACCACGGTCGACTGCGTCTGCGCCGTGCAATTTACTGTCACACCCGATATGAGTGGTATTTTCTGTAGTACTATTCTCATCAGTTTAATCCCTGTTACGTCCCATATCAGGGTTGCCTTTTGTGAAAAAATTTAGGCAGGTACCTTCGACTGCCTTCACAGTGACAGACCAAACTCTCATACACCAAACTGAATTGATTTCAGGAACCGAGGAGATGGAAAAAGCAGCTTGGTGGGTCCTCTTACTCCCAAATTGGGGCACTGCTTGGCGTGCACAGAGCAATGTGCTGTGACACCCTATATGAGTGGTGTCTTAACTAGTACTATTCCTATCAGTTTAATCCTGTTACGGACCCTATCCAGTTGAATTGATTAACCATTGTGATCCTGACAGGCATCTCACCCCTTATAAGCTGTGTAAAGCATATTTTTAGTTTGTTTGGTTTGAACTGCTGCATCCTTTCCGACTTTCGGTAATTTGGCAATATTTCTGCCACTTTCAGCTTATACCGGGGTCTAGTAGCGTGGCCACCGTGACGCTTTTGGTCTGATCATAATGAAGCAACGGCCTTATCATCTGGGTGTGGCAACATTGCCAACACACTTATAGAGGTGATGATGATTGCTTCATTGTGATACGCAAGCCCCTTCACCACAACAAGGTAACGATCACGAAGGGGAATTGACACTTGTATGTGCCTTTTTTTGTGTTTGCTTTGCAGCCACAGTGCTGCACCATAGGACAGAAAAATTAGGCATGTACACATGCCTGAAAAATAATGGCACTGTTACAGCCGCTATTGTAGCAGCGGCCGGAAAATTTATGTTTTCCAGGCAGAAAAGTGACTAAAACATTGCGTGCTTGAACCCTAGTTGGTGGTGGAGAATTCACGAAAGTCATCCGGTATGCAGACATTAAATACAGCAGCGTGGGGACCATTTTGAGGCCAAGGCATGTAATCAGGCCTTTGTTAGTCAAACGTATCCCCCACTGTCAGTCCCTTCGGGATCCATGCCTCATTCATCTTTATGAAGGTGAGGTAATCAACACTTTTTTGACCGAGGCGACTTCTCTTGTCAGTGACAATGCCTCCTGCTGCACTGAAGGTCCTTTCTGACAGGACACTTGAAGCAGGGCAGGCCAGAAGTTCTATCGCAAACTGGGATAGCTCAGGCCACAGGTCAAGCCTGCACACCCAGTAGTGAAGGGGTTCATTGCTCCTCAGAGTGTCGATATTCTGCTGTTAAGGCGAGGTAGTCTGCTACCTGTCGGTCGAGTCGCTCTTCTAAGGCTGATCCCGAAGGGCTGTGGCGATGAGTAGGACTGAAAGCTCCGCATGTCCTCCATCAACAACACATCTGTAAATCGTCCAGTCCTTGCCGCCGTGGTAGGAGGAGGATTACACTCACCTCTTCCCCTGTTAGATTCCTGCTGTGCTGTGACATCCCCCTTATAAGCTGTGTAAAGCATATTTTTTAGTTTGGTTTTGAACTGCTGCATCCTTTCCGACTTTCGGTAATTTGGTAACATTTCTGCCACTTTCTGCTTATACCGGGGTCTAGTAGCGTGGCCACCCAGTACAGATCGTTCTCCTTTATCCTTTTTATACGTGGGTCCTCAACAGACATGACAGCATGAAAGACCCCATTTGAACAAGGTTGGATGCAGAGCTACTCATTTCCCGCCTCGCCCTCACTGATGTCATTGACGGTCTGTTCTTCCCCAGCCACGCACAACACCATGGGTCCCAGATAGGTGACAACAACGAGCACCCTGGGGTGCCTGCTGTGGTTGGTCTTCCTCCTCCTCAAAGCCGCCACATTCCTCCTCTGACTCCTCTTCCTCATACTCCTCTTCCAGCGTTGCTGCAGGTCCGGCAAGCGATGATGACAAGGCTGTTTCTGGTGGTGATGGTGACCACAACTCTTCCTCTTCCTCTTCACGCTCATCTACAGCCTGATCCAGAACTCTTCGCAGGGCACGCCCAGGAAGAAAACAAATGGGATGAGGTCGCTGATGGTGCCTTCGGTGCGACTGACTAGGTTTGTCACCTCCTCAAAAGGACGCATGAGCCTACAGGCATTGCGCATGAGTGTCCAGTAACGTGGCAAAAGATTCCCAGCTCCGCAGAGGCTGTCCTAGCACCCCGGTCATACAAATACTCGTTGACGGCTTTTTCTTGTTGGAGCAGGCGGTCGAACATTAGGAGTGTTGAATTCAACGTGTCGGGCTGTCGCATATCAAGCGCCTCACTGGCATGTTGTTTCGCCGCTGAATATCGGAAAAGTGCGCCATGGCCGTGTAGGAACGCCTGAAATGGCCACACACCTTCCTGGCCTGCTTGAGGACGTCCTGTAAGCCTGGGTACTTAGACACAAAACGTTGTACGATGAGATTCAACACATGTGCCATGCACGGCACATGTGACAACTTGCCCAAATTTAATGCCGCCAACAGATTGCTTCCATTGTCACACACCACTTTGCCGATCTCCAGTTGGTGCGGGTCAGCCACTGATCCACCTGTGCGCTCAGGGCGGACAGGAGTGCTGGTCCTGTGTGGCTCTCTGCTTTCAGGCAAGTCAACCCCAAGATAGCGTGACACTGTCGTATCCGGGATGTGGAATAGCCCCTGGGGAGCTGGGGGAATCAGTTGATGTGCAGCCAGACGCCGCAGCAGAAGAGGACTCAGCCGAGGAGGATATTGAAGAGGATGGAGTAGGAGTAGAGGAGGTGGCAGTAGGTCTGCCTGCAAGTCGTGGTGGTGTCACCAACTCCGCTGCGGAGCCACGCATTCCATGCTTGTCAGCCGTCAGCAGGTTGACCCAATGCGCAGTATACGTGATATACCTGCCCTGACCGTGCTTTGCAGACCAGGTATCAGTGGTCAGATGGACCCTTGCCCCAACACTGTATGCCAGAGATGCCATGACTTCCTTTTCAATGACATGGTAGAGGTTTGGGATTGCCTTTTTGAAAAAAATTTCGTCCGGGTACCTTCCACTGTGGTGTCCCAATAGCGACAAATTTTTTGAAGGCCTCAGACTCTACCAGCTGGTATGGTAAAAGCTGGCGGGCTAAGAGTTCCGTCAAGCCAGCTGTCAGTCGCCGGCAAGGGGTGACTTTGTGACATTGGCTTCTTATGCTCAAACATGTCCTTGACAGACACCTGACTGTGGGCAGATGAGCAGGAACTGCTGAAGGTGAGAGATGGAGGGCGGGTGGTTGAGAGGGGGCAGGGAGGACAGCAGTGGTTGACGTGGCTGAAGATGCTGGACCAGGAGGAGCATGGTGGCTTTGAGTTTGTGTGCTGCTTGTACTCATGTGTTGATCCCATAGGCGCTTGTGATGTGAGATCATGTGCCTTCGCAGCAGTTGTACCAAGGTGGGTGTTGGACTTCCCACGACTCAGTTTCTTTTGGCACAGGTTGCAAATGGCATTGCTTTTATCAGAGGCAGACACACAAAAATGCCACACTGCTGAGCTTTGCAATGACGGCATTCTAGTGGTGGCAACAGCATGCGTTGACTGGCGTGCTGTCTGGCTGACCCCAGGTGCCGATACATGCTGTCTGACTGTGCCACTAACTCCTTGCGACGACCTCCCCTGCTTCCAACTCGCTCTCATTCTCTCTGTCTCCCCTTCAGAACTTTCCCTCTTCTTCTCTTCGAGCAGGCACCCACGTGGCATCCGTGGACACATCGTCATCATCAACCGCTTCACTTGTATCTGACACCTCAGCAAAGGAAGCAGCAGCGGGTACAACATCATATCATCATCATCACACTGTACGTCCATGTGTGTAATCCTGCCTGACTGAGACATATCCCCGTAATCTACATCATCTGGCAATAATGGTTGCGCATCACTAATTGCATCCAACTGATGTGTAAATAACTCCTCTGACGGATCAAGTGAAGCGGCTGTGGTGGCTGTGGTGGTAGTGGTGGTGGTGGCGGCGGGCGGGTGCGTGGTAACTTGAGAGCAGGTGACCAGCTGAGCTGGAGGAGGATGGTGCGTCAAGGTTCTTAGCGGAAGCTGTTGAAGGTGGGTGTCCTGTCTAAGCCAGTCAACTACGTCCTCTGAATTTTTCGGGTTCAGAGTGCGTGGCCTCTGAAAAACTGGGCATTATTCCAGGGACAGTGGAAATCACAGCACCACGACCACGACGGCCTCCTGCGGGGTGGCCTGCCTCTGCCTGTCATTTTTTTAGATAAGTGGTACTACGCGTGCTAGGTACTGTGCCACCCGGTATGAGTGGTTGGCACTGGCAGTGGGCACACTACAGTCAGTGGAAGTGGGCCTGACACACACTGGCAGCAGGCAAGCAACTGAATTTAGACTACTGTCTAAAAATTAAATGCCTTATTTATCGGCAAGCTACTGTGCCACCCGGTATCAGTGGTTGGCACTGGCAGTGGGCACACTACAGTCAGTGGAAGAGGGCCTGACACACACTGGCAGCAGGCAAGCAACTGAATTTAGACTACTGTCTAAAAATTAAATGCCTTATTTATCGGCAAGCTACTGTGCCACCCGGTATCAGTGGTTGGCACTGGCAGTGGGCACACTACAGTCAGTGGAAGTGGGCCTGACACACACTGGCAGCAGGCAAGCAACTGAATTTAGACTACTGTCTAAAAATTAAATGCCTTATTTATCGGCGAAGCTACTGTGCCACCCGGTATCAGTGGTTGGCACTGGCAGTGGGCACACTACAGTCAGTGGAAGTGGGCCTGACACACACTGGCAGCAGGCAAGCAACTGAATTTAGACTACTGTCTAAAAATTAAATGCCTTATTTATCGGCAAGCTACTGTGCCACCCGGTATCAGTGGTTGGCACTGGCAGTGGGCACACTACAGTCAGTGGAAGTGGGCCTGACACACACTGGCAGCAGGCAAGCAACTGAATTTAGACTACTGTCTAAAAATTAAATGCCTTATTTATCGGCAAGCTACTGTGCCACCCGGTATCAGTGGTTGGCACTGGCAGTGGGCACACTACAGTCAGTGGAAGCGGGCCTGACACACACTGGCAGCAGGCAAGCAACTGAATTTAGACTACTGTCTAAAAATTAAATGCCTTATTTATCGGCAAGCTACTGTGCCACCGGTATCAGTGGTTGGCACTGGCAGTGGGCACACTACAGTCAGTGGAAGCGGGCCTGACACACACTGGCAGCAGGCAAGCAACTGAATTTAGACTACTGTCTAAAAATTAAATGCCTTATTGATCGCGACTACTGTGCCACCCGGTATCAGTGGACTTGGCACTGGCAGTGGGCTTTTGCAGTCAGTGGAAGAGGGCCTGACACACACTGGCAGCAGGCAAGCAACTGAATTTAGACTACTGTCAAAAAATTAAATGCCTTATTGATCGGCAAGCTACTGTGCCACCCGGTATCAGTGGTTGGCACTGGCAGTGGGCACACTACAGTCAGTGGAAGAGGGCCTGACACACACTGGCAGCAGGCAAGCAACTGAATTTAGACTACTGTCTAAAAATTAAATGCCTTATTTATCGGCAAGCTACTGTGCCACCCGGTATCAGTGGTTGGCACTGGCAGTGGGCACACTACAGTCAGTGGAAGCGGGCCTGACACACACTGGCAGCAGGCAAGCAACTGAATTTAGACTACTGTCTAAAAATTAAATGCCTTATTTATCGGCAAGCTACTGTGCCACCCGGTATCAGTGGTTGGCACTGGCAGTGGGCACACTACAGTCAGTGGAAGTGGGCCTGACACACACTGGCAGCAGGCAAGCAACTGAATTTAGACTACTGTCTAAAAATTAAATGCCTTATTTATCGGCAAGCTACTGTGCCTACCCGGTATCAGTGGTTGGCACTGGCAGTGGGCACACTACAGTCAGTGGAAGAGGGCCTGACACACACTGGCAGCAGGCAAGCAACTGAATTTAGACTACTGTCTAAAAATTAAATGCCTAATTTATCGGCAAGCTACTGTGCCACCCGGTATCAGTGGTTGGCACTGGCAGTGGGCACACTACAGTCAGTGGAAGAGGGCCTGACACACACTGGCAGCAGGCAAGCAACTGAATTTAGACTACTGTCTAAAAATTAAATGCCTTATTTATCGGCAAGCTACTGTGCCACCCGGTATCAGTGGTTGGCACTGGCAGTGGGCACACTACAGTCAGTGGAAGTCAGCCTGACACACACTAGCAGCAGGCAAGCAACTGAAATTACACTAAAGTGTAAAAATTAAATGCCTTTTTGATGCAAAGTACTGTGCCACACGGGATGACAGGGGTGGGCACTGGCAGTGGGCACACTACAGTCAGTTGAAGTCGGCCTGACACACACTAGCAGCAGGTGAGCAGCTGAAATTACACTAAAGTGTAAAAATTAAATGCCTTTTATGCAAAGTCCTGTGCCAGCCGGTATGAGTGGTGGACACTGGCAGTGGGCACACTACAGTCAGTGGAAGTCAGCCTGACACACACTGGCAGGCAACTAACCTTAGATTAAAGTGTAAAAATTAAGTGCCTTTTTTAAGCAAAGTCCTGTGCCACACGGGATGACAGGGGTGGGCACTGGCAGTGGGCACACTACAGTCCAGTTGAAGTCGGCCTGACACACACTAGCAGCAGGCAAGCAGCTGAAATTACACTAAAGTGTAAAAATTAAATGCCTTTTATGCAAAGTCCTGTGCCAGCCGGTATGAGTGGTGGACACTGGCAGTGGGCACACTACAGTCAGTGGAAGTCAGCCTGACACACACTGGCAGGCAACTAACCTTAGATTAAAGTGTAAAAATTAAGTGCCTTTTTTTAAGCAAAGTCCTGTGCCACACGGGATGACAGGGGTGGGCACTGGCAGTGGGCACACTACAGTCAGTTGAAGTCGGCCTGACACACACTAGCAGCAGGCAAGCAGCTGAAATTACACTAAAGTGTAAAAATTAAATGCCTTTTATGCAAAGTCCTGTGCCAGCCGGTATGAGTGGTGGACACTGGCAGTGGGCACACTACAGTCAGTGGAAGTCAGCCTGACACACACTGGCAGGCAACTAACCTTAGATTAAAGTGTAAAAATTAAGTGCCTTTTTTAATGCAAAGTCCTGTGCCACACGGAATGACAGGGGTGGGCACTGGCAGTGGGCACACTACAGTCTGTGGGCCTGCAGCTCCTCACACACAGGCAGGCCAGGCAACTGCAATATGTATATAAAGGAAAAAAAAGCAGACTAATGTTGCAGCCCTAAAAAGGGCTTTTGGGGTGCTGTCAGGACGCTGTCCTTACAGCAGAGATCAGATGAGTCTTTCAGGACTGGAGTGGACACTGAATTCACTATCCTAGCTATCAATTTCCCAATTAAATCAGCAGCTACTACACTCTCCTTCCTCTCACTAAGACTGCAGCTTCAGAATGAATCTAAAATGGATGCTGTGCAGGAGGTGGGAGGGTCTGGGAGGGAGGGTATGCTGCTGATTGGCTGGAATGTGTCTGCTGACTGTGAGGTACAGGGTCAAAGTTTGCTCAATGATGATGTATAGGGGGCGGACCGAACATCGCATATGTTCGCCCGGCAGAGGCGAATGCGAACAAGCTATGTTCGCCGGGAACTGTTCGCCGGCGGATAGTTCGGGCCATCTCTACATCTGACATGGTTGCCGGGGTCCCATTAAATGATGGCCTACTCCTGTGGTGGGTGATCTAAATGCATGATTCTCTGCTGTGAAAACCTCTCTCCTCCGTCTGGGTGCAGGGGTCAAAGTCTCTCAAAGTGGCCTTCTCTTGTGCTGGGTGATGTGAAGCTGATGTTTGTGCCATCTGACATGGTTGCCGGGGTCCCATTAAATGGTGGCCTCATGTAGTATACTGGTCACTTAATACCCATTCATTATACTAATATTCTGTACCTTCAGTGGCTTACATGTAATGGCCTGCAGTAATGTGAGGATTGTTATGTAGGTGTTAGATCACTAGGGAACTGTTAGTAGGGCTATATATTAGGCCAGGGCAGGCTAAGTGTGCAGACCCTGGAGTCTGAGACCACATGTCACGGGCCTGAGCAGTCAGCAGTCAGCTGAGCGATCCTTAGAGCAAAGAGGTATTGTAATGTCAGAGAGGTGCGCAGCAAACTGGAGATTCAAGGATATGCAGTAGTAGCATTGAGGCCTGAAGTAGAATTGCCAGCCAGTACAAGCCAGGAAGAAAGTAAGGTTCGCCTGCAATTTAGATCCTGTTATTTAACCCTCTGTTTACCTGCTGATATGAGCTCACAGAGCTGAGATCGTACAAAGCCAATTGTCCGCAAAGAACTGTTTAGAGAGTGCTCTATGCTACCACTGCCTTCAGTAAAAGTTGGAATTCTGTTCAAGATTACCATGCACCTCCATTATTCCTACTAGTGCCATCATGCGTGGTCACTCAGCGTCACGAAACATCAGGGACTTAGCCATAGGCAGCTAATCTAACACAGGGCACCTCACATTCGCTGGCTGAGCCTCGAGACAGAGTGTCCAGAGGACAGCGTGCGCCTCTCCATCACTGGCATTCCCAGGTTGTTCCACATTGCTCTGACTTGGGGATGCTACATTTATCCTGTTCGTGACGCTAAAATGTAGCATCCCCAAGTCAGAGCAATGTGTGGAACTAACCTGGGGAATGCCAGTGATGGAGAGGCCGGCACGCTGTTCCTCTGGGACACTCTCTGGGTTCTCGAGGGGCTCAGCCAGGTGCAATGTGAGGTGCCCTTGGTGTTGTAGATTAACGTGCCTATGGCTAAGTCCCTGATGTTTCGTGACGCCAGTGCCAGTAAACGGTGGCACACCGTATTTATAGTGGGAATAATGGAGGTGCAGACTTGTATCTTGAAACAGAATTCCAACTTTACTGAAACAGTGGTAATACAGAAAGCACTCTCTTAAACAGTTCTTTTGCAGACAATTGGCTTTGGTACGATCTCAATTACAGCAGGCTTATATCCAGCAAGGTAAACAGAGGGTTAAATAACAGGACTTTTGAATTGCAGGCAAACCTTACTTTCTTCTGGGCTTGTCCTGACTGGCAATTATACTTCAAGGCCCCAATGCCCTACTTCTGGCTTATATCCTTGAATCTCCAGTTTGCTGCGTACCTCCTCTGACATTACAATACCTCTTGCTCTAAGGATTGCCTCAGCTTGACTCCTGCTGACTTGCCTAGGCCCGTGACATGTGGCCTTCACAGACTCCAGGGTCTGCACTAACTCTAGCCTGCCCTGGCCTAGCTATATATAGCCCTACTCAACAGTTCCCCTAGTGGTCTAACACCTACATAACAATCCTCACATTACTGCAGGCCATTACATGTAAGCCACTTAAAGGTACAGAACATTATTGGTAGTAAACGGGTATTAAAGTGCCCGTATACTGCACCTACTCCTGTGGTGGGTGATCTAAATGCATGATTCTCTGCTGTGAAAACCTCTCTCCTCCGTCTGGGTGCAGGGGTCAAAGTCTCTCAAAGTGGCCTTCTCTTGTGCTGGGTGATGTAAAGCTGATGTTTGTGCCATCTGACATGGTTGCCGGGGTCCCATTAAATGGTGGCCTACTGCTGTGGTGGGTGATCTAAATGCATGATTCTCTGCTGTGAAAACTTCTCTCCTCTGTCTGGGTGCTGGTCCAAAATACATGAGAGTGGCCTTCTCCGGTGGTGGTTGATATGAAGCATGATTCCTTGCTGTGGGACCTGTATCCTCTGTCTCGGTGCTGGTCCAAAATACATGAGAGTGGCCTTCTCCGTTGGTGGTTGATATGAGGCATGATTCCTTGCTGTGGGACCTGTATCCTCTGTCTGGGTGCTGGTCCAAAATAAATGAGAGTGGCCTTCTCCGGTGGGGGTTGATATGACGCATGATTCCTTGATGTGGGACCTCTCTCCTCTGTCTGGGTGCTGGTCCAAAATACATGAGTGGCCTTCTCCGGTGGTGGTTGATATGACGCATGATTCCTTGCTGTGGGACCTGTATCCTCTGTCTGGGTGCTGGTCCAAACTACATGAGAGTGGCCTTCTCCGGTGGTGGTTGATATGAAGCATGATTCCTTGCTGTGGGACCTGTATCCTCTGTCTGGGTGCTGGTCCCAAATAAATGAGAGTGGCCTTCTCCAGTGGTGGATGATATGACGCATGATTCCTTGCTGCAAGACCTCTCTCCAATTGATATTGGTTAATTTTTATTTATTTTATTTTATTTTAATTCATTTCCCTATCTACATTTGTTTACAGGGGATTTACCTACATTTTGCTGCCTTTTGCAGCCCTCTAGCCCTTTCCGGGAGTCTTTTACAGGCTTTTTAGTGCCCAAAAGTTCGGGTCCCCATTGACTTCTATGGGGTTCG
Source organism: Bufotes viridis (assembly GCA_033119425.1). Taxonomy (NCBI): domain Eukaryota; kingdom Metazoa; phylum Chordata; class Amphibia; order Anura; family Bufonidae; genus Bufotes; species Bufotes viridis. The sequence continues at coordinate 70,701,743 of CM065596.1, forward strand.
GGTTCGGGATGAAGTTCGGGTTGAGATCGGATCACGAACCCGGACATTTTCCGGAAGTTCGGCCGAACCTCTCGAACCCGAACATCCAGGTGTTCGCTCATCTCTATTAGAGACCCAACAGTCCTTTTAAGGTTTTATCTGGCTACAAAATATATTAGCTCAATGCGCCCTAAATTGCGTGCAAGCAACATTACCTGCGCTACATCTCCTGTATAACGTTAGCCACTGGTGACAGCAGCGACACTAACTACGCTACTGCTCCTGTACAACGTTAGCCGCTGGTGACAGCAGCAACATTGCCGGCGCTACATCTCCTGTATAACGTTAGCCACTGGTGACAGCAGCGACATTGCCTGTGCTACATCTCCTGTATAACGTTTGCGCATCCCAAATAGCTGTGACATTCACTGTAATTTTTTATTACTTGCCCCTAATGTTTTAGAGGGTCACCAGCAGGCCTCTTTTCCTAATGTTTTAGAGGGTCTGCTCAGCAGCAGACCCTCACCCCTAATTTTAAGAGGATCACCAGCAGGCCCTCGCCCATAATGTTTTAGATGGTCAGATAAGCAGCAGGCTCTCACCCCTAATGTTTTTGAGGGTCACCAGTAGGCCCTTTCTCCTAATGTTTTAGAGAGTCAGCTCAGCAGTAGACCTTCAGCCCTAATGTTTTACAGGGTCACCAGCAGGCTATCAATCATGATTTTTTAAGGGTGTGCATGATGCCCTCCTTTATGTGTAATAATGGGTGTATTGGAGTGCTGGTTCCTTGAAATTTTTGGCAGCCCTTTCACTTAGTGCATTGGCTTTAGAGTGTAGAGGTCCCACTACCTGAACAATTGTATCACAATGTGAATAAGGCCCTCCTTTATGTGATATACAAGTTGTATAGGAGCTCCTGTTCCTTGTAATATTTGGCAGAACTTGCACTTTGTATACTAGTAAATATACAGGAAAGAATGTTTCCTAACAATTTTTCCTCTAAAATCAATTGTATCTTTGGTGTTGTGGGTATTATTGTTAGTCTGTAAAAGTGTCGTACTACTTGGACAACATCGTTCCCAGCAGCGACCTGGGAGTCCAAGATGCATCCAAACATACTCCTCATGCTGTTCCCTAACCATTTCAGTGGTGTTTCCATCAATTTCTGACCTTTTCCTGTGAACCAGACACCCTCCCCTCTTCAGAGCTGGTGGTGCCCAGTTTAATGCTCTAGTTCTTCCATTGACTTCCGTTGTGCTCTACAGAGCACCCGAGCATCCCAAAGTGTTCTACTCAAGCACCAAAACACACAAGCATTTTGGTGCTCGATCAACACTACTCCAGAGCCATGTTTCAACCACACTGTGCAGTCTAACTTATGCCATGATCCGGAGTACTGGGAGTGTGTTTGTATCTGGATTTTAATATGCAGAAATCAATTATGAATATTGTATTGCACACTGCATTCATTACATTCTTTCTTAAATGGGAGAAGTTTGAAACAACCAGGATGCTATCTAGAGCTAGCCATCCATGCAAACTATGTTAATCGAGGGATAAAAGCCTTGGTAAGATAGGTGACCAAAAATAAACAATGGCCACTTTGGCTGAGCCCCAAAGACCCTTTGTGCAGATGGGAGAAATTTGCAGAAGGTCAACCATCACTGCAACATTCCTCCAATCTGGGCTTTATGGCAGAGTGACCAGAAAGAAGCCTCTCAAAAAGATACATAAACATTTATTAAATAAAGCACCTAGAGGACTCTAAAACTGTGTGAAAGAAGATTCTCTGGTTTGATAAACCCAAAATTAAACTGTTTTTCTATAATTCTAAGCAAGATATTTGGAGGAAAGAAAGCACTGGTCAATACCACTGATACACTGAAGCATAGTGGTCGTGGCACCATGCTGTGGGGATGTTTTTCAGCAGCTGGGACAGAGACATTGGTCAGAGTTGAGAAAAGATAAATGGAGCAAGTACAGAAATATTCTTAAAGGGAACCTGTCACCTAAAAAACGCTTATTAAGCTGTTCATATTACCTTATAGTGCCCCATAGTAGTTTTCTAAAGCGCTTTTTCTTACTTTTCCAGCATTTAGGCTCATAGAGAAATCACTGTTTTATTCAGCCGCTGCCCCGGCTGCCCTGGTCAGGCTTGAAGTCAAGGGGGCAGCGGCCTAGGCGTCTTCAGTCCTGCTCTCCCCGCCTCCTGCTGCCTTGATTGACATCGGGCGCTTTCATCCCGCATGCGCAGTAAAGGACGGCAGAGTGTGGTCCCGGCTCTGGCACGTACATTTAGCCGGCTTCATTCTTGCTACAGCGCATGCGCCCACCAGTCTGTCACAGTCGCGCCCGTGCGGCTGGCCTCTGCAGCGTGCTGGAGGTGCTCAATATGCGCAGGTAGAATAGATGCTGGGCGCGGGCGCGATTGTGACAGACTGGCGGGCGCATGCGCTGTAGCAAGAATGAAGCTGGCTTAATGTACATGTAAATGGGACAGCGCTCCTGCCGCCCTTTACTGCGCAGGTGGGCTGAGAGCACGGTCCCGGCACTGAGATGCTGGATGTCAATCAAGGTAGCAGGAGGCGGGGAGAGCAGGACTGAAGATGCCTAGGCCGCTGCCCCCTTGACTTCAAGCCTGACTGAATAAAACAGCTATTTCTCTATGAGCCTAAATGCTGGAAAAGTAAGAAAGAGCGCTTTAGAAAACTACTATGGGGCACTATAAGGTAATATGAACAGCTTAATAAGCGTTTTTTAGGTGACAGGTTCCCTTTAATGTAAACCTGATCCTGTATGCTCTGGACCTCATACTGGGCTGAAGGTTTACCTTCCAACAAATTAATGACTCTAAGCAAACAGCCAAAACAACACAGGATTGGCTTAGGGACAACTCTGTGATTGTACTTGAGTGGCCCAGCCAGGGTCCTGTCTTGAACCCAATTGAATATCTTTGGAGAGACCTTAAAATGGCTGTCCCCAGCCAACCTGACAGAGCTTGAGAGGATCTGCAGAGAAGAAAGCCAAGTGTGCAAACGTTATGGCATCATATCCAAAAAGACTGAAGACTGCCAAAACTTGGTATTGAGTAAAGGGTCTGAATACTTATGTCAATGCAATATTTTAGTTTTTCCTTTTCAATAAATTAAGAAGGAACTTGAATATTTTGTTGTCACTTTTTAATAATGGGGTGCCGAGTGCAGAACGATGCGGAAAAATATGATATTTTTTTTAAGCACAAGGTACAAATACACAGTATCGCTATTGGCAAATTGATGGAAGCATTTGGTAGCAAACAGCCTGCTTAAAGACACTGCACTGCCAATTTTATTTTTAAGCTAAAACATGGTCCTCAAATTATATTTTTGTTTGCAGATGCCTTCTTCTATGAATTCTGACCACTAAAATAGTGGCTGTTGATAGATTTGTCCAAATCAAATACCAATAGACTTAGTCTTAACTGGAATCTGAATTATTGGGAAATTGAAGATGAACTTGATTAATTTAGAATCAACTTCTTCACCTCTTCTTATAAGGAGTCAGTATATATCCTTTCATTGGCAGTATTCTGGTCAGTATTTTGGATTGGTATGTGTAAGCAAAAACTAGTAGTGAATCCATCCAGAACATGGACAAGGTACAAGTCTTTCCATGATACTTTTTCTATGTTCATGTTCCACTCATGTTTTTGGTTTAAAAATTTAATTGCAAAAATCTGACCATAATAATATAATACCTTCCTGTGAAACTGACCTAAGAGACATTGGAAAACATTAGTTCCATAGTGTAACTTACATACCCCAGTTGATCCGTAGAGAGGCAAAAAATTAATTAAAGGAAACAAAGCCATAATATATTATGCCTAAATGACAATATATAATATGAGGTAATTTAATCAAATTCAACAGCATACAGAGGTACACATGAATTAACAGATGCAGTAGATCTGAGACTGTCTTCCTGTATAATGGGTTGTTATAGCACAATCTTATTTGTATAAGTAATGTGTGTCATGTATTGGCTAAACCTACCAACATATTATATTTTATGCCTTTTTAATTAACATAATATGCAATTTTAACTTTTATATAGAACATTACAGAGTCATTATCACCTTAATCCACTTCCCTCCCTTATCCATTTCCACACCAGAGACATATGGGATCAGTTATTAAGACCGACATTTTAGACGCCGGTCTTAATAACCCTGCCCTGGCGCTTGATGTGCCTAAGTTATGTAGACGCGCCGGCCTCTACATAACTTAGTTTCATCCACCGCCAGCCTAAATCTATGTTAGCTCCCTTGCTGGCATAGATTAAGATAAAACAGGCGTAAGAAATGATAAATGAGGTGGGTCGGCTGGCCTGTCCTCTACCCTGCCAGGCCACACCCTTTTTCTTTATTTTTAGAACTGGCGTACGTGTGCAGGGGCTGGGTTTGGGATGGCCCCAATGCTATACTGGGTCCCCTGTGGGTCCACTACACTGTTGAGGTATCACCACGTGTTGCTACTCTCTGGAAGGGATGGTATGGCATGTTGCTTCTCAATGGGAAATAAGTCCAGAAAGTCAGGGTCTGCAGTAAACCAGTTTGCCTCTTTACTGGAGGAATTCAGGTGCAAACAAAAATACAGGCTAGGCATAGGGCAAGCTTCTCCAGTCTCCTCCCTGGAAAAGGAAGGGTTTGATGCTGAGGAAAGGTCTGAACTAGCTGTCCCTCTCTCTTTCAGAAGTCTGGTACCTTGTCCAAAGGCTGGGGGCCCACGGTCTGTATCTTTTTAGTCCAGGTAGCTCCTTGGTCGCAGGGCTGGTGACCCATGGTCTGTGGCTCAGGGTTCCCATCCCAGCGTCTACTTCTGGTCACTCATGCAGACTGGCATGAGTCTCCCCCTCCAAACACTGGTCACTAACTGCAGAATGCTAGGGGCTCTGACTGCTCTCTTAGCACAGACAATTACAAACTTACCACTCCTGTCTGTCATAGACTTACATTAGAGCCTCCATGATACTCAATGGCAATACTGCAGTTTTTTTCCAGACAAAAACAAGTTTCCAGAAATAACAACATACATTCAAAAGGTAATTCTGTCTGGTTATGGTGGTAAACAAGTCTGGCTTTTACCCACCAAAACATGCCCTTCTTTAAAACCTATGGCAGCTATGGAAAATTACCAGCTTCTCATTCAAAGTCCCAAAAGTCTCTCAGTGTTCATTAACACTTTCCACTGAGTCTTCCAAATGAAGTGCAAATGAACAGCATATATATCACAACATACATATAAAATGAAGTTAAACAGTGCAAGTTAACACTTTCAAGTGAAATAAAGTAAGTTCATAACTTTTCATAGGGGAAACTGGCAAATGTCCACAAACGTCTAGACTTCACAGTACCCTTGCTCTAGGGCACTAAATGTAGGGTGGATGGGGAAGAAGTTTCAGATTTGACCACAAATCTCCTTTGTGAACGAATCTGCAACAAAAAAAATTGACATATATCTATTTATAAATGATCCCTATAATGTATTAAATGCAAAATAAAAATAAGAGACTGTGACTAGAGTTGAGAAAACCCGAACTGTATAGTTCAGGTTCGTACCGAATTTTGAGGTGTTCAGGACACGGATCCGAACCCAAACATTTTAAAAAAAAAATTGGGTTCGTGTCTGTTGTTCGGCGATTTCTTCCCGCTTTCTGAAGGGCTGCACAGCAGCTAATCAGCAAGCGTTTTACTTCTTGCCCTAAAAAGCCATCACAGCCATGCCTACTAATGGCATGGCTGTGATTGGCTGAGTGCAGCATGTGACCCAAGCTCATTATAAGCTGGAGCCACGTACTGCCTCAAGTCACTCTGCTGATTTAAGCTTATGGAGAGGATGCTGGTGCTGCGATCAGGGACAGAATAAGGCAGAAACCAGAAGAGCCTGTGGCACTTTAATCCACAAGATATAGCAAATAGAGAGGGAGGGAGCTTCAGCAAGCCAACATTTCTGTACCCAGCCACTGCCATAGAAATCTTTTTTTTGTAATTCATCTGTTACTGAGGTGGTGCTCAGCAGCCATTTTGGCCACTGCAGTGTACTGCATGAGCGTCAGCCAGCCAGGGACATCAGCCTTATCCTATTTTGTAGCTCAGTGAAGGAAAAAAACCTTTTTTTCTGGATCTCAAGTCCCCTATATTGCCTTTTGTCTGTTTAGGGGTGACATAGTCCATTTGTCTAGTCTGGGACCTATATATATATATATATTTGACATTTCTGCGGTGAAATAGAGAATCCGTGTAATTTTTGGGGAAAAAACGTATTCATTGTCAACAAAACAGTTCTGCATACACCATCCAACGACATATTTAACATTTCTGCTTGGAAATAGTGCTTCTTTGTTTTTTATAGAAAAAAAAACGTTATTCAAGGTCCACCAAACAGTCTGAAATACCCATTACAACAACCTATTTTACATTGCTGCTTTGAAATACAGCATAAGTGTATTTTTTTTACAAAAAAGTGGAAATCCTGATCCACAAAGCATTTTCAAATACACCGCCTAAATACCGATTTAACATTACAGCTGAGAAATAGTGCATTATTCTTTTTTGGTGTGAGAAAAGCAAAGTCCCTGCTTCACAAAGCAGTTGTAAATACACGGTATAAATAACTACATTTAATTTACAGCAGTGAAAAACTGCATTTGTAAATTTTGGTGACAAAAGCCGTGACATAGTCCATTTGTCTAGTCTGGGACCTGTGGTGCCACAGAGCACTTTTGTATACTATGCACTAAACCGTATATTCCATTTCAGCTACCATATAGTGCATCAGTGTATTTTAGTTAAAAAAAAGTGGTCATCCTGATCCACCAAGCCTATTTTACACCGCCAAAATATATATTTGACATTTATGCGGTGAAATAGAGAATCCGTGCAATTTTGGGGGGAAAAACGTATTCCTTGTCCACAAAACTGTTCTGCATACACCACCCAACTACATATTTTAGATTTATGCATGGAAATAGTGCTTCTTTGATTTTTATAGAAAAAAAAAAACGTTATTCAAGGTCCACCAAACAGTCTGAAATACCCATTACAACCACCTATTTTACATTGCTACTGGGAAATACAGCATAAATGTATTTTTTTGACAAAAAAGTAGAAATCCTGATCCACAAAGCATTTTGAAATATACCGCCTAAATACCGATTTCACATTACAGTTAAGAAATACTGCATTATTCTTTTTTTGTGTGAAAAAAAGCTAAATTCCTGCTTCACAAAGCAGTTGTACATACACGGCATACATACCTACATTTAATTTACAGCAGTAAAAAACTGCATTTGTGAATTTTGGTGAAAAAAGCCGTGACATAGTCCATTTGTCTAATCTGGGACCTGTGGTGCCACAGAGCACTTTTTTATACTATGCACTAAACCGTATATTCCATTTTGGCTACCAAATAGTGCATCAGTAGAGTTGAGCGAACACCTGGATGTTCGGGTTTTAGAAGTCAATGGGGACCTGAACTTTTGGGCACTAAAAAATAAATAAAAATAAAATAAATAAAAATTAACCAATATCAATTGGCAACTTGGAGGAGGAGGTAGAATAGAAGATTAGGGTGGCGTCAGGTGGGAGTGCTATGGGAGCTGAAGTTCTCATCACAGCCAAGAAGTAATCATGTCTGCATGCAGGGCCAAAGGCCTTATTCAAACATTCAGGCCCACGGGGCCCACAAAGAGGAGAGTTAAAATCACTACAAATCAGTATTGATTTCACCTAGCAGTGCCACAGGCCTCATTTACTAATTCAGGAGCACCATGGCACAGGCAAAGAGGAGAGCGGTCCAGTAACAGCAACACAGGCCTTAGGTCAAGCAAGACAGCAAGCAATTAAACAAAATATAGGCCCCTGACACCCACACAATGGGGAGGTCATTTGACAGTAAAAAGAGGTTAATGTCTCCCACCAATACAGCAAGCGATGAAACAAAATATAGGCCCATGATAACCAGACAATGTAGAGGTCATTTGACAGTATAAGGAGTTTAATATCTCCCACCAATGCAGCAAGCGATGAAACAAAATATAGACCCCTGACAACCAGACAATGTAGAGGTCATTTGAAAGTATAAAGACTAGAGGAAAATGTCACCCAACAAAGCAACAAATGATTAAACGACATATAGGCCCCTGACACCCACACAATAGGGTTGTAATTTGACAGTAAGAAGAGTTTAATCTCTCCCACCAAGACAACAACTGATTAAACGACATATAGGCCCTTGACACCCACACAATGGGGCAGTCATTTGACAGTAAAAAGAGTTAAATGTCTCCCACCAAGACAGCAAGCAATTAAACGAAATATAGGCCCCTGACAACCAGACAGAGTAGAGGTCATTCGACATCAAAAAGAGAATAATGTCACCCACCAAAGCAACAGGCGATTATCTGAAATGTAGGCCCCTGGCACCCAGACAGAGGAGAAAGGTCCCATAGCAGCAAAAGAGGCATCATGTTACACACCATTGGAACAGAATATTAATGTAGAGAGTAATAGTGGCTCCACCCACTTTACCAATATGAAATAATTAATAATTAATTAACGGAAAAACTATCTTAGAAGGTAGACGTCCCTAATAATTTAACTTTAAATAAAGTTTCGCAGACGGATTGGCGAACATCTGAATGACATCAGAAAGCGGTCAGATACCCCCATTGCACGCCACGTTGATGTGCAACATTCTGGTGATCCCCGCTCGATCAAATTTCAGGGTCTTGAGGTCATCAGACCCTCACCTAGAGGTGGTGACCTGGACCGTCTGTTCCTACAAAAAGAAGCACAATGGACCTACAGACTGGACACAGTTCGACCGCGTGGGTTAAATGAATATATTTCATTTACCAGCTTCATTAAATAGTCCTATCGGTCGTTTTTATACCAACAGGTCCTCTCTGCTATCTTCTTTCCCCATGACCATTATGTAAATTGTGACATATGGGGGCGATCCAATTATGGTGGGGTTACTGTATCTATATTGCCGTACTACTGCACAAATATAGTAGTGGATTATACCTAGACATCATAGGTGGCATGTGATAACACACCATGCTTCCCCACTACACATCATTAATTGTGACCAAACCACTGTCCATTAGATCTTCAGTAATTCCCTCCTTCTCTGTTGTTATTGAATGACACTCCGATGATGAGGCTGTCTTTAACAGTATACATTGATGGATAGATAGCCTCTTTAACATCATCATCTATAACATCAGATAATATACACTGGTGATCGCTACCTCTCTCACTTGTCCTTCTTCTCCTTGTCGCCACTGTAAGTAAAGTTTACTAGCTTGCCATACTTTAATCCAAGTGACGGGGCTGATATTTCACGACGTCAGTACTTGGGCGGGCACTGTGTACCTGTTACCGCCCCCTCACATCCTGATTGGTTGTGCCCAGCCCTGGTCCCTCCCCTTGTGGGCGGTCTTATGTCCTTATATCCTGGTGCCAGAAGCGGCCGTTTCATGGCCATTCAAGCGCCGGACTAGCTGTCACACACCATCAGTGTGACGGCGTTTGTTCATCCACTCCAGTAGCGCTATTACTCCTGATGAATTAGCACAAGAAACGAGTCGAGTCAGACGCTAGTTAGTGAGGTGGCAACCTAGTCTCTATATGCTAGGTAGTCAGGTGAATTTTTGCAGTCTCCACTGCTTTGGGCATGTCAATAGCGTCCTTCCCACACACAGTGTGGTAACCAGGGCTCAGGGCGTTTATGTCCATTAGCAATGTGCAACCTCACCTCCAATGATATGTGGTCTACTATTAGGCAGTGATTTCTGACAGCAGGGGAAGTGCTGTACCCCTCAGATTGTTCACTTATCTGCCAGTATAATAGTGATCACATACCAGTATGATTGTTACTCCCTAGGTGAATTGTAGTCCATAAATCACCATTTTTGGGCTTCTGGATACCCATCCATGATTTATGTGTTCCCAATCCGCTGGATGGACTATCAATCGATTCACCAGGGACACATCAATTTTTTGTTAGTGTGTCGACTTTTGATCTTTCCCCCAAGGATTATCATTTTAATGTATTTTTGAATAAAAGTATATTTTAACGTTCCCTTTACACAGTGAATCCCTACCAATATGAAATAGGTGCACTCCCACCGGTTCACCCTTTCCGTAAAGTAATATATCTATATCTTGTGTGGGGGCACTCAACTTGTCTGGATGCACATGGGCTTTTACAATATTTTATTCAAATATATTCATCACATCAAACTGTAAGAGGTCCATAAAAAAACTAAAAACATTAAAAAGTCCAGATCATCCTTATCCGTACACCTATATACACTGGCATAGGATGGTATTAAATATTGGCGGTCGTCATACGATGGAATATAATTGTCTCTATCACGTTTAAACGGCAATAAGTGTCTTACTGCTTCAACAAAGTTAAAACTTAAAACATTTGTGTCATCAAATATTTTTTCTGGTCATCTCACCCGTAGCACATAGCTGATTATGTCCATATCATCTCCACAGACTGATTATGTCCATGTAATCTCCACACTCTAAATTAGCGTAGGTAAAGCTGGTGATCACACCACTGAGGAAGGGGCAAGTTAATGACCGCCCCGAAACGCGTTTGGGATTTTGGCGATTTACATTACAAAGAATCTGCGACTATAAAGAAGTGAAGTGCCCTGGAGTACAAGAATGTATGGTTGAGGGTGAGGCAGTTATAAATGTCAATGCACTGACGGCAGGGCAGGCCAGCACCTCCAAGGCATAAAAGGCTAGTTCTGGCCATTTGGACAATTTGGAGACCCAGAAGTTGAATGGGGTCAAACCATCAGTTAGTACGTGGAGGCGTGTTCACACGTACTGTTCCACCATGTTGTTGAAATGTTGCCTCCTACTAACACGTTCCGTGCACTTATAATCCAGCCGGGGGGCCACCCAGTAGTCAGCACACGTTAAAATGTCCTCTGTGGGAGGCGTATCGTCATCGCCCTACGTTTCCCCCCAGCCACGCACCAGTGATGGGCCTGAGCTGCGTTGGGTGACACCCCGCTGTAAACATGCTTGAATGAAAGTGTTAGAAATTACCCCTCTTCCTCCTCCTCTTCCTCCTCCTGGGCCACATCCTCCTCCATCATCGCCCTAAGTGTTTTCTCAAGGAAACATAGAAGTGGTATAGTAACGCTGACAACGACGACAACGCCACTGGCCATGTTGTCGTAGTGCTCGAAACAGCGCAACAGGGCACACAGGTCTCGCATGGAGGCCCAGTCATTGGTGGTGAAGTGGTGCTGTTCCGCAGTGCGCCTCACCCGTGCGTGCTGCAGCTGATACTCCACTATGGCCTGCTGCTGCTCGCACAGTCTCTTCAGCATGTGCAAGGTGGAGTTCCACCTGGTAGGAATGTCGCATATGAGGCGGTGAGCGAATAGGCCGAAGTTAGGCTGTAGCGCAGACAGGCAAGCAGCAGCAGGATGAGAACGCCGGTAGCGCACACAGACGGCCCGCACTTTATGCAGCAGCTCGTTGTAGTTGTGCATGAATTTCTGCACCACCAAATTAAGCACATGCGCCAGTCAAGGGATGTGCGTCAAATTGTTTAGTCCCAGAGCTTCAGCGAGATTTCGCCCATTATGGCGCACACCACCAGGCCTGGCTTGAGGCTCACCGGCAGCAACCACTCGTCGGTCTGTTGTTCTATACCCCACCACTAGTCCTGCTTGGTGTGGGGCCTGTTCCCCAAACACATGAGTTTTAGAACGGCCTGCTGATGTTTACCCCAGGCTGTGCTGAAGTTGGTGGTGAAGGTCTGTGGCTGACTGTATGAGCAGGTGGAAAAAGAGGAGGAGGAAGCCAAGTAGAAGGAGGAGGCAACAGGAGGCAAAGAATGATGCCCTGCGATCCTTGGCGGCGGAAGGACGTGCGCCAAACAGCTCTCCGCCTAGGGCCCAGCCACCACTACATTTACCCAGTGTGCAGTTAGGGAGATATAGCGTCCCTGGCCGTGCTTACTGGTCCACGTATCTGTGGTTAGGTGGACCTTGCCACAGATGGAGTTGCGCAGTGCACACTTCATTTTATCTGATAGTTGGTTGTGCAGGGAAGGCACGGCTCTCTTGGAGAAGTAGTGGCGGCTGGGAACGACGTACTGTGGGACAGCCACCGTCATCAACTGTTTGAAACTGTCCGTGTCCACCAGCCTGAATGACAGCATTTCAAAGGCCAGTAGATTAGAAATGCTACCAAAGGTTTGTGAGATGGAGAGCTAAACGCTGCCGTGTGACATGGTGGAGATGCTTGATGATGGAGGTGGTGGTGTTGGTGGCACATCCTCTTTTTGCTGGGTGTCAGGTGCCAACATTCCTCCAGAGGCGGAGGAAGAGGCCGAGGCACCAGCAGAAGATGGAGCAGGAGGGGCCTGAGCCCTTTCTTGGTTTTGAAGGTGCTTACACCACTGCAGCCCATGCCTCGCATGTAGATGCCTGGTCATGCAGGTTGTGCTAAGGTTCAGAGCGTTAATGCCTCGCTTCAGGCTCTGATGGCACAGTGTGCAAACCACTCGGTTCTTGTCGTCAGCACATTGTGTGAAGAAGTGCCATGCCAGGGAACTCCTTGAAGCTGCCTTTGGGGTGCTCGGTCCCTGGTGGCGGTGGCCAGTAGCAGGCGAGCTCTCTTGGTGACGGCTGTTCTGTTTTTGCACCCTGCTCCCTCTTTTGCTACGCTGTTGGCTCGGCCTTACCACTGCCTCTTCCTCTGAACTATGAAAGTTAGTGGCACGACCTTCATTCCATGTTGGGTCTAAGACCTCATCGTCCCCTGCATCGTCTTCCACACAGTCTTCCTCCCTGACCTCCTGTTCGGTCTGCACACTGCAGAAAGACGCAGCAGTTGGCACCTGTGTTTCGTCATCATCAGAGACATGCTGACTCTGCTGAGGTGGTATTCCCATGTCCTCATCAGGAAACATAAGTGGTTGTGCATTCTATGTCTTCCACCGCTGGGGAATGGCTAGGTGGATGCCCTTGGGAAACCTTGCCAGCAGATTCTTCAAACAGCATAAGAGACTGCTGCATAACTTGAGGCTCAGACAGGTTCCCTGATATGCATGGGGGTGATGTGACAGGCTGATGGGCTTGGTTTTCAGGCGCCAACTGTGCGCTTTCTGCATAAGACTGGGTGTGAGATAATGTGAACCTGCTGGATCCACTGTCGGCCACCCAATCGACTAGAGCCTTTACTTGCTCAGGCCTTACTATCCTTAGAAGGGCATTAGGCAGCTACTGGGACCTGAGCTAGTTGGTTCACTAGGACGTGTACCTGTGGCAGAACCGCCACGTCCTCTCCCAGCACCAGAGTGTCCACTAACACCACCACGACCATGTTCGCCTCCCTTATTAGATGTTTTCCTCATTGTTACCATTCACCACAATAAGGAAAAACTTATTTGGCCCAATGTATAGATTTCAAATTAAGGCCTTTTTTTATAGGCATCTAACACTATCTAGCTATCTATTTATGTATTATATTACACTAATACAGGCACAGCAGAAACCATAGATTTAGAGGAATATCAATTTTAGGCCTAGTATTTAGGCCCTGGAATAAAGGTATCCTTTTACAGACAAAAATACACTTGGAGATGCACAGTAGCTTGTGCAAATGTAAAGGATTTATTTTTCAGGCCTTGTATTTAGACGCTGACACGCTGAATGTAATATACCCTATTGCGGATAGAGTTGAGCGAACTTCTATTTTAAGTTCGGCTTCCAAAGTTCGGGTTCGGGTTATCCAAGCATCCCGTTATGGATTCCGCTACCACGGACCATAATGGCATTTGGAACACGGGGTGAAAGACCTGGGGTGACGTCACCATCATGTGATCAGTGCAGGGGGCGTGGCTCAGTACTGGATTGGATAAGAGGTCGTAGCCTACTACCTCTTATCTAATCCAGTACTGAGCCACGCCCCCTGCACTGATCACATGACGGTGATGTCACCCCAGGTCCTCCGTGTTTTCCTAGGTTCGGGTTCATTGAAGAATCCTCTTATGGATTCCAAATGCCGTTATGGTCTGTGGTAGCGGAATCCATAACGGGATGCTTCGATAACCCGAACCCAAACTTTGGAAGCCGAACCTAAAACAGAAGTTCGCTTAACTCTAATTGCGGACAGAATTACACTTGGAGAGGAACAGCGTAAAGCACAGATGTTTAGGATTTCTATTTCAGGGTTTTTATTTAACCACAGAAAAAAATCTATCCTTTGATGGACATTATTACACTTGGACAGCCACAGCTGGAACCCCAGATTTAGGGGATTGGTATTTTGGCAATAGAATTTCACCCCAGAAAAAAAATCTATCCTTTGACGGACAGTATTACACTTGGCCAGCTACAGCTGGAACACCAGATTTAGGGGCTTGTTATTTTGGCAATTGAATTTCAACCCAGAAAAAAATCAATCCTTTGACGGTCAGTATTAAACTTAGCCAGCCACAGCTGGAACACCAGATTTAGGGGATTTGTACTTTGGCAATTGAATTTCACCGCAGAAAAAAATATATCCTTTGACGGACAGTATTAAACTAAGCCAGCCACAGCTGAAACACTAGATTTAGGGGATTGGTATTTTGGCTATTGAATTTCACCCTAGAAATAAAATCTATCCTTTGACGCACAGTATTACACTTGGCCAGCAACAGCTAAAACCACTGATTTAGGGGATTGGTATTTTGGCAATTGAATTTCACCGCAGAAAAAAATCTATCCTTTGACAGACAGTATTAAACTTAGCCAGCCACAGCTGGAACACCAGATTTAAGGGATTGGTTTTTTGGCAATTAAATTTCACCCCAGAAATAAAATATATCCTTTTACGCACAGTATTACACTTGGCCTGCAACAGCTAAAACCACTGATTTAAAGGGGATTGGTATTTTGGCAATTAAATTTCACCGCAGAAAAAAATCTATCCTTTGACGGACAGTATAAAACTTAGCCAACCATAGCTGGAACACCAGATTTAGAGGATTGGCATTTTGGCAATTGAATTTCACCCCAGAAAAAAATCTATCCTTTGACGGACAGTATTACAATTGGCCAGCCACAGAAAAAAAATCTATCCTTTGACGTACAGTATTAAACTTAGCCAGCCACAGCTAGAACACCAGATTTAGGGGTTTGGTATTTTGGCAATTGAATTTAAGCTAAGAAAAAAAATCTATCCTTTGACGTACAGTATTAAACTTAGCCAGCCACAGCTGGAACACCAGATTTAGGGGTTTGGTATTTTGGCAATTGAATTTCACCCCTCAATAAAATAAAGCAATTTCTATCCTGTGTTTCAAGGTGTGACAATAAGCACAACCCCTAATGTGGGATATTTCAAAAGAAAGCCTACTATTGAACCCAAAAATGTATGTTGAACTTGGTGGCAGCTCAAAACATGTGCTGGTGCACCAAAAGATCACAAAATGGCAGCCGATCACCCCAGAAAAAAGTGACAAAAAAACGCTCTGGGCAGCCTGAAAAACCAGTGAGCAATGAACTAACAGAAGTTGAATGATTCACAGCTGTAGATTGATCACTTAATTAAGTGGTTTTGATTAGTCTTCCCTGCCTAATCTCGCCCTCACAGCAGCTGCATCCTATCCCTACACTAATCAGTGCAGAGTGATGGGCGGCGCTACGTGACTCCAGCTTAAATAGAGGCTGGATCACATGCTGCACTTGGCCAATCACAGCCATGCCATTAGTAGGCATGGCTGTGATGGCTTCTTAGGGCAAAAAGTAAAACGCTAGCTGATTTGCCGAACAACGGACCCGAACCCGAAATTTTTAAAAAATGTCCGGGTCCGTGTCCCGAACACCCCAAAATTTGGTACTGATCAACCAAGCCTATTTTACACCGCTAAAATATATATGTGACATTTCTGCGGTGAAATAGAGAATCCGTGTAATTTTGGGGGGAAAACCGTATTCCTTGTCCACAAAACAGTTCTGCATACACCGTCCAACCACATATTTTATATTTCTGCAGGGAAATAGTGTTTCTTTGTTTTTTATCGAAAAAAAAAAACGTTATTCAAGGTCCACCAAACAGTCTAAAATACCCATTACATCCACATATTTTATATTGCTGCTGTGAAATACAGCATAAGTGTATTTTTTTTTTTTTTGACAAGAGTGGTAATCCTGATCCACAGAGCATCTTGAAATCTACCACTTAAATACCAATTTCACAATACAGCTGAGAAATAGTGCATTATTCTTTTTTGTGTGAAAAAAGCTAAATTCTTGCTTCACAAAGCAGTTGTACATACACGGTATAAATATCTAATTTAAATTTACAGCAGTAAAAACCAGCATTTTGGGGTTTAATTGAAAAAAGCTGTGTTTTAAGACGAAAAAACAGCTGTGCAACTGTCGTTTAAATAATTATTTCCAATTTA
This sequence comes from Bufotes viridis, assembly GCA_033119425.1. Lineage (NCBI taxonomy): Eukaryota > Metazoa > Chordata > Amphibia > Anura > Bufonidae > Bufotes > Bufotes viridis. The sequence goes on from CM065596.1 coordinate 70,718,200, forward strand.
TAACAGTCAAATACTGCATTTGTGAATTTTGGTGACCAAATCCGTGTTCTGGGTCCCCAAATCTGGTGTCCATACATAGTATAAATATCTACTTTTAATGTACAACAGTTAAACACTGTATTTTGGGGTTTTATTGAAAATAGCTGGGTTTTAGGCCGAAAAAACAGCTGTGCATCCGTCGTTTAAATAATTATTTACAATTTTTAACAGTCTAATTCTGCATTTGTAAATTTTGGTGACCAAATCCGTGTTCTGGGTCCCCAAATCTGGTGTCCATACATTGTATAAATATCTACTTTTAATGTACAGCAGTTAAAAACTGCATTTTGAGGTTTTATTGAAAAAAGCTGTGTTTTAGGCCGAAAAAACTGTTGTGTATCCGTCGTTTAAAAAGTTATTTCAAATTTGTAACAGTCTAATACTGATATCCGCCTCGGGCTCAGCCGCCACTACTTTTAACCAGTGTGCAGTTAGGGAGATATAGCGACCCTGGCTGTGCTTACTGGTCCATATATCTGTGGTTATGTGGACCTTGCCACAGATGGCGTTGCGCAGCACACACTTTATTTTATCCTCCACTGTTTTATGTAGGGAAGGGAAAGCTGGCCTTGAAAAGTAGTGGTGGCTGGGAACAACGTACTGGGGGACAGCAACCGCCATCAGCTGTTTGAAACAGTCCGTCTCCACCAGAAGGAATGACAGCTTTTCAAATGGTGGATATGCTTGGTGATGGTGTTGTATGTGGTGGTGTGGGTGAAACATCCTCTGTTTGCTGGTCGCCAGGTGCCACGGTGACACCAGAGGTGGAGGAAGATGCCGAGCCAGCAGCAGAAGAGGGAGCAGGAGGAGTATGAGAGAGTTCCTTGTTTTTAAGGTGTTTACTCCACTGAAGTTCATGCTTTGCATGTAGATGCCTGGTCATGCAGGTTGTGCTCAGGTTAAAAACATTTATGCCTCGCTTCAGGCTCTGATGGCACAACATGCAAACCACTCGTGTCTTGTCATCAGGACATTGTGTGATGAACTGCCATGCCAATGAACTCCTTGGACATGGCCTTTGTGTTCTCAGTGCCTGGGTGCGGTGGACAGTAGCAGGCGTACTGTCTCTGGAACGGCCGCTGCGATTTTGCACCCTGCTCCCTCTTTTGCTGTGCTGTTGCCTCTGTGCGACCACCGCCTCTTTCTCAGAACTGCACGCCTCTCTAGCACGACCTTCAATCCAGTCTGGGTCTAGGACTTCATCATCCTCCACATCATCTTCCACCCATTCATGACCCTTGCCCTCCTCGTCGGTCTGCACATTGCAGAAAGCCACAGCAGTTGGCACCTGTGCTTCGTCATCATCAGAGACGTTTTGCGGCAGTATTCCCATGTCCTTATCCTGCAACAAAACTGGTTGAGCATAAGTGCATTCAAGGTCTTCCTCTTCTGGGGCAGGTCTAGGTGGATGGGCCGGGGAAACCCTGCCAACAGAGTCATCAAAAAGCATGAGACTTTTCCTGCATGATTTGGGGCTCTGAATGCTTGGCTGATTTGCAAGGGGTTGAGGTGGAAGACTGATGGGCATGGGCTGCAGGTGCCAACTCTGAGCTTTCTGCAGAGGACTGGGTGTTAGATACTGTGAAGGAAATGGAGGCACTGTCAGCCACCCAATCTACTATGGCCTGTATATGTTCTGGCTTCACCATCCGTAGAGCGCCATTTAGGCCTAACAAATAACGCTGCAGTTTCTGTCGCCTACTCGCACCAGAGGAAAGTGTTTGACTTGGAGCGGTAGTTGGCGCTGAACGGCCATGTCCTCTCCCAGCAACAAGAGCTCCACCAACACCACCACAACCATGCCCACGTCCCTTATTTGATGTTCTCCTCATTATTTGCGTTCACACACCAAGCTGAAAGATTGGTGTCTCTCCGGTGTCAATTTACCTGCAGCTAGTAGACAATTACATTCGCTAAGGCAGTGCCCGAGTCATAAAAATGCTCTGTGGACCCAGAATAATGTTTTTTGTGCCCAAAATACGCTGATTCTCAATTTCTATGCGGAAATGTAAAAAAAAAATTGGTACGCTGTATGCAAGTGGTTTATGGAACAAGAACAAGTATTTTTGTAATAAAATACAAAAAATTTGTATTTCGCTACTGTAATTGTTTCTCAATAAAACCTCAAAATAAAGTTTTTAACTGCTGTACATTGACAGTAGAAAAATGGGAGATATTGGCGAATGGCTCAGCTATTCACATCAGCTTGAGGGATTAGCCAATGTTGTCATGTGCTTGTGGTGCACTCTTTTTCAGTGATTTATGTGTTTTATATATTTTCATGCACAGATTGTTTGATTTTGTTTGACCCATTTAGGCCACGCTTATTTCTGTGATTTTTGCTTTATATGTATTGAATGTGCCATTGTGTATGGCTGGTAACATTCTGTTGCACCTGGGAGCCTGTGTCACATGGTCTGTTGTAGGTGCGGCTTGCGGCCTCAATTGTCTCCCATTGCATTGTTGGTCCTGCAATGCAGGTGAGTAGGATTAGGGCTGTGAGCTGGATATCAGCATCTTTCATACCCTGTTCACACACCATAGGTAGTCTAGTATTAGGACCCCATGCCATGCTGAGAAACCTTGACGTGCATGAAGGGGCTCCGGTATTTTCCTGACTGGGAGATATTGACGAATGGCTCAGCTTTTAACATAAGCTTGAGGGATTAGCCAGTGTTGTCAGGTGCTTATCCTTGTGATGCACAACAACGGATGCACAACAGTTTTTTTTCAGGCTAAAACACGTCTTTTTTCAATAAAACCCCACCACAACCATGCCCACGTCCCTTATTTGATGTTCTCCTCATTATTTGCGTTCACACACCAAGCTGAAAGATTGGTGTCTCTCCGGTGTCAATTTACCTGCCGCTAATAGACAATTACATTCGCTAAGGCAGTGCCCGAGTCATAAAAATGCTCTGTGGACCCAGAATAATGTTTTTTGTGCCCAAAATACGCTGATTCTCAATTTCTATGCGGAAATGTAAAAAAAAAATTGGTACGCTGTATGCAAGTGGTTTATGGAACAAGAACAAGTATTTTGTAATAAAATACAAAAAATTTGTATTTCGCTACTGTAATTGTTTCTCAATAAAACCTCAAAATAAAGTTTTTAACTGCTGTACATTGACAGTAGAAAAATGGGAGATATTGGCGAATGGCTCAGCTATTCACATCATCTTGAGGGATTAGCCAATGTTGTCATGTGCTTGTGGTGCACTCTTTTTCAGTGATTTATGTGTTTTATATATTTTCATCCACAGATTGTTTGATTTTGTTTGACCCATTTAGGCCACGCTTATTTCTGTGATTTTTGCTTTATATGTATTGAATGTGCCATTGTGTATGGCTGGTAACATTCTGTTGCACCTGGGAGCCTGTGTCACATGGTCTGTTGTAGGTGCGGCTTGCGGCCTCAATTGTCTCCCATTGCATTGTTGGTCCTGCAATGCAGGTGAGTAGGATTAGGGCTGTGAGCTGGATATCAGCATCTTTCATACCCTGTTCACACACCATAGGTAGTCTAGTATTAGGACCCCATGCCATGCTGAGAAACCTTGACGTGCATGAAGGGGCTCCGGTATTTTCCTGACTGGGAGATATTGACGAATGGCTCAGCTTTTAACATAAGCTTGAGGGATTAGCCAGTGTTGTCAGGTGCTTATCCTTGTGATGCACAACAACGGATGCACAACAGTTTTTTTCAGGCTAAAACACGTCTTTTTCAATAAAACCCCACCACAACCATGCCCACGTCCCTTATTTGATGTTCTCCTCATTATTTGCGTTCACACACCAAGCTGAAAGATTGGTGTCTCTCCGGTGTCAATTTACCTGCCGCTAGTAGACAATTACATTCGCTAAGGCAGTGCCCGAGTCATAAAAATGCTCTGTGGACCCAGAATAATGTTTTTTGTGCCCAAAATACGCTGATTCTCAATTTCTATGCGGAAATGTAAAAAAAAAATTGGTACGCTGTATGCAAGTGGTTTATGGAACAAGAACAAGTATTTTGTAATAAAATACAAAAAATTTGTATTTCGCTACTGTAATTGTTTCTCAATAAAACCTCAAAATAAAGTTTTTAACTGCTGTACATTGACAGTAGAAAAATGGGAGATATTGGCGAATGGCTCAGCTATTTACATCAGCTTGAGGGATTAGCCAATGTTGTCATGTGCTTGTGGTGCACTCTTTTTCAGTGATTTATGTGTTTTATATATTTTCATCCACAGATTGTTTGATTTTGTTTGACCCATTTAGGCCACGCTTATTTCTGTGATTTTTGCTTTATATGTATTGAATGTGCCATTGTGTATGGCTGGTAACATTCTGTTGCACCTGGGAGCCTGTGTCACATGGTCTGTTGTAGGTGCGGCTTGCGGCCTCAATTGTCTCCCATTGCATTGTTGGTCCTGCAATGCAGGTGAGTAGGATTAGGGCTGTGAGCTGGATATCAGCATCTTTCATACCCTGTTCACACACCATAGGTAGTCTAGTATTAGGACCCCATGCCATGCTGAGAAACCTTGACGTGCATGAAGGGGCTCCGGTATTTTCCTGACTGGGAGATATTGACGAATGGCTCAGCTTTTAACATAAGCTTGAGGGATTAGCCAGTGTTGTCAGGTGCTTATCCTTGTGATGCACAACAACGGATGCACAACAGTTTTTTTCAGGCTAAAACACGTCTTTTTTCAATAAAACCCCAAAATGCAGTTTTTAACTGCTGTACATTAACGTTAGACATTTATACTATGTATAGACACCAGATTTGGGCACCCAGAACATGGATTTGGTAAAGAAAATTCAAAAATGCAGTATTTGACTGCTATAAATTGAAATTAATTATTTAAACGACGGATGCACATTGTTTTTTCGGCCTAAAACACGGATTTTTTCAATAAAACCCCAAAATGCTGTTTTTTACTACTGGAAATTTACATTAGATATTTATATCGTGTTAATACAGCTGCTTTGTGAAGCAAGGATATTGCTTTTTTTCCCACAAAAAAGAATAATGCCCTATTTCTCAGCTGTAATGTGCAATCGGTATTTAAGCGGTGTATTTCAAGATGCTCTGTGGATCAGCATGACCACTTTTTTATCAAAAAACATACACTTATGCTGTATTTCACCTTAGCAATGTAAAATAGGTGGTTGAAATGGGTATTTCAGACCGTTTGGTGGACCTCGAATAACACTTTTTTTCTATAATAAACAAAGAAGCAATATTTCCATGCAGAAATATAGCATGTGTCGTTGGACGGTGTATGCAGAAGTGTTTTGTGGACAAGGAATACGGTTTTTCCCTGCAAAATTACACGGATTCTATATTTCACTGCAGAATTGTCAAATATATATTTTGGTGGAGTAAAATTGGCTTGCTGGATGACCACTCAATAATTAAAATACACTGATGCATTATTTGATAAATGAAATTGAATTTACGTTTTAGTGCATAGTATACAAAAGTGCTCTGTGGTACCACAGGTCCCAGACTAGACAAATGGACTATCTCACGGCTTTTGTCACCAAACTTCACAAATGCAGTTTTTTACTGCTGTAAATTAAATGTAGGTATTTATACTGTGTATGTACAACTGCTGTGTGAAGCAGGAATTTTGCTTTTTTCACACAAAAAAGGAATAATGCACTATTTCTCAGCGGTAACGTGAAATCGGTATTTAGGCGGTGTATTTGAAAATGGTTTGTGGAGCATCCAGAAAAAAAGTTTTTTTTCCTTCACTGAGCTACAAAATAGGATTAGGCTGATGTCCCTGGCTGGCTGACACACATGCAGTACACTGCAGTGGCTAAAATGGCCGCTGAGCACAACCTCAGTAACAGATGATTTACAAAAAAAGATTTCTCTGCTAGTGGCTGGGTACAGAAATGTTGGATTGCTGAAGCTCCCTCCCTCTCTATTTGCTATATCTTGTGGATCAAACTACCACAGGTTCTTCTGGTTTCTGCCCTATTCTGTCCCTGATCGCAGTACCAGCATCCTCTCTCTTGCTGATCGGAAGAAATCGCCGAACAACAGACCCGAACCCAAACTTTTTTGAAAATGTTCGGGTCCATGTCACGAACATCCCAAAATTCGGTACGAACCTGAACTATACATTTCGGGTTCGCTCAACTCTAGTTACTATTGTTAGCTAGACATGTAGTCCTATGTTAGCCAGCCATTTAACCATGTGCTTCAGGGTTATGCAAATGTTACATTGCATGCTATTCTATACATTATACTTATACATGTTATTTGTATACTTGTAGCTTTACCGCACATTTGTACAATTTCTCACTCACGTGCATCGTGCAGAGAGTACAACCTGTTGACGAATAAACAAGTTAGACTACAAAGAACAGTCCTCTTATTTGGAAGACAGGAATGGTTTATGATGAATGTCAGACTGCACACTTTGTGAACTTGTATGAAGACAGAACATATGATGTTCAACAATGATCTAATCTTTCTGTTGCCAATGGTGGTTATCAAACAGTGGTAGATACTAACTCTAATCAGACACTCTGCTGATTGAATAAGTGATTGATGTACCGTAAAAATTTATGACTCATAATTGATGTCTCCCTTAATTGGAGTCTTTTTTTTTTTACTGCCTTTTTCATCAGACCTGGAGTCCAGACATCCTTGGCTTCTGACTTTTACAGTACATCCCTACTTTTACCTATATCCTTATTTTTTAGCTATGAAAACTCTCAATCCTGCTGCTACCCTAATTTCTGTGTCTGTTGCAGCCCTATTGCCTAATTAGTCTGCCTTCTATGTTGCATAGTTTCCAAAAAAAACTCAATTCAAAAATAAAGGTGGCAGGTTGATCGCATCCCCAAAAGAAATGGTACAAAATAAATAGTAGCCATATTTGACCCCAGGCTGTAATAGTAAGATGTTTCCAAAAAAAAAAAAAAAAAAGTAGACTACTGCTTCTTTAAAAAATTATTCTCATTTCCAGAGGACATCTATGGTGAATTATTGATACATTTTTAGTGTAATAGCATTGAAATGTTTCATTACCAGATGCAAGACCAGATGGTAATAGTGAATCAAAAAGTAAAAGTGTCACTCTTTGAGTTCCACATAGCAATAACTATTCCCAGTACAATAAAAAATGTCCAGCTTTGTGCCTCACAATAAGTATTATTACTCCCAGCCTCCCCCCCCCCTCCAAAAAAAAGAAAAAAAGAACTTACTCTCAATTTATCTCAAAGCCCAGTCGGTTCCTTCCTCTTGGTGTCTTACACAGTCATAATACCCCATTTGTATCTACACAAAGTTAAAGTGCTGTCACCCAGTAGTAATGGCCCTTTTGTGCTTACATACAGTAATAATGTGCCAACTTTATGCCCCCATACAGTAATAACATACCTCCTGTGTCACCATGTTGCCATGAAATCATAATGTGCCTTCTTTATGTTCCCATGCAATCATACTGTTCCCAATATGTGCTTGAGTGCATTAGTAAGACTTCCACTATGTGTCCCCCTACAACAGTAATAACCTTGTTAATGTCCTCTTTTATGCAACCTTTGCACCAATAAGAAAAAAATCTGTTGTTTATGTATTGGTATTTTCACTATTAATCCAATGTTGGCATGAAGATATTCTTTGAAATTGAACATTAGTGTTTGAACTCCACACTATATCAATAGTGATTTGCTGTTTTTGTTTAGTAGGGAGGCTATGACACGGTCTCTTGTGGCTTTCATATGGTTTGGGCTGCGTCCCACTTCCGTACCTTTGATTAAGCCATTTTCTGTTTGAAAATTTATAAATAAAGAATTCATAGAAATAAAGAAAGAAAGAGATAATCCCCTCTCACCTAACAGAGTTCCCACAAGGAACACTTTTTTTCTGCACAGGGCACAGCATGATGCAATTGTGCCACCTGATGTCCTGTGCATGTTCCTGATCTCTGATAAGCAACACCCTAAAAGCGGCCTGTAACTTACCAGGCAGAGAGCCAATGACTCTCTACACAGACATAGTTTTTAACTTAGGATGCTGATCCATTTGAAACCAATGACTGCCCAGGGATTCGGGCCTAGTTGGGTTTGATTCCCTGTGATCACAATCTTTACGTCGCTGCCAAAGTCTAAAGGTGCACTAGATCTGACACATCCAGCATCTGACACATCTATAGACTGTCTATTTTAAGTTAACGTTGTTCATCAATATCTGCCATTTCATCTTCTCTTTTAAGAGACCTTGTTCACCTTGTGAAAGTATAAGTAAGTATATAACTCCATGCAGACCTAAAAGGGTTGTCTAAGATAAGTTAAAATCTCAGACAAGCCACTGAATACTCAATTTTTTTTTTAAAATGATGTTATACTTGCCCTTTTTTTCCAGTGCTGTTCTCTTTGTTGCTGATCTGGTGCTCCTGCCGCTGCTTATTTACAAACTGCCGAGCCTACCGACATGTCAGCACAGCAGTTTGCACACATGCAGCGGCAGAAGGACTGGACTGGAGATGCAGAGGGAAAAAAGTATGAGTGTAACAATTTTTTATACCATTTTGAGGCTTGTCTGAGATTTTTAATTATGTTGGACATTAACTTTAAACAAAAAGCAACAGTGCTGCCAAGAGCTTTGCTAACCATTAAGCTACCATGTTTTATGAATATAAAAAGGCTGCAGCATTCTCATCAAATTATATGTCAAAATACAATATACATATATTTACAGTAATAATATTTAAACATTTGTTTTAAATTGGTGTGAAAAGCTGTTCTGAATGTGTTCATTCATTTGTGTAACCATTGTGTTCTAGCTTTTATATGAAACACTGAACAAAAAAATAAATAGTTCCTGATCTTGTTCATCATAGTATAGAGTGTATAGTATTTTATTTTCTTTGTGTGGAAGCTGTACATAAATCCATCCAATGCACCCCATGTGGAGTTATTGAAGTGACCAGCAAAACAAACTATATTGATTTTACTCAACTTTGAATGTTGGAAAACAACGGGTAATTTTGACATTATCTTGGCATTCAACCTGCTAAAGTGCATAGTGCTTTTAGAGCCATGTGAAAAGGTCATTTCAATAATGTTGCTGCGATAGCACATCAATTTTATGCAACAGCTGCATGGCACGCTTGGAATGCTAACAGACCTCATATAAAAAGGATTTCGCTATTGGTTACTAGACATTTATTTTAATGAAAGCTACTTAAATGGTCAGCACTGTAGGCTTTTAAAGTGTGCATGGTTTATTATATTCATGACATATGTCTCATTGTATAGTAGTTTTTCTAGATTACAATGGGGAAAAAAATAAACTTTGAATGAAAATGTGCTTTTCAAGAAAGTCCATACAGAGGATTTCTGGTATTTACAATGATGATCTAAGACATGACCTGAATTATTTTATTTATTTATTTTTGTTATTGACATAATTCCATATTACTAATAAAAATAATTACCGCATTTTTCGCCCTATAAGACACACCTGCCCATAAGACGCACCCAGGTTTTTGAGGAGAAAAAAAATATTTTGAACCAAAATGTGTGCTTTTGGTGGGTTTTGAACTAATGGTGTGGATGACACTGTTAGGGGGGATCTGTGGATGACACACTGTTATGGGGGATCTGTGGATGACACACTGTTATAGGGATATGTGGATGACACACTGTTATGGGGGATCTGTGGATGACACACTGTTATGGGGGATCTGTGGATGACACACTGTTATGGGGGATCTGTGGATGACACACTGTTATGGGGATATGTGGATGACACACTGTTATGGGGGATCTGTGGATGACACAATGTTATGGGGGATCTCTGGGTGACACTGTTATGGGGGATCTGTAGATGGCACACTGTTATGGGGATCTGTGGAGGACACTGTTATGAGTGATCTGTGAATGACGCACTGTTATGGGGGGGTCTGTGGAGGACACTGTTATGGGGGGATCTGTAGATGGCGCACTGTTATGGGGGTCTGTGGATTACACTGCTATGGGGGGATCTGTGGATGACACATAGCATCTTATGCTATGTGTCATCCACAGATCCCCCCCATACAGTGTCCCTGTGATGACCCCCATTATAGGGGGTAGAGGTCTCATCTGCTTTTATAATGACAGTGGGGCCCATGCAGTGACTGTATCCTACTACACAGGCTCCGCTCACTGTATATAAGCTTGCTATAATTGAAGACATTGTTATTATAAGTAAGCAGCCTTAGTAATCCTTGTTTATTCTACTTACAATCGGTGGCAGAGAGGAGGGAGGAGGCAGGCCGGGAGGACGGGCGCAGGCAGCGTGAGTCACTATGTCACGTGCCTACGCTGCCTTCTTCATTCATAAACTGGCATCACGGAGGGTGTATCATAATAGCTACAGCAAAAACGCAACTTTCGCCCCATAAGACACACTGCTATTTTTCCCCCCACCTTTGGGGGGGAAAAAGTGCGTCTTATAGGGCAAAAAAATATGGTAATATTATCATAAATGCCTAGGCAGTCATTTATTATGTGTTATACGCCACTTTTGGCGTATTTAGGATACATAATATGTCGCAAAAGTGCTTTACCCTGCTCACGCCACATTTGTGAAGTGGTGGAAAAAGGGGTCGCGCCGTTTTACTTTTTTTTTTTTGGCCTTACAAAATGCCATAAAATTCATGCATTTTTTTCTACAAGCATATTTTGGGTGCAAAACATTTTGACTTGCCTAGTATTCAGGTAATGCAAGTGAGGAAAAATTCCTTTCCACGCTTTAATGTTTTAAAATTTTTGGAATATTGCATGAGGTCTCTTCACCAGAAACAGAGATCTATGTCAGCTAGGGGCCAATGAAAATTTCAAGTTTAACTTACACAAGTTTTTGGAAAAACTGATCTTAAATCTGTCTTGCTACATACTTTATGTGCGGGCCCAGCACCCTCAAGCCCATGCTTTACTTTTTAAAAAGAGGCAAATGGCCAAAAATGTACAAATTTTTATGTTAAAAAGTTACCTAAAAAATTGTGTAATTGTATTTTCTATGCCAGAAAAATGGTGTTTGGGCCTCAATAGTTTTCCCCAATGTTTGACACCAGATTAATTATTAGAAAATGTATATAGCAATGATCCAGGGTGTGGCTATTCTTTGAGGGTTGCTATGCTGAACAGCCAAGCTGGTCAATCTACAGTATTTGTGAGCTTGGACACTAAGTTTCCTGGCTAAGGGACCATATCCAAAGCCAGAATCTGTCACTGTTTCTCTTTGCAAGTGATTTTGACTCCAGGCTGCTTTTTTGAGATCCATGTTCAGTCACCTTTTAATTTTGTTAGACCTTGTTCTGACCTCTGCTTTTTTCTAGATTTTCCCCATACCTACTGATTAGCCTTTTTCTAGTTCTCCTAGCTTAGACTGGTTCATTACTGTATTAACCCCTTATCTTCTAATTTTGTTTTTACTAACCTTTCTGGCTTAGACTCTGTAGCTTGTTTCTGGATTAACCACTTGTATTCTAATGCCTTTCTTGGTTTGGACTCTGTCTTGTACCTCTCTACTGCTACTCCTTAACGTCTTATAGATCTTCTGCCTTTGAGCTCACAACTGTTTTCTGCTGCCTTACTCCACAGACTTACCCAGGATCCTAGCAACTAATTTTAATCTGCCTTGTAGTGGGCTCTGGTTAACACCTCAGAATAGCCTTAGATCTACTAACCAGAGTGGTAAAGGATGATAGGTAGCAGATTTAAAGGTTGCTGGTGTTGGTCCTAGATGATGTCTTCTGTATTTTATCTCATTTCTGTTTCAAAACACTAATACAGTGGAGTCAACTCATCAGATCAGACTTATTCCAATGCATACAAAGTGTAGCATTATTACTAAGAGATAAGCGAATTTTACAAAAATTTGATTCAGCAATTTTGCAGAAGTTGGCCAAGAAATTTGATTTGCCATGCATCATGAATTAATTTGTCATGCATCGCTAGAAATCAGGTATACCAAGGCCACTCTACCTTAGGTTACAGCCACAGGGAGCAGCTATGCTGCAGGCGGACTGTGGCCAATCAGCCCACAGCTGCTATTTTAGTTAGTAATGAAGAACGCACTGTATAGTCCTTCTTCATTGTTAATGGCCCCATGGCACCTTTATACCTGTTGCTAGTATGGGATTTGGCTGGTTAGGTGGAGGGACAATATGCATATTATTGCTGTTCTGGCCTGCAATCTCCTGCAGGTTATTTAACAGTAAACACAGAATATTAATCAGCTCTTGCATAGCCACTTCTCCAACCCCAGTGCTCTTCTGCCCTACAAGCCCTTCTTCTGCCACCTGCTTTTTTTCCTTTTCCACATCATCTAATATCGATGAGAATATGTCATCAGGAACTTCCAGCTCTTCCTCTCTCTGCATCTTGATGACTTTTCTAGGACTTGGAGACTTTGAAGGCAGATTTGGAAAAAGTAAAGCCCACAAAAGATGAGAATGGTCATCATTAAGATCTGGCCCCTCTAAGGGGTGCAGAGTCAATGGTATTGGTTGGCACTGGGATAATAAAGGCTTCCATGTTATTGGTATTGAATCAAATTTACGGCTGATGTAGGAATAAGTAAATGTAGGAATAAATAAAACTGTTGCAGAATAAGTTTCCCTGCACTCTTCCTCTCCAATATTCTCCTATTAATCATTTTCAGCAACACTGTTCTTAGCGCAGGAGCACTTGTCATGTCTCTAACTATGCTCAGCTCACAGGACAATGGTGGAGATTGTGCGGGATTAGGGTTTTATAGGGCTGTGACATCACAGGTGATAGCTATCTGTGGATTGGCTGGCTGCACGGCATTATGGGTGATCTCATGTTCCCAGGCTTCTTACTTTCACTTTGTAACATGTGCAGCCTCCATTTTAGGAAAAACTGATTTGTTAATACGAAGCCCAAGGAAATGCGGATTTGTTGCAAATCGAAGTTTTCATAAACTTCAGAATGAATTCTTCTCAAATGCTTTGCGTCACTCAACCCTAATTATTACCACTAAAATGTCAAGGTTAACATATGTATTTCTGATAACAAATTTATCAGAACAAATCATTTTGATCAGTTTATTATATGTCTACTCGCCAAAACTGGAACTGGCAGTTGTGGAGCTGTAGAAGAGCATGTCCATGTTTTTTCAAGAAATTGTTTCTTGTGTATTAGGGCTCCTACACACAGCTGTTGCCCAGCCATGCCTGTATTGCAGCCCACAAATAGCGAGTCCGCAATATTCAGGCACTGGCCCATTCACTTCAATGGAGGCCCGGTGTGGAACAGACACATGGAACCCCAAGGAAGCACTCTCCATGGGTGCTGCGGTTTTGGACTAAAGGAAAGAGAATTTACAGTAAGTAAAAACTACACTTTAACACTTTCCTAATACAATCATTTTCCATTTTTATGTTTTTATTTTTTACTTCCTGCCTTCTCGCAGCCATGACATTTTTATTTTTCTGTTCAGATAGCTGGGTAAGGGTTTGTTTTTTTGTGGCACAAGTTGTACTTTCAAATAGAACCATTTAATAGTGCATACAATGTAGTGAATTGAAAAAAGACCACAATTCTTCCAGTTTTATGGGTTTTGTTTTTACAGTGTTCCTGTGAGGTAAAACTGACCTTTGCCCTTCCTTCTCTATATAGTTTTGCTTGTGTTTTAATACGTAAAAAATAAATAAAAATAAAATTTATTTTTTGATCAGTGATCTGTAGTCAGTGGCGTGCCTATGGTGGTTGGCACCCGGGGTGGGTCCTTTCTCTGGAACCCCCCATATACTTTAAAACATTGTGTCCTCTCACAGTTGCTACACCTTCATTTTTTCCCCTCACTGCAATCTGCCACCTCACAGTAGTAAGGCTCTAATTGCACCCCTTTGCAGTAGCTATGCCCTCATTGCACCCCTTTACAGTAGTTATGCTCACATTGTGCCTCCTTGCAGTAGTTATTTATATACTGTGCTCCCTCATTGTAGTTACCCCCACATTGTGCCCCTAACAGTAGTATTGCCCACACTGTGCCCCCTCACAGTAATTCTTTTCACACTGCCCCTTCACAGTAGTTATCTATTCATTGTGCCCCCTTCACAGTAGTTGTGCCCTCATTGTGTCTCACTCACAGTAGTTATGCTTCATTGTCCCCATTCAAAGTAGATATGCCCTCTCTGTGTCCCCATAAAAGTTGTTATGCCACTTCACAGTAGTTATGTCCACTCTGTGCCTCCTTCACAGTAGGTATGTCCTCAATGTGCCCCGTCACAGTAGTTGTCCTGTTCCTGATGATCAGATCACCCTTAGCACTCCCCTGCAAACACAGATTGCTCTGTAGCACTGTGTGGGAGGAGTGTACGGGCAGCCTCCCGGGTCTGCATGCTCCTCCTATACAGTCTGGCAGCATGATCTGTGTCTGCAGGGCTGAAAGGTGAAGCATGGAGCAGACAGCTCCTGGAGGAGGAAAGGACTGCAAGGAGCTGAGTGATCAGTAAGTTAAAGGAACAGCAGCTCCCCAGTGCTTCAGCAATGAGAGCTTCCATCTGTATTGACAGAAGTGCTCATTGCATCTGGCACCACCCTAAGAGCTGGCACCCAGGTGGACCACTGCACCTCCACCCCCTTCTTTGTATACCATTGTCTGTAGTTTTCATTAATACCACTTTTGAGTATGTATGACTTTTTAGTCACTTTTTATTCGATTTTTTGAGAGGGGAAGTGACAAAAAATTGCAAATCAGTCATTTTTTCCTGTTGGAGCATTCATCGTATGGGATAAATACATTTATATTTTTATAGTTTGGGTAGTTTGGGACACAGTGATGTCTATGATCTTTATTTTTTATTTTTATTCTAGGGAAAGGGGATGATTTGAATTTTTGCATATTTTTTTCATATTTTTATAAACTTTTTTATTTTTTAGGTCCCCAAGATGTCCTTAACATGCACTCATCAGTTTGTCATTTCTATTCAGTTAGGATTAATCCATTACTGTATAGAAAATTTTGTATATCCAATGGAGTTCTGCTACCTACTGGCCAAATTGGAATATACCTTTAATATGCATAAGAGCCTCCAGCAGTCTCTAGCTTTTCACAACCATTCCCAATTACCATATAATGGAGCTATTCCAGCCCCGGGAGTGCATTGCTTAGATTCCATATTTACTTTTGTCTATGGCATCTGAAGAGTTAAATGTCTGTGATCAGCATTATCACTCTGGAGCGGGTACTATCTTTAAAGACCCAAGCTACACTGCTACATATATGGCAGATGTCATGAAGATGCTAACACAGCTATGCAAAGAAATTTGCTTGGCTGCCTCACAGGCTGTGGTTGGGGTACTTTTTCTTCTTATGGAAGGCTCCAAGTATGCATGAGGAGTGTCATAAGCCAGTCAACACTCCCCTGGGTTTCTGGGAAAAGCATATAAAAATTATTACATCTTATACTGTATCTGCTGGCATCAGGGTTTGTTAGATTCATAACTTTTGGGGAAACTCAGGACAAATTCCAATCTGGTAGAATCAATTCGCTCATCCTTAAATCAGATCCTATATTCATAACTTAGTGGAAGCACCTTTGGTAGTGATTAGTCCAGTCTTCTTGGGAATGATACCACAAGGTTTGGGGAATTTCTGACATCCTTCTCTTTAGATACTTCCTAGCTCTATCAAGATAGATGGGGACCGTTGCTCAACAACTATTTTCAGGTCTCTCCAGAAAGTCAGGGCTCTGGCTGGGCCACTTAAGGACATTCACAGAGTTACCCCTGAGTCAGTCCTGGGTTGTCTTGACTGTGTGCTTAGGGTCATTGTCTTAATGGAAGGGGGATCTTTGGCCCAGTCTTAGTGTTCTGTATTGTTTCATAGACTACCTGTCCCGCCTGCTGGAAAAAACCAGTACAGCTTGATGTTGCCACCACCATGATTCACTGCTGAAATGGTGATATAGGCAGATCATCAGACCAAAGAATCTTGTTTCTCACAGCCCAATAGTTCTTTAGTAGCTTTTTTGCAAACTTAAAATGGGCTTTCATGTGTCTTTTACTGAGGAGAGTTTTCTTTCTGGCCACTCATAAGGCTCAGACTTGTAGGTTGACCTTCTGGAAGGTTCTCCCATCTGCACACAGGATCTTTGGAGCTCAACTAGAGTGACCATTGAGTTATTGATCATCTCTCTTACCAAGGCATTTCTTACTTATTACTTAGTTTGGTGATGTGGAAGAGTCTTGGTATAACAGAGTTCTTTCATTAAAGAATTATGGAGCCCACTGCGCACTTGGCATCTTTCAGTCCAGGAGAAATCTTTTGTACATTTCTCTTGATCTGAGCCCCCACACAATCCTGTCTCTTAGCTCTACAGGCAGTTTTTTCCCTCCTGATGTCTTGGCTTTTGCTCTGATATACAGAATTTCACAAATAATTTTGATTAGTTGCAAATTACTTTGTCACAACGCGCATTCCATTCTATGTAGTGGGTGCAATGACATTGAACCCCTCAGATGCCGCATTCATTGCTGATTGCGGCATCTGACATTAAAATTGAGCCCTTTGAAAGGTTAGTCACAAAAAAATAAACATACTCACCTTATCAGTTTGCTCCCAGAGAGACCGTCACAGACATGTTGATTGAAGAAACCGAGTGAAATCTAGCATGGTGGCATGATGACTTCATCACGCTGGCTGGGCGTGGTGACATCATAACTGATGACAGTGCCCAGCCAGCGCGGTGATGTGATTACATCACAAAGTAACTGCACACGTCATTTTGTGTGTTTTCTTCTGCCCGTGATAGCCACAACCTCTCTGTGAGCAAATGGATGAGATGAGTTTTTTTTTTTTTTTTAACCACCATTTCAGGAAAAACTTATTTGTTACTACAAAGAGCAAGGAAATTTGGCTTTGTGGCGAATCATATTTTACCTGAAATTTGGTTAGAAGTCAATTTGTTTGACTTCAATTCACTCATCTCCAATTTGCATTAAGGTCTATATAAAGTCCTCAGATGTTGTCGTGTTACAATTTTGTGACAAAGGATAAAAGGTGAAAGCATACCTGCAGTTGTCCTTTTGGATTTTCTAGAACTGGGATCAGTAATCTCCGGCACTCCAGATGTTCTAAAACTATAACTCCCAGAATGCTCCATTCACTTCTATGCGAGTTGTGAGAACAGCTGAGCATGTTTGCATGCTGGAAGTTGTAGTTTCAGGCTAGGTTCACATGACGACATTTGTCGCGAGACATTTTGTTGCATTAATGTCATGTGGCAGTTTTTATAGTGGCAGTCTATGGTGTCGCATTGCAACATGCGACATGCTGCGACTGTGACACGATAGTCGCAAAAAATCCCTTCAAGATGGATTTTTCTGCGACTGTCGTGTCGCAGTTGCAGCATGTCGCATGTTGCAATGCGACACCATAGACTACCACTATAAAAAATGTTGCGCGACATTAAAGCAACAAAATGTTGCGCGACAAATGTTGCAGTGTAGTTGTGCTCTATTTGTCGTGCGACTTATTGTCGTGCTGCAAATGTCGACGTTTGAACCTAGCCTCACTGTAGTTGGAGTGCCAAAGGTTACTGATCCCTTTTCTTGAAGATATATGGGGTCATTTATCAAACTAATGTAAAGTATAACTGGCTTAGTTACCCATAGCAACCAGATTCCACCTTTCACTTTTGACCTCTCCTTTGAAAGGTGGAATTTGATTGGTTAGTATGCGCAACTAACTTAGTTCTACTTTACACCAGATTGATTAATGACCCCAGTAGTTTTCCCATAAAAATGTGTTGTTTACCTTATGTTATTTAATCACTTATTCAGGTATTTATATTTCAGATCTTTTTGGTCTATCGCTGTAGACTGGTTCTATAAAATATACAGAAGTTATAAAACATAGAAATAATCCATAGATAAAGCAACACAAAAATGGATTCTATGAAATATAGACTGCCTGTGAAACAGTTATAAAATGCATAGCTGATTGTACATACAGTATTGATTCTGTCAAAATATACGTATAAATAGGACAAAATGATATATGATAATAATTACTTAGAACTCAGTCTACATAGCATTGCACACAGCAAAAGCAGTGATGATTTGCAGACATGCCTTATTAGTTCTGCAGGAATCTGATTTACCACGTAAATACAATGCAATGACCTTACAAACAAGTGTTTTATTGGTTAATGATTACATGTGTATATTAAATGATACTGTTCAACTTAACTAGACTTAACCGATATAATGTCATAACGTTATATCACTATTAGTAATGAGCGGCAGGGGCAATATTTGAATTTTAGATATTTCACAAATATTTCATAGAATATTTGTCATATATTCGCAAATTCAAGAATTATTATAATCAAGAAAGATTATTTTCTTGATTGCGAAAATCGGCACTATAATATGCGAATATTGCACGCACAATACAGGTGTGAGTCACTTTTACTACAAGGTGCTAGAAGTTTCCAAGGTGCTAGAAGTTTCCTGAGACTGGAGAAAATGGTTGGCATGGCAGAACATTAAAAATGGCTTTATATGCAGATAGAGTGCTCCAATATATTTGCGATTGCGCTAATCGGCACTAATGATTCAAATATTTTGGCACAATACGTGCAACTGCATATTTTAGCAGGTCTGACTACATATCACTGATTGGTACACTATGTACTGTTATGACATCACAGCACAATATCTGTAGCATGTATGTATCGACAGCAGAACCTATAACCCTACCTAACACACTGCACTGTAACCTATCAGCTACACTATATCACAAATTCACTAACTATCTGTAATATATATATATATATATATATATATATATATATATATATATAAGCTAACTAACTAACTTTCTAATGTAATTTGACATAGTAAAGGACAGAGCACAGCAATGACACTGTTTTCTCTCTCAGAACATTAAAAACTGTAGAAAATGGCTGCTGGGGAGGTTCTTATATAGTAAGGGGTAGGCAACTTTCCTATTGGCTGCTAGGGATGTGGCTAAACTTCTCATTGGCCCTCAAGCAAGAAGCAGTAAGGGATCATTGGTTCAGATGAAAAAAAATCTAGAATATTAAAAAATACGAATATATATCGCTATATTCTAAAAAAAAATCGAAGTGTTGATATTTGCAATTAATATTTGCGATTCGAATATTTTCGTCCAAAACTAATCACTAATTAGCTTTATAGATATCAGAGGAGATGTGGCGACCATCTAATATTGATTCTAATATATGATCTTATAGCTACTGTAGTACAGATGACTTCATACTCATGTATTCTGATAAAGGGGAGATTATTAGTGTTGATCGAGCACCAATGTGCTCGTGTGCTCAAGTAGGACACTTTGTGATGCTAGGGTGCTCTACGGAGCACCCGAGCAGAATGGGAGTCTCCGAATATTAAACCAGGCATCCCCTGATCTGAAGAGGGGAGGGTGTTGGGACTCTAGCTTGGCTTAGGAATCCTTGCTCTGACTCTAAATATAGCTATGTCCATATATGGAATAAGTGCTTGGGGACACCTCAGTGTATTTAAATTTAATTTAGCCGCTCTTTCTATGCAGAAGATCACTGTACAGTGGAGGATTCCCTCAGTGTGAGTCAGTGCTTGGGAACACCCAGTTCATTTAAATCTAATTTAGCCTGTATTTCAGAAAAGTTTCTGCTGGGATTCAAACTCATGACCTTCTGCATTAGAGGCAAGGCACTTAACCACTCAGCTATAATAGCTGCATAGCTAATAATAATAATAATAATAATAATAATAATAATAATATATTATTATTATTATTATTATTATTATTATTATTATATTATATATATATATATATATATATATATATATATATATATATATATTACTGTACAGGAATACCTACTACTAGTACTAGTAAGTATTCCTATACAGTAGAAGTCTCATAGTTTTATTTTTTTAAGGACTGGCTATGTAGCTATATAGTGTAGTGGTTCAAATTCCATCACAAACTTTTTCAGAAATAGAGGCTACACTTAATTTAAATATATAGAGAGAGAGAGAGAGAGAAAAAAAAACAAAGGGAGCACCATCCAGAGAGCGGGTGCAATGTCCAACAAGAGGGTTTTGGCAATACCCAATTTGTAAAAAAGAAAAAAAGTTGGACTGCATATATATATATATATATATATATATATATATTATGGCTAAAACACCAGCAGTAGTTTCCCACATATAATGTATTCATATATAACAGAAGTATGATTTTATATATATTTTTTTAATTACTTAAAAAAATATATAAAATAGATAAATCTAATGTAACTTCTATTTATGAAAACGTTTGTGATGGGATTTGAACTCACAGCTTCTGCATCAAAGCCCAGAACTTTAATCACTACACTATATAGCTACATATCCAGCTAAGTAAAAAATAAAATAAAATGAGACTTCAACTGTAGAGGAATACTTACTACTAGTAAGTATTCATATAGAGTAGAAGTCTCATATTTTATTGTTTTAGTTACTGGCTATGCAGCTATATAGTGTAGTGGTTAGGGTTCTGGGCTGTGAGTTCAAATCCTGTCACAAGCATTTTTCAGAAATAGAGGTTAAATTAGATTTATATATTATTTTAGTAATTATAAAAAATATATGGCACAAAATAAATGTGTAATTACTAAAAAAGAAAAAGAAAAAAATGAGATACATGAAAAATGAGATAAATGAAAATACAATGTAACAATCTTACATATTATTGGTGGTTCAGTGGCGCACGGCCCAGCGTGCCGTGTTCTGTGGTACGCATGTCACGCTGCTAGGTTACCGGAACAAACATCACTGCGTCACGAGACTCCCGACCCACACGTGACCAAGTCAGCTGACTAAGTCACATGTCTATCCGGAAGCCCAATGCGAACAGGGAAGTCGGACCGTCACCCGTGACGTTCAAGTGAAGGCAATGTCGAGAGGAGGAGCGAGGGGCCGCCCCGGGAGCATCACTTGACTAAGTCACGTGAGGCTTCACCATGGCAACCATCCGACGCCCTCCCTCCGTCGATAGCCAATTCCATCATGTCCAGCGCGACAAGCATTATACAGTTACACAGCCGCAAATCCATATATTATAAAATAACCCATGGCATATCGGGAGACAATATGATATACAAAGTGAAATTGTGCATATATATTTTTAAAAAAAAAGGAAAAGTCAAATATTTTCATTAGTAGTAACAGTAGAACTGGATATATTCATTCACTAGGGGAAAAAAGGAAACCACTAATCGGCAGGGCTATGGCGGTTATGCCACCTCAAGTGATCATGTCCATCAGCCTATTATGGGAAACTGGGTGCAAGGACCATCACGGTCCAGCACATCGGAACCCAAATTCTGCCTAGTGGAAATTCATTTTACTCCCATCCTCCTAATTGATGCAAAGAAGACCACCTGGGCCATATCACAAACCGTGATTAGTACCCCTAATCCGGGGAGGGTTCAGAGTGCACAGCCCCTCAGGGCAGGCTCTCATAAGTTCTTAATTCTAACCCTAATCCATTTTCAAACTGTAACTATTGTACAAGCATTATTGCAAAAAAATTGTTTCTTCAGAAAAACTGTTGTAATAGTATTGTCTCCCGACGTCGAATGCCGTGGTTAATGTCATGAAAAGTTCATAAAGGGCCACCACTGATTCCATCCAATATGTAACACAGATGAAGATCATCTATAGATAAAAAACAATAAATTTATAAAAAAATTATAAAAATAACTAGATTGACACCATATCTATTCACCATACAAAGGCTCAATATAGGAGAGAAACCCCATCTCAGTAGCTTACTGCATCAAGTTCCACTTGAATTCCACATTAAGGCCAGAGGGCCTAAGTGTTTGGAGGCGCTGGATCCTCAGTAACTCCCTCTGTTTGAGAGCCAGTGTTCGATCGCCTCCACGTCTAGGAATACCTATTTGGTCCAGAATCATGAACCTCAAATTCTTCTCTGTGTGACCCTTTTCTACAAAATGTTTGGGGACTGGGAGATCTTTTCTGTCTGATGGGAAAACGGTGATTATTCATCCTTGTCTTAATGTCACATGTGGTCTCCCCAAAATAGAGGAGGCCACATGGACATTGTAGTACATAAATCATGTATGAGCTGTCACATGTCAGATATTGTCAAATGTCGTATTGTCTTCCAGTGGTCGGATGTGTGAACTTATCTCCCTTGAGTATCAGTGGACAATTCACACACCCGAGACAAGGATAACTACCTGTCCTACGTGACCCAAAATACGTCTAAACTTTCTTAACAGTGAGGATTTCAGCCTTCACCAATTTATCCCTCAAACTTTTTGGTCGTTTTGTGCAAAAACAGAGTCCACTGGGAATAGACCAGGTTTAAGTTGTGAATGAATTCCCCGCGGAATCTTATGTTCTTTGTAATATTGGCCTAAAGTAGTTAAAGTAGTTGTAGGTCCATGGCTGTGATCTTCTTCAGATCAGCCTCAAATCGCTTTATGTTCTTTGTAATATTGGCCTAAAGTAGTTAAAGTAGTTGTAGGTCCATGGCTGTGATCTTCTTCAGATCAGCCTCAAATCGCTTTATGTTCTTTGTAATATTGGCCTAAAGTAGTTAAAGTAGTTGTAGGTCCATGGCTGTGATTTTCTTCAGATCAGCCTCAAATCGCTTTTTCAGGTCAATAATGGTGGGTGTAGATAAAAATGCAGGATCACTCACCAATCCCTGTAGAATTCTCTCCTCATCAGCCTTTGTATAGGTGAATACATCGGGGGGGGGGGGGGGGGTCCATATTTGAAAAAAGAAAATGATACGTATGAAGCCCGCAAAAAGCTGTATAAGTCCAATACACAAATACAAAAGAAAAAACAGCAGCAGCACAGCACATGCTGGGAAAAAACAGAAAGCAGCACATGCACATGTGGGACTAATAATGAATTTTGTATAAAAACACGATGTTGATATGTATAATTCACTTGGCTTGAAAATGGCTCTGTGAGAGAGCTGTAAAGTTGCTGTGTAAACATGTGTTAATAAACACACTTTGTTCACTTTTTACCAAATGAGTGCTGCGCCAATTTGTTGGCTACATTGTGAGACCCCATGACCAGGGCTGGAGGCGTGCACCACTGAACGATATCTAAGGAGTGCTGCCTGATTTTTTCTTGTGTGTATATATATATATATATATATATATATATATATATCTATATATATCTATCTATATATATATATCTATATATATATATATATATATATATATATAATCCTACTTCATAATATGTGGGAAACTACTACTGATGTTTTTAGCGATAATATATTTACATATATTATAATTTATGATTAATGTTGAGCTTTACAGTTCTGGTTCGTACCGGACTTTAGGGCTTTTGGTACCCGGCCCTGAACCCGAACATTCCTGTAAAAGTTTGGGTTCCAGTTCGTTGATCGGCCGTTTAATAAAGATTTTTGAAAGGCTGCAGGGCAACCAATCAACAAGCGTTTAAGATGTGTGCCCTTAGAAGCCATCACAGCCATGCGTACTAATGGCATGGCTGTGATTGGCCAGTGCAGCATGTGACCCAGCCTCTAGATAAGCTGGAGTCACGTAGCGCCGCATTTCACGTCAGCTCTTACTAATGTAGGGATAGGATGCTGCTGCTGTGAGGGAGAAATTAGGAAAGAATCTGATATCAGAGCCTGGTGTTAAGTCTGCGATCTACAGCATTTTTTTTTTTTTGTGGGTGCAATGCAACATTTTTGTACCTTCCCCTGAGCCCAGTGACACAGAAAAATAATTTTTAATCCATCTGTTAGTTAGGTGGACATTGACGGCAATTTTGTGTAAGTGCAGTGCACTTGCACCTGCATATGTGACATGGACAATAATTTAATCCTGTTCTTGTAGTTCAGTGGGCAACATATACCCATTTTTTAAGTGTACCTGCATTGCATATGTGCCAGGGGAAGGGAAAATAATATAGCTAATTAGTCTGTGAGTTCAGGAACCCAGGGGGTAACATATTAATATTTTTTTCTGTAAAGTACCCCTGTGCTGCATATGTGACAGTGTAATCAATTCAGTAAATCCATCAGTTAGATTCTGGGTGGACAAATTAAATTTTTTTTGCCTTAAAGTAAATTTGCGGCCTGCACTGCATTTCTGAGTGAAAAATAACCAGTAAATACAACTGTGACATTGTTGGTGAAAAAAATCACTTATTTTTTGCCAGAAAGTACATTTGGAGCCTGCAGTGCATTTCTCAGAGTGAAATTTAATAAGTAAATCCAGCTCTTAGATTGTGGGTGGCCATTTCCAGGTTATCAAACCAGTCATTCACAAGTAGCTTAGAGGGTGTGTTCCTGCTGCACTGACAGGGAAATATATTCTGTAAATTCGGCAGCCTTTAGATTGTTGGGTGATCTGTACCCCTTTTTTCTTTTACACTACCACTGCACTGCATACCTGACTGGGAAATATATTCTGTAAATTTGGCGGCGTTTAAATTGTTGGGTGCTGTAGTTATATGCTGTAAAATCACCATGATGTCTCCATGATAAATCTGCAGTCTGGGGGCCCTGTGTGGCTTCTACACACTTTCAAAATAATCCTTCAGCATGGCAAATAGATGCCGGATGACGGGGACGCTCCATGACCCCTTTTTTCTTTCAAACTACCTCTGCCCTGCATACCTGACTGGGAAATATATTCTGTAAATTTGGCGGCGTTTAGATTGTCGGGTGATCTGTACCCCTTTTTTCTTTCACACTACCCCTGCCCTACATACATGACTGGCAAATACATTCTGCTTGCTGGTTGACGCGCTGCTGATGGCATTCCCACCTGACACCGAGGCCTAAGTGGAAGAGGAGGCGAAGGCAGAGGAGGAGGAAGAAGTCGCCAATGCAGCTGGGGCACCACCAGCACCACAGAAGGCAGGGTTAGCATGGCCAAAATGTGGAAAAGTTTTGTCAGCACGCCACAAGAACCAGCACCATCAGCTGATATGGAACGTCTTAGCAGGAGGAAGCATTTCAGCAACATGGTAGAACAGTATATGTGCACACGCCTACACTTACTGACTGATGGGTCTGCCCCATTCAACTTCTGGGTCTCCAAATTGGGCAGATGGCCATTACTTTTTCAGAGCCATTTTAGTGCCCCAAATTTCAGGCCCCCATTAACTTCAATGGGGTTCAAGGTCAAGTTCGGGTTCTGAACTTGAACTTTGCGACGAAGTTCGGGCGAACTCAAACTTCCTGGTTTTCGCTCAACTCTATTCATGATATATTCTAAACATATAATAATCTATAATAATAATAATAATAATAATAATATATATATATATATATATATATATATATATATTTAAATTAAGTTTCGCCTCAATTTCTGAAAAAGTTTGTGACGGGATTTGAACTCATAGCTTCTACATCATAACCCAGAACTTTAACCACTACACTCTATAGCTGCATAGCCTGTCACTTAAAAAATAAAAATATAATATATATATATATATATATATATATATATATATATATATATATATATATATATATATATCTTCTACTGTGTAGGAATCCTTACTAGTAGTAAGTATTCCTCTACAGTGGAAGTCTCTTTTTTCTTATTTTTTTTTTTTTTAAGTAACTGTCTATTCAGCTATTATAGTAAGCAAGTGCCTTGCCTCTAATGCAGACGTTTATTACTTGAATCCAAGCAGAAACTTTTCTGAAATATAGGCTAAATTAGATTTATATACACTGGGTGTCCCCAAGCACTGACTCCACATATGGACATAGCTATATATGGTGTCAGAGCAGGGACTCCTAAGCTGCGGACTCACACCGATGGACTCACTGTACAGCGATCTTCTGCATAGAAATAGAGGCTAAATTAGATTTAAATACACTAGCTCTAGCATCGCGCTTGAGCACACGTGATGTTCGGCCGAACTTCGCGATGTGCCTCCCAACACTAGAGATAATCCATTCGCAGACATCAAACAACTGCAGCATGACTGCAATATATTACCATATCTGTGAATGTAATAAATTAATTGTGTTTTGTCATTAGAACAGTTTGAACTAACAGGGGGGGAATTTATCATGAAGTGGAATTCGATCCGAATTTCAGGAATTATCCTATTCGCCTAGAAGCCGAATATCCTCATGCTTCGTGTCAGCGAATTGATTAATCCTGAAATTCAAACTTACCTCCATTTGCGTGTGAAGGGCCACCATCCATCATTACCTCCATCTTGCTTGAAGATCTCGTCCGAAATCCAGTGCGGCACGAAATTACATCATCACGCTGGCCAGCGTGATGATGTCATATGTCACAACGCCGGCCGGTGTGATGGCGTAATCTCGTGCTGCACGTGATTTCAGACGAGATCTTCAATCAAGATGGTGGCGGCCAGCCCGTCGCGAGCAAATGGAGGTAAGTTTGATGTAATGTTTTTTAATGTTAATTTGACACTGTTTGTACACTCAGATGCTGCGATAATGTATGAAAACGCTATCTGAGGGGTACAAAGACGCACTCCCTGGATTTTATGTGGCTGTCATGGCCCATAACAGGTAGGATTTAGCGTTCAGGAATAGTGCCTGCTAGTAACCATCCGGCTCCAGGAGGAGTACACAGTGGGCTCAGCATGCATGTTGGTACCTGCGTCCCTGGATCTAATGGAGGCTGTTATAGCACCAGAAAGGGTTAATAGGTACGGTTGATACAAGCATGCATGCTGGGCCCACACTCCCTGGATTTTATGTGGCTGTCATGGCCCATAACAGGTAGGATTTAGCATTAGGACCACTCACGAGGGGGCCTTGGCGTGGCGAGTGGCTTATTACCTTTTGATCAAAATGTACACTAACTAACTAACTAACAGTAACGTGCACCTGCAGACAGGGAAGTGATGACTGACCCCCCATTTGTGAGGGGTACAAAGACGGGGGCGGGACTATCACAGATTCCTGTCATTGCACCCGCTACTTTAAAAAAAAAATGTGAAATTTGGCGATTAAGCCAAATCAAATTTTTAAGAAATTTGCTCATCTCTAATCGTGAGGGGAAAATTTGAAGTCAGTTTTGCTTGAGCCTGCCTTGGAGTACTTTATGCCACATTTATCAAATGTCTCATGTTACTTAATAAATTTGTCTCTTCTATAAACCTAATACTTTTGTCTAGAAAAGCTCCTCCAGTTTTCCTACTCCACCCTTTTACTGGAGTGAGACTTTTTTTGCTTAAAAAAAATACTCTCAATGATAAATCTAGAGTGAAATCCATTAACATGACTGACTACACACACTTTTCATCTACATTACAGAACTGGAGCGAGTGGTGTAAAAGTGCAAAAAGTTGCAAAATTTGTTAAATGTCGCATAATTTCGTACAACACACAATGCCTCGTGCAGGTGGCTGCTCATGGCAGTAAAAGGTTTATACCATAAGGCCTCTTTTAAATGAGAATTAGACTATATGCACATGAACGTATGTGTTTTGCGGTCCTTCCTGCCCAAGCCATTTTTGCAAATCTGACATATGTCATTTATGTGGCGATAACGTTGGAATGCTTTTACTTATCCAAGCCGTTCTGATACTTCTCATGACACGTTGTACTTCATGACAGTGGTAAATGTGAGTCGATATATTTCACCTTTATTTAGTAAAAAAAATCCCAAATTTACAAAAAATTTGGAAACATTTGCATTTTTCAAAATTTCAGTTTTTCTGCTTTTAAAACAGGTATAACTCATAAAATTATTGGCATCATTTTGTAAATGTAAATTTTTTTGTAAAGACTTTAGAAAGCTTAGAATTTTAGAAGCAATTCTTAAAATTTTTAAGATAATTTCCAAAACCTAGCAAGGGTTAACAGCCAAAGAAAAGTCAAAATCAATTGGTGGTCATAAATTGCTGTATGGGCACACAGCAGTGCTTAGAAGGAAAGGAGCACCATATGGTGTTTGCAGGGCAAACTTTGCTAGACTGGTTTTTAGAAACCATCTCCCATTTGAAGACCTCCTGATGCTACCCTACAGTAGAAACTCCCAAAAGTGACCCCATTTTGAAAACTACAGGATAACGTGACAGTTTTATTGGTACTATTTTGGGGTACATATGATTTTTGATTACTGTATATTATGTTTTTTGTGAGGCAAGGAATTAAAAAAAATGGCTATTCTGGCACAGTTTTAACTTTTTTGTTTTTATAGTGCTCATCTGACAGGTTAAAATATTTGCTATATAGAGCAAGTTGTCATGGACGCAACAATATCAAATATGTCTACTACTCATGTATGTTTCAGTGTTAGGTAGTAAAGCATTTTTGAACACATCATGGTTTTGTGTCTACATTTTGAGAAAACCATATTTTTTTTACATTTTTATGCCGATCGTCTTGTGTAGGAGCTGTTTTTTTGCGGGAAGAGTAGATGTTTTTTATTGGTACCATTTTTGGGGCACATATGATTTTTTTGATCACTCAATAATACACTTTTTGGCAAGGTGACCAAAAACGTGATTGTTTTGGCATAGTTTTTATTTTATATTTTATTTATGGCATTCACCTTTAAGTGTTGTTAAAATTTACTTCAGTCTTACACACTAAAAGTATTTTTGAAACAAAAAAATCATGGTTTAGTGTCTAGATTTTCTGAAAGTCATATTTTTTGGGACATTGTCTTAAGTAGGGCTTATTTTTTGTAGGATGAGATGACGGTTTAATTGGTACTATGTTGGGGTACATATGACTTTTTGATCACTAAGTATTGCACTTTTTGTGATGTAAGGTAACAAAAATGGTCCCAGGATCGATCGGGCTCCTGCACTGATCGGGGGTGCACTGCTCCAGTATCTGCCTGATCAGCATGATGTACTAGTACGTCAGATTTCAGAAAGGGGTTAATACAGCCCGAAACGCCTAATGTACAGACTCTGTTCAAACTGCTTTTCAAAGATCTATGTGTCGATAGTTGTGCTATGTATTTTTTGAGTTGGTCGGATATTTTGTTTTTACTAAATTTGCATTTAAATATTAAAAAAAATTCCTCATAGAAATGGATGGCAAAATTCAGTGATTCATACAACCACAACTGCTTAATGTACGGACTCCATTCAAACTGTGTTTAGAAGCTCTCAGCGCTAAAATGTCTGCTGGTGTGCTATGTATTTTTGTAGTCAATCTGATTTGTCATTTTAAATAAATTTACATTAAAAAAAAATCCCCGATCGAAATGAACAGTGGAATGTTCAGAGATTAAAATTTTAACTGCCATGGATGATGTCCCAAGGATAGTCTAACTTCCACACAGTCTCAGAGACACAGCACACACACACAGCCCCTCTTCTCATATACACACACACCCACACACTGTATGCAACTAATGATTTTCGAATTCCATAGCAAAGTTTTAAATCAGGTCCACCTCTGCAGTTACAAAAATATGCTCATACATTAACATAAGATTAGAGATATGCAAATCCATTCTAAACTAATCAGATTAATAACAAATTTCACTAAATTAAATCTGCTGCCAAACAAATACATAGTTCTGACAATTCACTTATGACAAATCACAAAAAATGGTAACAGAATAATTTTACGGTGAAAATTGGTGAGATGAGTTTAGCTTGCTTTCTGAGATCATGTGTCTTGGATGTGTCTTGGATGTACTTGGACAGCCTGCCTGTTGCTTTATATTGTGACAATATACAGTGCAGTTTTAGCTAGCACATTATATTGTGAGAGTATACCTTGCAGTTTTATTTAATGCATTTCGCTGTATTAATAAACCAGATTCATTCAATATATTATATTATGTAAATATACTGTGCAGTTTTAGTTAACACAGTGTACTGCATTAATATGCCTACCAGATTCAGTCAACACATTGTATTATGTCAATACAGTATACCATGCCATGTTTGTTAAGACATTGTATTGTATCAATATACCATGTGGTTTTAGTTAACACATTGTACTACATTAATAAACCAGTTTCATTCAATGCATTGTATTGTATTGTATCAATATATCATTGTACATTGTCAATGTTATTTGTAAAAAGGGATAGAGGTTCAATTACAAAATTAAATTACAGAAAAAAACACTTGCAATTTTGCTACTGTTTAATAATCTGTGTCCCAAACCTGTGATTTTACATTTATATATCTCATAATAAAATATCTGGTAAACAACAGAGTTGAAAATTAAAACCCAAATCTTGTCATCTGTGAGTAAGAATGTTGGTGGCTGTTATAGTGCAAACAGCAATAGCAGCACAATAAGCACCACATGTCTGGCCAATGCTACTGGGTTCAAGATCTTTTGGATGAAAAGAAGCAATGGGCACTCAAACACAAACTCAAGTATCAGGGCTCTATTGCAGCACATGACGTGGCATCCCCAGATCCTGTGGGAAAATAGAAATAGCCAGCATTTCAAATCAGAACAAGACTGTCCTCCTTTGTGGCAGCCAGGCAGCATCCTAAGCAGAATAGTGTCCTTGTCATCGCCAACTGCTTTTTCTCCTGCTCAGACTCTGAATCCTTGTCCTTAGCTCCATTGTGAGACATGCCCATGAGAAAACTGTTCACCACCAGCAATTAGCTTGTGTGCAAGCTGAACTCTCATCTGGCCAAGTTGCCTTCAGTGTAGTTGCTGCTCTACCACTGAGTCATGGTAATGGTGGCACAGTTCTGTGACTTCTACAAAATTGAATTCAGTGTGTCACAGACTACGACCCTTTAAACATGTCCTTTAGTATTTCTATTAAAATAAATGTATATAACCCAAAAGGTGTAGTTACCACAAATCACAAAAATAAACAATAATGTCCAAAAATAAAGATAAAAAAGGTAGGGAATAAGGTATCTGATAAGGCAGATACTGACCCTAAGACTCACCCTATATATTTAATGTCCTGCCTAAAAACGGAATGGCTGCCCCGATAAGGGCTATCCAGTGCCGGGAACCTCCTGTACACCCTAGGATGGCCCTGAACAGGGGATGTCTAACTAAGGAAAGTTGGTGTTGGATATCAATTATATGGAAAAAAAAACAAAGTCAAAATACACAAAATAATAAACAGAAATATGCCACTATCCTATTATCTCAAAAATGGTAGGGTGGTTAAATGTACAGTCGTGGCCAAAAGTTTTGAGAATTACATAAATATTGGAAATTGGAAAAGTTGCTGCTTAAGTTTTTATAATGGCAATTTGCATATACTCCAGAATGTTATGAAGAGTGATCAGATGAATTGCATAGTCCTTCTTTGCCATGAAAATTAACTTAATCCCAAAAAAACCTTTTCACTGCATTTCATTGCTGTCATTAAAGGACCTGCTGAGATCATTTCAGTAATCGTCTTGTTAACTCAGGTGAGAATGTTGACGAGCACAAGGCTGGAGATCATTATGTCAAGCTGATTGGGTTAAAATGGCAGACTTGACATGTTAAAAGGAGGGTGATGCTTGAAATCATTGTTCTTCCATTGTTAACCATGGTGACCTGCAAAGAAACGTGTGCAGCATTGCGTTGCATAAAAATGGCTTCACAGGCAAGTATATTGTGGCTACTAAGATTGCACGTCAATCAACAATTTATAGGATCATCAAGAACTTCAAGGAAAGAGGTTTAATTCTTGTTAAGAAGGCTTCAGGGCGTCCAAGAAAGTCCAGCAAGCGCCAGGATCGTCTCTGAAGGGTTAACACTGTAAGCTATGCGTCTGAGGCCTTGAGCTGTGGATGTTCTGGCTGCATCCTGTTATTTTCATCTTGTTCCTCACTTCTAAGAAATGTAGCAAAGGTCAATATCTTTGTAACAGTAACTTTTCTTATAGTACGTGTGTCTTCATCTTATTGGTTGTTGATTCCCCCGTCCCCCTTGCTATATATATGTTACCCCACCCTCAATAAAATTAGAGTATTTCTTAGTGATACCTTTGTCTGTCATTTATTTGCTGCTGAGAAATATCTCTCCTGGTACCAGTAAGACTTAACCCAAGCTGACCACTAGAGTCCGGTACCAGGGGTACCTAGCGAAGGGTCCAATTTCCTTACAGTTTTGGGGGCTCACGTCCGGGATCGAGAGGGTCATCCTCGGGTCCGGTGAGAAAGACATTGATTTTGTCCTCCGTCTGATCCGAGGCCACTGGCCACGTCTCGACCCAAGTAAGTTGAACCATCTACTTAAAGACTTCAGGAGGTCGCTGTGTCAGGGACACAGGAGATACGGCTCAGGGAGCCTTATAAAGTGGCTGCACGGACTCCGGGAGTCCAAGCAGAAAGAACCACTAAAGATAAAAGTGCACTTAAAACTAAAAGATACTGTTCAGGGAACAGAAGGTTACAAGCTTGGATTAACTCTTATATACATAGTATAAATGTCTTAGAAGTAATAAGATTATCTGTCTGTGTGAGATACTGACCGGGTGGTAAGTGTACGGTCACATCCCACTGTTAATTCATCATGTTTTCACTACTACAAATGTGTAAATTGTTTATGTTGTGGAGAATCGTTAGACTAATATGGGGGGCAGGGATCCAAGACAGATTTTCCCAAACCAGAACCAGGAGAAACGTGTAAGGTATTTGTAGCTAGTGTCAGACCAACAATCTATTACCTGATCAACCCATGGGTAGATAATTTAGCTGGCTGGACTGAGGCAATGGATGCTACAGATCCATTCCCCAGGGACGGTGACAATAGTATTTATCATATGGATATGGTCAAAGGACTATGTCTGGATGATAAGACAGCCTGGCCGCATTTTGATGCGGATCCTTCCTGGGACATGGATTACATGTCCAGGGGAGGTGAACAGTGGCTAGAAATAGCCCCCCATTGGTATGATGCAGGTAATAAGTAAAGGAACAAGAATCCAAAAGGTCTCAAAGATGATAGGACTCTACATGAAATAGCACAGGAGGTGGGAACAAAGAAAATAAGTCAGAAACCCCCTCCATCCTACAGTAATTCTACCCCCACATAGTCCACCTAGGGTCGCAGCTGCAACAAGCCCACCAACAGAGTCACCCACTTCTACCTCAGTGCAGGGGGAAGATTCGGGAGCTGAGGGAGGAGAGGGTTCCTCACAGAGTGTTAGTTTTGCAAGTCCTCCCATCTCACAACGTTTGAGGAGTAATGTCCGTGAGGAGACATTCCCCTTCATGACAATAGGGGATCAGTTAGTTAATGAAGAAACCCATAGAGATAGAGGACACATAAACCGAATTAGGCACAATCACATATCTCAAGAGAGCCTGTAAGTGAAGAAATTATACACAGGAGGATATGAAATTAATAATTGATGGTGTTATAGACACATACTCTGGGTGGGATTGGACAAAGGTCCCCACAATGAATAACATTCAGGGACAAGTCAGTGCTGACACTTACAGATTAAACACAGAACAGGGCAGGACTGATACCGGATGGGACTCAGTTGCTTTCAGCCATTGCTGCAGATGCTGTCTGTGTCAGAGTGATAGATTTGAAGAATGCTTTCTTCTCTATCCTGGTTGACAAGCAGACTAGGCTCCTTTTTGATTTTTCCTTTGAGGGTCGTCAACTCACCTGGTGCGGGATGCTCCAGGGATATGCTGATTCACCTGTAGTGTACAGCATTGTCCTCCAAGCCAGTTTAAAACCATGGCACCCCCAGGGTTCTGTGCTCTTGCAATACGTGGATGATTTGTTATTGTGCAGTATGTCAGAGGAGGCCAATGTTACTGATGGTGTATCTTTGTTAAAATAGTTATCAGAATGTGGACACAAGGTGTCACGCAAGAAAATGCAATGGTGTAAAAAGCAAGTTGAGTACTTGGGCTTTGTCCTCAAAAAAGGGAGAAAGGAGAATCAGCACAGAAAGAGTCCTGTCTATAGCAGGACTGGTCAGCCCGCACATCAGGAAAGACATGCTATCTTTCCTTGGTATGATAAACTACTGCAGACAGTGGATTCCTGATTGCTCCGACTATGACCATGTTCTGAGGCAAGCCACACTGAGAGAAAAGCCAGACTTAATTAAATGGTCAAAGGAAATGTTGAATGCATTTGATTACTTGAAATGTGCTTTAATGACAATTCCAGGTTTGGGCCTCTCTGACTACAACCTCACATTCCACATATATGCTCGACAAAATTGTAAAACCATGGCGGGTGTGCTGACCCAGTATCACGGAGGCAAGTTGAGTCCTTGTGCATATTTCTCAAAGGTAATGCTGGCTTCTGTCCAAGGAATGCCAGCATGTCTTAGATCTCTTGCAGCCTGTGCAATGATGGTTGAACTTGCAACCCCACTGACAATGGGACATGATACAATCCTGTACACCACACATGATGTGTAGGACTTCTTAAAGGCATACACACACAGCATATGTCAGCCCAAAGGTTGTCTGGGTATAAGATCCTGCTCCTCAGCAACCCCTCCCTACAGATCAAGTATGCCGCACACACCTCAGGCCCAGCACCCATACTCAATGCACTGCTTGGACTCAAGGGACCTGAGGATCACCTGGTAGAGACACATGATTGCATACATGCCATACAACATAAGACCTCGCCCCGTTCTGATTTATCATCCATACCAGTTGAAGGTGCACCTGAAGTTTTTGTAGATGGATCTTGCAGCAGACCAAATGACAATTCTTACCACGCAGGGTACTCAGTAGTCATGTTACCTGACATTGTCCTCGAGGCTAGACCAATCACTTACCAGTCTGCACAAGCTGCTGAGTTAATTGCATTTACCAGAGCATGCATATTACACGAAGGTAAGCCAGTTACCATTTACACCGACAGCAGGTATGCTCATGTCGTAGTCTGGGACCACGGTGTTATCTGGCAGAGAAGAGGATTTGTTGCAGCTGACGGTAGTAAGCACATGTCACACTCACAACTTGTCACACAACTTCTGTAAGCCATCAGGTTACCCTCACAACTCGCAATTGTACACTGCAGAGCACATACCGGAGGTAAGGATCCTGTGTCACAGGGGAATGCCTTAGCTGACACAGAGGCCAAGAAAGCTGTATTACTTTCCTCAGCCACTGAAGTTGAAAAGGTTGATTGGTGTTATACAATTTTGCAGAAGAATCCTAAGACTGGATTAATCTACAAAGAGGGGAAACCATGCATACCACAACACAGCGCTCCTCTGTTCATAGCACATTTCCACGGAGTAGGACATAACAGCATTCAAACAACATACATGCTGCTAACACAAAACTTTTATATTACGGGTATCAAAGAGTTAGTTTCAGACAGTGTAAGGAGATGCATCACATGTTTGAGGAACAATCCAAACAACAATGTCAAAGTCCCACACCAACATCTTGACTACCCCACCACTCCTTTCACACATTTGCAGGTAGAACAGTAGCAAGGATACTCACACAGATCATCATTCCAAGATGGGGCTGCTCACTGGTGATTGAATCTGACCAGAAGCCGGCCTTCACCTCAAAAGTAAATAAGGATGAAACCTAATAAGAAACTAGGAATGTCACCATTTGAGATACTCATGGGTAGGCCATTCCCCACCCCTTGGGCTAAGCACCCACTGGTAGTGCAGGAAGAGGATATGGATCTCAGAGAAGAGTATGTTACCAAACTAATAAAGGTCCTAAGTGAAACTGAAGAAAAAGTTGCTTGTAAGTCTCCTTGTCTTCCACAGGAACCAACTCACCCTTTTCAAGTTGGAGACAGAGTTCTAGTGAAAAAACCTAAAAAAAGGAAAAGCTCCAGGGGACTTCACCTATGGACCTCCCACCACCGTGGTAGCTGTGACCCATACAGCAGATCTCACAGATGAAACACCCACCTGCATACAGGCCACCAGAGTGAAGTTGGTAAATGAGGCGCCCCAAAAGGAGGTTATAACGGGGGCAGACAGCCCTGACCTCAAAAATGGACAAAGTGAGGTACTAACGGGAGCAGACAGCTCTGACCTCCATCAGGATGCACTCCCTCAATCCTGGGAAATAGCACAGATGGTCCATTCTGACTATGGGGCTACTAATGATCTTATTAAAAACAGAAATACCCTCTTGTAGTAAAGACCCCTCACCCTGGGGCTGGTATACACACATATCCAGGAAATTGCACATGGTACACAGGTGGAAACACAGGTAGACAGCAGGGAAATTTTACTAAAGGGTATTGTGCCAATTATAGTACTACTAATCAATCACTAACTCAAAATCAGGTATTCTCAATTGCTGATGTGTACTGGATATGTGGAGATAGAAAAATAAGATCCAGATTAGAAGGAAATTGGCAAGGGAAATGTGCCTTAGCCAATGCTATCATGAACATGCATATCTTTGAAGAGTCGGAACTCCTCAAGGAAAAGGTAAAATTAAGGGACACTTAAATCGAGCTTTGACCCACATGTGTACATAGACGCTATAGGGGTCCCAAGAGGGGTCCCCGATGAAGTCAAGGCCAGGGATCAAGTAGCCGCTGGTTTTGAATCCATCATCCCTATTTCACTGTAAATAAAAATGTAGATTGGATTAATTATATCTACTATAATCAACAAAGGTTTGTTAACTATACAAGAGATGCTTTACAAGGGGTAACGGATCAATTGCAGGCTGATTCTATTATGACATTCCAGAATATGATGGTGCTAGACATGATACTAGCAGAAAAAGGTTGTTCGTGTAAGGTGCTGGTTCATCCCACCTCATGTTGCACTTTCATCCCCAATAATACTGGTCCAAATGGTAAGGTGACAGTAGCCATACAAAAATTAGAAGACTTGTCAGGTGAATTAAAACAAAATTCAGGATTGTACAATCCATGGGACCAGTACTTTGGATGCTTTAGTAACTGGAAACGGGCAATTGTGCAAATAGGCCTCATGATTCTTATTGCTATTATAATGATAGCTGTAGTTGCTTTGTGTGTCATACCCTGTGTAAGGAAAATGCTTATTTAGGGCATGACCAATATGTCCTTTTATGAGGCTTTACCCTCCGATTCAGATGCCCATTCCCCAGAGGGGTATCTGGAATAGTTGGCGGTGTATAGAGAAAAGAAGAAAAAGAACCATATTATATGAAAAGTAAATGGTTCTAAGAGGGGATTGAAGGGTTGACACTGTAAGCTATGCGTCTGAGGCCTTGAGCTGTGGATGTTCTGGCTGCATCCCGTTATTTTCATCTTGTTCCTCACTTCTAAGAAATGTAGCAAAGGTCAATATCTTTGTAACAGTAACTTTTCTTATAGTACGTGTGTCTTCATCTTATTGGTTGTTGATTCCCCCGTCCCCCTTGCTATATATATGTTACCCCACCCTCAATAAAGTCAGAGTATTTCTCAGTGATACCTTTGTCTGTCATTTATTTGCTGCTGAGAAATATCTCTCCTGGTACCAGTAAGACTTAACCCAAGCTGACCACTGGAGTCCGGTACCAGGGGTACCTAGCGAAGGGTCCAATTTCCTTACAGTCTCCTAAAGCGGATTCAGCTGCGGGATCGGAGTGCCACCAGTGCAGAGCTTACTCAGGAATTGCAGCAGGCAGGTGTGAGCGCATCTGCACGCATAGTGAGGCGAAGACTTTTGGAAGATGGCCTGGTGTCAAGAAGGGCAGCAAAGATGCCACTTCTTTCCAAAAAAAACCCATCAGGGACAGATTGATCTTCTACAGAAAGTATGGTGAATGGACTGGTGAGGACTGGGGCAAAGTCGTATTCTCCGATGAAGCCTCTTTCCGATTGTTTGGGGTATCAGGAAAAAGGCTTGTCCGGAGAAGAAAAGGTGAGCGCTACCATCAGTCCTTTGTCATGCCAACAGTAAAGCATCCTGAGACCATTCCTGTGTGGGGTTGCTTCTCATCCAAGAGAGTGGGCTCACTCACAATTTTGCCCAAAAACATAGCCACGATTAAAGAATGGTACCAAAACACCCTCCAACAGCAACTTCTTCCAACAATCCGACAACAGTTTGGTGAAGAACAATGCATTTTCCAGCACGATAGAGCACTGTGCCATAAGGCAAAAGTGATAACTAAGTGGCTCGGGGACCAAAACGTTGATATTTTGGGTCCATGGCCTGGAAACTCCCCAGATCTTAATCCCATTGAGAACTTGTGGTCAATCCTCAAGAGGCGGGTGGACAAACAAAAACCCACTAATTCTGACAAACTCCAAGAAGTGATTATGAAAGAATGGGTTGCTATCAGTCAGGAATTGGCCCAGAAGTTGATTGAGAGCATGCCCAGTCGAATTGCAGAGGTCCTGAAAAAGAAGGGCCAACACTGCAAATACTGACTCTTTGCATAAATGTCATGTAATTGTCGATAAAAGCCTTTGAAACGTATGAAGTGCGTGTAATTATATTTCACCACATCACAGAAACAACTTAAACAAAGATCTAAAAGCAGTTTTGCAGCAAACTTTGTGAAAACTAATATTTGTTTCATTCTCAAAGCTTTTGGCCACGACTGTAGATTAGAAAATGATATGTAGCAGACCTTAGTATAATAAGGTTAGCAGAGAAACGAAAATAGTATAGGGTATAATGTGCCCTATGTTGAGAAGATGTCCATGTCCCAAAGCATTTCGTCCCTTAATTTTGGGGGCTCATCAGGGGACTAAATTGAAGTAGTTCAATACAAGGATGCAGCAGTATTATCCAATCCTGATATCAGTATGATCAAAATACCCAAATGAGGCACTGTTAATTATCGATATCTATTAGTAATGGGTCCACAGTGGGGAGATGGAAACCCCCCCCCCCCAATGTAATTAAACTTTAGTAGTATTGTTACTTATATACGCTGTACTCACATGCCACAAAGGTAGGAGGGGATCGGGATGGAGGGTTGTCCATTTCGGTCTGAGTCCCAATGTGGAGAGCATCCGTTGCTGGTGCAGTCCCCGCAAGGTGCAAGGATGCTACATATATGTAGTTGCCGCCCATGAGCTTTGCGTGTCACGTGCACCAGGTGGAGGTCACGTGATCGGGGTGCCGGGCACCTGATTAGCCTGGTGACGCAGGAGGACAATCAATGAGCAAAGGGTCTGCATGTGATTATGATCAATAAAGAAGAAGCATATTTTAACGTGACATCAATGGTGCTGGAGACTATTTTCTTCATTTTGGATTTCTGTCAGTGGGACTCACTCCAGGCTCGGTGCACACGGGGAAACTAGAACGGAAAGATGAGCTGGATAAGAACACTGTAGGCCGGCAACAAGTGTACGTTAGAAACTGCAAGTAGAATAAATAGAATGGTGAATATCTAATAAGGAGGAGGGAGGAATAGGTGCCAAGATAGAAAAAATATAATAAAGACACCTATAACCATAGGAATAATGGCATAGACCTAATAATATAATGAAGAACCTGAAAAGGATGTAATTAAAGAGAGAAAGTGAGGTGGCTGAAACCTCACACATGAAAAAATGAGGATAATGAAAATAAAGAAGATGACAAAATAAGAAGTTAAATAATTCCCCCCCTAAACCGAGTGCTGGCAAATTCAATATTTTCATTAAGACAAAAAGGTGTTGTGGTATTAAGTGTGTAGATCCATCGTGATTCCTTCTGTTTCAGAAGTCTATCAAGGTCACCACCTGAAATCAAGATTTTAAATGTTTCCATTATAGAAAAGTGAACCGATAAAATGTTATCAGCAGTACCAGACCACATATGTCTGGCCAGTGGTTTATCTTGTTTATTGCGGATATCACTTAGGTGTTATTTTTTTGAAAGGGTTACAGGTCTTTCCCACATATTTGAATCCACAACCACACTCAGCTAGGTATATGATCCTGCTGGTGTTGCAGTTCGCGAAATTACAACTTTAGGAGACCTTCTAAGTGTTTTGTGTTGATTAACTGATTAGAGTGTGACACCATGAGTCTACAATATTGAACTTTTTCACAATATTATAGTTTTCTTATAACATTTAATTTGGGATTTTCATTAGCTACAAGCCATAATCAAAGCTTTTGAATGTACATGTCCAATGTTTCAGTACTTTTTGTACACCTTGCTGTTCTCTAACAAGGAGCTTGATAGCAAAAAATTCCATGAATCAACCAATACATTTCCTGGTTCAATTATAATTGGTATTTAAACAGTCCTCCTCATCATGTTATTCACATTTTGACATCATAATACCAAGACGACACCTAACAATTCATCAACAGTACTTCGTCCTTGTGAGGCTTCAAGCAGGATGTTCTGAGATGGAAGTGGCAATTGAGCTTAGAGTGTCATCAACAGGTTGCAACAGAGATACAGAGAGACTGGAAGAGTCACAAAAAAGCATAAAAGTGGACATCCTTTGGCCACATCCAACACTGATGACCACTTCATTGTGAATAATGCCCTGAGGAACCGGATGATGAATATCGCACAACTCCAGGCACATTACCCCATCTAGGGTATCAGGGCAGACAGGTGCCACATCAGGGTTTGTCAAGGGTGACCGTTCTATTTCCCATCCGTAGATTAGGGTCCCCCTTCCCCTCCGTCTGGTGCGACACGACTGCTGCTGGGATAGCGGTCGTGACACTACCACCCAGCTCCCCAAAACACAACTCAGTGCTTACCCCACACAGGGATAAAGAATACTGGCTCCCACAGGCCTTGGCACAGCCTACTCCTTCCCCAGACAAGGAGCCCTGATTGAGGAGCCCAGCCCACATTTACCCGAGCTCCTTAGCTAGCTGCTAATTACCTATCATTAACAGTCTGGCTGATACACACAGAACAAAAACATTATTTTCCCAGCCTTGCTATTTATTATATACATATATACACACAAAATGTGCCATACCCAATACTGTGGAAAACAGCAAGGTAACACCTGAGAATAAATGAATCATGCTGAAATGTTGAAGAAAAGGTCAAAGATAAGTGAAGGAGGATAAGGTCTAGAGGAAGTGATGTAAGTGGGTAAAAAGAAAAGAAAAGTTGATAATTATAAAGGGATAATGAAGAGGAAGAAAAAAGGATGAATGAAAAGGTCAAAGAAAAAGAACTAAAAAAGTGTGTAGACACAAATTTGATGCAAACATGGGCCAAAGGAAAATTAGATATTGTGATATCTTTGTTATTTTAATAATCTTAGTTGTTTGTACCAATTATTCCTCTTTTTAATCAATTTCCTGCTCACACTATCATCATTAGTCACACTTTTTGTTCTCTTTCATCTGCTATTCCACATTATTCTTGTCTATTTATTCATTCACTCCAGCACATCACTCTTGCCATTCTTTGACATTCAGCACTCTGTTTAGAATTCCTATGTGCTTTATGTTTTATGAACATTTTTTTCTCCTGGTACCTCTATGTTGCACAAAAAGTATCTTAACCTTTTCCTTTCTGATTTCTTATTTTCCTTGGGCCCACCCTAGCCATTGTATCACATTTGCAATATCTATATATCTATCACATCTTCATAACTATCAATTTTTATTTTGTTTGCACCCTCTTACATTGATTTCTCTTTACCTTATTCTTCGTCATTTATCTTTTTGTCATTGTTTCAGCTTGATTAATTTATTCCCAGGTGTTTCCCTGCTGTTTTGCACACTATGGGGTATGATACATTTTGTTTTCATATATTTTATGCTTCTACTTTCTGTGTCATCTGTATTAATCTGTTTGTCATTCTGTATTGACTTCATGTGTCTGAGGGAGAAGGGGGACCCTCTTTGATACATGTTATACAAGGATTTTAATGTATATGCTTGTAAATAATAAACCACTGTGTTTTATTTCTGAGGTACACTGCCCTAATATATCCTTTTTTTTTTTATTCTGGTTTATTACCTAATGCATACTAGGCATTCTCCATAGTGAGAGAGTAACTAGCTGGGCAGGAGGAGCTACAAACTATCTGAGCATTGCAAATGGCCTGCTGGAGCTTTGGCAGAGAAAGGAGAAGAGCATTATGTGTTTGGTTGGATACAGCAACAGTAAGTGCTACATACAGGGAGTAAATAAAACCTGAGTGGTTTGCTTACATATTGAAAATGGGTCAGAATAGTAGAAATTGAAGAAAAAAAACATTAGGAAGATGAACATATCTGTTAAGCACAGTGTACATTCCATACGCCAGTTTATTAAAAGAGAAGTAGCAGTCCATAGTGAAAGGATCCCTCATGATAGCTCTGCATATTTGTTTGTATATAGGCATAACACATTAGTGTATACGCTGTTATACTTTTAATATAGTACTGATCAATCAAGAAAACTAAGCAAGATAAAAGTGTAAGAAAATCTGGTACTGTGGCCTATGAAACAGAGGATGACAAGGCAAGAAGCCACAGGCTATGCTATATGTTTTAAAACTATCTCTTCCACTTGTACCATTTGTTATGTACCTACCAATTTATTTACCTGCCCTCTTCTGACCCCCCCCCCCTCATTCTTACCTACACCCCCTTCTCTCCCCATCCCTTCCCTAACAATTTTATATATTTTGATTTGTCAAATAATATTGTCAATATTATCTATAAATGAATCAAGATCAATAGAAATTCATGTTTAAAAAAAATATAAAAAATGATGCAGGCCAGGTACTCTGGATAGCAGTGCTAACAAGGCCACTTGGAAATCCTATGTAGTTGTAATCCCTAAAATATCAATATGGGATATAACCAGGAGAGTAGTGATGTCGCGAACATAAAATTTTCAGTTCGCGAACGGCGAACGCGAACTTCCGCAAATGTTCGCGAACAGGCGAACCGGGCGAACCGCCATAGACTTCAATAGACAGGCGAATTTTAAAAACCAAAGGGACTCTTTCTGGCCACAATAGTGATGGAAAAGTTGTTTCAAGGGGACTAACACCTGGACTGTGGCATGCCGGAGGGGGATCCATGGCAAAACTCCCGTGGAAAATTACGTAGTGGACGCAGAGTCGGGTTTTAATCCATAAAGGGCATAAATCACGTAACATTCCTAAATTGTTTGGAATAACATGCTTTAAAACATCCAGTGTGTGTATACGATCAGGTATGATGTTGTATCGATCAGGTAGTGTAAGGGTTACGCCCGCTTCACAGAGATTGACAGACCAAACTCCTCTTTTAATGCACCGCAAACAGTCCATTTGCACAACCGCAAACTCCCCATTTGCACAAGGTTGGATACCAAGCTAGCCACGTCCCGGTGATGTAATTGAAGGTTTCTTCCTCCACCCAGCCACGTACAACACCAAGGGTCCCCGAAAGGTCAATTGAATTGATTTTTCGAACAGGGAGATGGTTAAAAAAACGCTGGCTCCCTCCACTCTGTTTTAATCCACGGTCACTGCTTCTGCGCTGTGCAATTTACTGTCACACCCGATATGAGTGGTATTTTCTGTAGTACCATTCTCATCAGTTTAATCCCTCTAACGTCCCCAATCTGGGGGCCATTTATTGAA
This sequence comes from Bufotes viridis, assembly GCA_033119425.1. Classification (NCBI taxonomy): domain Eukaryota; kingdom Metazoa; phylum Chordata; class Amphibia; order Anura; family Bufonidae; genus Bufotes; species Bufotes viridis. The sequence goes on from CM065596.1 coordinate 70,761,652, forward strand.
TAGATTTTTCGAACGGGGAGATGGTTAAAAAAACGCTGGCTCCCTCCACTCTGTTTTAATCCACGGTCACTGCTTCTGCGCTGTGCAATTTACTGTCACACCCGATATGAGTGGTATTTTCTGTAGTACCATTCTCATCAGTTTAATCCCTCTAACGTCCCCAATCTGGGGGCCATTTATTGAATAGATTTTTCGAACGGGGAGATGGTTAAAAAAACGCTGGCTCCTCCCACTCTGTTTTAATCCACGGTCACTGCGTCTGCGCCGTGCAATTTACTGTCACACCCGATATGAGTGGTATTTTCTATAGTACTATTCTCATCAGTTTAATCCCTCTAACGTCCCCTATCTGGGGGCCATTTATTGAATAGATTTTTAGAACGGGGAGATGGTTAAAAAAAGGCTGGCTCCCTCCCCTTTGTTTTAATCCACGGTCACTGCGTCTGCGCCATGCAATTTACTGTCACACCCGATATGAGTGGTATTTTCTGTAGTACTATTCTCATCAGTTTAATCCCTGTTACGTCCCCTTTCAGGGATTGCCTTTTGTGAAAAAATTTTTAGGTCTGGTACCTTCGACTGCCTTCACAATGACAGACCAAACTCTCATACACCAAACTGAATTGATTTCAGGAACCGGGAGATGGAAAAAGCAGCTTGGTCGGTCCTCATACTCCCAAATTGGGGCACTGCGCGTGCACAGAGCAATGTGCTGTGACACCCTATATGAGTGGTGTCTTAACTAGTACTATTCCTATTAGCGGCGGGCGGGTGCATGGTAACTTGAGAGCAGGTGACCAAAGCTGAGCTGGAGGAAGATGGTGCGTCAAGGTTCTTAGCGGAAGCTGTTGAAGATTGGGTGTCCTGTCTAAGCCAGTCAACTACATCCTCAGAATTTTTCGGGTTCAGGGTACATGGCCTCTGAACACTAGGCATTATTCCAGGGACAGTGGAAATCACAGCACCACGACCACGACGGCCCCTGTGGGGTGGCCTGCCTCTGCCTGTCATTTTTTTTTCGATAAGTGGTACTGTGCCACCCTGTATCAGTGGTGGGCACTGGCAGTGGGCACACTACAGCCTGTGGAAGTGGGCCTGACACACACTGGCAGCAGGCAAGCAACTGGAATTAGACTAATGTGTAAAAATTAAATGCCTTATTTATCGTCAAGCTACTGTGCCACCCGGTTTCAGTGGTTGGCACTGGCAGTGTGCACACTACAGTCTGTGGAAGTGGGCCTGACACACACTGGCAGGAGGCAAGCAACTGAAATTAGACTAATGTGTAAAAATGAAATGCCTTATTTATTCGCAAGCTACTGTGCCACCCGGTATCAGTGGTTGGCACTGGCAGTGGGCACACTACAGTCAGTGGAAGTGGGCCTGACACGCACTGGCAGCAGGCAAGCAACTGAAATTAGACTAAAGTGTAAAAATTAAATGCCTATTTTGATGCAAAGTCCTCTGCCAGCCGGTATGAGTGGTAGGCACTGGCAGTGGGCACACTACAGTCAGTTGAAGTCGGCCTGACACACACTAGCAGCAGGCAAGCAGCTGAAATTACACTAAAGTGTAAAAATTAAATGCCTTTTTATGCAAAGTCCTGTGCCAGCCGGTATGAGTGGTGGGCACTGGCAGTGGGCACACTACAGTCACTGGAAGTCAGCCTGACACACACTGGCAGGCAACTAAACTTAGATTAAAGTGTAAAAATTAAAAGCCTTTTTTGATGCAAAGTCCTGTGCCACACGGGATGACAGGGGTGGGCACTGGCAGTGGGCACACTACAGTCAGTGGAAGTCGGCCTGACACACACTAGCAGCAGGCAAGCAGCTGAAATTACACTAAAGTGTAAAAATTAAATGCCTTTTTTGATGCAAAGTCCTGTGCCAGCCGGTATGAGTGGTGGGCACTGGCAGTGGGCACACTACAGTCACTGGAAGTCAGCCTGACACACACTGGCAGGCAACTAAACTTAGATTAAAGTGTAAAAATGAAATGCCTTTTTTTGATGCAAAGTCCTGTGCCACACGGGATGACAGGGGTGGGCACTGGCAGTGGGCACACTACAGTCAGTGGTAGTAAGCCTGACACACACTGGCAGGCAACTAACCTTAGATTAAAGTGTAAAAATTAAATGCCTTTTTTTGATGCAAAGTCCTGTGCCACACAGGATGACAGGGGTGGGCACTGGCAGTGGGCACACTACAGTCTGTGGGCCTGCAGCTCCTCACACACAGGCAGGCCAGGCAACTGCAATATGTATATGGAGGAAAAAAAAAAAGCAGACTAATGTTGCAGCCCTAAAAAGGGCTTTTTGGGGTGCTGTCAGGACGCTGTCCTTACAGCAGAGATCAGATGAGTCTTTCAGGACTGGAGTGGACACTGAATTCACTAGCCTAGCTATCGATTTCCCAATTAAATCAGCAGCAATTACACTCTCCCTCCTCTCACTAAGACTGCAAATTCCAAATGAATCTAAAATGGATGCTGTTCAGGAGATGGGAGGGTCTGGGAGGGAGGGTATGCTGCTGATTGGCTGGAATGTGTCTGCTGACTGTGAGGTACAGGGTCAAAGTTTGCTCAATGATGATGTATAGGGGGCGGACCGAACATCGCATATGTTCACCCGGTAGAGGCGAACGCAAACAAGCTATGTTCGCCGGGAACTGTTCGCCGGCGAATAGTTCGGGCCATCTCTACAGGAGAGCAGTCACTCAGTTCACTTCAAAAGGGGCTCTATCAGCAGGATCACCACTATTAAACCTGGCATAGTGCCTTGTAGGGCGCATCACACTAATTAAAATTATACCTTTCTTTTTTCTGCATGCTAAACAACTGCAGAGATATCTGTGTTTTATTCATATGCAAATAAGCAAGTTTTAACACCAGGAGGCGGGGTTGAATCATTTGAGCACTGCTTTGTAACACCCCCTGTGCTCTGTACACTTCCCCTTCCACTTGATTAATAGAACTAGACATGATAAGTAGAGATGAGCAAATCTAAATTGACAAAGTAGAATTCGATCCCAATTTCAAGAAAAATTCATTTTGCACTGAATCCGAATTTCCTCACTCTTCATGGTAACATATCGCATTTTTCCTAAAATGGCTGCTGCACCTGTTAGGACATGGGGAAAGGAACTCTGGGAACGAGGGATCACCCACAATGCCATGCATGCAGCCAATCAGCAGCCAGCCAGCCCCTGTGATGTCACAGACCTATAAATAGCCTCAACCATTTTGGATTCTGCCATTTTTCAGTGTGCTTAGTGCAGGGAGAGACGTCAGCCAGTGCTAGGGGCAGTGGTAGAAAAGACTTTATTGTGCTGAAACAATTTACAAGTTCAGGGAAAGATTATTTAAGCTGTAGGGAAAAGATAGTGAGGCATTATCTACACTATAAAAGGAGAACAAGGTGCAATAGGAGCGATTCTATTTCACCTTGCTGCACCTACTGGGGATCTAAATTGCTTTTTGGGTGTTTGCACTATATGATACATCACTAATTCCAGCAAACCTTGCTTGTGATTGGGGTGCAAGTTCTGTGATACAGCCATTTATGGGGTGTATCAATAGGAAAGATACGTACGTCCTATTAGTCTTTCTGTGATGATTTTACATTGTTTAACTTTTTTTGAGGGTGTGTATTAATAGGAAAAAATAAGGGAAAAATATATGTCATAATTGCCGTTCAGCTGTGGTTACATTGTACTACAGCCATTTGCAGGGTGTATTAGTAGGATAGATACTTACGTCCCATTAGCCGTTGATTTGACATTAATTTTTTTTTTTTGGGGGGGTGTATCGTATATGTGGAGGTGGCTAGGAGCTGTTTGCTGTGAGTTGGACATTATGCTTCTGTAATATGCCCACTGGCCCCTGGTACAGCCTATACGGCACAGGTAGGTTAGCGTTAGGTCCTGCATTACCTGAGATACTTCGATGGGGTTCACGGGCTCTGGTATGTCCTTAATATAAGGATATATTGGCTAAAGTCTCATTTTAACATCAGTGTGAGAGTTTAGTCAGATTTTGTTGATTGCATCCACCACAGTAGTGCACCTATTTTTGTAAATTTTTATTTCATATAATCAATTACATCCACACATTTTGCTATTTCGTGTAGGATGTCTTTGTGTCACTTGTGGTCCGCTGCGGGCATCCTCCATTGCATGCATTTTTTGCTAGGGATCGCCATTAGCAATGGACCACATGTTCAGGATTTGCTCCCCCGGGTATTGATGCACAACTGAATTTGGGGTGGAGCATTTCCTGCTATTTGAGACCATGTTATTTTGTTATGTAGGGTGTTGAAGTTACATTTATTTTATATTTTTTGGGGGTGTATTAATAGGAAAAAAAAGGAAAAATATATGTTTTAATTGCCATTAAGAGGTGAAGTAAAATTGTACTACAGCCATTTACGTGGTGTTGAAAAAGAAAATATACGTACATCCCATCACCAGTTCTGCGGTGAATTGTGATTGTTATATTTCTAATTTTGGGGTGTAGAAATGGGAAAAAAAAGGAGAAAATATATGTCATAATTGCCGTTTAGCGGTAAAGTAACATTGTACTACAGCCATTTACGTGGTGTAGAAAAAGAAAATATACGTACGTCCCATCACCTGTTCTGAGGTGAATTGTGATTATTATATATTTTTTTTTCTTGTGGTGTAGAAATAGGAAAAAAAGGAGAAAATATATGTCAGAAATCATAATTGGCATTCAGTGGGGAAGTTACATTGTGCTACATGCCATTTACGTGATGTTGAAAAAGAAAATATACGGACATTACGTACAATCACCCATTCTGCGGTGAATTGTAATTGTTATATTTCTTTTTTTTGCGGTGTAGAAATAGGGAAAAAAAGGAGAAAATATGTCATAATTGCCATTCAGCAGTGAAGTAACATTGTACTACAGCCATTTACATGGTGCAGAAAAAGGAAATATACGTACGTCCCAATAACCATTCTGCGGTGAATTGTGATTGTTAAACTTCTTTTTTTGGGGGTGTAGAAATAGGAAAAAGAATGAATTGTGATTTCTTTTTTTTTTTTGGGTGGGGGAGTCTATTAATCATATATATATATATATATATATATATATATATATATATATATATCTATATCTATATCTATATATCGCTTATTGCTGTTCAGCGATGAAGTAACATTTGTACTACAGCCTTTTTTTTTGGGGGGGGGGGGGAATTTTAATTGTAATTCTTTTATTATACAGTATCTCAGACAGACAGGTGACTAGCTCTTCAAAGGGAACAGGCAGTGGCCAAAATGTTTCTGTTGCAGGCAGCAGAAGAAGGGGGTCGTGGCAGCAGGAGTCGCAGCGAGAGGCCTAAGCTCCTGGTGTCATCAAGCGGTCATGTCTTGACCAGCATGCCAGCGGTGCTTGAATGGTTGACTCGGCCTTCGACTTTGTCGCAAGTGACATCATACACCCCCAACCAAGAGTCAGTGGGTTCCTCTGACATGATGCTTAGTTGGCATGGCCAAGGAGCATGCCCTGTGCCCCCACCTGTCCTGAACCTTCCTCTGTCATTTTCAGTTCCCTCAGCGTGAGAAGTGTTATATGCGGTAGGCTCAGCTCCACTTTTCAGCGAGGACGAGCTACTAGAGGACAGTCAGCAGCTACTAGCCAGCCAAGATCTGGAGGAGACATCCACCGCTTCCTCCGGTAGGCGGGCTAGTGGTGGATGATGATGATGTAGCAGATCGCACTTAGGAGCCGGGTGAATTAGGGGCTTCATCATCATCATCAGGAAAAGAGGATGGCAGCTTGTGCGTGAGGCAGCGGCTGAGCCAGCAGGGTGGCAGCGTGGCTTTGAGTCAGCAGGGTGGCAGTGGGAGGTCGGGAGCCAAACATGCCCGGGTAGACCACCCGCTTTGCAGGAGCCTATCGGCCCAGAAAGTAAGAAAGTAGTGGTGCAGGGGTTCACTGAGGTAGGAAAAACCCCTGGTAATAGGGGGAGGGGGGGGACACTAAATTGGTGAAGGAGTGCACATGAGGTAACAAAATATATGAATATAAAAAACCATGTCAGCTGACCCAAGGAAAGCTCAAAAGAGTGCACATCCAAAAATATAAAAATATAAATTTATTAACACATAATGCAATAAACAAAGTAAAAAATTGTATACAATACAAGAATTTCATAGTACTGGTATACCACAATGCTGTAGCCAGATACTCACAGTCCCAAAGTCCATGATATAGGACACAATATAAAAAATACCTGTGACATGTGTCACAGGTAAAGAGGGTGTCACTACATAAAAATAACGGTACAAAAACATAAACTGATGCACCATAAATCATACATGAATGATACAATAAACCAAATAAGACCCCAAAATCAAATACACCCAACACCTAATACCTATGAACACTGCCTAATTGTATCCTAGTACTATATGTGGGAATCTGTGGCAAGAAGGAAATGCCCCACGCGTATCGCCGGTAGCGTCCAGCTTCCTCAGGGGTAGCTGCTTGTATGCAAAGATGTGCCTTATATATCAAACATAATTACCGAAGTATAAATCACCTGGCTAAATCGCCAAGGAGGGTATGTGGAAGGACCATGGCTACGGTGTTCATTTTAGGACATGGTCAGATATCAGAGTCAACTATCAAAATAATGCCAATGTGACACCTGACACCTGACACCTGACTCCTGACTCCTGACACCTGACTCCTGACTCCTGACTCCTGACACCTGACTCCTGACTCCTGACTCCTGACTCCTGACTCCTGACTCCTGACACCTGACCCCTAACTGAATTGAAGTTATGTGTGACCGCTGATATCTGACTACTGACAAAGTCAGGTGTCAGGGGTCAGCCTCACTATTAACTTTAGTTTCATCCTTCTTTTCATACACTGAATGGCATAGATAAATAAAATGCCAAGTAAACCTTAAAGGGTTTCTGTCACCAACTTTTGACATTATAAGCTGTCTGACATTAGCTATGTGCTAATGTCAGACCAGCTTGATAATGTCTTTTTTATAAAAATCCGCTGTATATATAGTCTGAAAAACTTACTTTTATATTATGTAAATTAGCCTCTAGGAGCAGGGGGGGCGTTGCCCTGCTCCTAGCGGCTCCGTCCGGCAACCTGCTGGCACGCCCCTTCACACTTTGATTGACAGTGCAGGGCAGCGATCCTCCTGCACTGTCTCGTTCTGAAATCGCGCGCCCGCGCCGCCGCTCTGTATTCGGCGCAGGCGCGGTGAGCAGAAGGGCGCTGGTGCCTGCTGTCCTCTGCTCACCGCGCCTGCGCCGAATACAAGCGGCAGCGCTGCGCGATTCAGAAGCAGACAGTGCAGGAGGATCGCTGCCCTGCTGTCAATCAAGTGTGAAGGGCGTGCCAGCAGGTTGCAGACGGAGCGCTAGGAGCAGGGCAACGCCCTGCTCCTAGAGGCTAGTTTACAATATAAAAGTAAGTTTTTCAGACTATTATACAGCGGATTTTTATAAAAGACATTTTCAAGCTGGTCTGACATTAGCACATAGCTAATGTCAGACAGCTCATAATGTCAAAAGTTGGTGACAGAAACCCTTAACTGATCTTATAGCTCAGTTGTAATGCATCTGTTTCATGATTAGAACCTTAGAGTTCAAATCCCTTTCCAGCCCTTAAAGAATTTACTTTTATTAAACTGTACATATGAGTCAAATTGAAGTCATAATGCGACCGCTGATATCTGACTACTGACAAAGTCAGGTGTCAGGAGTCAGCCTCACTATTAACTTTAGTTTCATCCTTCTTTTCATACACTGAATGGCATAGATGAATAAAATGCCAAGTAAACCTTAGAGGTTTCTGTCACCAACTTTTGACATTATAAGCTGTCTGACATTAGCTATGTGCTAATGTCAGACCAGCTGATAATGTCTTTTAGTAAAATCCGCTGTATGTATAGTCTGAAAAACTTACTTTTATATTATGTAAATTAGCCTCTAGGAGCAGGGCGTTGCCCTGCTCCTAGCGGCTCCGTCCGGCAACCTGCTGGCACGCTCCTTCACACTTTGATTGACAGTGCAGGGCAGCGATCCTCCTGCACTGTCTCGTTCTGAAATCGCGCGCCCGCGCGCCGCTCTGTATTCGGCGCAGGCGCGGTGAGCAGAGGACGCTGGTGCCTGCTGTCCTCTGCTCACCGCGCCTGCGCCGAATACAGAGCTGGCGCGCGGGCGCGCGATTTCAGAACGAGACAGTGCAGGAGGATCGCTGCCCTGCACTGTCAATCAAAGTGTGAAGGGGCGTGCCAGCAGGTTGCCAGACGGAGCCGCTAGGAGCAGGGCAACGCCCCCCCTGCTCCTAGAGGCTAATTTACATAATATAAAAGTAAGTTTTTCAGACTATATATACAGCGGATTTTTATAAAAAAGACATTTTCAAGCTGGTCTGACATTAGCACATAGCTAATGTCAGACAGCTTATAATGTCAAAAGTTGGTGACAGAAACCCTTTAACTGATCTTATAGCTCAGTTGTAATGCATCTGTTTCATGATTAGAACCTTAGAGTTCAAATCCCTTTCCAGCCCTTAAAAAAATTTACTTTTATTAAACTGTACATATGAGTCAAATTGAAGTCATGTGCGACCGCTGATATCTGACTACTGACAAAGTCAGGTGTCAGGGGTCAGCCTCACTATTAACTTTAGTTTCATCCTTCTTTTCATACACTGAAAGGCATAGATGAATAAAATGCCAAGTAAACCTTAACTGATCCTATAGCTCAGTGGTAGTTTGTATGTTTTGTGTCCAAAGACCATAGGTTCAAATCCCCTTTAATACTTCATTGTATTGTACATTAAATTAGTGCCCACTTTACAATGGTGCTGCCCATTTAATCTTTAATAAAATAAAAAAGGACTACTTACAGTACTCCTTGTCACCTGTTTAATGTAAAAAAAAAAAAATTCCAAGCTCATAATTTTAGTCAGGTTTAGACAGCAAAGGGGATTTGAACCTATGGTCTTTGGACGCAAAACAAACAAACTACCACTTAGCTATAAGATCAGTTAAGGTTTACTTGGCATTTTCTTCATCTATGCCATTCAGTGTATGAAAAGAAGGATGAAACTAAAGTTAATAGTGAGGCTGACCCCTGACACCTGACTTTGTCAGTAGTCAGATATCAGTGGTCGCACATGACTTCAATTTGCCTCATATCTACAGTTTAATAAAAGTAAATTTTTTTAAGGGCTGGAAGGGGATTTGAACCCTAAGGTTCTAATCACAAGACAGATGTGCTCCCACTGAGCTATAAGTTCAGTTAAGGTTTACTTGGCATTTTATTCATCTATGCCTTTCAGTGTATGAAAAGAAGGATGAAACTATAGTTAATAGTGAGGCTGACCCCTGACACCTGACTTTGTCAGTAGTCAGATATCAGCGGTCACACACAACTTCAATTCAGTCAGGAGTCAGGAGTCAGGAGTCAGGAGTCAGGAGTCACATTGGCATTATTTTGATAGTTGACTCTGATATCTGACCATGTCCTAAAATGAACACCGTACATGGCTTCCACTGTTGAAAGCATGTATCACTGCGCCGAATGGGGAAGCATCCAGTTCCGGTCACATGCTGCTCTGTGGCGTCCACTCATGCGGTGGAATGCAAAAAGCATTTGATCAAGGGAGCGACACCTGATAGGCATGGAACTACAAAAGAGCAGACATGTGACCGGATCCAACGTCCCACCGGATGGGAAACGTCAGTGTGGAACGCATAGCGTTTCTACACCCGGATGCATGTTTTTTATATGTACGACATAAGACATAACATCATAAATGTTATTTATTTTTATTCATGTCAAACATTATAGCAAAATACATAATATGTCAATAAAATCACCATGCATAATTAACTATGTGTCCAAAAAATATAATCCTCAGTACAAAATTACAGCAAAAAATGCAATGTGCATAATTAAAATAATATTATAATAAAAATGTATGTAATTTACTGTATTCAAACATAATAAACCAATGTATATTAATTCATGATTAGAATAGTTTATAATAAAAATATATATTTAACTTATTGTGTTCAAACATGATGCACCAATATGTATTAATTCATGTCAATTTTTTATTGGCCAATAAATACCCCGAATTAGAAGTGCTGCACAAAATTGTACACATGAATCAACTAAGAGAAAAAAAATACATAAATAAATAAAAAAATATTTAAATTATTTTTTCTCTCTCAGTTAATTCATGTGTACAGTTTTGTGCAGCGCTTATCTAATTCAGGGTATTTATTGGCCAATAAATAAGATTAAAACTTAACCACTAGTGAACTTATGGCCATCGAGAGCCTACAACAAAACCTGTTGTTCATCATTAAGGAAGCGGACAAAAGAGGTAACGTGGTTTTATGGGATATCAATCTCTATGTCACTGAAGCCAAAAGACAACTCAGCAATAGTAATATTTATACTTCCTTACCTGCAGATCCAACGTCGACTTTCAAAATCAAGTTGGATGGATTATTGAAATCTGCCCTGCAAATTAATATAATCACCAATAAAGAACTTGCGTTCTTGGAGGTTAGGAACCCGATTTTACCCATATTTTATATGCTTCCGAAGGTACATAAGGATCTTACCAACCCTCCGGGCAGGCCCATTGTAGCAGGTATTGGAGGGTTGTGTGAGCAGGCCTGTACTTATCTGGACTTTTTTCTACAACCTCATGATAGAAAATCTTCATGATATTCAGCTTCCTTCTGATACCTTGATTATTACTTGTGATGTTGAGTCACTCTATTCCAATATTGCCCACAAGCATGGGGTTGCAGCTGTCCAGTACTACTTAACAAAATCAGTCTCTGGAGATACGGCACATCATTTGTTCCTGGTAAGTCTTTTGGAGTTTGTGTTACGTCACAATTATTTTGTTTTTGACAGAACAGTTTATCGCCAAGTTTCCGGTATGGCGATGGGGGCACGTTGTTTGCCCTCCTACGCCAACCTTTTTTTGGGTTGGTGGGAGGAGAAACACATCTACCTATCATCTCGTTTCAAGGACCATGTTATTGGTTGGTATCGTTTCATTGATGATATTTTGAATTTTTGGCAGGGGACGAGACAGGAATGCGAGGACTTTGTGACTACTTTGAACAATGATCCTTACAACGTTGTATTGACACACAAGATCTCGGATCAATTGATTTCCTTATTTTGCAAATTCATCTTAAAGGCACTGGTACATCTCTCTTTCGCAAAGCAACTGCTATGAATAGTCTTTTGCATTTTAAGAGCTTTCATCCCATTCATCAATGGAAAGGCATACCAAAGGGGTAATTCTTGATCCTGGAATGTCGGAATTGTACCACCGTACAGGACTTTTGTGAGGCCTCGAAGGATCTAACTGCATGGTTTCCTTCCAGGGGGTATTCAAAAAATGTGTCTCAAACTGATGAAACTGCTCATCAAGCTGACTGCTTGGAACTGTTCAAACCTAAACATAGACCAACTAGCAAGAAAGTCCAGCTTGTCACCAGGTTTAATAACCAGACAGATAGACAGATCTATATAAATTATTGGATACTCATTGGTATCTTTTGCTATCTGATGATAAATTATGGAACCATATTGTCACGGCCTCTGTCTTCAGCCGTGACCTTCCGTACATTCGTGTGCTGCAGCTCCTCGCTGCAGCTTCGTTCCAGTGTGTTTGTTGTGGTATTGTATGGGTTAACTCCCATGTGTGTCTTTCAGGAGTTAATCCTCTGTCTGCTCCATGGGTGTGGCCTCTTTGCTACACCCATGGAATCTGTATTTAAGGCTGAGGTTTCCTCAGTTCTGGGTCAGCTCTCCTGGTGTGTGTTTGTCCTGTCCTGCTCCTGGTGTGTACTGTCTCCCATGTTGCTGACCCATGGGATCCGTGTCTGTCTGTTCTCTGTAGGTTCCCCTACTTGTTTATTCTGTCACGAGTTGGAGGTCCCGCGAAAGACCTCCGCGTCGTTTCACAATAAACGAGAAACAAAGGTACGGTCTAAACAGAGTTTAATGTACAAATTGAAAACAACGGAGAAACATAAGCTCTACGTACCGTCAATGCAGTGGGAGGAACCCCCACTGTGCCACTGTCTAGTAATACTCCAGAGGGGCGTGATTAAGCAACTCCTGGTGTTCACTAGGGTCCCAGATGGTAGGGATAGGCTTTGCCGCAGGAAGTTGCCAGGGTCCACTCTGGAGCGTGAACTAGACAGTGACCCCAGGAGCGAGTGACAACTGGTACAAGCATGTACCGACGGTACAGAGCAACATGACATACACAGGGAACACGAACGGGAGTTCAGGCAAGGACACAGGAGTGGCAATGGACAGAGAAGGTCTTGCTCCACCAGTGGGAACTGCGTGGCCTTGCCCAAGCACTCTGCAGCAAGGAAGCTGCAAGAGCTTGCTGAACAGAGAACATGGACAGAGACGAATGCTCCCCCTCCGAGGAACGACAGACCCCCTTTCGGAGGACACAGGAAACATAGCAAGGCAAGACATAACATAACAGGCGAACTAAAAGAAGAGACACAGGAGTACGGACAACAAAGCCTGAGACAACAAACAATGGACAACAACAATGAACAAGTAGGGGAACCTACAGAGAACAGACAGACACGGATCCCATGGGTCAGCAACATGGGAGACAGTACACACCAGGAGCAGGACAGGACAAACACACACCAGGAGAGCTGACCCAGAACCGAGGAAACCTCAGCCTTAAGTACAGATTCCATGGGTGTAGCAAAGAGGCCACACCCATGGAGCAGACAGAGGATTAACCCCTGAAAGACACACATGGGAGTTAAACCATACAATACCACAACAAACACACTGGAACGAAGCTGCAGCGAGGAGCTGCAGCACACGAATGTACGGAAGGTCACGGCTGAAGACAGCGGCCGTGACACATATTGAACCACAACTGAAATTAATTGCACGAAGATCAATAAATTTACGTGACAAATTAGTTCGAAGTCACTTTCAAAGACCAGCTATAAGATCCACATCTGTTAAATTGCAGGGTACATTGACTCCTATTGTCCAGCTATTCACTACCACAGGTGTTGCCTTAACCTCCTCTGAGAGGAATTTTCTGCTTTATGACATCAGTTCCCTTGTATCTAATGAAGGTATATATGGTACAATAGGTAGGAAGGCACATGTTGTGACTGAATAAACCTGCATCCAGAAAATCTATATACGAGTGCCGGTCTTTTTCCTTTCAAGCGGTATGCATGCATTCATCCAACAGCACAGAAGCTGAACGTGCTCCTGGCCAGTCCCTCCCTTTTCAAGTGATAGACTCTGCGCCTTTCAGAAAACTGATGGCTTGTGTCGAGCCGAGTCCCAAGCCATCTTTTTTTTGCGAAAAATGCAGTTCCAGCCCTGCACAGGCAGCGCCGATGTGTGGAGCTATAACTACGGGAAAGGACAATATATTTCTTATGCGGCCTACTGGGTAAATGTGGTTCCTGCCCAGCCACACCAGCAAATTAGCCAGGTGACGCTGCTTCCGCCTTCAATTTCTGACGGCATTGGTCCTGCGACAATGTCCGCCTCTGCCTCTTCATCCTTCCCTGTGTCCTCATCCTCCACTGCAGGGACAATTCACAGTGCCCCTCCAGCATACCACATGTGCAGGTCATGGCGGTGTAAAGCTGTTCTGCACCTGTTTTTCCTGCGAATGGAGTCACACAGGGGCATGAAAATCAGAACCATGCTGACAGACAACTGGAAGAACATGGTGTCGGTGCTGTGTCAAGGAAGGCTGAGCCACACTTGTTTAATCTGGTTGTTAAGCAGTTAATGAAGTCTTCCACCCATCTACAAGACATCCTAAAAATGGCCAGGAAACTTTGTATGTACTTCAGCCACTCGTACACCGCAAAGCACACCCTGCTTGAGCTGCAGAAACAGAACGGCATCCCCCAACATAGGCTGATATGCAACATTTCCACCCATTGGAATTCCACCCTACATGTGTTGGACCGACTATATGAACAGAGAAAGGCATCAACGATTTCTTGATGATGCAAGTGGATAGGAGTACTCCCCTGTGTAACTTTGATGTCAGCCAGTGGCAGCTCATGCGTGACACCTGCCGTTTGCTCAGGCCCTTTGAGGACACCCTGTTATGTGTCAGTCGCCAGGACTACGGTATGAACGACGTCATTCCACTTCTTCATGTCCTGGAACAGATGGTGGTAATAATGGCTTGTCAGGGGACAGGAGACATGGCGCCTTGATCTCATGGCCACATGAGCCCTGTGGGGGCTGAACTGGAAGAGGAGGAGGGGGGGGGGACATTGGAGCACAGGCAATGTGTAGCCAAATGGGTGGTTTTTCTACTCAACTGACAGGACAGAAGTAGCAGGAGCTGCCAGAGGAGCTACAGGGTGATGAGGAAGATGAGACAGAGGACCAGACACACCATGGCAGTATGTAGTGGAGAGGGAGGCAGGGAGTCCCTCCGAGTCACTTGCACAAATTGCCTGAATCATGCTCACTTGCTTGCGTAGTCACAGCCGAATTGTCACCATTCGGCAGAAGGATAACTTCTGGCTCTCCACCTTGTTGGACCCTCGCTACCGGTCCAGAATGGGGCCTTTTTTACACAGAGACATCCTATGTAGCCAGTTGGCCGCTGCCTATCTGCGCCATCGTCCATCCTCTCGCAGGTCTGACTGGGGGGGTGGGGGCTGCGCTCACGTTCCACTGCCATGGCTGCTGGGGAGGGGAGGGGTGGGGTGGCAGAAGCAGTACTAGCTACATCATCAGCAGCCTGAGTATACAGTTGCTGATGAGTAGCTTTCTTCACCTGCTTAGTGAAGAAACTACTTACCAAAAGCAGCAGCAGGTAGACCTGAAGCAGGACGTGAACCAGCAGGTGGTGGCATGCTTGGACTACATCCTGCCTCCCACATTGAAGATCCACTGGACTACTGGGTAGCCAAACTGGATTTGTGGCCGCAACTAGCAGAGTTTGCACTGGAAGAGTTGTCCTGCCCGGCCAGTAGTGTGCCATCAGAGTGGGTGTTTAGTGCGGCGGGGGCCATAGTTACCCTAAGAAAAACTCGTACACCCAAAATGTGTAGAAACTGACCTTTGTCAAGATGAGTCAGTGGTGGGTCAGCCAGGATTTCCAACCACCAATTCCTGATGCGTCAGATTAGATCATCCATGGTGCTACACCAACACTTTGATACAAGAGACCGGTTTCTTCAGACTACCTGTCTCAGCTACTACTTTTATACTGAAACCCGCCTGATGCCACACATCTGATGCCAAGTGCTCCTTATTTCATCCACCTTCACCAGCGGGTACTGGTATTGACACCCACCGCCCCACTCTGTTACCAGATTATTTGTGTTCTCTTGATGCAGCTGCTGCTGCCGTCTCCAAACTATGTCACCTTGCCACTCTGTGGTCTCCTCCTGCTGCTGCCATATCCACACTATATCACCTTGCCACTCTGTGGTATCCTACTCATGCTGCTGCCATCTTCATATTATGTCACTTTGCCACTCTGTGGTCTCCTTATGCTGCTGCCACCTCCAGACTATGTCATTGTGCCACTAAGTGGTCTCCTCATGCTGCTGCCACCTCTAGACTCTGTCATTGTGCCGCTCTGTGGTCTCCTCATGATGCTGCCACCTCCAGACTCGGTCATTGTTCTGCACTGTGGTCTCCTCATGCTGATGCCACCTCCAGACTCTGTCATTGTGCCACTCTGTGGCCCACTCATGCTGGTGCCACCTTCACACTCTGTCATTGTGCCGCTCTGTGGGCTCTTCATGCTGCTGCCACCTCCAAACTCTGTCATTGTGCCACTCTGTGGCCTACTTATGCTGCTGCCACCTCCAGACTCGGTCAGTGTGCCACTCGGTGGCCTCCTCATACTGCTGTCACCTCCAGACCCTGTCATTGAGCCACTCAGTGGCCTTCTACTAATGCTGCTGCCGCCACCTACAGACTCTGTCATTGTGCGACTCGGTGGCCTCCGTTATACTTCTTCCACCTCCAGACCCTGTAATTGGGCCACTCTGTGGTCTCCCCATGCTGCTTTCACCTTATCACTATGTCATAGGTCCATGTGGACTTTTCATGCTTTTCCCACCCTCCCCACTTCATGACTGGGCCACTAATTTGCCCTTTGGCTTGGCTGACATCATAATTTATTTGACACTTCTTCTGACCTGTCAGAAGGAAGGAAAAACAAGATGCACAACTGATCCTGTCTGTGTAGCAGCTTTAAGGCCTGTATGGTCCCATCAGAATTGGCTTATGATTTGGTAGCCAAAAGCAGGAGTGGGTAGAAAGCACAGAAGGCATGCAAATATTCCATTCACGTGTCATCTCTGTTTTAGATCCACTACATTTTTTTTTTGCCTTAGGCAATACTGATGGAATATTGAGCAAATGCCGACGGAGTGAAGGCGTATGCTCCACAGACAGGTTCCGTTTTTGTGGGTTATTGTTCTGACGTTTAGAGAATGGGAAAAATAATCGGTGACGTCAACACAAACTTACTGCTGACACCCTTTTCACTCTGTCAGAGGGGCTCTACTTGTATAAGCGTTTAATAGAACAGGTTCTGTAGACATCTATGTGGAATCAGCTGACAAGGGTGTAAAAGGAGTGTGCTTCTTCTTGACGCTAACATCGACCTGTAAGGCTGATTTGATACTTGAGTTATTTGGTCAGTTTTGGCCCAGTGACTTCCCCCCCCCCCTCCCCAAAATAAGTAAAGTATGCAGTGATTCTAGGACCGACGCCTGTCATCTGTATGTCATATGGACTCACAATATTATTTCACTACCAAAGCAGTCTCCCTATGTGTGTTCCTGCAAGGCACAGTATTCTACACCACTATAGAGGCTCTCGGCAGCATTTTTTAACATAATTCTCTGCAAATATATTCGGACCGAATCAAATTTTTCCTGAAAAATTCGGCGAACCAGTGAATCAAATTTTTGAAAAATTCGCTCATCTCTATAAAAGATGATAAATATTAATGTTTTCTTTATAATGATATGTTAGAAGGCCAGTTTATTGGCCTGTATTTGTGGGAGGGGCGTAAGTAGCACATTTATACCAGGCAGGCGCCTCCCTTGGGCGTGTCGATGGCTGCTGCGTAGTTGTGTGCAGTCAGAGCCACCTGTTGCAGCACATGGGCTGAATCTGCAGCTTCCATACCCAGTCAGTGTCCAGGATCCCAGTTGAGGTCGTTCCGGTCGGGTGAGGGTTTGCAACCAGCTCGTGCAGCATCGTCCTGTTACAGTCCGGCTGGCGATGCTTCGGCTCCTTTGGTGAGGAGGAGCGGCATTGCACCGGAGCGATTCTGCCTGGCAGCCCACGTTTGGCTCCCACGCGGCAGCACGATTAGTCCGGCCGGCAGTGTGTCGGCTTCTTTGGTGAGTAGGAGCAGCACTGCACCGGAGCGATCCTGCCTGGCACCCCAACGTTTGGTGCCCACGTGGCAGTGCGGTTAGGTAGCAGGGGTCAGCGTAACTCCGTCTCGTTTTCTCGTGTTTGACAGCCCACGCTTGGCGTCCACGTGGCGGCACATCTAGGCAGCAGGGGTCAGCGTGACTCCGTCTCGCTTTCTCGCAGGCTTCCATGTCTTGCACAGGTCACCTTGCTTAGTCTGTCCGTGTATATCTGCATGTCTTTCTTGTCTGCTTTTCACTTCGTTGCTTGCCAGCAAACCTCTCTCGCTATCCGCTATTATTTCTGCAGACAGACTAAAGCCTTGTTTACACCAGGGGCGGACTGGGCCGGGGGGCAGGGGGGCAATTGCCCCCCGGGCCCCTCTGTAGTGTCACCCAGGGCCGGCCTTTGGGGTGTGCATGTGCCCTGCGGCAGGGCACAGCGAGATGAACGCTTCCACTGTGGAAGCGTTCATCTCCATAGTCATCTGTTTCGCCGTTCTCAGGACGGCGATACAGATGTCTGTGCTGCGGCAGAGCAGGGAGAGGTGTGTCCCCTCCCTGTTCCTCTGATAGGCTGCCAGCACTAGGCTGGCAGCCTATCAGAGGCTGGTGTAGGCGGCGCGATGATGTCATCGCGCCGCCGGAGCGGTACAGCGAGGGACACAGGCCGGAAGAGGCCTGCATCGCCATCGTTGAAGGTAAGTATAAGTGTTTTTGTATGTTTGTTTGTTTGTTTGTTTTTTGGGGGCTACTGGCACATAAGGTGAGGGGGATTCTACTGGACACATGATAAGGTGAGGGGGATTCTACTGGCACATGATAAGGTGAGGGGGATCCTACTGGCACATGATAAGATGAGGGGGATTCTACTGGCACTGATAAGGTGAGGGGGATTCTACTGGCACACGATAAAGTGAGGAGGGGATTCTACTGGCACATGATAAGGTGAGGGGGATTCTACTGGCACATGATAAGGTGAGGGGGGATTCTACTGGCACATGATAAGGTGAGTGGGAGGATTCTACTGGCACATGATAAGGTGAGGGGAGGATTCTACTGGCACATGATAAGGTGAGGGGGCATTCTACTGGCACATGATAAGGTGGGAGGGGGAGACTACTGGCACATAAGGGGGACTACTGGCACATAAGGGGGCTACTGGCACATAAGGAGAGCTACTGGCACATAAGGGGTGGCTACTGGCACATAAGGGTGCTACTGGCACATAAGGGGGCTACTGGCACATAAGGAGGGCTACTGGCACATAAGGAGGGCTACTGGCACATGGGGAGGGCTACTGGCACATAAGGGGGCGTCTACTGGCACATAAGGGGACGGCTACTGGAACATAAGGGGGCTACTGGCACATAAGGGGGGGGGGCTACTGGCACATAAGGGGGTGCTACTGGCACTTAAGGGGGTGCTACTGGCACATAAGGGGTGCTACTGGCACATAAGGGGGGCTACTGGCACATATTGGGGGGCTACTGGCACATATTGGGGGGCTACTGGCACATAAGGGGGACAGCTACTGGCACATAAAGAGGGGGGGGGGGGGGCTATGAGCGATGTGAGTGGCCAACATCTATCCTCTCCGCAATGCTCAGCCTCCTGTGACAGATCAGGAGAGCGGAGGTAGCTGTCAATGCTGTCAAACGAGGCTGTGCTCTCCTCCCGCAGCTCCCCGCCCAGCCTCTTGTGACAGCGAATTAGGAAGTAGAGGGGGGCTCAGTGGGCCTCTGGGTGTTACTTGCCCCCTGGGCCAAAAGTTGCCAGTCAGCCCCTGGTTTAGGGTCCATTCACACGTCCGTAAGTGTTTTGCGGATCCACGGATCCGCGGATCCTCAAAACACGGACATCGGCGATGTGCATTCCGCAATTTGCGGACCGCACATCGCCGGCACTCTCATAGAAAATGCCTTTTCTTGTCCGCAATTGCGGACAAGAATAGGACATGTTCTATTTTTTTCGGGAACGCAATTGCGGACCCGGAAGTGCGGATCCGCAATTGCGGACCCGGCCGGGACATCGTCTGTCCCCATTGAAACTAATGGGTCCGCAATTCCGTTCCGCAAAATGCGGAACAGAATTGCGGACGTGTGAATGGACCCTAACACTGACATCCAGCGTTATCCCCTTACTTGCATTATAGAGGGATAGGTTCAGGCAGCTGATTACTCCAGGTGGAGCAGAGTTGCTGTTTACAAAGTGTTATTGTTTCTTTAGTATAAATGCTATTTTATGATGCGTGTTTAAGTAGACAGTAAGCTCCTCTGTGCTGAGGTATCTTCCCAGCAAACCTCTCTCGTTCTCTGCTATTATTTCTGCAGACAGACTAAGGCCTTGTTCACACTGACATTCAGCATTATCCCCTTACTCGCATTATAGAGGGTGAGGCAGCTGATTAATCCAGGTGGAGCAGAGTTGCTGTTTTCATAGTGTTATTGTTTCTTTAGTATAGATGCTATTTTGCAATATGTATATTGAGTAGACGGTAAGCTCCTCTGTGTTGAGGTATATTTCATTTGTCTTGTTTCATTTGTTTTGGAAATGTAAAATGTGTGTGTATCACTTTAAGATTGTGAACCTGAGTTTGTGCACTTAATAAGCACCTGTGCTTGGTGCTGGGGATCCATCTTCAGTTCAGAGTGTTAGCTGGACACTGGGGGAGCTGCTTGCTTCAAAGGTAATTGCAGAGACCCATGAGGACCTATTATTTTTGCCTCGTTTTGTTGCTTTATTTGTGCTAAAAATAGATAGAAGCGTGGCTTTTGCCGAGAACTGAGTTTAGTTTGTTTTTACGGCAAATATGCCCACATCTCTACTGGGCGCATATGCTGATGGTGGAGACGTTTGCATGTACTCGCCTATAGCGGCATGGTGTGGTACAGGTGGTTTATATTACTGCATGCCTCACGTCGGTGTCAGCATACTACCAGTTAGGATTGTCTTTACATGTCATTCGTTGCTTTTCAGGTCACGTCGCAACTCGCCATTCTCAGTTGATCTGGTCAATTACTTCTCGTGCTTGGGTAGTAAAAAAAAAGTCCCATTATGGGCGGATTTCACATTAGGTTACGGGCTTTGCTACTTGACGTTTTTTTTAGGTTGTTATAGGTTCTGAATGTTGGGTAAGTCACATTTTATCAGTTTGCGGTCTCGCAACATCAGACCTGACCCGTCATTCAGGCCTCGGCGGTTTCAACCATTTTGTTGGTTCCGATGCCTCATGTCAGTGTCGGCACTACCACAGCCAGCTTCATTCATTGCATGTAATTTTGCTTTTCAGGTCATGTCACAGCTCGCCATTCTCAGTTGGTGTGGTCTATTACATCTGTTGCTAAGGTAGTAGTTAAAAAAAAAAAAAAAAAAAAAAAAAAAAAAAGCACATCTCGGGTGGATTTCCCATTAGGTTGCGGGCTTTGCTACTTGACGTTTTATTTTTAGGTTGTTATAGGTCCAGAATGTTGGGTAAGTCATTTCTCATCAGTTTGCGGTGTCACAACATCAGACCTGACCCGTCACTCGGGCCTCGACGATGTCAACCATTGGTTGGTTCTGATGCCTACAGGCATCACGTCAGTGTCGGCATACTACCACAGCCAGGAGCATCTTTGCATGTCATTTGCTTCTTCAGGTCGTGTAACAGCTCTCCATTCTTAGTTGGTGTGGTCAATTACATCTGTTGCTAAGGTTGGGATGTTAAAAAATTAATTAAATAAATAAAAATAAAATTAAATGGAAAATAAAGTATGTGTGAAACTTTATCAGCTTACAAACTCGCTACTTGATGTTTCTTCAAAGACTGCTATAGGTTCAGTGTTGGGTAAGTCACGTTTTCGTCAGGTTGCAGTATTGCAATGTCAAACTGTACACGTCGCTCAGGTCACGGCGGTTTCAACCATTTTATTTTATTTTTTTCTTCTGATGCTTTCGCTGACACTGGTTGTGTTACCATTTCTTGGCCCCCCAATATAATCATTTTCTTTCCGACTTTCCATTCAGGGGGCCCGGTTCGTGTCTATCAGCAATTACTGGCAGCAGTAACAAACCAAGGCCTTGCGAGTACTCTGCTGCGTTTCCCACGGCCCACTCGCCACTGGTGTTGGGTGTGAGTATTCGCAAGGCGAGTTTGATCTCGAATATCGTGATTTCGAGGTTTGCCAATATGTTAAATACTTGACCCCATATTCGCAATTACGTATATTCGCTCTTGAGATGGATAGTGAGTGATAGGGAAACGGTATCTGGGGGAAAAAAATAAAAAATATATTATATTCAGACATAATTTCCCCAACATTAGTTGCCTCTTTCACAGTTCTCACTGTTCCTGTCACAGTAGAGATTAAACAATAGAGATTTAATAATGTTCGTCACTTGAATAATCGCATTAATCTATTCGCGGTTTGTATTCCCTTACCTACCTAGCGTTAACAGGTCGTGTCAGACTCCAGTACGCTGAGTGTATTGTGGAAATCCGTACATGTCTTTTCGCCCCTTCCATTCACTCAAATGACTCCCGCCATTTCAAGCTTTCTATACGTTTAAACATTATTAATAGCGAACAATTTATGCGCACGCAAATATTACTCGAATTAGTCGCTAGTCATGATATTGCATGCGAAATAACGAATATTGCTATATCGCGAAAGCGCGACGAATGTGATGCAGGTTGTTCGTTGCAAGGTCGAATGTAGGTCTTTGCGCTCATCTCTACTTACACCTCTGTCGTGCGGCATGACCGCATGCCTATGTCTAAATTAGGGTTGAAACCTACATCTATCAGCCTTTCCTTCAGGTGAGGTGCGGCATATGCTGCCTCTAGGTACGATAGTTCCGGCCCATATTATTCGGAAGCTAGGTCAGTGGCGCTCTGCATGTTCATTAGGTTCATGCCTCAATCTAGTCGAGAGATGTTCTTGCATTCCAGAATTTGGTCATGTTGATGTTGTTGCTGGCACTGGTTTCGTTGCCATTCTGGCCCCAATATAATCATTCTTTTCCCAACATTCCTTTCAGAGTGCCCGGCTTCGTGTCTTTTAGCAATTACTGGCAGCAGTAACAGACCAAGACCTAAGAGTACTCTGTTGCGGTCCTCACGGCACCCCTCACCACTTCTCAGTTATGCGGAATGTCCTATC
This sequence comes from Bufotes viridis, assembly GCA_033119425.1. Taxonomy (NCBI): domain Eukaryota; kingdom Metazoa; phylum Chordata; class Amphibia; order Anura; family Bufonidae; genus Bufotes; species Bufotes viridis. Next base: position 70,784,266 of record CM065596.1, read on the forward strand.
CCGGTGTCCAATTTTAGGTTCGAAACCAACAGCTGTCCGGCCTTTCCTTCAAGTCAGGTGCAGCATGTCCTGCCTCTGGGAACAATAGTTCTGGCTCCATGTTATCCAGAAATTAGGCGCTCTGCATGTTCAATAGGTTCATACCTCAGCCTAGTTGAGAGATGTTCTTGCATTCCAGAGATTGGTCATGTTAGTGTTGTTGTTACGTAGTATTGTGTTTCATTTAGTTGTTGGCTTTTTGGCCCCCTTCAGGCATTCCTCCTACGCAGCGGTTACGGCACAACTCAAGCCGCTTAGCCTAGTTAGGTAGGCAGGTAGACTGTTACGTGTCATGTAGTCCGACCACAAATTATGTATATGCATGAACTAGTAATGGGTTTTAAATTTCTAAGCAAAAAAAAATGACACTATTCTTAATATATGGCCTTATATTATTTCATATGATTAAATATTATTTATTATAGTATAGCTTTTTATGATGTCCATTTAAAGAGAGGGTGAGCCGTTGTCAGCACTTAACCTTAGCTTTTTATTATGGGCTAAATGATAGAGAGAAAAATACAGAAAAAAGTGTTTTATGTAATTCTCTCTTCTGGGAGTTAAATCAAGGCTTTCTACATGCATAGCAGACCAGTTATCACTATGCTATAGGATAACCACACAAAATACCATGTTTTCTATATGCTTACTAGCTGACACATATATTACTGGTGTTTCTATAATCATAAATTGTGTCTGTGAATGAAGCAGTAATATATAGATTAACTTTCTTAGCAGCTCTCAGATCTCAGTGTGGTGAAGCTATAGTACATATTGTACATGATATGTAGTTTCTAGGACCTCATTATGTCTAGCCCTGTCAATCAAGAGGAGGGGAGGGTGTGGTGCACAGGGGGTGTTACAAAACAGTGCTTTAATGATTGAGACCACCTTCTGGATCTCCAATGTGCTCAAACTGTCAGATAAAATGCTGAATGTAAAAATAAATCCCCCACTAAAAGTTTACTGCCTGACCCAAGAAGAAGTACAACAGCGACTTAAAAATATTAAAACAGACAAATCGCCAGGACCGGATGGCATACACCCCCGTATCCTAAGGGAATTAAGTAATGTCATAGCCAGACCATTATTTCTGATATTTGCGGACTCGATACTGACAGGGAATGTTCCACAGTATTGGCGCATAGCAAATGTGGTGCCAATATTCAAAAAGGGTCTAAAAACAGAGCCTGGAAACTATAGGCCGGTAAGTTTAACATCTGTCGTAGGTAAACTGTTTGAAGGTTTTATGAGAGATGCTATCTTAGAGGATCTAAATGGAAATAAGCAAATAACGCCATATCAGCAACATGGCTTCATGAGGAATCGGTCATGTCAAACGAATTTAATCAGTTTCTATGAGATGGTAAGTTCTAGACTAGTCACCGGCAAATCAATGGATGTCGTATATCTGGACTTCTCCAAAGCATTTGACACTGTACCTCATATATGGTTAGTATATAAAATGAGGATGCTCGGACTGGGAGAAAATGTCTAAGTGGGTAAGTAACTGGCTGAGAGATAGAGAACAGAGAGTGGTTATTAACGGTAAATACTCAGATTGGGTCACTGTAACTAGTGGGGTACCTCGGGTCAGTATTGGGACCTATTCTCTTCAATATATTTATTAATGATCTTGTATAAGGCTTGCATAGTAAAATATCAATTGTTGCTGATGACACTAAACTGTGTAAAGTAATTAACACTGAAGAGGACAATATACTGCTACAGAGGGATCTGGTTAGATTGGAGGCTTGGGCAGATGAAGTTTAACACTAACAAATGTAAAGTTGTGCACATGGGAAGGAATAGTGCAAGTCACCTGTACATACTAAATTGTAAACACTCGGTAACACTGACATGGAAAAGGATCTAGGAATTTTAATAAACAGCAAACTAATCTGCAAAAAACAGTGTCAGGCAGCTGCCGCCAAGGCCAATAAAATAATGGGTTGCTTCAAAAGGGGCATAGATGCCCGTGATGAGAACATAGTCCTACCACTTTACAAATCGCTAGTCAGACCACACATGGAGTACTGTGTACAGTTCTGGGCTTCTGTCAACAAGGCAGACATAGCAGAGCTGGAGAGGGTTCAGAGGAGGGCAACTAAAGTAATAACTGGAATGGGGCAACTACAGTACCCTGAAAGATTATCAAAATTAGGGTTATTCACTTTATAAATAAGACGACTGAGGGGAGATTTAATTACTATGTATAAATATATCAGGGGGCAGTACAGAGATCTCTCCTATCGTCTATTTATCCCCAGGATTGTGACTGTGACAAGGGGACATCCTCTGCGTCTGGAGGAAAGAAGGTTTGTACACAAATATAGAAGAGGATTCTTTACAGTAAGAGCAGTGAGACTATGGAACTCTCTGCCTGAGGAGGTGGTGATGGTGAGTACAATAAAGGAATTCAAGAGGGACCTGGATGTATTTCTGGAGTATAATAATATTACAGGTTACAGCTACTAGAGATGGGTCGTTGATCCAGGGAGTTAATCTGACTGCCTGATTGGAGTTGGGAAGGAATTTTTTATTCCCCTTAAGTGGGGAAAATTGTCTTTTGCCTCACAGGTTTTTTTTTGCCTTCCTCTGGATCAACTAGCAGGATGGCAGGCCGAACTGGATGGACAAATGTCTTTTTTCTGTCTTATGTACTATGTTTACTATGTTACTTGTATATGAATAAAATCACAGATATCTCTAAAGCTGTTTAGCATACAGACAAAAGAAAGATATAGTTTTAACCAGCATGATGAGTCCTACCAGTTAGTATGCCTGATTTAATAGGGTTGATCCTGGTGACAGAGAAGCTTTAGGGTACTTTCACACTAGCGTTTTTCCTTTCCGGCGTAGAGATCTGTCGTCGGGTCTCTAATCCAGAAAGGAACTGATCAGGATTATCCCCATGCATTCTGAATGGAGAGAAATCTGTTCAGGATGCATCAGGATGCCTTCCATTCAGTATGTGAACATTTTTAGGACGTTGACAAAACCGCAGCATGCTGCGGTTTTGTCTCCGTCCTGAAATGCCGGAACACATGCCTAAACGCCGGATCCGGCCTCCAGTCCCATTGACTTACATTGGGGCCGGATCCGTCCTTCTGGTCTGCGCATGTGCAGACCTTTAAAACTGTACAAAAATGCAAGACAGATCCGTCTATCCGCATGGCAAACGGAGAAACGGATCCGCACTTGCAATGCATTCGTACACGGATCCGCAAGCTTTCAGTTGTCAGGCATTGTCACGGATCCGGCGGCACGGAACTGCCCGCCGGATCCAAAGAACGCAAGTGTGAAAGCACCCTTACACTACAATATTCTGCTTAAAATATGCATTGATTTAAGCTACATTACTCCATCATCACTTTTATATTTCTGGCTGGAGCTCTCATAACTGAAACTACACTTCAAATTATTTGGAAAGAAGGAAGGAAGAAATTATCTGGATTCCTACATATCGTAAGTTATTAATAAAGTGTGTATAAATGATTAAATATCCACTGTGAACCTAATAAAAGTGAAGGATCATTTAAGAGTAAGAGATTGCTGATGAGGGTTTTATAGGTGGTTTACCCATTAAAGGCACATTGCTTAATGTGAACCATACCAGTGAACCATAACTCAGTGAAAATACTTTTTAGAAAAACTCACGGGACTTATTATAGAGACACGTGAAGCTGGGAAAGGCTACAAAAGCATTACTAAAGGCTTGGATGTGCATCAGTCCACAAATTGAGCCAACACAAAATTATTGACACTTTCCTTAGGAAAAGGGAATTTTGTTCAGATCACTCCAAGATCAAAACAGGCAATTATTAACCTTCTCTGGACCGCCTAACGCGCGGATGCGTCCAGGCGGCGGCAGGTTTATTCCTCCTGGACGCATCCGAGCGTCATCTCGCGAGACAAGAGATTTCCTGTGAACGCGCGCGTTCACTCATAGGATCGCGTCGGGGAGAACTTTAACTACAGCCTGCCAGCGCTGATCATGCACTGGCAGGCTGTAGAAGTTAAAAAAAAATGGCATATCAGACACTGATCACTGATTAACCCCTGATTACCCCATGTCACCCACTGTCACCCCCCCCTGTCACTAATCACCCCTCTGTAAGGCTCATTCAGACGTTCGCATCTGTTTTGCGGATCCATGGATCAGCGGATCCGCAAAAAACGGACACCAGCAATGTGCTTTCCGCATTTTGCGGATCCGCACATTGCCAGAACTATATAGAAAATGCCTTTTCTTGTCCGAATTTCGGTCAAGAATAGGACATGCTCTATCTTTTGCAGAGCTGCGGCCGGATGTTTGGGGGCCGAAACCCGGAAGTTCGCGGCCACAGCTCCGCAAATGCTGATGCGGTGAGCACATAGTGTGCTCTCCGCATCACACTGAATGATGCGGACATTTTTGCGGACGTGTGAATGGGGCCTTGTTTTTTTTTTTTTTTTTGCACATTCTTTGGCAGAGATTTTTTCATCCACATTGATTGATGTGAATTAAGAAATCTGTGTCATTCATTTATTTATTTTTTTTACAGCCCAGAGGCTGAACAGAAAAAAAAAAATATCTCATTACCCGTATGCTCAATATAAGGAGAATAGCAGAAACTCCTAATACTGGCCATACATGTAATGATTGCGGAGACCTTCAAATGCCAGGGCAGTACAAACACCTCACATGTGACCTCATTTTAGAAAGAAGACATCCCAAGATATTCCGTGAGGGGTATAGTGAGTTCATGTAAAATGTTATTTTTTGTCACAAGTTAGTGGAATATATAAAAATATATCGATTTCTTGTGCAAAAAAAAAAATTGTGAACTCGCCATGCCCCTCACGGAATACCTTGGGGTGTCTTCTTTCCAAAATGGGGTCACATGTGGGGTATTTATACTGCCCTGGCATTTTAGAGGCCCTAAAGCGTAAGAATCCAAATGCATAAAAATGCCCTGTGAAATCCTCAAGGCACTCATTGGAATTAGAGCCCCTTTGCGCATCTTGACTGCAAAAAAGTGGCACACATGTGGTATCGCCGTAGGAGATAGTAGGGCAATGGATTTTGGGGTGTATTTTTATATATACCCAAGCTTTGTGTGAGAAATATCGCTGTAAACTACAACTTTTAAAAAATTTTTATACAAAGTTGTCAATTTACAGAGATATTTCTCTCAGCCAGCATGGGTATATGTAAATATACAGCCCAAAACACATTGCCCTACTTCTCCTGAGTACGGCAATACCACATGTGTGCCACTTTTTTGCAGCCTAGGTGCGTAAAGTCCAATGAGTACCTTTTAGGTTTTACAGGGCTGCTCACAATATAGCCCCGCCCAAAATGCCAGAACAGTACAAACACCCCACAAATGACCCCATTTTGGAAAAAATACACCCCAAGGTATTCGCTGAGGGGCATATTCAGTCCATGAAAAGTTGAACTTTTTGTCACAAGTTAGCGGAAAGGGAGACTTTGTGAGAAAAATCAATTTCTGCTAACTTGTGGCAAAAAAAAAATCTTCTATGAACTCGCCATGCCCCTCATGGAATACCTTGGGGTGTCTACTTTCTAAAATAGGGTCACTTGTGGGGTATTTATACTGCCCTGGCATTTTAGGGGTCTCTAAAGCCTGAGAAGAAGTCTGTAATCTAAATGCGTAAAAATGCCCTGTGAAATCCTAAAGGTACTCATTGGAATTTGGGCCCCTTTGCGCATCTTGACTGAAAAAAAGTGTCACTCATGTGGTATCACCGTACTCAGGAGAAGTAGGGCAATGTGTTTTGGGATGTATTTTTACATATAACCATGCTGGGTGTGAGAAATATCTCTGTAAATGACAACTTTTTAAATTTTTTTATACAAAGTTGTCAGTTTACAGAGATATTTCTCTCACCCAGCATGGGTATATGTAAAAATACACCCCAAAACACATTGCCCTACTTCTCCTGAGTACGATGATACCACATGTGTGACATTTTTTGCAGCCTAGGTGTGTAAAGGGGCGTAAAGTCCAACAAGTACCTTTAGGCTTTACAGGGCTGCTCACAATTTAGCCCCGTCCTAAATGCCAGAACAGTAAACACACCCCACAAATGACCCCATTTCGGAAAGTAGACACCCCAAGGTATTCACTGAGGGGCATAGTGAGTAAGTGGGAGTATTTTTTTTTTTTTGCCAGAAGTTAGCAGAAATGGAAACTTTATTATTATTTTTTTTTCCTCAGAAAGTGTCATTTTCTGCTAACTTGTGAAAAAAAATGAAATGATACATGAACTCACCATGCCCCTCCGTGAATACTTTGGGGTGTCTTCTTTCTAAAATGGTGTCATTTGGGGGGTATTTATACTATCCTGGCATTCTAGCACCTCAAGAAACATGACAGGTGCTCAGAAAGTCAGAGCTGCTTCAAAATGCGGAAAATCACTTTTTTGCACCATAGTTTGTAAACGCTATAACTTTTACCCAAACCAATAAATCTACACTTATTGCATTTTTTTTATCAAAGACATGTAGAACAATAAATTTAGAGAAAAATTTATATAGAAATGTAGTTTTTAAAAAAAAAAATTTACAACAAAGTGAAAAATGACATTTTTTTGGAAAAATTTCGGTCATTTTGGATTAATATCAAAAAAGGTTGTTAGCAGCAATGAAATACCACCAAATGAAAGCTCTATTAGTGAGAAGAAAAGGAGGTAAAATTAATTTGGGTGGTAAGTTGTATGACGGAGCAATAAACGGTGAAAGTAGTGTAGTGCAGAATTGTAAAAAGTGGCCTGGTCATTAAGGGTGTTTAAGCTAGGGGGGCTGATGTGGTTAAAGAGGTGAGATTGAATCCTAGAATAACAGCGAGGTACCTACAGAAGACTGTAAAAACTTCAAAAATGTTTGGTCATTTGTCCACTAATATCGGGTTAGGAGCCTCTGGTGCTTCTTACCCTTCTTACGATCTGCCAGTGTCTGCGCTGATGAACAAGCAGACCGCAGTTTGGTCCCTGCCTTTACTACTGGATGTTATGACATCCTTTGTTGATTGTTCCGTTGAGTGGGCAGGACCGAGGGGCAGGGCTTAATTGTGGTGAGACCACGCCCCAGTCTTTGTGAATGGTGGGCCCAGGGGCTCGATTCTTGAGAGAGGAGGAACTCCCTCCTTATAACCCCGGCATTCTTGCGGATGTGTACCGCCTCTTCAGTACTGTTTGCCATGGCCTCTGGACATGGGGCTGGCGGCTTGTATGTTGCATGTCCGAAGCCTTTTGAAGGATTGCTCCTGTTAGTGCTCCTGATGAGCCAGTATCGGTGAAACGCGTCGAGCAGAGCAACTTGAGCAGTCAGGGGGGCCATATGTGTGCAAATGGTTAAACTCATCAAGTTAATTCGTGCACGTGTCACAGCAACTGCCTGCACGTATCTATCACAGTTGATGCGTGCCTTGGTTGGCAGGCTGTTAGACATGGACAGATGTTTATCAACTTGTGCCTCATTTACACACATAGTTAGTTTTTCCAAGTTGATTCATGCCCGTATCACAGCTATTGCCTGCACATGTCCAACACAGTGACAGGAGCTTTGCCTTGGCAGGCTGGTTGATTTGAGCAGATGTTTATCAACTTGAGTTATGTGGGGTGTTACCTGTAGGAGCTGCTCAGCAGGGAGGATGCTTTGTCCTCATTGTTCCTGAGTATCAGCATTGGGTGCACCTAGCCCATTATTTACAACTAGTCTGCAGTACCGTGACCTGCACCCTTGGTCCAATAGCGCTACAGTGGACCTAGGCCCTTTCAAGTGTTGGTCACGGAGTGTGCGGACTTGTGTATATAGGGAGGTTTTTTTTTTTTTTGTTTTTGTTTTTTTGGGAGGGTGTTCTTTTTCGTTGTCTTCCCTTTGTAGATTTTAAAGAGTATCTCAATAAAGGTTAGTTTTATGCTTAGCGCCCCTTCAGTCAGTGAATAATATTTATAGCGGGGGTTGTGAAATCATTTGTCCACTATTAGAAGAACATTAAACAAAAACAATGGGGCATATTTATTAAGACCGGCATTTTAGACACCAGTCTTAAAAAGCCCCTGCACTGGCAATGGATCACCGTTCTCTATGCCTAAACCAGCCCATCCCCTTCCCCGTACATGCTACACCCATTTTTTTAGACTTGGCATGAGCGGGGAAGAAGTCGCAGATTCTGCCTCAACATGGCGTGTAAGAGAATAAAGTGGCATATATCTGATCGTAAATGACTCCCAATGTTTATAGAAGGATGCCATAAAGGAGGTCTCTGTTAGCAAACCAAAAATGTGGCTTATCTCTAGTTTGCTCAAGACCACTGGTTTGATCCACACAGCTTCTAGGAAAGTCCATTAACAGGTCTGCTCAAGTATTAAAAGGCAAAGTATACTGGAAGCTATTGCAATTATTCTCCTCAGTCTCTGCTTAATAAGATTGAGAATGAACAATTAACAGGTCAAGTACTTTATTTCTATCAAATAGACTGCAGTGAGGATAGAAGTTGAAAAAATGACCCAAGAATGAATGCAATCACTTTTTATCTCTATCTTTACTGCATTACTGTGACCAAGAGATAATTACATTATAAATTCCGTATCAAATTACTAAAGAAGCTCTGCTATTAGATTTCTTTTTCACAACCATGGCAGAATTGTTGTCAAATCACAATGCCTCCCTGATATTCAGGTCATTTTCATTCAGGAATAATAAATGTAATGTCTGATTTTGAAGTGGTAAACACAACTTTAGATGCAAATATATATATACTAGACATTATGCCTGTTACAATAACGGGCACTAGAACATTAGTTCTGGCACTGTTATGGGGGATCTGTGGATGACACTGTTATGGAGGATCTGTGGATGGCACTGTTATGGGGGATCTGTGGATGGCTCTATTATAGGGGATATGTGGATGACACACAGGAGTGATCTGTGGATGGCACAGTTATGGCGGGGGGGGGGGAGTCTGTGAATAGCACTGTTATGGGGAGATCTGTGGAGGACACACTGTTATTGGGATCTGTGGATGACACTGTTATTGGGATCTGTGGATGACACTGTTATGGGGGATCTGTGGATGACACTGTTATGGGGGATCTGTGGATGGCACTGTTATGAAGGATCTGTGGAGGACACACTGTTATGGGGGTCTATGGCTGACACTTATGAAGGATCTGAGGCTGACACTGTTATGTGGGGGTCTGTGGCGGACACTGTTATGGGGCGGGGGTCTATGGCTGACACTTTTATGGGGGTATCTGTGGCTGACACTGTTATGGGGTTCTGTGGCTGACACTGTTATGGGGGTCAGTGGCTGACACTGTTATGGGGGTATCTGTGGATGACACATAGCATCTTATGCTATGTGTCATCCACAGATCCCCCCATAACAGTGTCGCTGTTTAGTGTGATTGTAATGGCAGCGGGGCCTGGTGCAGTCATTGTATTGCACCCGGACCTGCTCAGAGAAGTAATACTATGAGTAGCTGTAATAATAACGATCTTCTCAGGTATTCTGTCAGCAGATTTTACCCCTATAACCTAAACATATGTTCGTGTCCAGACTAATAAGTAGAATCCTAAGATGGCCTTATTATACCTTACTGTGGCTCTATTTGCACAAAAATCAGCTTTTTATAACCTGTCAATCACTTACTTAAGGTGCCCAAGTGGAGGTCCGTTAATACAGGGTGCCCGGCCGCACCCCTCGCCATCCGGTGCCCAGCGCCGCCTTACCTGTCTTCAGCGCCGCCTTCCACAGCTCAGCGCCGCCACCGCAATCCTCCCCATCCCTCTGTTAGATCCCAAGCCTGCAGGGCATATCCGGGTTGAGCGAAGTGCGCATCATGCCGATGCATGCGCACTTTGCTCAACTAAGCCGCTGAAAGGCTGAGCCTAGTGCGCAGGCGAGGAATCTGGCAAAGGGATGGGGAGGATTGCGGAGGCAGCGCTGAGCTATGGAAGGCGGCGCTGAAGACAGGGAAGGCGGCACTGGACGGCGAGGGGTGCGGCCGGGCACCCTGTATTAACAGTAAGGTATAATAAGGCCATCTTAGGATTCTACTTATTAGTCTGGACATGAACATATGTTTAGGTTATAGGGGTAAAATCTGCTGACAGAAACCCTACATGGTGAGGCAGCAGACCGGGCAGGCACTGGCAGAGTAACTCACTATCTCATGCGCTTGCGCCGCCTGCTTCATTCATGAAGTGGGCGGAGCAGGGGCATACTTAGTGAGTTACTCTGCCAGTGACCGCCCGCCTGGCCTCCTGCCTCACCATGTAGTAAGTTAAGAAGAGAAGATCGTTGTTATTATTATTATAGCTACTCATAGTATTATTTCTCTGAGCGGGGCCCGGTGCAATACAGTGACTGCACCGGGCTCCACTGCCATTACAATAGGATGCCGCACTGTAGTGTCCGCATGGACGCCATGCACACACAGCTTTTATCAGTGTGTGTGTATCCCACAAGTAAGCAAATCAATTTAACCTGAAATAGTGTAAAAAACAAAAAAATCATAGTTACCTCCTCCATTTGCTCGCGACGGGCCACCAGCCTCCATCTTGCTTGAAGATCTCGGCCGAAATTCAGTGCATGATGCCACCACGTTGGGCGTCGTGATTATGTAATCTCGCTCCTACTTCAAGCAAGATGGTGTCAGCAGGTCCGTCGCGAGCAAATGGGGGCGGTAAGTTTGATTTCAATTTCATTTTTTTTAATGTTCATTTTACACTGTCTTTACACTCATGCCGCAATCCTGTAGGACCCGGCTTCGCACGGGTATATTTCATCTGTTTCATTTAATGTTTGTGTGTCGTTAAAAGATATTGACAGTATCCACTATAACAGTGACATCTACAGTACTCCCCCCCCCCCCCCTTAACAGTGACCTCCACAGACCCCCACCCCTTAACGCCGCATCTCCTTAAAATGTGACCTTCACAGCAGCCCACCCGCTTAACTTTGACCTTTATGGCAGCCTGCCCCTTAACAGTAAGTTCAACAGCACCCCAACCCTTGACAGTGACCTCCATAGGGGCCCGCCCTTAACACTGACCATAGGTTACAGTTCCCTTAACTGTGACCTGCATCATTTTCGGACCCCTTAACAGAGACCTCCACAGCAACTGCCTATTAAACAGTGAATGCAACAGTGCCCCGCTCCCTTAACAGTGACCTCACAGTACTCTACTGCCTTAACAGTGACCTCACAGTACCCCGCTGCCCCTTTAATAGTGGGCTCCACAGTCCTCTCCTCCCTTTACAGTGTCCTCCACAGTGCCCGCCCCTCTAACATTAACCTCCACAGCGGCCTGACCCCTTAACAGAAACATCTACAACGCCTTCCCCTTTAACAATGACCTCCACAGCTGCAGCCCCTTTATAAGTGACCTCCACAGTACCCCGTCTCCTTAACAGTGATTTACACAATAACCCACCCCCTTAACAGTGACCTCCACAGAGCTCCTTTCCCTTAAAATATGACCTACACAACACTCCACCCCCAACAGTGATCTTTAAAGCACCCCGCCCCTTTACACTGACCTCTATAGCGGACCATCCCTTTAACGGTGACCTCCACCGTTACCTGCCCCCTTAACAGAGACCTCCACAGCACCCACCCCTTTGACAGTGACCTCCACAGCATCCTGCCCCCTTAACAGTGACCTTCACAATGGCCGTCCCTTTATTAGTGACCTCCACAGTACCCCGCCCCCTTAACAGTGGCCTCTACAGCAATCTGACCCTTAACACTGACCTCCATAGCGGACCGTTCCCTTAATTGTGATCTCCACAGCAGCCCTCCTCTAGGGTGGCCAGAGGTCCGGTTTTAGGTTAGACAGTTCGGCTTTCAGACTCCCTGTCCTCCGTCCGGCGCAGGACCTGGACACACACAGGGATTTCCTTTTAAATAGCTCACTCTAAGACAGCAGCACTGTGGTATCGGAGCGTGAGCTGCAGGGAGAAAGTCACCCTTCCTCATACCCCTGCACCTGACAGAAGTAGATTTTTACCTTCAATTTTTCAATCCCTTGCAGCAAGAAGCCCAGGCACACTCGTGCAGCAAGAAGCCCAGGCACACATCCTGCTAGTGTCTAAGCTCGCCCTCATGCTGGAAGCAGGGAAAAGGGGGGGCAGAGATATGGCTTGAATGTGATGAAGGAGGGATGGGTGGACACATTGTGGACGGTGGCGTGCCTGGCCTCCTTCCTGCAAGAATGATGCACCTCTGGGCACCTTACTGGCTCATTTGCATACCAAATAAAATGGATATTCAGAGGATAAAAAACATCTATTGCTGGAACAAAGACACATTTGGAAATAAGGTACTAAGCGCTATTAGTCTATGGCTTTACTTCAATAACTTGATTATCATGGTGATAGATCTCCTTTAACCACTTCAGCCCCCCTAGCTTAAACACCCTTAATGACCAGGCCACTTTTGACAAATCCGCACTATGCTAATTTCAACGTTTATTGATCCGTCAAGCAAATTACCACCCAAATGAATTTTACCTCCTTTTCTTCTCACTAATAGAGCTTTCATTTGGTGGTATTTCATTGTTGCTGACATTTTTACTTTTTATGTCATTAATACAAATTTAACGACATTTTTGCAAAAAAATGACATTTTTCACTTTCTGTTGTAATTTTTTTTTAAAAAACACTACATTTCTATATAAATTTTTCTCTAAATTTATTGTTCTACATGTCTTTGATGAAAAAAAAGTCCAATAAGTTATATTTATTGGTTTGGGTAAAAGTTATAGCGTTTACAAACTATGCTGCAAAAAAGTGAATTTTGGCATTTTGAAGCAGCTCTGACTTTCTGAGCACCTGTCATGTTTCTTCAGAGTCTAGAATGTCAGGATAGTATAAATACCCCCCAAATGACACCATTTTAGAAAGAAGACACCCCAAAGTATTCGCAGAGGGGCATGGTGAGTTCATGTATCATTTCATTTTTTTTCACAAGTTAGCAGAAAATGACACTTTCTGAGGAAAAAAATAATAATAAAGTTTCCATTTCTGCTAACTTCTGGCAAAAAAAAAAAAAAATATATAAAACTCCCACTGACTCACTATGCCCCTCAGTGAATACCTTGGGGTGTCTACTTTCCGAAATGGGGTCATTTGTGGGGTGTGTTTACTGTTCTGGCATTTTGGGCGGGGCTAAATTGTGAGCCGCCATGTAAAACCTAAAGGTACTCGTTGGAATTTGGGCCCCTTTGCGCACCCAGGCTGCAAAAAAGTGTCACTTATGTGGTATCGCCGTACTCAGGAGTAGTAGGGCAATGTGTTTTGGGGTGTATTTTTACATATACCCATGTTGGGTGAGAGAAATATCTCTGTAAATTGTCAACTTTGTATAAAAATTTTTAAAAGTTGTCGTTTACAGAGATATTTCTCTCACAAAGTATGGGTATATATCAAAATACACCCCAAAACTTATTGCTCTACTTCTCCTGAGTACGGCGATGCCACATGTGTGCCACTTTTTTGCAGCCTGGGTGCGCAAAGGGGCCCTAAAACCAATGAGTACCTTTAGGCCCCTTTCACACGAGCGAGTTTTCCGCGCGGGTGCAATGCGTGATGTGAACGCATTGCACCCGCACTGAATCCTGACCAATTCATTTCAATGGGTCTGTGTACATGAGCGTTTTTTTTCACGCATCACTTGTGCGTTGCGTGAAAATCGCAGCATGTTGTATATTCTGCGTTTTTCACGCAGCCCTAGCCCCATAGAAGTGAATGGGGCTGCGTGAAAAACGCATTGCATCCGCAAGCAGGTGCGGGTGCGTTGCGTTTTTCACTGATGGTTGCTAGGAGATGTTGTTTGTAAACCTTCAGTTTTTTATCACGCGCGTGAAAAACGCATCAAAACGCATTGCACCCGCGTGGAAAAAACTGAACAACTGAACGCAATCGCAGGCAAAACTGAATGGCTTTGCCTGTGAAATCGCACAGTTTTCCCTGAACGCATCCGGACCTAATCCGGACACGCTCGTGTGAAAGAGGCCTTAGGATTTCACAGGGCATTTTTACGCATTTGGATTCCAGACTTCTTCTCACGCTTTAGGGGCCCCTAAAATGCCAGGACAGTATAAATACCCCACATGTGACCCCATTTTGGAAAGAAGACACCCGAAGGTATTCCGTGAGCGGTATGGTGAGTTCATGTAAAATTTTATTTTTTGTCACAAGTTAGTGGAATATGAGACTTTGTAAAAAACAAAATAAAAAAAATATATATATCAATTTCCGTTAACTTGTGCCAAAAAATAAAAATTCTGTGAACTCGCCATGCCCCTCACGGAATACCTTGGGGTGTCTTCTTTCCAAAATGGGGTCACTTGTGGGGTATTTATACTGCCGTGGCATTTTAGGGGCCCTAAAGCGTGAGAATCCAAATGAGTAAAATGCCTCATGAAATCCTAAAGGTACTCATTGGTTTTAGGGCCCTTTGCGCATCTTGGCTGCAAAAGTGTCACTCATGTGGTATCGCCGTACTCAGGAGAAGTAGGGCAATGTGTTTTGGGGTGTATTTTACATATACCATACTGTGTGTGAGAAATATCGCTGTAAACGACAACTTTTTAAATTTTTTTATTCAAAGTTGTCAATTTACAGAGATATTTCTCTCACCCAGCATGGGTATATGTAAAAATACACCCTAAAACACATTGCCCTACTTCTCCTGAGTACGGCGATACCACATGTGTGACACTTTTTGCAGCCAAGATGCGCAAAGGCCCAAATTCCAATGAGTACCTTTTAGGAGGGCATTTTTACGCATTTTTCTTCTCACGCTTTAGGGCCTCTAAAATGCCAGGGCAGTATAAATACCCACATGTGACCCCATTTTAGAAAGAAGACACTCCAAGGTATTCCATGAGGGGCATGGCGAGTTCATAGAATTTTTTTTTGGCACAAGTTAGTGGAAATTGATTTTTTATTGTTTTTTCTCACAAAGTCTCCTTTTCCGCTAACTTTTGAAAAAAGTTACATTTTCATGGACTCATTATGCCCCTCAGCGAATACCTTGGGGTGTCTTCTTTCCAAAATGGGGTCACATGTGGGGTATTTATACTGCCCTGGCATTTTAGGGGCCCTAAAGCGTGAGAAGAAAAATGCGTAAAAATGCCCTTCTAAAAGGTACTCATTAGAATTTGGGCCCCTTTGCGCATCTTGGCTGCAAAAAGTGTCACTCATGTGGTATCGCCGTACTCAGGAGAAGTAGGGCAATGTGTTTTGGGGTGTATTTTTACATATACCCATGCTGGGTGAGAGAAATATCTCTGTAAATTGACAACTTTGAATAATTTATTTTTTAAAAGTTGTCGTTTACAGCGATATTTCTCACACAAAGTATGGGTATATATAAAAATACACCCCAAACCACATTGCCCTACTTCTCCTGAGTACGGCGATACCACATGAGTGACACTTTTTTGCAGCCAAGATGCGCAAAGGGGCCCTAAAACCAATGAGTACCTTTAGGATTTCACAGGGCATTTTTACGCATTTGAAATCTCGCGCTTTAGGACCCCTAAAATTCCAGGGCAGTATAAAAACCCCACAAGTGACCCCATTGTGGAAAGAAGACACCCCAAGGTATTCCGTGAGGGGCATGGCGAGTTCACAGAAAAAAAAAAAATTGGCACAAGTTAGCGGAAATAGATTTATTTTTTTTTTTTACAGTCTCATATTCCACTAACTTGTGACAAAAAATAAAATTTTACATGAACTCACCATACCCCTCACGGAATACCTTGGGGTGTCTTCTTTCTAAAATGGGGTCACATGTGGGGTATTTATACTGCCCTGGCATTTGAAGGTCTCCGCAATCATTACACGTATGGCCAGCATTAGGAGTATCTGCGATTCTCCTTATATTGAGCATACGGGTAATGAGATTTTTTTTTTTCCGTTCAGCCTCTGCGCTGAAAAAATAAAAATAAATGAACGGCACTGATTTTTTCATTCGCATCGATCAATGTGGATGAAAAAATCTCTGCCAAAATCAGTGACTGCGGTGGGCTGGGCGCTAGCTACCTAACAAGTAGCTAACTAACTGGCGGTGATAAGGGACCCTTATGCCCCATTCACACGTCCGCAATTCTGTCTGCGGAACGGAATTGTGGACCCATTCATTTCTATGGGGACAGACTTTGTCCCGCTCGGATCCGGAATTACGGATCCGCGCTTCTGGGTCTGCACTTCCGTTCTGCAAGAATATAGAACATGTCCTATTCTTAGAAAAGAAAGAAAAAGCCTAAGAAAAAGCATTTTCTATATAGTTCTGGCAATGTGCGGATCTGCAAAATACGGAAAGCACATTGCCGGTGTCCGTGTTTTGAGGATCTGCGGATACGCGGATCCGATACGCGGATACGCGGATCCGATTCGCGGATCCGTGAATCCACGGATCCGCAAAACACATATGGACGTCTGAATGGAGGCTTACAAGGGGTGTGATCAATGGCAGGGGGGTGATCAGGGGGTCTAGATGGGGTGATCAAGGGGTTAATAGGTGGGGGGGGGGGTTAGTGTAGTGTTTAGTGCAACTTTACATAGTTACCTTGTCCTCTGGTGGTCGATCCCAGCAAATGGGACCACCAGAGGACCAGGTAGCAGCTATATCAGACGCTGTTCACAAAACAGCGTCTGATATAGCTGTTTGATGTGATTTAATTCGCATCTACAGCCTGCCAGCGATGGATCATCGCTGGCAGGCTGTAGGAGAACTCCTGAGACGCGCTTCACTGACACTGTGACATTGTGGGTGAAAAAAATCACTTTTGTTTTGCCATAAAGCACCTTTGCGGCATGCACTGCATTGCTGATAGTAAAATAAATTTAGTAAATACAACTGGGACATTGTGGGTGAAAAAATAATCTTTTTTTTTCTTTTTTGCTAGAAAGTACCTTTGCGGCCTGCACTGCATTTCTGATAGTGAAAGAAAATCAGTAAATCCACCTCTTAGATTGTGGGTGGACATTTCCACTATTAGGCCAGTCATTCACAATTGCCTTGGAGGGTGTGTTCCTGCTGCACTGCATACCTGACAGTGAGATATATTCTATAAATTTGGTGGCGTTTAGATTATTGGGTGATTATTACCCCTTTTTTCTTTCAAAGTACCCCTGCACTGCATACCCGACAGGAAAATATATTCAGTAAATTCGGTGGCGTTTAGATTTTTCGGTGATCTATACCAATCACAAGCGTACGCTAGTAGATGCGCTGCTGATGGCATTCCCACCTTACATCGGGGCCTCAGTGGAAGCAGAAAGCGAAGGCAGAGGAGGAGTAAGAAGTCGCCAAACAGCTGGGGCACCGCCAGCACCTCAGAAGGCAGAGTTAGCATGGCCGAAATGTGGAAAAGCTTTGTCAGCACGCTACAAGACCCAGAACCTTCAGCTGATATGGAACGTTTTAGCAGGAGGCAGCATTTCAGAAAAATGGTGTAACGGTATGTGTGCACACGCCTACACGTACTGACTGATGGGTCTGCCCCATTCGACTTCTGGATCTCCAAATTAGGCACAAGGCCTGAGCTTGCCCTTTGCGCCTTGGAGGTGCTGGCCTGCCCTGCAGCCAGTGGCCTGCCCTGCAAGCCGCTGCACTTGTCTGTGATAACAGTGTGCCAAAGCAGCCGCTTCCTCTGCTTCCCCTATAGTTACGCCCCTGCTTACCACAGATGGCGTTGCGCAGTACACACTTGATTTTGTCCCACACTTGTTTGTGCAGGTAAGGGATGGCTCGCCTGGAAATGTAGTGGCGGTTGGGAGCGATGTACTGTGGGACAGCCACCGCCATAAGGTCTTTAAAACTGCCCGTCTCCACCAGACAGAGTGACACCATTTCAAAGGCCAGCAATTTTTAAATGCTGGCATTCAGGGCCAGGGATTGTGGGTGGGTAGCGGGTATTTCCTCTTTCACTCCAGTGTTTGGGAGATAGACAGCTGAACGCTTCCATGGGACATTGTGGTGCTGCTTGTTGAAGGTGACAGATGTGGTAGCGTTGCTGCCACATCCTCAGTTTGCGGGGTGGCCGTTGCCACAGTCACTCCAGAGTTCGAGGAAGAGGCCGAGACTGCAGCAGAAAAGCGAGCAGAAGGAGCCTGAGACCTTTCTTTGTTTTTGAGGTGCTTACACCACTTCAGCTTGTGCTTTGCACTCAGATGCCTGGTCATGCAGGTTGTGCTCAGGTTTAGAACGTTTATGCCTCGCTTTAGGCTCTGATTGCACAGCGTGCATACCACTCATGTCTTGTCGTCTGCACATTATGTGAAGAACTGCCATGCCGGGGAATTCCTTGGAGCTGGCTTTGGTGTGCTCGGTCCCTGGGTGTGGTGGGCAGTAGCAGGCATACTGTTTTGGGGACATCCACTCTGCTTCTGCACCCTGCTCCCTCTTTTGCTGTGCTGATGTCTCTGTGCGACCACTGCCTCTTCTTCTGAACTGCACAGGTCAATCGCATTACCTTGATTCCATCTGGGGTCTAGGACCTCATCGTCCTCCATACCATCATCCACCCTGTCTTCACCCCTGCACTCCTTGTCGGTTTGCACACTGCAGAAAGTCGCAGCAGTTGGCACTTGTGTTTTGTCATCATCAGAGACATGCTGCGGTGGTCTTCCCATGTCCTCATCCTCAAACATAACTGGTTGGGCATCAGTGTACTCAATCTCTTCCACTTCAGGGGCAGGGCTAGGTGGATGGTCCGGGGAAACCCTGCCAGCAGAGTCATCAAAAAGCATAAGAGACTGCTGCATGACTTGGGGCTCAGACTGTTTGGCTGAATTGCAAGAGGGCGAGGTGCAAGATAGATGCCCATGGCCTGCAGGTGCAAACTCTGAGCATTCAGCAGTGGACCGGGTGGGAGACAATGTGAAGGTACTGGAAACACTGTCAGCCACCCAATCTACTAGCACCTGTACGTGTTCTGGCCTCACCATTCCTTGAGCGGCATTCAAGCCTACTAACTAACGCTGAAGGTTCTGTCGCCTACTCGCACCTGGGAAAGGTGTTTCACTTGGGCGTGTAGCTAGCACAGAACGACCATGTCCTCTCCCTGCAACAGGAGCTCCACCAGCACCACGACCCGTGCCACGTCGCTTATTTGATGTTCTCCTCATTATTTGCGTTCACTTACCAAATTTGCTATCTCGCACAAAAACTTTTTTTTTTTTTTTATAGCAGCAATGTAACTGCAGTATGTAACAGTTTAATTGGACTGTCAGAAATGCAGCATAGCCTGTAAATTTACTATCTAGCAATAAAGTGTGCTTTTTTTTTATAGCAGGAAGGTAACTGCAGTATTTAACAGTTTTATTGGACTGTCAGATATGCAGTGCCTGTGGCAGACAGATAAAAAATTGCTTTAGGTCACAAAAATATGTGACCGACTAATGTAATTGAATAATTTTCACTGCCAGGAATGCACTGCAGGCCTCAGGGCTACTTGACTGGCCAAAAAAGATAATTTGTCCTCCACTGAGCTACCAGAACAGAATTAATGAAATGACTCTTGCACACATGCAGTTCACATGCAGTTGTAATGGCCGCCAATGTCGGGATATTTATACTGTTTCCGATTAACAGTTTTTATGATTTATTAATAAATTAGAATCTATGAAGAAGGAGATCCTAATTTATTATCATAAACTATATAGCTTATATGAGCTCGTGATCTGCGCTGAATTGAAGACGAAAACTCAGTTGTAAACCAAAATATATATATAATTTATTACTAACAAAAAAAACTTATCAATATAAACTATCTATAACAATGTCTGAAACAACGTAAATATCCCCAAATACACTCAATTAAAATCTGATTTCTCTCAGTCGATATAGGTGTTCTAAATCCAAATCTGGTCTAATATGGATATATCTCTATATGATTAACCATAGAAGGCTAGAACCAATTTTAGTTCCTAGGAGATATTATACTATTAATAATATCTCTGGATCTCCAGAATTTTGTATAAATTTCAAGAATGATGCTGCAGGTACATTCCCCAAATTTACACCAAATAATCTACTAAATATAAAATATGGTGAAATCTCTATAGAGGTATAATAATTTTATCAACCTATAAATTATAGGAAAAATGATACTGTGCCAAATTTCGACTAGTAGAAATTAGTGCCCTTGGTTTCAAGATGGCCGTCTCCAATGCTGGATAAATGGCTGATCAAAGATGTCCTGTAGGGTATTGGATCTCATCTGCTCTCATATGTCCTCCTATGACCTCCTGTGTTCCTTTTTTTCTTTCTTCACTTTTCTCCTCTCTTCTCTCGCCCCACCTTTTTATCTAACTTTAAAATAAGCTTGGTTTGGTCTGATCATTGAATAGTTACATAATCTGAGGGGTTTGTTTTCTATCCCAAGACCTCCCCCTCTGATTACGTAATCAAGACCCTAACCTTGTTTTTACATTAGGTGGCACTCCTATTTCATGTAAAAGTTTTGGATTAAAACTGATTCTTTTCCATGCATCCCTTCGCTAATTAAATGGGGGTATATATTTTTTTTAACTCACAGTTCATCCAAACAAACATTGAGAAATATCCCAAACAATGGATCTATTATCTGGTCAAACACTCACTATTTTCTTAGTCGCTTGACCATACCTTAGTAAGCCAGAATACACATTGTAACATTAGAACCATTGTTTCGGAGAAGACCCAATGCTTACATTTGACCACCTATGTAAAGAAATCCATGGATAGCTATTACCCAGCATTGGTTCAACCATACAATGTATCATTAACTGAAATACTATTTCTACCCATTCACTACAATTGTCTATATGAGTAAATATATTTTATTGAATCTGTCTAAATCTTCTTCTTCCAAGACCAGACTGTGTAAATATTTTGCACAGACTGCTAACTTTTAATTTACAGATTTTAAGTCCAAGGATAATGAACTCCCCTGCCCTTCTGAATAAGACAGGATCAGATAAAAATGGCTTCTCTGAATGTTCCTGTTCATATACTTATCTATAGGCCTTATACTCTTGTTCTGACACCAACACCCACTGACCTAGCAGATGGATTAAAAGTTATTTTTCAGTGTCACTGGGCTCAGGGCTGGGTGCAAAAATGTAGCATAGCACCATCAATAATCGCTCTAGTTTGAAGATTGAACAACACCAAGTACACCAGAATTCCTCCCTAATCTTTCCCTCACAGCAGCAGCATCCTATTCCTACACTGAGAAGAGCAGAGTGACGTGCGGCGCTATGTGACTCCAACCTATATAGAGACTGGGTCACATGCTGCACTTGGATAATCACATCCATGCCATTAGTTGGCATGGCTGTGATGGCTTCTAAGGGCAGACAAGTGAAACGCTTGTTGTTTGGCTGCCCTGCAGCCTTTCAAAAAGCACCAAGAGATCACCGAACACCGAACTCAAACCCAAACTTTTACGAAAATGTTCAGGTTCGGGTCCGTGTAGTAAATACACTAAAACTTGGTAAACCCTAAAGTTCGGTACGAACCCAAACTTTACAGTTCGGGTTGGCCTAACCCTACCCATTACCTGCCTGCTTCTTGCTAGTGGGCCAGTGTGAGAAGGCTGCAATATCTAGTGAATTAGAATATTCTTCATTATTTAATTTATTTCTTCTTATGCGAAAAATGGGGTTATAGGCAACTTTCCTATTGGGTTGGCTTGCTAGAATTCACAAATATGTAGAATATAGTGGTATATATTCGTTAAAATTAATATTCACTTTTTTTTTTTCATCTGAACCCATTAGAGTAGTAAATCTAATGGATTCAGATGGGAAAAAAAGATGAATCTTCCTTTTTATGAATATATATCACACTACATATTGTTGAATTTTAAAATTCCAACCCAATAGGAAAGTTACCTATAACCCGCTCCTACTCGATTAACACGAATAATACATTGCCGATTTTTCGCATAAAAAGAAATTGATTAAATAATGAACAATTTTCTAATTCAGTCAGGATAAACTCAGGAAACATCTAGCAGCTTGAAAAATGTAGCCAAAGTGACCCACGCCTGTATTTTGTGTTACAAATTTGCATTATGTGATTTTTACATTGCTTATTTTTCAAAATCAAGAGAAAAGAGAAAAATCTTGAATACGACTATTCGCAAATATATAACAAATATTCTAACGAAAAAATTTGCAAAATATCGCAAATTTGAATATTGCCCTTTCCGCTCATCACTAATATTAACCCATTAACACTTTCCAGTGTCATAATGGCAGTTGTTCAGGTAAATTCTTTTGAATCACCTTTTTTATAACACTGAAGAAAAGTGGCTGCACAGAAAATTGGGGCACCACAGGTCGGATGCAGCTTCTGCCATCTCGATATCTAAACATGTCATGCCACTATCCTTACTGGTCCTGGAAATTACTGGATTATTCCACCACAGGTTGGGTACCATTTCTGCTTTCTTGAACTCTGTATACACAGTGCCACTGCTTCTATTGGTCCTGTTAAGCACAAGTTTACTATCAAATAACAAACCTAGCATTGCACTGAATGTGACAAATTTTAATCAACTGGGCTATTTTCCTGTAATTCTAGGGCACACATTCAAGCACAAAACAAAACCAAACCTAAGACAAAAATAATAAATATTAACCTATTTAACCCCTTCAGACACTGCAATTTTTCACCTTAAAGACCAGGCCGTTTTTTGGAAATTTGACGTGTCACTTTATGTGGTAATAACTTTGGAACCCATTTACTTATCCAAGCCATTCTAAGAATGTTTTCTCGTGACACATTGTACTTCATGATAGCGGTAAATTTCTGTCAATATTTTTCATTTTTATTTTAAAAAATGTACAAAAAAATGCGGATTATTTTAAGTTGCACATTTGAAGACCCCCTGATGCATCCCTAGAGTAGAATCTCCCCAAAAAGTGACTCATTTTGGAAACTATGGACAAGGTGGCAGTTTTGTTGGTACTATTTTAGGGTACATATAAATTTTGGTTGCTCTATATTACACTTTTTGTGAGGCAAGGTAACAAAAAATAGCTGTTTTGGCACAGTTTTTATTTTTTGTTATTTGCAATGTTCATCTGGCAGGTTAGATCATGTGCTTTTTTTTTTTTTTAGAGCAGGTTGTTACGGATGCGAAAATACCAAATATGACTTTTTTGGGTTGTTTGTTTCAGTTTTACATAATAAAGCATTTTTAATAAAGCATATTTTTTAGTATCTCCATATTCTAAAAGCCATCATTTTTTTAATTTTTTGAGCGACTGTTTTATGTAAGAGCTCATTTTTTTCTGGATGGTGGCTTGATTGGTTCTATTTTACGGTGCATATAACATTTTGGTCGCTTGGTATTACACTTCCTGTGATGTAAGGTGACAAAAAAAGGCTTTTTTGACACAGTTTTTATTTTATTTATTTTGTACAGTGTACACCTGAGGGGTTAGTTTATGTGATGTTTTATACAGCAGGTTGTTGTGGACACAGCAATACCTAATATGTATATACTTTTTTATTTATTTAAGTCTTACATAATAAATGCATTTAAAAAAAATAATAATTAGTGTCTCCATATTCTGAGAAACATATTTTTATTATTTTTTTTGGGCGACTGTCCTATGTAGGGTCTCATTTTTTGCAGGGTGAGATAATGGTTGGATTGGTACTTTTTTAGGGTGCGCATGACTTTTTGATTGCTTGGTATTACACTTTTTGTGATGTTGTATGACAAAAAATGGCTTTTTTGACACCGTTTTTATTTCATTGTTTGACGGTGTTCACCTGAGGGGTTAGATCATGTGATGTTTTTATACAGCAGGTCGTTATGGATGTAGCGATACATAATATGTCTACTTTTTTATTTATTTAAGTTTTACACAATATAAGCAGTTTTTAAACAAAAAATTATGTTTTGGTGTCTCCATATTATGAAAGCCATAGTTTTTTTATTTTTTGGCCGATTGTCTTAGGTAGGATCACATTTTTGGCGGGATGAGATGATGGTTTAATTTGTAATATTTTGGCGTGCATATGACTTTTTGATCGCTTCATATTACACTTTTTGTGATGTAAGGTGACAAGAAATGGCTTTTTTTTTACACCGTTTTCATATTTTTTTTTTTTACAGTGTTCATCTGAGGTTTAGATCATGTGATGTTTTTATAGAGCAGGTCATTACGGATGTGGCGATACCTAATATGTATACATTTTTTATTTATTTAAGTTTTACACAATAAAAGCATTTTTGAAACAAACAAAGGATGTTTTTGTGTCTCGATATTATGAAAGCCATTATTTTTTGGACGATTGTCTTAGGTAGGATCTCATTTCTTTCGGGATGAGATGACTGTTAGGGTGCTTATGACTTTTGATAACTTGGTATTACACTTTTTGTGATGTAAGGTGACAAAAAATATCTTTTTTGACACCCTTTTTTTTTTTTTTTTTTTAAATTACGGTGTTCATCTGAGGGGTTAGATCATGTGATATTTTTATTCAGCAGGTCGTTACGGATGTGGAAATATAAATAAATATATATATATATATATATATATATATATATATATATATATGGTTTTCTTTTTATTTTGGGAATATTTTTTCACTTTTAACACAATAAAAGCATTTTAGAAACAAAAAAATCATGGATCATGTGATATTTTCTATAGAGTCAGTCGTTACGGACGTGGCAATACCCAATATGTCTGGTTTTCTTTTTATTTGGGGATTTTTTTTTTTTTACTTGAAACTATATTTATTTTATTATTAAAAACCCTTTTTTTACTTTTTCTTTTTGTCCGACTTTGGGACTTCAAATTCTGGGGTCTGATCCCCTCTGCAATGTATTATAATACATCCTGTATTGTAATATATTGCATGTCATCTTATATTCTGACAGCCTGCCTGTGAGACCCAGCCTAAGAGGTTGGATTTCATAGGCTTCCACAGATAGCAAGCCCCGATGCCTATGGAAGGAATTGGGCTGCTTTCTCTGCCATCTGGTAGCCATCACTGCAGCGCGGGGACCCAGAGATGTAGATGGAGATGTGGAGGGCATCGATACCCTCCGCAAACCCTATGCATGCCTCGGTCAGCTTTGACCGCGGAATACAAGGGGTTAATACGCATGTATGTAGTTGGGGCCCGGCTGTCAGTGACTGACAGGTCCGTGCTGCTGATTGGACGGGCATAGCTCTTGCACCAGCCTGATCAGTCGCGGTACATGTATGGCGCTGGTCCTTAAGTCATGTCCACCAGCGCTGTACATGAGTAGACATGCTAAAAAACATTTATGACCAAAAATTAGCAAACGTTACTTTAACAACAAAAAGTAAATATTAAATTAAGCTGCATGAGTACAAAAAATGTTTACAATGGGCTAGTTATTAATGCCTAAATTATGTGTTGTGTTAAGGGGTTACTTTTCTTAATTAATAGCATTGTTTCGAAAATTAAGGGTACCATCAGCAGTACAAGTTTTTTGGGCTTTGTAGTGAGGTTCCATAGGTGGCGGTACAGGCAGTGTTGGGCCCTAGCATGGAGGCCCCATCGAGTATTGTAATAAAGAAGACTGCAGCACTCCATATCTTCCTTTAGTTATGGTTTATTAACAAAGTCAAATGTCTTTGACTTGCTGAATAAACCAGCATTATTTCAAGAGACATCATAAATTGTGTAATGTCATATTACAATAATAATATTTATTCACACTCTAGTAACTTATGCAGAGATGCTTCATTCTTTCATAGGCCTCTTTCACACGAACGTGTGAGCCTCGTTCCCGTGCTGCGTACTGCAAAGTGAGGCCCGCAATGCACGGGCACCGACCGTGGGGCAGCAGCAATGGGTCTATCTTTTTGCAGGATGGAAGTACAGAACGGAAAACCACTGAAGCACTCTGTAGTGCTTCCGTAGTGTTCCGTTCTGTCATTCCGTTCCACACCGTTCCACATCTCTGGATTTGCAGACCCATTGATATGAATGGGTCTGCATTCATGATGCGGAATGGCCACAGAACAGTGCCTGTGTATTGCGGATGCGCAAATGTGGTCCCCAATACGGGAATGGGGCTCATATGTTTGTGTGAAAGAGGCCTAAAGCAAAGGGACTGAGCTATAGATGAGTAAATTTATAAGAATTTGTTTTGTTTCCTATTCGCCAAATCTGTTAAAAAATGTAATTTAGGTCTGAATCAATCATTCTACCTGAATTAAATATGCTGTAATTGACATGAAAGTTAGTATATGACTCTTGGAGGTCTCTTGGGCTTATATATTTTCCTATCTTGTCTTTTTTTCTTTTTTTCAAATGTTTACTCTTTTGCACCCCCTTTGCGCTTTTTAATGTAATAACAGCAATAGTAAATAAGGTCAAAGTTATACTGACATATATAGTTATTAAAGCAAACAGAAACGGTCAGCACTCCACCTCACTGTGTGAACGATGCAGGAATCCAGAGACGGCAGGCTCACAAAATCCAATGAAGAAAGGATCAGCACTCAAATTCAGTTCTTTGCAATTATATTCTTTTTATTTTGCCCATCGATGAGGAGACAAAATGCTACACGTGTTTCGGCTATGTGCTAGCCTTTGTCAAGCATGCAAACATACAGCAGTTCAAACCATTAAATAGTCTATTGACACCTGAGACAAATTAATGCCCTCAGGCTATCTTAATCACACAGTATTAGAATAAAAAAACATCAGATACTCTGGCATCAGAAATCACATTGTATAAGACATAATCGTCTAATCATATCAAAAGTATCACGGACCATAGTTATTCATCTATCCATGTGGAATATACCAGGAGAGAGAAAGTTCAATTTTTCTGTGACTGTAAGAACAAAAAAAGAGAGAACAAACGAAACAAAGAGAAAAAAAAGGATTTGTAAAAAAAGGGGGGGTTTTTGTAATCATGATTGACTATAATAATAAACAAACGATGTCATCGCAATAATTAATTCAATGTATTTTATAAAAATGCACTCAATTCATATTCTCTATTTAAACCATAAGGCTCGATTGTCTGCAGTGTATGTATCCAGTAGTTTTCCCGAATTTTCAATTGACGCAGTCTATCCCCGCCACATCTGGGGGGTAACACCTCCTCTATGATCTGGAATCGCAGTTGCGATCTGTTGTGTGAACACCGATGAAAAGGAACAGGTAATAATAAATTTTCAGTACGGATCGTGGACTTATGTTTTGAGAATCTGTCCTTCATTCTCATCGATGTTTCACCAACATAGAGCAACCCGCACGGACACTTTAATAGATAAACAAAATTACTATTGCAGGTAAAAAAACCATGAATAGGAAATTTCTTACCAGTGCGAGGATGTGTAAAATAATCTCCCTTTATGACTGCTGAACACTGAATACACTGCAAACAAGTGAATGTTCCTTTTTTGGGAGTTGACAAAAAAAGTTGTTTAGATAATTTAACCGCACTGCCGATATCCGCTTTCACTATAGTATCTTTCAAATTTTTAGCACGTTTATAACAGATCATCGGGATCTTTTGAAATTCATTAACATTGGGATAAGCCTCCTTCAGGACATTCCAATGCCTATTGATGATATGTCTGAATTTGTTCACATAAGGGTGATATTGCACAATAAAAGGTAATCGATTTTTTTTACTTGAATTATTTTTTTTTTTTTATCACCCGATGTCACTTTTTGTATTTGTTCCTGAAGTAAAAAACTGGGGTAACCTCTGGATTCAAATTTGCATGTCATTTCACGTAACCTCAATTTTTATTTAACTGGTCATCATTTACCAGTCTATTTACTCGCTGAAATTGAGAAAACGGCGAAGATTTTTTTACCGCTGGGGGATGATTGCTTGTAAAATGAAGTAAGCTATTTCTGTCAGTGACTTTGACATGCAAATCTGTTACAAGATTACCATCTGAAGTTTTAATGGCCCAAGTATCCATGAAATTAATCCTGTCAGAATGCCATTGTGTTGTAAATTTCAATTCAGACCACACACCATTAAGAAAGGAGGAGAACCGCGATAGGGACTCAACGCCGCCACGCCATACGCAAAAAATATCGTCGATAAATCGACACCACACTATACAGTGCTGAATAAATAAATCATTTGTGTATACATATATATCTTCAAAATGAGACATATATAGCTGTTTGCGTACGGCAGTGTGGCATGAGAACCCATCGCGGTTCCCCGCCTCTGCTGAAAAAAAGTATCCTGAAAAAGAAAATAATTCTCATGTAGGATCAAATGTAAAAGTTGTAGAAAATTTTTTTTTTGTTGTTGTGAGTATGTTGAGGTCTGTAAAATCCAGGTTACCGCAGTTATGCCTTTAGAATGGTCAATAGACGTGTACAGATTACAGACATCCAATGTCACTAATAAATCATCTGGCTGGATATGCACTTTACCAATCTCCCTCAGAAAATGATTTGTATCCAGTAAAAAGGATCGAGTGTTTTGGACTAGAGGGGTAAGGACTTTATCAAGTAACATAGCAGGAGGCAAAAGAATCGAGTCATTAGAGGCCACGATAGTTCGACCAGGGGGGTGCGTCATGGACTTATGGACTTTGGGAAGAGTATAAAAAACAGGTGTCACCGGATTCTGATTTACCAAAATTGACATAGCTTGTTGTCTATTACACCCTTTTCATGAAATTGGTTAACGATATTCATTAATTTACCTTTTATATCAAAAACTGGATCTCTTTGAAGTGGACAATAGGTGTCTAGATCAGAAAGCTGTGTCAAAATCTCAGAGATGTAGTATTCTCTGTCCATCATGACCAGAGCGCCCCCCTTGTCAGCAGGTTTAAAAATTACAGATTTGTCATCCAATATAGAATGAAGTGACAGCCTCTCCTCGTGAGAGAGATTGTCATTCACATTCACATTTTTTATATAAAAGGTAAATTAATGAATATTGTTAACCAATTTCATGAAAAGGATGTAATAGACAGCAAGCTATGTCAATTTTTGGTAAATCAGAATCCGGTGACACCTGTTTTATATACTCTTCCCAAAGTCCATAAGTCCATGACGCACCCCCCTGGTCGACCTATCGTGGCCTCTAATGACTCGATTCTTTCGCCTCCTGCTATGTTACTTGATAAAGTCCTTACCCCTCTAGTCCAAAACACTCGATCCTTTTTGCTGGATACAAATCATTTTCTGAGGGAGATTGGTAAAGTGCATATCCAGCCAGATGATTTATTAGTGACATTGGATGTCTGTAATCTGTACACTTCTGTTGACCATTCTAAAGGCATAACTGCGGTAACCTGGATTTTACAGACCTCAACATACTCACAACAACAAAAAAAAAAAATTCTACAACTTTTACATTTGATCCTACATGAGAATTATTTTCTTTTTCAGGATACTTTTTTTCAGCAGAGGCGGGGAACCGCGATGGGTTCTCATGCCACACTGCCGTACGCAAACAGCTATATGTCTCATTTTGAAGATTTATATGTATACACAAATGATTTATTTATTCAGCACTGTATAGTGTGGTGTCGATTTATCGACGATATTTTTTGCGTATGGCGTGGCGGCGTTGAGTCCCTATCGCGGTTCTCCTCCTTTCTTAATGGTGTGTGGTCTGAATTGAAATTTACAACACAATGGCATTCTGACAGGATTAATTTCTTGGATACTTGGGCCAATAAAACTTCAGATGGTAATATTGTAACAGATTTGCATGTCAAAGTCACTGACAGAAATAGCTTACTTCATTTTACAAGCAATCATCCCCCAGCGGTAAAAAAAATCTTTGCCGTTTTCTCAATTTCAGCGAGTAAATAGACTGGTAAATGATGACCAGTTAAATAAAAATTGAGGTTACGTGAAATGACATGCAAATTTGAATCCAGAGGTTACCCCAGTTTTTTACTTCAGGAACAAATACAAAAAGTGACATCGGGTGATAAAAAAAAAAAAATATTCAAGTAATAAAAATCGATTACCTTTTTATTGTGCAATATCACCCTTATGTGAACAAATTCAGACATATCATCAATAGGCATTGGAATGTCCTGAAGGAGGCTTATCCCAATGTTAATGAATTTCAAAAGATCCCGATGATCTGTTATAAATGTGCTAAAAATTTGAAAGATACTATAGTGAAAGCGGATATCGGCAGTGCGGTTAAATTATCTAAACAACTTTTTTTGTCAACTCCCAAAAAAGGAACAATCCCTTGTTTGCAGTGTATTCAGTGTTCAGCAGTCATAAAGGGAGATTATTTTACACATCCTCGCACTGGTAAGAAATTTCCTATTCATGTTTTTTTTACCTGCAATAGTAATTTTGTTTATCTATTAAAGTGTCCGTGCGGGTTTCTCTATGTTGGTGAAACATCGATGAGAATGAAGGACAGATTCTCTAAACATAAGTCCACGATCCGTACTGAAAATTTATTATTACCTGTTCCTTTTCATTTTCATCGGTGTTCACACAACATATCGCAACTGCTATTCCAGATCATAGAGGAGGTGTTACCGCCCAGACGTGGCGGGGATAGACTGCGTCAATTGAAAATTCGGGAAAACTACTGGATACATACACTGCAGACAATCGAGCCTTATGGTTTAAATAGAGAATATGAATTGAGTGCATTTTTATAAAATACATTGAATTAATTATTGCGATGACATCGTTTGTTTATTATTATAGTCAATCATGATTACAAAAACCCCCCCTTTTTTTACAAATCCTTTTTTTTCTCTTTGTTTCGTTTGTTCTCTCTTTTTTTGTTCTTACAGTCACAGAAAAATTGAACTTTCTCTCTCCTGGTATATTCCACATGGATAGATGAATAACTATGGTCCGTGATACTTTTGATATGATTAGACGATTATGTCTTATACAATGTGATTTCTGATGCCAGAGTATCTGATGTTTTTTTATTCTAATACTGTGTGATTAAGATAGCCTGAGGGCATTAATTTGTCTCAGGTGTCAATAGACTATTTAATGGTTTGAACTGCTGTATGTTTGCATGCTTGACAAAGGCTAGCACATAGCCGAAACACGTGTAGCATTTTGTCTCCTCATCGATGGGCAAAATAAAAGGAATATAATTACAAAGAACAGAATTTGAGTGCTGATCCTTTCTTCATTGGATATATAGTTATTAGTGATGGCTGCGAATATTCGAATCGTGAATTTTAATCGCGAATATTGCCACTTTGATAATTCGCGAATATTTAGAATGTAGTGATATATACTAGTAATTTTTGAATATTCTACTTTTTTTTTTCATCTGAATCCATGATCCCTTCCTTATTCTTGCTTGTTGGCCAATAAGAAGGCTGCAATGTCTTCGTCTGAGCTTAGCAACATCCCTAGCAACCAATAGAAAAGTAGCCTACCCTTTTACTATATAAGAACCTCACCAGCAGTCATTGTATGCAGTATTTTGCAGATCTGAGAGAGACAGCAGTAATTGCTGTGCTCTCTGCTTTCCTGTGTCATTACATTAGAGATATATATATATATATATATATATATATATATATATATATATATATATATATATATATATATTTAGTTAGTTAGTTAGTTAGTGAGAGATAGTCAGTGTAATTTAGATAGTGATATAGTGTAGCAAATAGGTTCTGCTGTCCATAGATACATGCTAGATACATAGTGCTGTATGTATGTATGCTACATACATACATACATACTGCTGTGATGTCACAAGTTCACAACAATACTTAGTTCGACCTGTTAAAATGTAATGTTGCATGTATTGCGCCAAAATATTTGCATCATTAGTGCCGATTTCGCAATCGTGAATATATTGGAGCACTCTATCTGCATATAAAGCTATTGTAATGTTCTGCCGTGCCAGCGATTTTCTCCAGTCTCAGTAAACTTCTAGCAGCTTGAAAAATGTATCTATAATGACCCACGCCTGTATTGCGTGCTCATTACGTGCATATTACATTGCCGATTTTCGCAAACAAGACCATATTTGCAAATTCTAGAATTCACAAATATTAGCGAAATATCGCAAATTCGAATATTGCCCCTTCCACTCATCACTAATAGTTATGAGTAAACACATGGTTATGGTGTTAACAAACAGCCTGTTTAAAAACACAATATGTTGTCACATTTGTTATGCTTTTTAAAATTAAAGTGTTCTGAACAATGTCCCTTATTAGGTATAGATAGTGTTTAAACAAACATGGCATTATGGGAAAAAACTGTGGCTTGTTTGGAACAAGCATCTAAAAAGTATGCCTTAATGGGGCAGAGATCTGCACAATTGGTAGAAGAAACAATGGCTTGTAATAAATAAATTATCCCTTATTTTTGGGGTCAGCAGCAGTACATTGTGGATTTGGGGTAAGAGTGGCATGCAGTAGATGTGTGTGTGGCTGTGTAGAGGTAATAATAGTGTTGGCAACAGCTGGGTAAGGCTAATGATAGTGGTAGTAGAAAGAGTAGCAGCTTTGGGTGTGGCGGCAGCAGCAGCATCAACCACATGGTATGGAACATGATGGTAGGCAGAAAGACAGTGGTAGTGGCTTGATGGAGGTGATTAATAGCCTCATTCACAATGGCAAAATAATTATGGGCGAGTATGAACCGGAGTAGTTGGATCACAAAGTGGTTATGTTGATTAAGATCATTGGATCTTGAATCTAGAAAGTACTTGACAGCTGTCAAGCATTTATTGTGGCATAAAGATGTGTATAATGTTTCTACATCAATAGAATCATTGGCCACATCTGGAGGTGTGTGAAAATCCTCATGGATTCATGCCTTATTCATTTTGACAAAAGTTATGTTTTTTACACTCATGGAGTATATCTTTGTTCGTTTGGGTGTGATGGCACCACCTGCCATGCTGAAAACCCTCCCTGAGATGACACTGGAGGTTGGACAAGATAGTATGGCAAGAGCAAATTTAGGCCAGTTCCAACACTGTTCCATTCTCTGTGCCCAGAAGTCGATGGGGTAAGGGAACAGAATATGTGCCAGGGAAAGGCCACAGTCATTTAGAAAATTAGAGAAATGTAAACAATAAAAAAATGGATTGCTTGATAGAGATAGAGTATGATTTTCATACAGCAGAATAAAATTTAGATGAATGTGTCAAACTGCGCCACATTTCAATAATGAATAATTGTTTTATGGACCCTTGGCAAAAAAGTCTGAATGATGGCATAGGGAAAAATTTAATTTTGTGGATGACAAGACTGTTTTTCAGAACAGGACACCTGCCTGGCAAAAAGTTAGACTGATGACATGAAGAAAAATGAACCGCACAACATTTCTATAATGTTTTACAGATAGCTGGACAAAGCCTGCTGAATTCAATTTTGGGTCAAGGACATTCATCTGTTCACGAGAAAATTGCGCTGGTACAAGGCCTTCTTCTCAACTGATAAGAAAAGGTGTTCCGAGTTGGGACTAGAAATTAGTGATTTGCAGAGCTTTGATGACCTTGTTCAATTACTCAATGACAACTATCGTCCACATGGACACGGCCCTTTCACCACTCTTCACAACAAAAGTACTAAAATGCCCCCAAAAATGTTAGGAGAAACAAACATTGATCTGTTTCTAAAGTCAGTGGTTAGGGACTTTGAAAACATAATATCCACCCAATCTCATAAAAATTACACGTTTGGAGAAATTGAGGCTCTCCGATCACTAAGTAGAAACAAAAATATTGTGATTACGCCGTCGGACAAGGGGGGCAATATAGTCATCTTATCCCTCCAACAATACAGGGACATGTGCTTGTCTATGAGCTACTTAAGACTGATGCTACTAACAATTTCTCTCTTGATCTATCCCAGATGTTACAAGAGGCCGTTGAGAGTAGACTAATTGATTTAATATGAATTTCAATACCCCTCACCTCCACACCCTAAGACTGCCTCCTTCTACGGACTTCTGAAGGTTCACAAAGGGTTAGAGCCGTTAAAGGGGTGACCTATAGTATCCTGGATAGACAGCCTAACCCACCGGGCAGGTAATTATATAGATTAACTTCTCTGCCCTTTCGTACTAGCCCTACCATCCTACCTACATCCACCGATCCTCTTAAGAGACTTGAGGGGATCACTATCAAACCTAAAATGTGGTTTGTTTCTATTGATGTAGAAACATTATACACATCTTTATGCCACAATAAATGCTTGACAGCTGTCAAGTACTTTCTGGATTCAAGATCCAATGATCTTAATCAACATAACCACTTTGTGATCCAATTACTCTGGTTCATACTCGCCCACAATTATTTTGGTTTTGAAAACCATTTCTACCACCAGCTCAGGGACAATGCCATGGGTAGCCCCTGTGCACCAACTTACGCTAATTTACTCCTTGGCTGGTGGAAAGATATGGTAGTCTTCTCTGATTGTTTATCTCAATGGACCAGCCACTGTCACCGCCAAGTCGGTTAGAAAGTCGGACAGACATTCTTCCCTACCTTTTGTATGACGTTCTTTGTTTTGGTCTTACTTTGTCAGCTCCTTTTCTTCTGCCAGGTGTACCTTATTTAGACTAATCGTCTTCCTTTATATTCCCTTCCCATGATGCCTCACCTTGCGGTTTATACTACTTCCTGGATGAAGTGTTCACTGCTGGAGGCTGCTGCTGCTGTTTGCTCAGATAAGTCTTTTCCCTTTATTGTGTTTCCTTGCTGGCTTGATTCTAGGTGACCCTGACTCCCTCTGTATTTAGTGCAGGGAGTCGGTGGCCGTGTCCCCTCACTACAATAGGGTTTTCAGGTGTCACACAGTCTTAGGTACGTGGGCATGCTATCGTCTACCATTGAGGCCTTTGCATGTGTAGCAGTCAGGGAGAGCTCTTAGGGTTTTAAAGGGCTCACCTATATTCTCCTTTAGTTTTGGATCAAGCCAGTCAGTCGTTTATTTATAAGTTCCAGCTATCTGCAACTTCATCCGTGACATTATAAACCGCCATACCGTCTTAACCCTCCTCTTGTGTTAGGGTCAGAACCGACCCGTTTTCAGGTTTTGAATGTCTATAAGTATCATATATCAAATACATAAATTTGCTTATTGCATCAAGATTTTTTTACTTTGTTAGGAACCTCTATTTAAACAATGTAATAGAAAAATAATCCTTTTCACTAAATTATAAAATACTGTGGTGAAAATTAAGATGTTTATGGTGTTGGTGTCAATTCTGAACCAGTTATAATATAGGATTATAGGACACTAATAAGTGCCAAACCTGAAATCATAAACACTCTCTCTGCTTAGTAACACTGACAGCCAATCACCTCTCAACCCTGTGAGCTGTAGTTAGGGAGGGGCTATCTCTTTGCCTGCTTGTCTGCTTCTCTAAATAAAGTAAAGAAACATAGGACCAATACATTTCAGAGTTGCTGACTAATGCAGAGTAATCATCTCCAATATGCAGCATGCAAGAGTGAGAAGATTTACAGTAACCCAAATACTGGATTAT
Source organism: Bufotes viridis (assembly GCA_033119425.1). NCBI lineage: Eukaryota > Metazoa > Chordata > Amphibia > Anura > Bufonidae > Bufotes > Bufotes viridis. The sequence continues at coordinate 70,819,792 of CM065596.1, forward strand.
ATCTTGGATGAAAATGAGGCAGAGGAAACAGAGCAGCATAGCGATACGGATGAGCAGTTTTCTGAGGCAGAAGATGAAGTAGAGTATCAACCAGAATACACACACATCTGATGAGTCTGATGAGGAGGCCACCAGTGCTGAACCTGCTGCTGTTCCTGCTGAAACATTCAAATCCAAAAGTGGTAAGATCTGTTGGAGTTCAGAACCTCCTGACTTGCAGGACAGATGTAATCAAAATGACCCCTGGGATCACAAGGTTTGCTGTGACGAGAGTAAGTGACATCAAAACATGTTTTGAACTGTTCATGCCATTGTCACTAAAAAAAAGTGATCATTGCAATGACAAACCTTGAAGAAAAAAAAGTCCATGGCAACATGTGGAATGACCTACAGTTGTGTTCAAAATTATTCAACCCCCACTGAAATTGAGTGTTTTGGCCAGTTTGACATTGATTTTGATCATTTCAGTCATCTTGTTTACAATTAAATTAAAGAGGCACTTGTAAGTTAGACAAATATAACATAACATTTATAATGAAATAACCACAAATATATTTTCTGTGCTCACATCATTATCAGTTTTATTCAACCCCCAAGTGACATTCAATCTTGGTACTCAGTACAACATCCTTTTTCAGTTATAACAGCTTTTAAACGTGAAGCATAGCTTGACACAATTGTCTTGCAGCGATCTATAGGTGTCTTCGCCCATTCTTCATGGGCAAAAGCCTCCAGTTCAGTCACATTCTTAGGCTTGCGCGCTGCAACTGCTTTCTTTAAGTCCCACCAGAGGTTCTCAGTCGGATTTAAGTCTGGTGACTGCGATGGCCACTTCAAAATGTTCCATCCTTTAATCTGCAACCATGCTCTAGTGGACTTGGAGGTATGCTTGGGATCATTGTCCTGTTGAAAGGTCCAACGTCTCCCAAGCCTCAGGTTTGTGACGGACTGCATCGCATTTTCATCCAATATCTCCTGGTACTGAAGAGAATTCATGGTACCTTGCACACGCTAAAGCTTCCCTGTACCTGTAGAAGCAAAACAGCCCCAAAGCATGATTGACCCCCCGCCATGCTTCACAGTAGGCGAGGTGTTCTTTTCTTCATAGGACTTGTTCTTCCTCCTCCAAACATTGCGTTGATCCATGGGACCAAACAGTTCTAATTTTGTTTCATCAGTCCACAGCACACTATCCCAAAGCTTTTGTGGTTTGTCCACTGACTTTTGGTATACTGCAGTCGACTTCTTATTCTTTGGAGACAGCAAGGTGGTGCGCCTGGGAGTTCTGGCATGGAAGCCTTTATTACGCAGTGTGCGCCTTATTGTCTGAGCTGAAACTTCAGTACCCGCATCTGACAAATCTTTTTTCAATTCCTCAGCAGTCACACGGGGACTTATCTCCACTTTGTGCTTCAGCTAGCGCACAGCAGTCAAAGTCAGCATCTTCTTTCTGCCACGACCAGGTAGCGTTTCAACAGTGCCCTTTGCCTTGAATTTGCGAATGATGCTTCCTATGGTGTCTCTTGGTATGTTTAACATCTTTGCAATCTTCTTATAGCCATTGCCCTTCCTGTGAAGAGAAATCACCTCTTCTCTTGTCTTCCTGGACCATTCTCTTGACTTCACCATGTTTGTAAACACATCAGTAAATGTCTAGAAGGAGCTGAGTATCACAGTCATTTTAAATCTGCCAAATTGGTGCTTATTATGCTTGATTGCTGCTCCTTGACATCCACAGGTGTTTTCAATACCTTGAATGAACCTCTGTTCTTAAGAGTGGTAGTCTTTAAGGGGTTGAATAATTGTGTCAATGAAGAAATCACAAAAAAAAAAAACATTTAATACTGTATTATAAAAACAATTGATGTAATTTTAGTTGCATTTGGTTCTTTAAAAAGTCCTTGTAAGATTTCATTCTGAACACAATTACAAATGTACACTAAATTCCCTAAAACCCTTTACAGCATTGGGGGTTAAATAATTTTGAACACAACTGTAAATGAGGAATGCTTAGATGCTTATATTGGTGTTCTTCTTCTAACTGGAGTGTACAGATCCTATAATGAGGCCACTGATAGTCTCTGGGACAAGTCAAGAGGCAGATATATCTTCCCAGCAACAATGTCACTTCACACCTTTCGAATAATATCAAGAGTTTTCAGATTTGACAACAGAGATACTAGAGCAAAATCTTTCAAGCTTGCTCCCATAAGGGATGTCTGGTGGAAATGGGTTCAGCTCCTTCCACTAATGTTTAACCCTGGGCCTCAGGTAACAGTAGATGAACGTTTGATCCCTCTCCGTGGAAATTGCCCCTTCCGGCAGTATATGCCCAGTAAGCCAGGCAAATACGGCATAAAAATCTGGGCAGCCTGTGATGCAAAAACAAGCTATGCATGGAACCTACAGATTTACACCGGCAAACCCGAAAGTGGCATCCCTGAGAAAAAACAAGGACAACGTGTAATCCTTGATTTGACTACTGGACTGCGGGTCACAATATCACGTGTGACAATTTTTTACCAGCTATGACCTTGGACAAGAACTTCTCAGGAGGAAACTCACCATGGTAGGCACAATAAAAAAAAATAAACCTGAGCTGCACACTGAAATTTTGCAGGTGAAGGACAGAGCTCCACTTTCTTCAACATTTGCTTTTACTGACACCACCACTGTTTCATATTGTCCAAAAAAAAAAAAAAAAAGTGATACTTATGTCCACTTTTCACAAAGATGCAGCTGTGTCATCAAGAAGTGACAAAAAGCCCACAATTATCCTGGATTACAATAAAAACAAAGGAGGAGTGGACAACCTGGACAAGCTGACTGCTACCTATACTTGTCAGAGAATGACCAGGAGATGGCCGATGGCTGTGTTTTATAACATCCTAGATGTGTCTGCATACAATGCATTTGTGTTATAGACCCACATCCACCCAGGTTGGAACACACAAAAAAAAAAAACAAGCGGAGAATATTTCTCGAGGAGCTAGGAAGTTCCCTTGTCAAGGCACACATTGAGAAAAGGAAACGGGTGTCTCGAGATCCAATCGCTGCAGCCGTGATCAGACAGATGCAGAGTTCATCAAGCACTCCATCCACACAATCAACAACAGAAAGAGAATCAGTGCCAGCATCCTCATCATCTAGCCTTGCCTCAACATCAACCAGCACAGCCACAGCCACAACTCCAGTGATGCCATCTGATTCTAAAAGAAAGAGGTGTCAGGTCTGCTCCAGCAATCAGGACAGAAAGACACACACATTATGCTTCCACTGTAAAAAATATATCTGCAAAGAACATGCTAAAAGTGTCAGCTTTTGCCACCCATGCATCTAAAAACACCCACACAAACCCATGCAAGTTCTTGCACAAAGATGCTTTGAAACTAGTACCTGATTTCTATTGGTTTGCCTTGCTTGATTGTGTGTTGTTTGTTTGACCTTGCAAGTCTACATTTTGTATTATTACTTGCTTTTCATTGTTTATGAACGTTTTATGTGAAGTTTCTTGAAGTAAATATATATGGGTCAAAATTGACCCTAACACCATCAATGTTATTATAGTTAATGTTATTAAAATATAAAAAAAAAAAAAATTAAGAGATGTGTTCAAATACTCCTTAGCAACATTCTGGTGACATAACAACCTTTTATTTATTTATAATATTCTATTGAGGTTTATTTTACCATTTTTTAAATAAATAAAAATGAGAGGTATGCTATCAAAAGAAAAGTCTAAGGGGTCACACCAAAAAATATTAAAACCAATCTTTTCAAGGATAAATAATCCTAACAAGGTAACCAAGAGGTAAGAAACAAATTGGATGATAAATAATTGTTCAGAGGGTATTTTATGGCTGATTTAAGACACTGGTCAAAACCGACCCGTTAACATCATGGATAATAACAGAAAGCTAACATAAGAGGAGGGTTAAGCATGGATCCGGTTTCAGCCTTGATTGACCGTATGCAAGGTCTTTCTCTGGAGTAGCAGACCTCTGTAAAACTGTGTCTCAGTTTCAGTTTACCGGTTCTGCTGACATTCATGGAGTTTGTTCCGAGCCTAAGATCTCGCTTCCGGATATGTTCTCTGGGGGTAGTGAGAATTTTGTTCGCTTTAGAGAGGCTTGCAAACTCCATTTTCGCTTACATCCTCATTCCTCTGGTGATGAGATGCAGAGAGTGGGGATCATTATCTCGCTGCTCAGGGATAACGCTCAGTCTTGGGCCTTTTCGCTGCCGGTGGGGGCACGCCCTCTCCGATCGGTGGATTAATTTTTTGTAGCCCTGGGGCAGATATAAGATGACCTTGATTGTATTGCTCTGGCTGAATCTAAACTGCGCCTTTTATGCCAGGGTAAACAGTCCGCAGAGATATATTGTTCTGAATTTTCGGGGATGGGCAGCTGATACTGGTTGGAATGACGCTGCACTCCGAAGTCAATTTTGCCATGGTCTTTCTGAAAGATTGAAAAATGCATTTGCTTTTCATGAAAGACCAGTGTCGTTAGAGACTGCCATGTCTCTAGCTGTTCGTATTGACAGGTGCCTTAGAGAGAGAGAGAGGAGACAACTCTTTCATGTTATATTCAGTCCAAGGACAGTAGGGCTGTCTCATTCAGTGCGCAGGGGTCTCAGTCTGTCTCGATCCCCTCTGAGGAGGAGGCCATGCAGCTAGGTTTGGTTGCTTCTGATACTAAAGGATTCAGCATTCAGAGGAGGGTGTGTTTCTGTTGTGGAGGAATAAATAATTTGGCTAATGTTTGCCCCTCTAGGAGGTTCATGGGGTATTCTGAGTGTAATAAAAGGAAAAAGATGATGAAACCCTCTAAAAACTTTCCATTTGCTACTATTGGCAAGGTTGATGCGGAAATTGAAGATTTGCTGTTTGCTTGTAGTTCCCGTTTTCTCCTACCTGCCAGGGTGGTGCTAGACGGCAAGAACATTGATTGTAAGATTTTTGTAGATAGTGGAGCAGCTGTCGATCTCATTGATTATCAATTTGTAACAACGCATGGCTTCCAGGTGTGCACTTTGGAAAAGGCTATACCTGTTTTTGCTATCGATTCTGCTCCACTTTCTCAGAGATCGTTAAAGGGCATAGTTCACAATATTCATTTGACTGTGGGTGACGCTCGTGTTGAGGATATGTCATGTTTCGTCTTAAGCAGATTACCTACTCCTCTAGTGTTGGTGCTACCCTGGCTCACTGAACATAACCTCACCATTGATTGGCAAGCAAGGCAAATAAATGGTTGGAGTGAGTTTTGCAGAGAAAATTGCCTCACGGCATCTCTTTCAGAGGTTTCCACCAAAACTCTTCCATCCTTTCTCTCTGAATTTTCTGATGTGTTTTCCGAGAGTGGTGTCCAGGAGTTGCCCCCTCACCGGGAGTATGACTGTCCTATTAACCTCATCCCAAAAAAAGGTAGTTCATTAAGACCTTGTCTAGATTTCAGGGAGCTTAACCGTATCACGATTCGTGACCCCTATCCGCTTCCTCTGATCCCAGACCTGTTTAACCAGATTGTTGGGGCTAAAGTTTTTAAGCTGGATTTAAGAGGGGCATACAACCTAGTCAGGGTCAGGGAAGGGGATGGTCATTTCGAAAATGTGGTTATGCCCTTTGGTTTAATAAATGCTCCAGCTGTCTTCCAACAATTTGTGAACAGCATTTTTTGTCATTTAATAGGAAAATTTGTAGAGGTGTATCTAGATGACATTTTGATTTTTTTCTTCTGATTTCAAGACTCATCGGGACCACCTATGTCAGGTCTTGCTGATTCTGCGGGAGAATAAATTGTACGCTAAACTGGAAAAATTTGTGTTTGCGGTTTTGGAGATTCAATTCCTTGGTTTTCTTTTCTCTGCTTCTGGTTTTCGGATGGACCCTGAGAAGGTCCGCGCTGTGCTTGATTAGGAGCTTTCTGAGAATCAGAAGGTGCTGATGTGGTTTTTGGGTTTTGCTAAGTATTACAGAAAGTTCATTTTGAATTAGTCATCTGTTGTTAAGCCCCTAACTGATATGACTAAATAGGGGGTGGATTTTTCCTCGTGGTCGGAAGATGCGCTTAAAGCCTTCTCTAGTATTAAAGAGTGTTTTGCTTCCGCTCACATTTTGGCACAACCTGATGTCTCTCTACCATTTATTGTTGAGATGGATGCTTCTGAGGTGGGTGTGGGTGCGGTCTTATCTCAGGGTCTCTCTGCTGCAAAATGGCAACCGTGTGCCTTTTTCTCAAGGAAACTCTCCTCTGCAGAGAGAAATTACGATGTGGTAAATAGGGAGTTGTTGGCTATCAATTTGGCTTTTGAGGAATGTCGCCATTGGTTAGAGGGAGCCAGACACCCTATTACTGTGTTTACCGACCATAAGAATCTGGCCTACTTGGAATCGGCCAAGCGTCTGAACCCGAGACCGGCCAGATGGTCCTTATTCTTATCTAGGTTTAATTTTGTTGTTACGTTCTGCCCTGAGGTTAAAAATTTGAAGGCGGATGCCCTGTCACGTTGTTTTCCGGGAGGGGGGAACTTCGAAGACCCGGGTCCCATTTTGACTGATGGGGTGGTCATCTCTGCTCTTTATCCTGATTTGGAGGCAGACAGCTCAGGCAGAGGCTCCTGATCGTTGTCCTCCTGGAAGGTTATTTGTGCCGCTCGCTTTACGACACAAGGTTTTTAAGGAGCACCACGATACTGTCGTTGCTGGGCATCTGGGGACTAGAGGCACAGTGGCTCTCATTGCTCGGAGATTCTGGTGGCCGGCTCTTCGTAAGACGGTTGAGGGTTTTGTGGCAGCCTGCGAGACCTGCGCTCGTGCCAAGGTCCCTCATTCACGGCCATCGGGATCTCTCCTCCCGTTACCCATTCCTTCCCGTCCTTGGACATATCTGTCCATGGACTTCATTACGGACTTGCCTCGCTCCTCTGGGAAGACTGTGATTCTGGTGGTAGTGGACCGTTTTAGCAAGATGGCGCATTTTATTCCCTTTCCTGTGCTACCCAATGCTAAGACGCTGGCGCAAGCATTTGTTGATTTCATTGTTAAATTGCATGGCATTCCTTCAGACATCATTTCTGATAGGGGCACGCAATTTGTTTCCAGATTCTGAAAGGCCTTCTGTTCTCGCTTGGGGGTTCGGTTGTCGTTCTCTTCTGCATTTCACCCGCAGTCGAATGGTCAGACCGAACGCGTCAATAAGAATCTGGAGTCATATCTGCACTGTTCTGTGGGGAAAATCGAGAGGATTGGTATTCTTTTTTGTCCCTTGCTGAGTTTGCTTTAAATAACCGTCGCTAGGAGTCCTCTGATAAGTCACCATTTTTTGGTGCATATGGGTTTCATCCGCAGTTTGGGACATTCTCTGGAGAGGGGTCTTCTGGTTTACCTGATGAGAGATTTTCCTTGTCCTTGTTATTTATTTGGCAAAAGATTCAGGGTAATCTAAAGAGGATGAGTGAGAAATATAAGCGTGTGGCGGATAAGAGACGTGTGCCTGGTCCGGACCTGAATGTGGGTGATCTGGTGTGGTTGTCTACAAAGAATATCAAAGTGAAGGTTCCCTCCTGGAAGTTGGGTCCTAGGTTTATTAGGCCTTACAAGATATTGTCTGTCATCAACCCCTTTGCTTTCTGTCTTGATCTTCCTCAGACGTGGAAGATCCATAATGTTTTTCACAGGTCCCTATTAAAACCGTATGTTCAACCCTCTGTACCCTCCTCTTTGCCTCCTCCTCCGATTTTGGTTGATGGTAATCTTGAATTTCAGGTCTCCAGGATTGTGGATTATCGCATTATCCGCGGTTCTCTGCAGTACCTCGTTCATTGGGAGGGCTATGGACCTGAAGAGAGAATGTGGGTCCCAGTGGCGGACATTAAGGCAACTCGTCTCATCAGGGCTTTTCATAGGTCTCATCCTGGGAAGGAGGGTTCTGAGTGTCCGGAGTCCACCCGTAGAGGGAGGGGTACTGTCACCGTCAGGTCGGTGAGAAAGTCAGACAGACATTCTTCCCTACCTTTTGAATGACGTTCTTTGTTTTGGTTTCACTTTGTCAGCTCCTTTCCTTCTGCCAGGTGTACTTTATTTAGACTAATCGTCTTCCTTTATATTCCCTTCCCATGCTGCCTCACCTTGCGGTTTATACTTCTTCCTGGATGAAGTGTTCACTGCTGGAGGCTGCTGCTGCTGTTTGCTCAGATAAGTCTTTTCCCTTTATTGTGTTTCCTTGCTGGCTTGATTCTAGTTGACCCTGACTCCCTCCATATTCAGTGCAGGGAGCCGGTGGCCGTGTCCCCTCACTACTATAGGGTTTTCAGGTGTCACACAGTCTTAGGTACATGGGCACGCAATCGTCTACCATTGAGGCCTTTGCATGTGTAGCAGTCAGGGAGAGCTCTTAGGGTTTTAAAGGGCTCACCTATATTCTCCTTAGTTTTGGATCAAGCCAGTCAGTCATTTATTTATAAGTTCCAGCTATCTGCAACTTAATCCGTGACAGCCACATTATCATGTGGTTTAGATTTATGGATTATATTTTTCTTTTGTGGTCCGGTACGGAGATTGGATTTTAATTATTCATGGTTTAACTTAATTCCAACCACATTGGTTTGCATTTCACGTATGAACTTCAATGTGATTCTTGATACGGCTATAGAGGGGTAAGGGCAACTCTATTATTACTACCTTAGACAGAAAAAAGAATGCAGCTAACAGTCTTTTAAGAGAGGATAGTTTTTACCCAAAATCCCTCAAGAGAAGTATGCCAAAAAGGCAGTTTCTTAGAATCTGTAGAAACTGTTCTGATGTGAATGACTTTGCACAAGAAGCATCCAAATTATAATAGATTGTTACTAAATAAACTAGCTGGTAGGAAAAGGTGAACAAGCATCAGTGGTAACTGTAGCCATGAAAATATTGTCAAAAAAAGGCCATTAAAGAATTTGGGGGAGATTCCGAAGTGGCTTGAGGCTCCAGTCAGTGCTTCAAGAGCCACCACACAGAGATGTATCAAGGACATGGGCAACAATCGGTTGCAATACATGTGCAAAGCCATTCATGAACTAGAGACAACGTCAGAAATGAGTTGCGTAGGCTAAGGAGAAAAAGGACTGGACTGTTGCTAAGTGGTCCAAAGTCCTGTTTTCAGACGAAAGTAAATTTGGGATTTAATTTTGATATCAAGGTCTCAAAGTCTGGAGGAAGAGTGTAGAGGCACACAGTCTAAGTTGCTTGAGGTCCAGTGTGATGTTTTTAAAGTAAGTGATGGTTTGAGGAGCCATGTCATCTGCTAGTGTTGGCCCACTGTGTTATATCAAGTCCAAAGGTTGAATATCAATCTACCAGGAAATTTTAGAGCACTTCTTGCCTCCCTCTGCTGACAAACTTTATGGAGATTCTGATTTCATTTTCAAGCAAGATTTGGAACCTGCCCACACTGCCAAAAGTACCAGTTCCTGGTTTGATAACGATGGTGTATCACTGTGCCTGTTTGGCTAGCAAACGTGCCTGACCTAAACCCCACAGATAATCCATGTGATCCATGTAATCCATACGATATTGTCAAGAGGAAGATAAAAGACACCAGACCCAACAATGCAGATGAGCTGAAGGCCCCTACCAAAGCAATCTGGGCTTAAATAACGCCTCCTCAGTCCCACAGACTGATTACCTCCATTCCATGCCGCATTAATGCAGTAATTTATGTAAAAGGAGCCCTGACCAAGTATTGAGTGCATATACTGGACAGACTTTTCAGTAGACCAACATTTCTGGATTAAAATCATTTTTTGAATTATAATATTCAAATTTTTTGAGATCCTGACTTTCGGGCTTTTATTAGCTATAAGCTATAATCATGAACATGATGATATAAATGCTTGAAATAGATCATTCTATAGAATATATAAGGTTCACTTTTTGAACTGAATTACTATTATAAATTAACTTTTTGATGATATTCTATTTTATTGAGCTGCTGCACCTGTATTAGCAGAATAACCTGGCTTCACACACATCTTTTTTGTTTGTTGTTTGCATGCATGTTTAAATTTCAAAGTGCCCCCAATAACATATCATTCACAGTGCCCCCATAACAGTGATATCCACCTTGGCCCTAATAATAGTGACCTTCACAGTGCACCAACCCCTTAACAGTGACCTCCATAGAGCTCTACCCCCTTAACTGTGACCTCCACAGCACCTTGACCTCTTAACAGTGACCTCCATAGAACCCCACCACTTAACATTGACCTCTAAAGCACCCCACCCTTCAACTATGATCTCAACAGCACCCCACGTCCCTTAACAGTGACCTCCACAGCACCCTGCCCCCCTTAACAGTGATAACCATACTGGCCTTATAAGAGTAAAGAAAAATGGCTGAGTTGTTATGGAAATCGGGAGTAAAACTGTGTGTGTGTCAGTGAGATGAAGACTGAAGGGCCTAGGAGCTTTTTTTGGCCAATAACAGTGTGTCTATTAGGATATGAGTGAAAGACAGGCAAGCTTATATCTCAAGAACTGTACACCCTAGAGAGCTGAGACCTGTCTAAAACCTTTCTAAGCACCGAATTTAGCTGTATGGAAAATTTGGTGTAGATTGGATTGGCTGTTGTTTGGCCTTGCTTAAAGCATGGAAATGGGGTGTTTGCACCTGGAGCGTGTCACCAAGGGGCCCGGCCTTGGTAGAGTAAAGGCCCTAGATATAGGTGGCCACTAAGTTAGTTGGCGGACACCAAGATAGTTACATTAGCTGGCTCCAGCTAGTCCGGGGCCGGCTTTTCCTGGGAACAGACAATGTGCTGGGTGGGTGCCTGTTCCCCATGCTCCAGTCCGGGATTTTGGACAATGCTCATGTCCAGGGATGCCATTTAATCCTGTTGTTGGATTTGGAATCCTGGGAAAGGAGCAGGCTGTGTCGAGGCCTGTGGGAGCTGGGACCCTCTAACCTTCTGTGTGGGGTAAGCACTGGTGATATGTTTTGGGGAGCTGGTTGGTAGACCCAGATCCTGATAGAGAGGGAAAGACTGTTTAGTCAGTGGCCAGACAGCTGAGGATTTATGTTTGTGATTTGTGTTTTGGTGAAATCTGTGAGAATGACCCCCGAATAAGAGACGATCCCTACAATATATACAGTGTGTGTATATGTATATGTATATATATATATATATATATATATATATATATATACACACACACACCCACAGTATCTCACATTTTTGAATATGTTTTATTGTATGTTTTCATGGGACAACACTGAAGCTATGACACTTTGATACAATATAAAGTAGTCAGTGTACAGCTTATATAACAGTGTAAATTTTGCGTGCCCTCAAAATAACTCAACACATTGCCATTAATGTCTAAACTGCTGGCAACAAAAGTGAGTACACCTCTAAGTGAAAATGGTTAAATTGTGACCAATTAGTCATTGTCCCTCGACAGTGTCATATCACTTGTTAGTGTTACAAGGTCTCAGGTGTGAATGGGGAGCCGGGGTGTAAAATTTGGTGTTATCACTCTTACACTCTCTCATACTGGTCATTGGAAGTTCAACATGGCACCTCATGGCAAAAAACTGTCTTTTGATCTGAAAAAAATATTGCTCTAATTAAAGATGGCCAAGGCTATAATAAGATTGCCAACACCCTCAAACTGAGCTGTAGCCAAGACCATACAGCGGTTTAAGAAGACAGGTTCTACTCAGAACAGGCCTCGCTATGGTCGACCAAAAAAGTTGAGTACATGTGCTCAGCATCATATCCAGAAGTTGTCTTTTTAAAATAGATGTATGAGACATATAAGTGCTGCCAGCATTGCTGCAGAGGTTAAGAGTGGGGGGTCAGCCTGTCAGTGCTTAGGCCATACGCCACACACGGCATAATATTGGTCTGCATGGCTGTCATCCCAAAAGGAAGCCTCTTCTAAAGATGATGCACAAGAAGGCCCACAAACAGTTTGTTGATGACAAGCAGACTAAGGACATGGATTACTGGAACCATGTCCTGTGGTCTGATGAGTGTTCAGATAGTGTCAAGTGTGTGTTTCGGCAATCGGGTGAGGAATACAAAGCCAAGTGTGTCTTGCCTACAGTCAAGCATGGTGGTAGGAGTGTCATGGTTTGGCGCTACATGAGTGCTGCCGGCTGTGGGGAGCTACATTTCATTGAGGGAACCATGAATGCCAACATGTACTGTGACATACTAAAGCAGAGCATGATTCCCCCTCCCTTTGGAAACTGGGCCACAGGGCAGTATTCCAACATAAGAACGACCCCAAACACACCTCCAAGACGACCACTGCCTTGCTAATGAAACTGAGGGTAAATGTGCTGGACTGACCAAACATGTCTCCAATCCTAAACCCTATTGAGCATCTGTGGGGCATCCTCAAATGGTAGGTGGAGGAGCGCAAGGTTTCTAACATCCACCAGCTCTGTGATGTCATCATGGAGGAGTTAAAGAGGATTCCAGTGGCAACCTATGAAGCTCTAGTGGACTCCATGCCCAAGAGAGTTAACGCAGTGCTGGACAATAATGGTGGCCACACAAAATATTGAGACTTTGGGCACAATTTTCAGTTAGGGGTGTACAAACTTTTGTTGCCAGCGGTTTAGACATTAAAGGCTGCGCATAGTGTTGGGCGGCATAGGCAATATTCGAATTTGCGATATTTCGCAAATTTTTGGCTTAATATTCTCCATAAGTTCGCAAAATCGAGAATTCATGATCTCCAGTCATTATTTACTTGATTGTGAAAATCTTTAATGTAATATATTCGCGATACAAATTTGCAACTAGATTATTCGCGATCAACACTAAGGGGTGGGCAACTTTCCTATTCGTTGCTAGGGATATTGCTAAGTGCCAATATTTGTGATAAAATAGCAATAAATTCACAATAAGTTCGCGATTAGAATATTCGCAATCAACACTATTCGCGAATACGAATATATAGCGATATATTCTAAATATTCGCGAATTCTCAAAGTGGCGATAATTAAAACTTGCAATTCGAATATTCGCACTCAACACTAGTTTTAAACTGTACAAGTTGTACTTTACATCTGTCTGTCTGTAGTCAATCTATCTCTTTATGCACGGCCAAACGACTGGACCGATCTGCACCAGATTTGGTACATATGTACATAAGGTGTCCAGGAAGGTTTTAGACTGGGTCTCAGCTCTCTAGGACGTACCATTGAGATTAAAATATTCCCAAAAAATGCAAATATGGCACCATCACATGACCTGCATTAGCCCATAGAAGCCACAGGTCTTTCACTCATATCCATACTGCCATACAAACAGTCACATGACCATTATCATCCAATAGAAGCTCGTAGGTCCTTCAATTTCGACATACATACAGTTTTACAACCCAGCCATTTTTCTTCAGTGTTGGAGGTGACAGTTAAGGGGGCAGGCTAAGAGACCAAAGAGATACATAGCAACTGGAGCACATTTAATTGATGCCAATATTTTTGACAAAAATTGCACCCAAAAAAATTTAATGAAATTCGCTCATCTCTATTGCATGGACCTGGTCATCTGACCACAGCCCAGAACAGAAGATAGGGACATTAAAGATAAAATAAATATATTACAAAATTACAGCTACATTCATGACTAATTATTTTAAAACATGTTGATACAAACTGTAAAATCTCTTTAAGGATAATTAAAAAACAGAGTGGTATGAAATCAAGGAGACTCCTTAAACCTCAGAGCTTTACTTTACTTATCTCTTTGAAGTTACTAAACGAAAAGTTCATTATGTTAATTAAATACATTTCTTTAATTTTTATAATTTATCCTACTATTTGTTATTCAGTTAGTGTGATGAGTTCTGCATCACTTCAGCCTTTGTACTGATAAAAGAACATCCAGTATAGAAACAAGAAAAAATAGAGTACAAAATGACATGCCACCTGTTCAAATAAAACTTCAGTAATAAAACTTAAGCCCAAGGGAAATAAGAAACAGCATAATTTGCAAAAAGCTACTGTATGTCATAGATGAGAAAGCCTTTTAATTGCCACCTATAAATAATCATTTGGTTTTTATAGATTTTTTTAGCTTCTCAAATGGACCCACTACTCTTAGCCTTAGGCCTCATGCACACAACCGTTGTTTAATTCGGCATCCGTTCCGCCAATTTTGCGGTTCTGATGCGGACCCATTTATTTCTATGGAGCCATTTAAAATGCGGATAATCAACCGTTTTGTAGCCGCATCCGTTGTCCGTGGTTCAATTCCATGAAAAAAATTTTACTTGTCCTATTCTTGTCTGCAAAAAACGGTTTGCGGACCCATTCAAGTCAAACGACGGAAGCCATCCGTATGTCATCTGCATCCCCATCCGCATTTTTTGCGGATCCATTTCCCCGCAACCTGTGTGCAAGGCCTTTGACCTTAAAAAAAACAAAAAAAAAAAAAACTGTACAGGAAGTTTAAATTCACAGATTGCCAAGAGTTTAGTGAGTGATAGAGACTTGGCAGAGTTTGTCCTGTGCTTTTGGCAGTCTGTCATTGTCCCAAAATACCACACTGGAATGTGGACAAATGAATTACTTTGGTCCAGGAACGTCCTGAGCTTTGGGACACCCAGACCAATTTCTACCACGATCGTGTGAAGAAGGATGCGTCGTAGGAGCATGTGGCCCGTCGCATGAGGCCTTCTGAATGGGAGAAAGCGGATAGCAGAGGTCGGGCAGATTTAGGTAAGTGCAAGCTATGTCGTTTTTGTGTCCTGCCCCTGTGTTGTCCCTAATGATGTTGCTACTACTTCCATGAGGTCATAATTGTGTCCCTTTTGTGGCAAGGCTTAATTCTGTTCTGGCCTGTTCATGTTTAATCGTTTTTTTTGTGGTGCAAATTTTAGCAAACGCCACCCTGTTTTAATGGATGTCCCGACCTTTGCTCAGCACACAGTAGTAATGTCTACCCAGCCCACTTTACAGTTTGGAACACAAGTGGCCCTGTTCTAATTGATCTGGCGACATCTGTCCACTTCCCATTACTAGTATTGGATAGAGGCCTAGCACTAATAATCTCCTCCTTTATGCAATTCTTTAACATTAGGATCCACTGCTCCACATCGGTACAACAATGTACTGTCCGACATAGCACTGCTGTGTATTTTCTGTAGCGTTTGATGCTCATATGTGTTTTTAAACGCTGCAGATACCCACACGTCCTCTTTTAGCATTGTTTGTGAGCTATTTTGTTTAATTGTCATCTTTTGATGTTATGTGTACTGTTATTTTTTATAGTTGATGGAAATAATATTTTTTGGTGAATGTTTCATGTTTTCACAGTGAAGAAGACAAATACCCGTTGGAACAGCTGTCGGAATCAGTTCTGCCGGGAACTTACATAAAAGGGCCGCAGTGGGGATGGTGGTCCCAAGAAAAGGCCATATTTGTATATGCAGCAATTACAGTTTCTACGCCCTGTGATGGACTTGAGGCTGTAAGTTTTTTTTTTTTTTAAATAAAATACTGTTTTTAACTGTATGTCATTGGGCACTACGAGAATATGGCAGACCTTTCTTCCTGATTTGGTCTGCAATATATGATGGCGTGGCCTATTCATCAAATTAGTTTTTTTGCACAGGATGCACAGTTCCACCCTTTTGTTGGCACTATTTCAAAGTCCGGGGTAACGATTGTTGTAACTCCAGAAGGTGTTTATGCACAGAATCTGGTTCACACATTTTTCGGATGTGTGACTTTTTAGACTGTTAACCACCTCAGCCCCCCTAACTTAAACACCCTTAATGACCAGACCACTTTTTACAATTCTGCACTACACTACTTTCACAGTTTATTGCTCGGTCATACAACTTACCACCCAAATTAATTTTACCTCTTTTTCTTCTCACTAATAGAGCTTTCATTTGGTGGTATTTCATTGCTGCTGACATTTTTACTTGTTTATATTAATCAAAAATGACCAACATTTTTGCAAAAAAATGACATTTTTCACTTTGTTATAATTTTTTTTTTTTTAAACTACATTTCTATATAAATTTTTCTCTAAATTTTATTGTTCTACATGTCTTTGATAAAAAAAATATGCAATAAGTGTATATTTATTGGTTTGGGTAAAAGTTATAGCGTTTCCAAACTATGGTGCAAAAAAGTGAATTTCCACATTTTGAAGCAGCTCTGACTTTCTCAGCACCTGTCATGTTTCCTCAGGTGCTAGAATGTCAGGATAGTATAAATACTCCCCAAATGACACCATTTTATAAAGAAGACACCCCAAAGTATTCACAGAGGGACATGGTGAGTTCATGTATGATTTTTTTTTTCACAAGTTAGCAAAAAATAATAAAGTTTCCATTTCTGCTAACTTCTGGCAAAAAAATAAAAAAATCTCCCACGGACTCAATATGCCCCTCAGTGAATACCTTGGGGTGTCTACTTTCCGAAATGGGGTCATTTGTGGGGTGTGTTTACTGTTCTGGCATTTTGGGCGGGGCTAAATTGTGAGCAACCCTGTAAAGCCTAAAGGTACTCGTTGGACTTTACGCCCCTTTACGGACCTAGGCTGCAAAAAAGTGGCACACATGTGGTATCGCCGTACTCAGGAGAAGTAGGGCAATGTGTTTTGGGGTGTATTTTTACATACACCCATGCTGGGTGAGAGAAATATCTCTGTAAACTGACAACTTTGTATAATTTTTTTTTTTAAAGTTGTCATTTACAGAGATATTTCTCACACCCACCATGGGTATATGTAAAAATACACCCCAAAACACATTGCCCTACATCTCCTGAGTACGGCGATACCACATGAGTGACACTTTTTTGCAGCTAAAATGCGCAAGTGGGCCCAAATTCCAATGAGTACCTTTAGGATTTCACAGGGCATTTTTACGCATTTGGATTTCAAATGACTTCTCACGCATTAGGGGCCCCTAAAATGCCAGTGCAGTATAAATACCCCACAAGTGAACACATTTAAGAAAGAAGACACCCCAAGATGAGGGGTATGGTGAGTTCATGTAAAATTTTATTTTTTGTCACAAGTTAGTGGAATATGAGACTTTGTAAGAAAAAAAAAATCAATTTCCACTAACTTGTGCCAAAAAAAAAAATCTTCTATGAACTCGCAATGCCACTCACAGAATACCTTGGGGTGTCTACTTTCTAAAATGAGGTTACATGTGAGGTGTTTGTACTGCCCTGGCATTTGAGCGTCTCCGCAATCTCTGCCAAAAAATATGCAAAAAAAAAAAAGAGGGGAAAGGACATAGGAGTGCTTGCGAAGTAAGGCCCCATTCACACGTCCGCAAAATTGTCCGCATCTATTCCGCAATTCTGCGGAATAGATGCGGACCTATTCAGTGTGAATAGGGCTGGCGGTGATGCGGAGAGCACACTATGTGCTCTCCACATCAGCATTTGTGGAGCTGCGGCCGCGAACTTCCGGGTTTCGGCCCGGAAACATCCGGCCGCAGCTCTGCAAAAGATAGAGCATGTCCTATTCTTGTCCACAAATGCGGACAAGAAAAGGCATTTTCTATTTAGTTCTGGCAATGTGCGGATCCGCAAAATGTGGAAAGCACATTGCCGGTGTCCGTGCTTTGCGGATCCGCAGATCTGTGGATCCGCAAAACACATACGGACGTCTGAATGAGCCTTATAGGGGGTGATTAGTGATGGGGGGGGGTGACAGGGGGTGATCAGGGGTTAATCAGTGAAGGGGGGTCGGGGGTGGGGTGGAATCTGTGTGGTGATTGGTGCACTTACATATGTTTCATCTGGTGGTCCCAAGCAAAAGGGACCACCAGAGGAGCAGGCAGCAGGCATATCAGACGCTGTTAACAAAACAGTGTCTGATCTGCGATTTTTTTAACTACTACAGCCTGCCAGCGCACGATCAGCGCTGGCAGGCTGTAGTTAAACTTCCTCCCAACGCGATCGTGTGAGCGCGCGCGCTCACAGGAAATATCGCGAGATGACGTGCCGATGCGACAAGGAGGAACTTCCCGGCCGCCCGCAGGATGCATCCCTGCGTTAGGCAGTCGGGAGGTGGTTAAAGTGGACATGCGCTTGATGTGTGTCAAAGTTTTCTTGAAAACATGCTATCTCTATTTTTTGGTTGTGTGGTGTTGTCGCCTTTTGCCTATTTTTAAGTTTTGCTTCCAACCCGCCAGAGCCAAACGCACCAAAATCACTGTTTGCTAACTATGCCAAGCAATGCAATTCTCCCTCTCCCTTTATATAGACAGACAGAATATCAGCACTTGGTTAGCTCCTGAATGTGTCTATATGTTTTGGTGCTGTACAGCTCTAAACACCCAGCAACCTACAACATGTTCATTAGCTATTTGAACACTGTACAAAGCAACAGTTCTTCAATTGTTGGATTATTTAATGTGTCCACAAATGTTCAGGGCAAACCCTTATGGGATCTGTGCAGGCTCGCCTTTTTAGACATACAGCACTATGTTAGCCATAATGGTTTTGGTATTTTGTAATGTAATTTTTGTCTAATGTTATATATTTATTCATGTGATTTCTCTATACAGTATTGTGGACAGTCTATATGACCCTGAGGATTCTGATTTAGGAGGGGCCCAAACTTCAGCTGTATTTTCGCCAGCCTCAAGTCCTGCACCGACACAGGATGAGGACCAAGGCCAACAGGCCAGGGAAACTGATGGCATTTCAGAAGGGAGCCCTGAACCAGCCCACCAGCCTCAGCCCAGGCAAAGAAGGAATTTCCCTCAGTCTTTCTCTGGGCTAGCTGCTCGGGAAATGATTGATGCCTGAGTAATTGAGTTCTTAGCCCAGAGGAGGACTGAATGGCAGGAAGAAGCACTATTGAGGGGGATGGCACCATTACTCAGGCAGGTCCCTACAGAGAGGCGTAGCCTGTGTATTGCCTCTATAGCTTTGGTGTTTCTTATGTATGCCTCCCAGTACCAGGGAGACAAACACTCCCAAATTGATCACCTATGGCATTAAATAATGATTCCCCCCCTCTGAGCAGGCCACCCGCTCCCCGCCTCGGCATCCCCCACCCCAAGGGCCACCTTTCTCCACCCAACCTTTCCGTGGGTCCCAGGACCCCAACTGCCCCCCCCCCACACCTTGGCCAGCCCACTAATCTGCCCAGTTACTCTTCAGGGGCCCCGGATCATGGCCAGGTCCACCCAGGACCCTCATATGCCCCAGGCTCGTTCACTCGAGACCTTTTTGATCTGTAATTTTTTTATTTTATTTATTTATTGTTATTTATATTTATTTAGTCGACATAGGGATTGTCTGTATGTTTTTGTTGGGGGGGCTAGGGTTTCAGTAAAGATTTTATTGAAAAGGTCACTTGCCTTCTCTTCTTGCTTGTCAGACAAATTACATTAACAGTTCAACACATTTAAACATAATATAGACACACAATCCTTCAAGTGCTGTCACTTTAATTATCCACATACTTTGAGTGTTAATCTTTTTCAATGAGGTATTAGAAGGTTTTTGGGACCATATTGCAAATAGATTAATGATGCTTTAAAAAGTACACTTTGCAAAGCATCTGTATTTTAATTATATTCACCTTTAATTGTTTTATGGCCCAAAACCTCAGCCTGCAAGCCCACGTCAAGGGTCCTCATTTTCTTGCGAGTCCCTACACTCAACTACAACATAAATTAAAAAAAATTATATTTTTTTATTTGTCTTCTCCCCCCCCCCCCTTTTCCCCTTTTCCCCTTTTCTCTTACCAGGAGTTGGCAAACGATATCTTCCGAGACCTGCTCTATGTCTGTGTACCTGGATATTATACTGATCTATTCTCCAGATTTGACCAATCACCAGAAGCATGTACGTTTGGTTTTACAGCGGTTGAGAGATAATCAACTTTATGCCAATTTTGAGAAATGCATCTTTGAAAAATTTACCGTACCGTTCCTCGGATATATAATCTCGGATGGTATTTGTACGCTGAATGCACATCTGCTTTGTGGACCAACAACACGGCTTTTTTTTCCCTAAAACACACTAATGCACTATTTCAGTGCTGAGATTTTCAAATTGGTATTTGTACGCTGTATGCATGACTGCTTTGGATCTGGAATACAACTTTTTTTCCCGAAAATATACTGATGCACTATTTCACTGCAGAAATGTAAAATATATATTTGTATATTGTATCCACCACTGCTTTGCGGACCAACAACACAGCTTTTTTCCCCAAAATTCCCAAATGCACTATTTAACGGCTGGAAATTAAACGTAGGTATTTGTATGCTGTATGCACAACTGCTATGTGAACCAAGAACACAACTTTTTTTTTCCTTAAACACACTAATGCACTATTTTAGTGCTGAGATTTAAAATAGGCATTTGTACGCTGTATAGACCACTGCTTTGTGGACCTGGTGTACCGCCATTTCCCAAAAAAAACGCTGATGCACTATTTCACTGCAGAAATGTAAGATAAGTATTTGTACGCTGTATGCACAACTGCTTTGTGAACCAACAACACGGCTTTTTCCCCCAAAATTCACAAATGCACCGTTTAATGTCTGAAAATTAAACGTAGGTATTTATACGCTGTATGCACAACTGCTTTGTGAAGCAAGAACACAGCTTTTTTTCCTTAAAACACACTACTGCACTATTTCAGTGCTGAAATTTAAAATAGGTATTTGTACGCTGTATGCAAAACTGCTTTGTGGACCAGGAATACCGCTTTTTTTTCCCAAAATCCACTGATGCACTATTTCACAGCAGAAATTTAAAATATCTATTTGTACACTGAATGCACCACTGCTTTATGGACCAACAACATGGCATTTTTCCCCAAGATTCACAAATACACTATTTAACGGCTGGAAATTAAACACAGGTATTTGTACGCTGTATGCGCAACTGCTTTGTGAACCAAGAACACCGTTTTTACACTAATGTTCTATTTCAGTGCTGAGATTTAAAATAGATATTTGTACGCTGTATGCACAACTGCTTTGTGGACCAGGAATACTGCTTTTTTCCCCCAAAATTCACAAATGCACTATTTAATGGCTGGAAATTAAAAGTAGGAATTTGCACGCTGTATGCACAACTGCTTTGTGGACTAGGAATACTGTTTTTTTCCCTCAAAAAGACACTGATGTACTAATTCAGTGCAGAAATTTAAAATAAGTAATCAGGCAGTGTATTTTAAACTGCTTTGTGGATCAGGAATACCGCTTTCTTCCCCCCAAAATACACTACTGATGCACTATTTCACTGCAGAAATGTAAAATAGGTATTTGGGCAGTGTATTTTAAACTAAATTGTGGACCAGGAATATCGCTTTTTTTCTCAAAAATACACTAATGCACTATTTCACTGCAGAAATGTAAAATAGGTATTTGGGTAGTGTATTTTAAACTAAATTGTGGACCAGGAATACCACTTTTTTCCATAAAAATCCACTGATGCACTATTTCACTGCATAAATGTAAACTAGGTATTTCGGCGGTGTATCTAAAACTGCTTTGTAGACCCGGAATACCGCTTTTTTTCCCAAAAATACACTGATGCACTATTTCACTGCAGAAATGTAAAATAAGTATTTGGGCGATGTATTTTAAACTGCTTTGTTGAATAGGAATACCGCTTTTTTCCCAAAAAAATCCACTCATGCACTATTTCACTGCAGAAATGTAAAATAGGTATTTGGGCGGTGTATTTAAAACTGCTTTGTTTAACTTTCGATACCCATTCGATACTTTTCTCTGGTATCGAGCTCGATACCAGGATTGGCTACTGCACAACCCAGTATCAGAGAACGTTGCTGCGCCGCTATTAGCGCGGCCATGTTCCCTCAGCAGCACGGGTAGAAGGAGGCAGTCTGCCCCCCCCTGTGCTGCTGCTGCCGCTGCAACCAATTGAGCGAGAGGGGCGGGCGCACTGGCCACCAATGAGAAGTAACCATTCATATACAAACTCAGGCAGCGGGAACACATTGCCGGCACCTGCCTGTCACTGAGCGCTGAGATCCGCGGCAGTTAACCCCTCAGGTATGGCACCTGAGGAGTTAATTGCCGTGGATCGCAGCGCCTGGTCCCAGGCAGGGTGCTGGCAATGTGTTCCTGCTGCCTGCATTTGTATATGAATGGTTACTTCTCATTGATGGCCAGTGCGATGCCCCCCCCCCACTCAAGTCCCCAGTATTAAAGACATTGGTGACCAGTGTGCCCTCCCGCCCCTCCTCTCCCCAGTATTAAAACATTGGTGGCCAGTGCGCCTCCCCTGTCCCCAGCATTAAAGATAAGAGTGGCCAGTGCCCCATCCCTCCCTTTCTCCCCACCCCCCAGTATTGAAGTCATTGGTGGCAGTGGCCACAGGGTCCCCTCACCTCCTCCTCGTTGATGGCAGAGATCGGAGCCCCAGCAGTGTAATGCTGGGGCTCCGATCAGTTACAATGGCAACCAGGACACTACTGAAGTCCTGGCTGCCATGGTCATCTCCCTGCTGCGGTGTGTACTGTGCACAGGGCAGCAGGTAGAGTGTGAAGCCCTATTCAATCTAATAGAGCTCTTTTAGGGTGAATAGGATGAAAATGATCCCAGGTTCTAGCCCCTAAGGGGGGAAAAGTTAATAAATAAACTGTAAAAAAAAAAAAAAAAGTTTAAAAAAAGTACACCAAAGTATAAATCATCCCCTTTCACAATTTTACATATAAAATATATAAACAATAAATAAATAAAATATTACATATCACCACATCCGAAAAGTTCAAAATATCAAAAAAATCCTTGCACTAGAAAAAGAAAAAAATAATACCGCTTTTTTCCCAAAAAAATCCACTTATGCACAATTTCACAGCAGAAATATAAAATAGGAATTTGGGTGGTGTATTTTAAACTTCTTTGTGGACCTGAAATACCGCTTTTTTTCCCCAAAAAATACACCAAAGCACTATTTCACTGCAGAAATTTAAAATATATATTTGGGCGGTGTATTTAAAACTGCTTTGTGGACCAGGAATACCGCTTTTTTTCCCCATAAATACACTGATGCACTATTTCACTGCAGAAATGTAAAATTGGTATGTGATGCTCTATAGAACCAGAATACAGATTTTTGCCCCAAACTACAGACTATGAGCTACCAAAAAGGATTAGACTGATGTCCCTGGCAGGCTGGCACACATGCAGGTCACATGCAGTTCCAAGGACCGTGCAGTGGCTAAAAAAGCCACCGACCCCCACCTTAGTAACAGATGGATTAAAAAAAAAAACACTTTGCAGTATCACTGGTCTCAGCGCTGGGTACAAAAATGTAGGACTGCAGTAGCACCCTCCCTTAATAATTGCTGTAGCTTGAAGATTTCACACCACCTGGTTCAACAGATTTCTTTCCTTATCTCTCCCTGAGAGCACTGGCAGCAACCTTTCCCTATACTAACAGCAGCAACATGCTGCACTCAGCCAATCACAGCCATGCCATTAGTAGGCATAGCTCTGATGGCTTCTTAGGGCAAACTTCCCAGTTTCAAATTTGCTCCTAGGTTCCTTTGAAGTATTGAGGAGGATCAACAAAGTGACATATTAGTTATGTCTGCCTCTCTCCTGTGTATTCCTAATGCCTTCCACGTGTCCTTACTAAAACCAATAATTCTTAATCGCTTCTTGACTGCTCCTTCTATTCCAACTCCGGTAACTAAAGATTCTGATGAGATATTTGAGGTCAAAGACATTCTGGACACCAAGAAGCGTGGCAAGAAGACCTTCTATCTCGTGACCGGAAGGGCTTTGCTCCTGAGGAGAGATTTTAGGAACCAGAAGAGAACATTCATTCTCAAAACTTGATAAAAAGGTTTCTGTCTTGTCGTGAACTCAAGAAGAGGGGGCGTTTGGGGGGAAGGGATTACTGTAACAGCGGCTGCTGTGCGCTGCTGTTCCCCTGCTTACCGCGTGTTTAGCGGTGATCTGCTGCCAGTTTTTCTCTTTCAGCTTAGGCCACAGCATGCTGCTTGTTTCCTGCAGCATTTCTTTAAGGGACGACGCGCATCACTTCCTGTGTGTTATGAGTTAGATCATGTGACCTCGCCAACCAATCCTAGCCCTCCTGCACACATATCAGTGGCTCAATCCCCTTCCCAAATGCCTCAGTGTCAAGGTCCTTGTTTCCTGCTAAGGTTTCTGATATTCGCTTGTGTTCCTGTGACTCATACTTGTGTTCCTGGTCTCTGCTACCTGTTTGATCCTTGCCTTCTTGCCTTGACTCTTCTGTTGCTGACCCAAATTGCCTGACCTGTAACTGTGCCACCTGCTCTGACCTATTGCCTGTCTGACTTCACGTCTGCCTCATCCTTCGGGCCTGCACTGTTGGTCCTGGTAACTGCCTCGTGTGCCTATCCTCCTCAAGAGGTAGCAACCTGGTGTTCTCCTTGGGAATGTCTATCACCACCATCAGGGGTACTGTGAAGATTGAGGGGTTCACTTAGACAAACCCTTAGAGGAGGTAGGTCACGTGGCACAGTGGGTTCACACCTGCTGGTTTGTGACACAGAAGAAGGGCTTGTATGGCAGGAGAGTGTTGGGGTTGGAGAAGTGGGTACAACCCCTGTTTAAAGGTATATTAAAGGTGCCGCACAGCCATTACAATGAAGGAGGACTATACAGTGTGGTCTTCATTATTAAATGAAAGGCAGCTGCTGGCTAATTGGCCACGCAGTTTTCCCCCGCAGCATGGCTGCAACCTACCCGTAGTACAGCTGCTCCGTCTGGCCTAAGGCAGAGTGGCCTGGGTATATAGTACCTGATTTATAGCGATTTGTGAGAAATTAATTTGGAACAAATCAAAATTCTTGTCGAACTTCTGCAAAGTTGCCAAATTGAATGTTTAAAAACTTCGCTCATCTCTAGCTTTAACACAGAAAACACAAAGCATTGTATTAAAACCAAATTGTATGTATGTTATACTTAACTTTCTGCACTGTATGTACTTTGTAATTTAAAGCTACAAGAATGAATACTTTACCCAAACTAATACATAAATATTATTTAATATGACTTTATTGACACATTCACCTTCTAAATCATTTTACATAGTTGATAAATGTTCTCTCTAGTCTTTGAACATTTTTGTGATAAGCATGACAGCATCTTTAAAGAAAAATCTAAAGGGATTTAAACAGTTCAGAGAGAATTTTATTTTGTAGTTTATTGAAAGTCAAGTTTAAAGGGTTTCTTGCTGCATATGGCTTTGTTCCTGTCATCCTCTCTCAATGATATTTAGTAGAACTTTTTTATTTTTCTTCTTCTTAAAAAATTTACCCAGTTAAATTAATGTACAAATGGTAATGGTAATTTATTAATGCCTATTTAGAAGCATTTATAAATTTTATTTAATTTAATGATACATTTTGGTGAACAGATGGTGCCTCACATTCATGTTTATCAGTTATGCATAGCAGCAATCCATGTCCTTTTTTTCTACAACTTTGCATATTTACCTTCAGACCCCTCTTAATGGTATCAGCAGTTCTGCCATTCAGCCAAGGTATTTTGGTATTCTGGTATTCTGCTTGCAGCTTTATGTGTGACTGGAGTATAAGACCTAATATAATTCAAGCTGATTACAAGAAAAGTTAAAGTTTTTGGGGGTTTACGTAATTCCCTCTGTGTCCTCCATCGTCGCTGTTTTCGGATAAAAAATCACTATTGCTTACACTATTTTCAGAAAAACATTTTTTATTGCCATATTCAGATTACCACCTTTCCCATAACCACGTATGTTATCGGAGTGTTTCCAATTAAAGCCCTGTTTCCTCTCAAAGTCAGTCTTATCACGGTGGAATTTAGATTTCTTACCCACCATTATGTCGTTATCAAAATTCCCCAGACTCGCGGCCCTATATGCGGTATTTCTTGATTTTCCTTGTACCCTTGTGGCATTTGTTGGTACCGGGGCCTGCACTCGTGTTTCATTATTAGGTGTGCCCCCACAGTTTGTTAGTGTTCATACTATAGTATAATGGGCCGTTACTTCTGGCCATGTGCTATGGCCACCTTTCTGATGCTGCCACCCACTTGCTGCCTCCAATGCTGTTCCTACAAAAGGGCTTCTTGGCATACTGATTCAGTATGTAAATGTTATTTTTTTGTTTACAAAGAATGTGCATGCCACTGGGTCTTGCTATTACACTGCTGTTATTGGGTTATGCTACTACTGTGATCTGCCACCATCTTGTGCTGTATTACACTGCTATTGCCCCACTCCTTACACTGCACTTTATCATTTACTGAAAATCCATAAAGACACCAGGAATCCACCGGGAAGACCAATTATGTCTGGGATAAATTCTCTCACCAGTAATCTCTCTCATTAGATAGACGGATTTCTACAAGAATATGTTGTGAATCTCCTGTCTCATTTGAGGGAATCAACACAACTCATCACCTTACTGAAAGACATCAATTGGGAGTCACAATACAGCTGGCTGATACTGGACGTAGCAGCCCTCTATTCCAACATTCCACATGAAGCAGGTATCAAAACTGCTAGTCATGATTTGGAAACCGATAGCCGCCTTCCCCCCAATCACAAAAAGTTTATTTTGGACGCAATTCAATTAATTCTAACACACGTGTACTCATTTGAGGGGAAGATCTACAGGCAGCGGATCGGAACCACGATGGGGAAGCGTTTCGCGCCAAGTTTAGCACACCTTTATATGGGCCGCTTAGAAGATGAATTAATTTACGATGGTCACTGCTGGAAAGACAATGACGCACAACGGAAGTACAATAGGCACGCCCAGCAGCTTTCCTTGGTCCTCCTGCTAGCGTCCGTAAGACTTGAGAAAGGGATGCAACATCCCGAAACGCGTTGTCACTATTAATAAAAAGAACTCAACAAAAGTGCTGAATTTAAGGTTGTTTATTGTGCACCATAAGAAGTACCTCCCACTGTGCCCTAGGCACAAAAAACACACAATTCAGCCTTATGAGTCAAGACTATCCTTAAACTATATATGAATTATACCAGGATTCTACTTTTACCATTAGCATTATTTTCATCCAATGAATATTCCAATATCCCTAATCTTATTTTTACTGTTACTGTTATCGGACCATTATGAGTTTGTCCCTTCTCGGACATAAACATACACAAGTGTGCTTTTAAATTTTTTCATACATTTTTTTATACACTATATAAGGTTTATTTAGAGTAATCCTTTGTAATTACCGTATTTTTCGCCCTATAAGACGCACCGGCACATAAGACGCACCTAGGTTTTTGAGGAGGAAAATAAGAAAAAAAAAATTTTGAACCAAAAGGTGTACTTTTGGTGGGTTTTTTACTAACGGTGTTCTGTGCATGACACTATTATGACGCACTGCTATGGGGGATCTGGGGATGGCACTGTTATGGGGGATCTGGGAATGACGCACTGTAATGGGGGAAGCTGGGGATGGCACTGTATGGGGGAATCTGTGGATGGCACTGTATGGAGGCATATGTGGATGGCACTGTATGGGGGCATCTGGGGATTGCACTGTATGGGGGCACCTGTGGGTGTCACTGTATGAGGGCATCTGTGGGTGGCACTGTATGGGGGCATCTGTGGGTGGCACTGTATGGGGGCATCTGTGGGTGGCACTGTATGGGAGCATCTGTGGGTGGCACTGTATAGGGGCATCTGTGGATGGCACTGTATGGGGGCATCTGGGGATGGCACTGTATGGGGGCATCTGTGAGTGGCACTGCTATGGGGGGGGGGATCTATGGATGACATGCTATGTGTCATCCACAGATCTCCCCCCCCCCATAGCAGTGCCATCCCCAGATGCCCCCATACAGTGGGTGTGATGACCCCCAATACAGGGGGTGGGGGTCCGGCATCTTGTTTGCTAATGACCGCGGGGCCCGGTGCAGTAACTGTATAATACTACACCGGGCCCGCTGTAGTAATGTTATGGCAGTGATTAAAACTATAATTTTCATAACATTAAATCCATGCTGTATTACCCTAATGTACGATCACAAGCAGGAGACCGGGCGGGCAGCGTAACGTCACGTGCCCGCTCCGCCCACTTTATGAATGAAGCAGGCGGAGCAGGCGCCCGCCCGGCATCCTGCCTGCGATCGTACATTAGGTAGGGTAATACAACATGGATTTACTGTTCTGTTAATTATAGTTTTAATCACTGCCATAACATTACTACAGCGGGCCCGGTGTAGTAGAATATAGTTACTGCATCGGGCCCCGCGATTATTAGCAAACAAGACTGCCGCCCCCAGCCCCTCCTCCTTGATACACACGCCGGCTGCGCTGTTCAGCAGCACAGTGGTGTATCAGTGTTTGCTGCATTCGCCCCATAAGACGCAGAACTATTTTTACCCCACTTTTGGGGGGGAAAAAGTGCGTCTTATAGGGCGAAAAATACGGTAATACATTTTTATCTAAGCAAAATAAGCTTTTACGATTAATTATATCAAACCCACTTTTTCTCCGCAGTTTTTATATCATTAGTAGTGATGATCGAGAACCCCGATGCTCGGGTGCTCTGCCAGAGCACATTGGGATGCTCCGGTTCTCTACCGAGCACCCGAGCCCTATAGAATTCAATAGGAGAGCCCGAGCATTAAACCAGGCACCTGGTTCATGGGAAAAGGTCAGAAATTGATGGATTGATTGATTGATTGATTGATGGGTATTTAGGATGAGGAAACGTTATACAGGAGGAGAGGTAAAGTATGATTTATGGCCTGCTGGTGAGCCACTAAAACATTAGGGGTGAAGGTCTTCAGCTGAGCTGACCATCTAAAACATTATGGGTGAGGGCCTGGGGGTGAGCTGACCATCAGGAAAATTATATGTGAGGGCCTGTGTATGAGCTGACCATCGAAAACATTATTTATGCAAGGGCCTGCGGGTGAGCTGACCATTAAAAACATTATTATATGAGAAGATATATAAGCGATGGCATTATATGCGACAATTAAGCATGTATATATGATGGACGAGGAGGAGGATGAGAAAAGGAAAATTCAACCATATACACCTTTTTGTGGCGGAAGGGGTGCATGGGAATGCAGAGTATTTAGTACATTCTAAACAACACATTTAAAGTGCCTCGATGTTCAGTCGTGGCTTTCCTCTGGTAGAGTGGAGAAGTCTGGGGCAATCCAGGCCTTGTTAATTTTTATCTGAGTCAACCTGTCAGCATTTTCAGTTGACAGCCGGATACGCTTATGTGTTCTAATGCCACTAGCAGCACTAAATACCCGCTCAGACAAAACGCTGGTGGCAGGGCAGGCCAGCACCTCCAAGGCGTAGAGCGCAAGTTCGTGCCACATGTCCAGCTTGGACACCCAGTAGTTGCAAGGCACTGAGGGATCACTGAAGATGCTGACACGGTCTGCTATGTACTCTTTCACCGTCTTCCAAAACTTTTCCCTCCTTGTGACACCAGGACGTACATCATGTTGAGAGTGCTGGCGGGGTGTCATAAAACTGTCCCAGGACTTGGAGAGTGTTGCCCTGCCTTTGCTGGAAGTGCTGTGTGTTCCCCTTGTCTCCCCACCTCGTTTGCCCAAGGAAATACGGACTCTGCTGCCAGCGCTGTCAGATGGAATTTTTTGCAGCAATCTGTCAACAAGGAACTTCTGGTATAGCACCATTTTGCTCGTCCTCTCCACCGGAGTAATGAGAGATGAGAAGTTCCATTTGTAGCGGAAGTCCAGAAGGGTGAACACCCAGTAATGCCTGTTATCTAAAATGCGTATAACACGGGGGTCACTGGAAAGCCTAACATGTCAGCCATGTGTGCCAGAGTACCAGTGGGCAAGACTTTGCTGTCATCAGGAGGATGACTGTCCATTTCCTCATCCTCCTCTTCTGTCCACCCACGCTGAATAGATGGAATTAAAGTTCCACCCTGTGTAGCGGAGGCAACCGTCCCCTGCTCCTCCTCCTCTAATACACGCTGAGAAGACAAACTTCTGGCTATCACCAAGGGTCAGGTCTTCTTCCCCCATTTCCAACTCTTCCCCACAAACAGCGTCGGCCTTAATTGTGAGCATCGAGTATTTGAGTAGACACAGAAGTTGAATGGTTACACTGACAATAGCGTTATCACTGCTCACCATCTGTGTTGATTCCTCAAAGTTTAACACCTCACAGAGGTCAGACATCTATGCCCACTCCTCGCTTGTGAATAGCGGAAGCTGACTGGAAAGGCGACGACCGTGCTGCAGCTGGTATTCCACTACTGCCTTTTGCTGCTCACAAAGCCTGGCCAACATATGTAATGTGGAGTTCCAGCGCGTGCTCACTTCGCACAACAGCTGGAAATTTCAAGTACTGCTGCAGCGCCAACAGACTGACTGAAGCTGCTGATGACTTGCGGAAATGTGCACACATGCGGTACACCTTCGCCAGTAGCTCGGGCAAATTTGGGTAGGTTTTCAGAAACCGCTGAACCACTAAGTTAAAGATGTGGGCTAGGCATGGGATGTGTGTGAGCTTGCCGAGCTCCAAAGCGGCCATCAAGTTACGCCCATTATCACACACAACCATGCCTGGTTGCAGGATGAGTGGCGAGTAGAGTTAAGCGGACACCTGGATGTTCGAGTTTGACGGGTTTCGGCCGAACTTTGGGAAAAAAGTGCGAGTTCGGGACCCGAACTTGACCCCGAACCCCATTGAAGTCAATGGGGACCCGAACTTTTGAGCACTAAAATTGCTGTAAAAATGTCATGAAAAAGGGATGCAAATGCCAGCAAAATGTTGTTAAGACCATCCAAGTGCTCTGCAAACAAATGTGGATAGGGAAATGACTTTAAATAACATAAAATAGGTAAAAATAAAAAATAATAATCTTGATCTAGGAGGATGAGGTCCATATGGAGTAGGAGGTTGAGGAGGCAGTGGATGTGGCGGTGTAGGTGGAAGCAGCAGTGGAAGAGGAGGAGGTAGCCTACAATGTTTTTTGGTTTTAAATTTTATTTTTATAATTAGGGTACACACCAAAAAATTAGGAAATTTAGCCTGTGATAACCACCTCCAGTCATGCTAAATACACGTTCAGATAATACACTGGCTGCAGGGCAAGCCAGAACCTCCAAGGGGTAAAGGACAAGCTCAGGCCATGTGCCCAATTTGGAGACCCAGAAGTTGAAGGGGGCAGACCCGTCATTCAGAATGTGTAGGCGTGTGCACACATACTGCTCCACCATGTTGGTGAAATGCTGGCTCCTGCTAAGACGTTCCATATCAGCTGGTGGTGCTGGTTGTTGTGGCATGCTGACAAAGCTTTTCCACATGTCGGCCATGCTAACCCTGCCTTCTGAGGTGCCGGCAGTGCCCCAGCTGCGTTTGCGACCTCTTCCTCGTCCTCTGCCTTGTGCTTCCACTGTGCCCCCACTGTCAGCAGCGCGTCTACCAGCGTTCGCTTGTACTCGTGCATCTTACGATCACGCTCCAGTGACGGAATTAAGGACGGTATGTTATCCTTGTAACGGGGATCCAGCAGTGTGGCCACCCAGTAATCAGCACAAGTTAGAATGTGCGCAACTCTGTGGTCATTGCGGAGACACTGCAGCATGTAATCACTCATGTGTGCAAGGCTGCCCAGAGGCAACGAAAAGCTGTCCTCTGTGGGAGGTGTATTGTCTGTGTCCTCTGTATCCCCCATCCACGCACCAGTGATGGCCATGAGCTGGTCTGGGTGCCACCCTGCTGTGAACATGGTTCCTCCTCCTCCATCTCCTCCTCATCCTCCACCTCATCATCCTCCAGAACTGTACCCTGGCTGGACAATTGTGTACCTTCGCTTTGTGTGTGCAGGAACCCACCCTCAGAGCCACTTGGGAATGACTGGCCGGAAACCCTATGAAATAATCCCTCTTACTCCTCCTCCTCCTGTGCCATATCCTCTTCCATCATCGCCATGAGAGTTTTTTCAAGGAGGCATAGAAGTGGGATAGTAACGCTGAGAACGGCGTTATCAGCACTGGCCTTGTTGGTGGAGTATTCAGAACAGCGCAACAAGGAACACAGGTCTGGCAAGAAGGCCCAGTCATTAGTGGTGAAGTGGTGCTGTTCCGCCGAGCGACTCACCCCTGTGTGCTGCAGCTGAAACTCCACTATCGCCTGCTGCTGCTGCTCGCACAGTCTGGCCAGCATGTGCAAGGTGGAGTTCCACCTTGTGGGCACGTCGCATATGAGGCGGTGAGCGGGAAGGCCAAAGTCACGCTGCAGCGTTGACAGGCGAGCAGCAGCAGGATGAGAACACTGAAAGCGCGCACAGACGGAACGCACTTTATGTAGCAGCTCTGAAATGTCGGGGTAATTTTTAAGGAATTTCTGCACCACCAAATTCAGCACATGCGCCGGGCAAAGGATGTGCGTCAAACCGGCTAGTCCCAGAGCTGCTACGAGATTTTGCCCATTATCGCACACCACCAGGCCGGGCTTGAGGCTGACTGGGACAAACCACTCATCGTTCTCTTGTTCAAGGCGCGTCCACAGCTCCTGCGCAGTGTGGGGTTTGTCCCCCAAACAGATAAGTTTTAAAACTGCCTGCTGTCGCTTAGCCTTGGCTATGCTGAAGTTGGTGGTGAAGGTGTTACGCTGACCAGATGAGGAGCTGGTAGAGGATGAGGAAGAAGAGTAGGAGGAGGAAGCAACTGAAGCGCCCTGCAATCCTCAGTGGTGGAAGGACATGCGCCAAACTGCTATCTGCCCCAGGCCCAGCCGCCAATGCATTTACCCAGTGTACTGTTATGGAGTTATAATGGCTTTGAACGTGCTTACTGGTCCACGTATCTGTAGTTAGGTGCACCTTGCCACAGATGGCGTTGCGCAGTGCACACCTGATTTTGTCCCCTACTTGGTTGTGAAGGGAAGAGATGGCTCGCCTTGAAAAGTAGTGGCGGCTGGGCACGACGTACTGTGGGACAGCCACCGCCATAAGGCCTTTAAAACTATCCGTCCCCACCAGACGGAATGACAGCATTACAAAGGCGAGTAATTTAGAAATGCTGGCATTACGGGCTAGGGATCGCGGGTGGGTAGGGGTGTACTTCCTCTCCCTCTCCAGTGTTTGGGAAATGGAGAGCTGAATGCTTCCGTGGGACATTGTGGAGATGCTTGGTGACCCAGGTGTTGGTGTTGCTGGCAGATCCTCTGTTTGTGGGGTGCCAGAGGGCACTGTCACTCCAGAGGTGGATGAAGAGATGCAACTGCAGCAGAAGAGAAAGCTGGAGGAGCCAGAGACCTTTCTTGGTTTTTGAGATGTCTACTCCACTGCAGCCCGTGCTTTGCACTTAAATGCCTGGTCATGCAGGTTGTGCTCAGGGTGAGAACGTTTATGCCTCGCGTCAGGCTCTGATTGCACAGCGTGCAAACCACTCGTGTCTTGTCGTCAGCACATTGTCTAAAGAGAACTCCTTGGAGATGGCTTTGGTGTGCTCGGTCCCTTGCTGCGGTCGGCAGTAGGAGGCGTACTGTCTAGAGGACAACCGCTCCGCTTTTGCACCCTGTTCCCTCTTCTGCTGTGCTCGTAGCTCTGTGCGACCACCGCCTCTTCCTCCGAACTACAAAGGCCACTCGTATGACCTTGATTCCCTGTGGGGTCGAGGACCTCATCGTCCTCCACATCATCTTCCACCCAGTTCCACCCCTGACTTCCTTGTCGGTCTGCACACTTTCGAAAGCCCCAGCAGTTGGCACCTGTGTTTCGTCATCATCCGAGACGTGCTGCGATGGTCCTCCCATGTACTCATCTTAAAAAAAAGTGGTTGGGCATTGGTGTACTCAATCTCTTCCACTTCTGGGACAGGGCTAGGTGGATGGCCCTAGGAAACTCTGCTAACAGAGTCATCAAAAAGCAGAAGAGACAGCTGCATGACTTGGGGCTCAGACTGTTTGGCTGATTTGCAAGGGGGTGAGGTGAAAGACTGATGGACATCGGCTGCAGGTGCCAACTGTGGTCTTTTAGCAGGAGACTGGGAGGGAGACAATGTGAAGGAACTGGATCCACTGTCAGCAACCCAATCTACTATCGCTTGTACTTGTTCAGGCCTCACCATTTGTAGAGCAGCATTAGGCCCGACCAAATACCGCAGGTTTTGTAACCTACTCGCACCTGAGGAAGGGGTTTCACTTGTGCGTGTAGCTAGCACAGATCGACCACGTCCTCTCCCTGCAACAGGAGCTCCACCAGCAGCACCACGACCTGGGCCACATGCCGTATTTGACGCTCTCCTCATATTTTTTTAATTCAGGATCGTGCCCTAAGTGGGTGTTTAATTAATATTAGAAAAGAACGACAGTATGTAAAGGGTGTGTCACACACGACCTGAACCAGACTAGGCCTCAACTAAAGATTTCTTTGCACAAAATGGCTGCATTTCAAATGGCTGTATTTCAAATGCCTAATTCAAACCCCTGTATGTATAGGGGGGATCACACACGCCCTGAATCAGTGTAGGCTTGAAGTAAATATTCATTTGCACTAAATGGCTGTATTTAAAATGGCTGTATTTTAAATGGCAGAATGAAACCCCTGTATGTATAGGGGGGATCACAAACAACCTGATTCAGTGTAGGCCTGAGGTAAATATATCTTTGCACAAAAAAGCTGTATTTCTTTGCCTAATTCAAACCCCTGTATGTGTAGGGGAGATCTCACAGGACCTGAACCTCTGTAGGCCTGAATTCAATATTGGTGCACCAAATGGCGGTATTTAAAATCTCTGAATGTAACCCAAATGTACTAAGGGTGTATCTCACAATGACATCTATATCAAAGGCTGCCAACTAAATTTTTTATGCCCAAACGACTATTTGTTTAACAACTGAATTTGACAGCAGTATATAAGCCTGTAATTTCACATGTGCTGATGCTGCCTGAAAATAGTGTTTTTTGTCAAAAAAGTGTGTTTTCAAACCCCAGAAAATGATGGGTGTATTTCTAGCTTAAATTGCCCACTGACTAATACAAATGTTGTAGATTGCCCAAAAAGTCTTTTTATGCTAAAAGAATATGAATGCTGTATGTATTAAACTTGAATTTAACACTTGCAGATCAGGAAAATACTGTTTTTTGAAAAAAAAAGTGTGTTTTTCAAACCCCAGAAAATGATGGGTGTATTTCTAGCTTAACCACCCCAGGGGGGCTAGCTTAAACACCCTTAATAACCAAACCACTTTTTACAATTCTGCACTACTCTACTTTCACAGTTTATTGCTCTTTCATACAACTTACCACCCAAATTAATTTTACCTCCTTTTCTTCTCATTAATAGACCATTTATTTGGTGGTATTTCATTGTTGCTGACAGTTTTACTTTTTTTGATATTAATAAAAAATTACTGACATTTTTGCAAAAATGAAATTTTTCATTTTCTGAATTTTTTTTTTTAAAAACTACATTTCTATATAAATTTTTCTCTAAATTTATTGTTCTACATGTCTTTGATAAAAAAAAATGCAATAAGTGTATATTTATTGGTTTGGGTAAAAGTTATAGTGTTTGCAAACTATGGAACAAAAAAGTGAATTTCTGCATTTTGAAGCAGCTCTGACTTTCTGAGCACCTGTCATGTTTCTTCAGGTGCTAGAATGCCAGGATAGTCTAAATACCCCCTGAATGACACCATTTTAGAAAGAAGACACCCCAAAGTATTTGCGGAGGGGAATGGTGAGTTAATGTATGATTTCATTTTTTTTACAAGTTAGCGGAAAATGACACTTTCTGAGGAAAAAATAATAATAATAAAGTTTCCATTTCTGCTAACTTCTGGCAAAAAAAATAAAAATCTCCCACTGACTCACTATGCCCCTCAGTGAATACCTTGTGGTGTCTACTTTCCGAAATGGGGTCATTTGTGGGGTGTGTTTACTGTTATGGAATTTTGGACGGGGCTAAATTGTGAGCAACCCTGTAAAGCCTAAAGGTACTCATTGGACTTTACGCCCCTTTACGCACCTAGGCTGCAAAAAAGTGGCACACATTTGGTATCTTCATACTCAGGAGAAGTAGAGCAATGTGTTTTGGGGTGTATTTTTACATATACCCATGCTGGGTGAGAGAAATATCTCTGTAAATTGTAAATTGAGATATTTCTCACATCCAGCATGGGTATATGTAAGTAATACACCATAAAACACAGTGCCCTACTTCTCCTGAGTGACGTTGATACCACATGAGTGACACTTTTTTGCAGCCAAGATGCGCAAAGGGGCCCAAATTCCAGTGAGTACCTTTAGGATTTCACAGGGCATTTGTACGCATTTGGATTCTAAACGACTTCTCACGCATTAGGGGCCCCTACAATGCCAGGGCAGTAAAAATGCCTCACAAGTGACCCCATTTTAGAAAGAAGACACTCCAAGGTATTCCGTGAGCGGTATGGTGAGGTCATGTAAAATTTTATTTTTGTCACAAGTTAGTGGAATATGAGACTTTGTAAGAAAAAAATAACGTTTTTAGTCGGTGGATTCAACTTTTGTATTCTTTACCTACGGCTATGGTTAGGGTAAATGGTAATCTATCCCGTCCCTTCCGTCTGTATAGAGGGACCAGGCAGGGGTGTCCCTTATCGCCCCTGCTCTTTGCCCTTGCGATTGAGCCTCTGGCGGCGGCACTGCGGGAGGCGCAGGGGGTCCGGGGTATTGAGTATGAGGGGATTACCGAAAAAGTGGCCTTGTATGCCGATGATTTACTCCTCTTCCTTGATGATTGGAGCTCCTCCCTTCCAGCTGCCATGAGTATTATCAATCGGTTTGGCGTTTTGTCAGGGCTGACTATTAATTGGTCCAAGTCCACACTACTGCGTTTATCTGCTGGCTCTGAGAGTAGATCATGCTCATCCATGGGCCTGCAACTGGTCGAGACCTTCAAGTATCTCGGTGTCTATGTTACAGTAGATACTGCAGATTATGAACGAGTAAATCTTACACCGCTTCTCCAGAGATTTAGACAGAAGGTGAGGGCTTGGACCAAATTGCCGTTGTCTGTCATTGGCAGTCAATCTAATAAAAATGATATTAATGCCACAACTCCTGTACTTGTTGCATAATGCTCCTGTGTGGATTCCTGTGCGCTTTTTTGCCACGGTCAACTCCATATTCAGGGACCTCATCTGGAAGGGGGGAGTTCCCCGCATTAAGTTGGCTACCCTGTGTCGGCCCAAAACAGATGGTGGCTTGGGAGCTCCAGACCCCTGGTTGTACTATCTTGCCGCCCAGTTGCAGCATATGAGGGGTTGGGGAGCGGGTGCTGATGTGAACACTGCTGGACAGATTGTGAGGACTTTAGTGGGGAGGGACAACCTATTGTCGGCGATGGAAGAGGGCGTATTGGAACCAAGGGGAGCAGACATTCCACTGTTGCGAGTCTTGCATAAGGTATGGTGGAAAGCTCGGCAGGTAGCGGGAATGCAGGGCTACTCTGCCTTTACCAAAATTTGCCCCAATCTCATATATACTGAACTAAACAAGGTTGTTGCAGTGCAGGCGTGGAGCTGTTTTGGGCTCCTGTATATACATCAGCTTTATGACGGTGACATTTTGAAAGATTATGCGAGGCTGCAGAGTGAGTTTCTGCTTCCTCATTCTCAATTCTATGTTTACTTACAACTGCGCCATGCTATCCGGGTACAGGGGAAGGTGGAGGCCATTAAACCTGCCTGCAAAAATGTTATCCTAGATTTAACGGGCTCTAAGGGATCCACCGGTGGAGTTATCTCTTTGCATTACAGCGGTCTCTTGGAGACGCAGATTAAAAAGCAGCCCCTCCGGTTGTATGATAAATGGAAAGAAGATATTCCTGGGCTGACTGAGGTGGAATGGAGCTCGGTACTGGAGGGGTTTACACAGGTGGCGGTTAGTGAGGCCCAGAGGATGTCGCAAGTTCTTCTACTTCACAGGGTGTACCGAACTCCAGCACTCCTTAAGAGAATGGGATACCGCCTAGATGATTTGTGTCCTAGGTGCGGGGCTCCTAATGCCACGTTGATACACCTTATGTGGAACTGTCCCCGTTTACGGAGATATTGGAGGGTGGTGATGGTGATTCTATCGACAGTGTTTGGAGCCCAAATTGAGGGGGTCGCTAAGCTGTGCGTCTTGGGCTACGTGGGTGATCTGCAGGTGCCTGCGGAACACAAATTGGCGATAACCCGTATTCTTTATCAAGCGAGGAAAGTGATTGCATACCACTGGATAGATGAGGATCCCCTTTTGGGAGGGAAGTGGTTGCCAAAACTCACTGTCTGATTAAGTTGGAGAGATACGTTTACTTGAGGAGGAACGCTGTTAAAAAATTTGATAAGATATGGGACAAATGGATCCAATTTTACAATTTGACTGAGTGATGTGGCATTGGGAGCCCTGTGGCGGGACTGTTCTCTCATCTTCTGTATTTGTAAATGTGGGGGACGTCTCTTGTAAGATTAATTTTTGATGCTCTTTGCTTGTTATGATGCATACCTGTGACCATAGTTGCCCTTCACCGGATGTACTGTACGTGCGTTACTCTCTTCATTACATGGACATTATGATCCTGTCTTGAGGACTCGCTGCTGGATATATGTGCCTATGGACTGCGACATGACATAGAAGAGGTGGAGTGCTGCCGCCTCTTTATTTCTCGTGCCTTATTTTGGTATTATGGGACTCTGGGACCGAGGGGGGGGGATTTGGGGTATGTTGTTACTCTTGTATATGTTTGAAAAAGTTTAATAAAAACGATCTGATCAAAAAAAGAAAAAAATAATAATAAAAGTCAATTTCCGCTAAAATCTTCTATGAACTCGCCATGCCCCTCACGGAATACTTTAGGGTGTCTTCTTTCCAAAATGGGGTCACTTGTGGGGTATTTATACTGCCCTGGCAGTTTAGGGGCCCTAAAGCGTTAGAAGAAGTTTGGAATCCAAATGCGTAAAAATGCCCTCCTAAAAGGTACTCATTGGAATTTGGGCCCCTTTGCGCATCTTGGCTGCAAAAAAGTGTCACTCATGTGGTATCGCTGTACTCAGGAGAAGTAGGGCAATATGTTTTGGGGTGTATTTTTACATATACCCATGCTGTGTGTGAGAAATATCTCAGTAAATGACAACTTTTTAATTTTTTTTATTCAAAGTTGTCAATTTACAGAGTTATTTCTCTCACCCAGCCATGGGTATATGTAAAAATACACCCCAAAACACATTGCCCTACTTCTCCTGAGTCCCGCGATATCACATGTGTGACACTTTTTTGCAGCCTTGGTGCGCAAAGGGGCCCGAATTCCAATGAGTACCTTTTAGGAGGGCATTTTTACGCGTTTGTACTCCAGAATGAGATTTTTTTTTTCCGTTCAGCCCCTAGGCTGAAAAAAAATGAATGGCAAAATAATGGATGTATTTCTAGCTTAAATTTCACACTGACTAATACAGATGTTGTAGTTTGACCCAAAAAATGGTGATTTGCAATGTCCCAACAGCTCAGATGCAGTGCTAGTGCACTGAGCACGCATAAAATGGCAGCCGCCACCCACCTAACTAACAGAATTCTAAAAGTTATTATTTTTTGGTAAATGGGCTCAGGGCAGGGAAAAAGGATAGTGCTAATCACCCACACAACTATTTCTAGTTAGATCACTGAGTTAGATTCTCTCCTATTCTCTCCCTGAAATTACAAGTCCAGCAGCATCCTCTCCCTACACTTATAACAGCAGAGTGACGTACAGCGCTATGTGACTCAAGCTTATATAAAGCCTGGGTCACAGCCATTCCATTAGTAGGCATGGCTGCGATGACTTCTTGGGCCAAGTAGTATGACGCTTGTTGATTTCAAAAAGCACCAAGAAAGCGCAGAACACCGAACCCGAACTTTTATGGAAATGTTCGGGTTCAGGTCCGTGTCCCGAACACCCCAAAATTCGGTACGAACCCGAACTATACAGTTCGGCTTCTCTCAACCCTAGTGGCGAGAGCCACAGCTCAGTCTGGTCTCTTATCCCCTGCCACAGCTCTGCGGCGGTGTTTATCTCCTAAGCATATCATCTTCAGCATGGCCTGTTGACGCATCCCCACAACAGTGCTACACTGCTTCCATCTACCAGCTGATGGCTGACTGGTGCTGCATGCAGAGAATTCGGAGGTGGAAGTGGAGGAGGAGGAGCTACTTACATAGGTGCTGGCGGTAACCCTGATGGAAGTAGGGCCCGCAATCCTGGGCGTTGGTAGCACCTGTGCCATCCCTGGGTACAAGTTGCTTCCAGCCTCCACTACGTTCACCCAGTGTGCCGTCAGGAAAATGTAGCGTCCCTAGACACAAGCACTTGTCCATATCTCAGTCGTTAGGTGGACCTTAGCAGTAACTGCGTTGGTCAGGGCACGGGTGATGTTAGCAGACACAAACTGGTGTAAGGAGGGGACGGCACACCGGGAAAAATAATAGCGGCTGGGGACTGAGTACCGAGGGACGGCCACCGCCATCAGACCGTGAAAGGCCTCAGTGTCCATAAGCCTAAATGGCAACATTTCAACTGCCAGTAACTTAGAAAGTTGGGCGGTTAGTGCCATGGCCTGTGGGTGGGTGGCTGGGTATTTGCGCTTGCGTTCAAATCCCTGGGGTAAAGACATTTGGATGTTGCGCTGGGACAGGGAAGTGGATGTGGTCGCTGATGGTGCTTGTGACAGTACAGGTGCTGCGTGGGAGGCACCCAGGCCTGTGCCTTCGACAGGCGATTGGACGTCACCCAACATAGTGGAAGAGGAGGCAGTGGTGTGACCCGCGGACACAGATTGTGGACCCAGGCGTTCCTCCCACTTATTGCGGTGCTTGGCTGCCATGTGGCGGATCATGCTGGTGGTGGTGAGGTTGCTACTGTTCCCTCAGCTCATTTTGGTGTGGCACAGGTTGCAAACTACTATTCTTTTGTCGTCTGCACTTTCTGCAAAAAAGCGCCATACCGCGGAACACCTACCTCTTGGCAAGGGAGATTTCCGCAAGGGGGTGCTCCAGGGAACACTTGCGGGCCTGTTTGGCGTGGCCCACCTTCTCCCTGTTGC
This sequence comes from Bufotes viridis, assembly GCA_033119425.1. Classification (NCBI taxonomy): domain Eukaryota; kingdom Metazoa; phylum Chordata; class Amphibia; order Anura; family Bufonidae; genus Bufotes; species Bufotes viridis. The sequence continues at coordinate 70,860,817 of CM065596.1, forward strand.
CACCTCACTGCCTCTTCCAGCCTGTTGCGGGGCTGCAGATCGCTTCCCCTCGAGACTGCTGTCCTCGCTCGCTTTTTTGTCTTCCCATGTTGGGTCAATGACCTCATCGTCCACCAAGTCCTCTTCAACTTCCCCACTGCGATCATCCTCCTCATTTGTGGACCCCAACACAACTTCAGAGATTGACAACGGTATATCATCCTCCTCTTCAACCTCTGTAGACAGTAATTGTGGTTGACTTGATGGCAACTGTGTCTCGTCATCATCCACCTCGTTAAACACATCATCTTGTGAGTGTGAAGGCTCTAGAGGTTGAGAATTAGGGCACAAGATCTCAAGTCCCTCTTCAAGAGTGCTTGGGGATAAGGCCAAATTAAGTGATGGGTGTGAAAATAGCTCCTCGGAACATCCGAGTACCAGATCGCTTGTTTGGCCAGACTCTACATGGTGGGAGGAAGGATGATCAGGATGAGGATTGTGTTGTTGACCAGACTGTTGGCTACTGAGACTGGACTTGGTGGAAGACAGGGTGGTGCTTAACCCAGTGGAAGCATTATCTGCTGCAAACCAACCAACCACCTAGTCGCACTGGTCTAACTTCAAGAGCGTTGTCTTGCGACGCCCTGCAAACTGGGGCATGAAGCTAGGTATATTGGATGACTGTTTTCCTTGTGCTCTGGCAGTAAGCACAGTAGCAACGTGCCCTGAGCCACGGTCTCTGCGTGAACCATCAGAATCACATCCACTTCCCCGTCCCTTAAGATTCGCCTTCTTCATATTGACAGTGGATGTCACTGCTATTTGGATTAAATATAGGCCTCACACACTGTCTAGAAATAAGTGTAGATTTGCTTCTCACTGCTCACAGCAAGCAGAGTTTGTGGAATACAGAAAATGACTGTATGTCACTGGTATTTTTGAATTAAATATAGCCGCACACAGTCTAGATATAAGTGTAGATTTGCATCTCACTGCTCACAGCAAGCAGAGTTTGTGGAATACAGAAAATGTCACTAATGGCCGCCCTGACAAAAAAAAAAATTCCCCCAAAACAATTTTGGCTGCCTGCCACCTCTAACAATAGTCCTTAACCACTTCAGCCCCCCTAGCTTAAACACCCTTAATGACCACTTTTTACAATTCCGCACTACACTACTTTCACCGTTTATTGCTCCGTCATACAACTTACCACCCAAATGAATTTTACCTCCTTTTCTTCTCACTAATAGAGCTTTCATTTGGTGGTATTTCATTGTTGCTGACATTTTTACTTTTTTTGCTATTAATAAAAATTTAACGACATTTTTGCAAATAAATTATATTTTTCGCTTTTTGTTGTAAATTTAAAAAAAAAATACATTTCTATATCAATTTTTCTATAAATTTATTGTTCTACATGTCTTTGATAAAAAAAAATCCAATAAGTGTATATTTATTGGTTTGGGTAAAAGTTATAGCGTTTACAAACTATGGTGCAAAAAAGTGAATTTCGGCATTTTGAAGCAGCTCTGACTTTCTGAGCACCTGTCATGTTTCTTCAGGTGCTAGAATGCCAGGATAGTATAAATATCCCCCAAATTACACCATTTTAGAAAGAAGACACCCCAAAGTATTCGCGGAGGGGCTTGGTGAGTTCATGTATCATTTCATTTTTTTCACAAGTTAGCGGAAAATGACACTTTCTGAGAAAAAAAAAAAAGTTTCAATTTCTGATAACTTCTGGCAAAAAAAAAAAAATCTCAGACGGACTCACTATGCCCCTCAGTGAATACCTTGGGGTGTCTACTTTCCGAAATGGAGTCATTTGTGGGGTGTGTTTACTGTTCTGGCATTTTGGGCGGGGCTAAATGTGAGCCGCCATGTAAAACCTAAAGGTACTCGTTGGAATTTGGGCCCCTTTGCACCCAGGCTGCAAAAAGCGGCACTTATGTGGTATCGCCGTACTCAGGAGAAGTAGGGCAATGTGTTTTAGGGTGTATTTTTACATATACCCATGTTGGAGTGAGAGAAATATCTCTGTATATTGACAACTTTGAATAAAAAATGTAAAAAGTTGTCGTTTACAGCGATATTTCTCACACCCAATATGGGTATATGTAAAAATACCCCCAAACACATTTCCCTACTTCTCCTGAGTACGGCGATACCACATGAGTGACACTTTTTGCAGCCAAGATGCGCAAAGGGGCCCTAAAACCAATGAGTACCTTTAGGATTTCACAGGCCATTTTTACGCATTTGGATTCTCACGCTTTAGGACCCCTAAAATGCCAGGGCAGTATAAATACCCACATGTGACCCCATTGTGGAAAGAAGACACCCCAAGGTATTCTGTGAGGGGTATGGCGAGTTCACAGAAAAAAAAATTTGGCACAAGTTAGCGGAAATTTTTTTTTTTTTTTTTTTTTTTTTACAGTCTCATATTCCACTAACTTGTGACAAAAAATAAAATTTTCCATGAACTCGCCATACCCCTCACGGAATACCTTGGGGTGTCTTCTTTCTAAAATGGGGTCACATGTGGGGTTTTTGTACTGCCCTGGCATTTGAGGGTCTCCGCAGTCATTACACGTATGGCCAGCATTAGGAGTTTCTGCGATTCTCCTTATATTAAGCATACGGGTAATGAGATTTTTTTTTTTCGTTCAGCCTCTGCGCTGAAAAAAAAAAATGAACGGCACAGATTTTTTCATTCGCATCGATCAATGTGGATGAAAAATCTCTGCCAAATCAGTGACTGCGGTGCGGTGGGCTGGGCGCTAGCTACCTAACAAGTAGCTAACTAACTGGCGGTGATAAGGGACCCTTATGCCCCATTCACACGTCCGCAATTCTGTTTGCGGAGCGGAATTGCGGACCCATTCATTTCTATGGGGACAGACTTTGTCCCGCTCGGATCCGAATTACGGATCCGCGCTTCGAGTCTGCACTTCCGTTCCGCAAAAATATAGAACATGTCCTATTCTTGTCCGCAGTGCGGACAAGAAAAGCATTTTCTATATAGTTCTGGCAATGTGCGGATCTGCAAAATGCGGAAAGCACATTGCCGGTGTCCGTGTTTTGAGGATCCGCGGATCGGATCCAGCGGATCCGTGAATCCACGTATCCGTGAATCCACGGATCCGCAAAAACACATATGGACGTCTGAATGGAGCCTTACAAGGGGTGTGATCAATGACAGGGGGTGATCAGGGGTCTAGATGGGGTGATCAAGGGGTTAATAGGTGAGGGGTGGGTGGGGGTTTAGTGTAGTGTTTGGTGCAACTTTTACTGTGTTACCTGGTCCTCTGGTGGTCGATCCCAGAAAATGGGACCACCAGAGGACCAGGTAGCAGCTATATCAGACGCTGTTCATAAAACAGCGTCTGATATAGCTGTTTGATGCGATTTATATCGCATCTACAGCCTGCCAGCGATTGATCATCGCTGGCAGGCTGTAGTCCAACTCTCGAGACGCGCTTCACTGTGAACGCGCGCGCGTTCACAGGAACTCTCGCGTCTCGCGAGATGACGCCCCGGCGCGTCCAAACAGAAGATCCCGGCCGCCCGCAGGACGCAATCCTGCGTACGGCGGTCGGGGACTGGTTAAAAGGACTGTTAGTTCTTTGAAACATCTTCTCAATGATAATTTTTAGATGAAATTCGCCCTACGCTGACTGTCCCTTCCTAACAGCAGCTCTGTAGCCACTGTAAATGTAAATAAATATAGTAAGTATCCAATGATAAATATATGACCACTGCCTGAACTGGATACTAAAAACACTTAATTGTTTATTGAATATACATTAAAACCATACACTGGGCGGGAGGCAGCAGCTCTCCCTGACTCGCAGTGAGCCAAACCCATGTGACCGGGTGCTATATAGCACCCGATGACGCGTTCCGGCCAGCCAATCACTATAATGTCAGTAGAAAACATGTCTAATGGCAATACAGTGATGGCAATACTTAACTGCACGTTTTTTGGCTGCTTAGCAAGCGCCAAACTTGCGGAGAGGAGAATCGAGCATGGCGCTCGAGCACATGTGGTACTCGGCCGAATGCTCGGATCTGCCAAGCATAGAGATGCTCGAGGCGAACCGGTACTCGGCCTAGCATGCAGGCTCAACACTAATCATCAGACCTCTTTATTATGTATACTAGAGATGTCCCGAACTATCCGCCGACGAACAGTTCCCGGCTTTCGCCGCGGCGGGCGACCAAATGCGATGTTCAATATCCATATACGTCATCATTTAGCAAACTTTGACCCTGTACCTCACAGTCAGCAGACACATTCCAGCCAATCAGCATACCCTCCCTCCCAGACCCTCCCACCTCCTATCAAAAAGCAAGGACAGCATCCATCTAAGATTCATTCTGAAGCTGCAGTGTTAGTTAGAGCAGAGAGAGTGCTGCTGCCGCTGAATTGATAGGGAAAGCGTTAGCTTGGCCAGTGTTCTGTGTCCACTCCAGTCCTCAAAGACTCATCGGCCTCTTTCACACGAGCGTGTCCTGATTAGGCCCCATTCAGACATCCGTAGTGTGTTGCGGATCCGCAACATAACATGCCGGCACTCCCCATAGAGATGCCTATTCTTTTCCGCAGGTTGCGGACAAGAATAGGACATGCTCTATCTTCTGCGGAGCTGCGACCGGATGTTTTGGGGCCGAATCCCGGAAGATCTCAATGAATGGGTCCGTATCCATTCCGCAGAATTGCATAATAGATGCAGACAAAAATTGCGGATGTGTGAATGGGGCCTTAGGTCCGGATGCGTTGCAGATGTGTTCAGTGAAAACTGTGCGATTTCACAGGCAAAGTCATTCAGTTTTGAGTGCGATTGCGTTTAGTTCTTCAGTTTTTTCCGCACGAGTGCAATGCGTTTTGATGCGTTTCTCACACGCGTGATAAAAAACTGAAGGGTTACAAACAACATCTCCTAGCAACCATCAGTGAAAAACTCAACGCACCCGCACTTGCTTGCGGATGCAATGCGTTTTTCACGCAGAATATAGAACATGCTGCGATTTTCACGCAACGCACAAGTGATGCGTGAAAAAAAAAGCTTATTAAATTAATGGGTCAGGATTCAGTGCGGATGCTATGCGTTCACGTCACGCATTTCACCCGCGCGTAAAACTCGCTCGTATGAAAGGGGCCATCTGCTGTAAGGACAGCGTCCTGACAGCACCCCAAAAAGATCTTTTTAGGGCTGGTACAACAGTCTGCTTTTATTTTTATATATATATATATATATATATATATATATATATATAATATATTGTTCTTAAGGCCGCTCCCCTCCAGGCTCTCCACGCCACGAGCCGATTGCTCCTACGCTCCTGTTCGGCTGACGTCAGCTCTCTTACCTCACTTCCTTGGTTCCGCCGCCCGGCGTCTAGGTTGCCGGGACAACACTCGCCTCCTCGCATCTCGCGTCCCTTCCCCGGGTAAGTAGAGGAGGCTTCACAGCCGACGCCGCGTCTCCCTCCAGCTCGGGCATTCATCGCGGTCGAGCGATCCTCTGCCGGGGCCAGCTACTGGAGTAGCTCTCTCTCACCGCCACGGCAGGTCAAGTGATCTATAGCGGTACGTGTGTTGGCTTATAGGCGGCTCTGGGCATGAATGTAGCAGAGCTGACTTTGTTATTAAACTATTGGCGGCTGCTGCCCCCTCAAGGGTTGGGTCAGATGTCAGGTGTAGCTCGGCTGCACTCATGACAAAAGTTTATGGTTGTTCTTGTGTTTTATAATGATGATGCTGGGTGCCTGACGCTGCTTATACCCACAGCTAGGGTAAAATCGGTGCAACATCGTTGGAGTGCAGCTGTGGTGGTCTCGCGGCACCTTCCCCGGCTGCATGTGTCGATTGCTGCTTTCTTGGCACCAGGTCTGCTTGCACAGGGTCCGGTTCGCGGGGCTTCAGAGCACTTGGATTCCCAATTGGGTAAGCGTGCTTGAAGCGACTGCGGCTTCCGTTCTACGCACGCCGCCGGGGGAAGCATATTCGCAATCCGGCTTGGATCACGTTAGGTCTATGCACGCTCTGCCCCACGCTGCACTGGTTCGTCTGTCAGCACATCTCTATATACTTAAGTTCGGCCTTGCCCCGCACCACCGCATGGGCCTTTTTATTTCCGCTGCAGATCAGCCAGTTCAGCGTTCGGGTCCGATTCCCCAGTACAGGGTTAAATAAAATAAAAAAAATTGCGTCATCCTCCATATTAGCTTACCCGAACAGTTCAGTTTTCCTGCCCCGGGCTCCCTTTTCCAATTAGTCAGCCAGCAGGGTAAGGGTTCGTCATCAATGTATCATGCTTGTTTTTGTCATAGTTAGCCACCCAGCTCGGGTTTCTTATTTTCATGTACCTCTAAGGCCCCGGTCAGCTCAGACATATCTTCCAGGATCGCCAGGCCAGGCCGCGGGTACGTCAGGTTACCTTCATCCTCACATGCCGCTATTTTTTGAACCCACAAGGTCGGGAGGCTCCCGGCCCAGTGGCACTTGGGGTACACATTCACCTGGGGTGAAGCCTTGGTCACTCATCCCAGTGTCTACCAAATTCATGCCAACCATCATGCCACGTCACCCGCCCTCGGGGCCCACCCCTCGTACCGTTCAGGGGCTAATTTTCGCTATCGGTTCTCAGTTCTATCATGCTCAGTTTCTGAACCGTTCAGTCTGTCTTTCTTGGATCGCCAGGTCCGTTTGTCTTCTGGTTCACTCAGGCCTGTTGTCTCCTGGATCACCCAGGTCCATTACCTCCTGGTTCGCCCAGGTCTGTTGTCTCCTGGATCGCCCAGGTCTGTTGTCTCCTGGATCGCCCAGGTCTGTTGTCTCCTGGATCGCCCAGGTCTGTTGTCTCCTGGATCGCCCAGGTCTGTTGTCTCCTGGATCGCCCAGGTCTGTTGTCTCCTGGATCGCCCAGGTCTGTTGTCTCCTGGATCGCCCAGGTCTGTTGTCTCCTGGATCGCCCCGGTCTGTTGTCTCCTGGATCGCCCAGGTCTGTTGTCTCCTGGATCGCCCCGGTCCGTTGTCTCCTGGATCGCCCCGGTCCGTTGTCTCCTGGATCGCCCAGGTCTGTTGTCTCCTGGATCGCCCAGGTCTGTTGTCTCCTGGATCGCCCAGGTCTGTTGTCTCCTGGATCGCCCAGGTCTGTTGTCTCCTGGATCGCCCAGGTCCGTTGTCTCCTGGATCGCCCCGGTCTGGTGTCTCCTGGATCGCCCCGGTCTGGTGTCTCCTGGATCGCCCCGGTCTGGTGTCTCCTGGATCGCCCAGGTCTGTCGTCTCCTGGATCGCCCAGGTCTGTCGTCTCCTGGATCGCCCAAGCCTACTGTCTCCGGGTCCGCACAGGTCTGTGGGTGCTACCAAGCCTCTTCTCTAGGGTCCAGGCCGTCACCGCTTCTTCACTCATGCTTTCCACATACATTTTTCCACTGGTTTGTTCACCTGTGTTCACAATTTGTCGGTATCAAACCCTGGCTGAGTCAGCTACCGTCACTTCCCGCTCACGCTGGTCTTTCCCCTAAGCACTCTCCCTCAGCCCATCGGGGGGGGGGGCACTCATCTTCCGTCCGAGTCTGTCTTGTTTATTCCATGCTTCTCATCCTCCAGATTCCAGCCCTGTTTCTCTGTCCTCCATTTTTCTGTCAAGACAGTGGTAGAATAATTCCAGGTAAGTCGGTTACTTTCAGTGCTCGGAGTGGGGTGGTTGTTGTGCTTCTCGTGCTGAGGGTTTTGTTCTTCTAGCTTTGCCACGTCAAGCGCAGGATACAGTTTCTGAAGCCCCGCATCCATACTCCACAGGTGAAGATGTCTCCCGTCTCGGAGTCAGAAGATAATCTGTCGTTGCCTGGGTCATCCGCATCCGGCCATGCTAGCACGGCTTCATTGAGAAACTGGACTGTTTCCCAGACTGATCGCGGAACTCAACCGTAGGGGCATCCGTCATCCCGCGTCCGCCCGCAAGGCAGAGTTGTATCGCCTGTTGATGACGGCTCCTAGCCCCGCGGAGGATCAGTCCAGCATGGCTTCTTTCCATGAAGCACTAACACAAATCCAGACCTCTATTAGCGGCCTCGCCAGCTCGATGTCTGATGTTCAGGCCAGGGTGGCAGTGTTGGAGACCAGGCCATCAGTGGCCCCCTCTTCTCCGGTCACCCCAGCCCCTCTGGTGCCCCTCCCAGAAGTTGCAGGTAGGCCGGCTCCCACTCCTCAAGTCGCGCCCTCCCATTTTATTCCTGACCACATCAAAAAAGATATATTAGCCGGGAAGGATGTTAATCTGGCCTCCATTCTAATTGCTTCCCAAGACGTTTCAGAGAATCGGGTCATCAGCTGCGGAGAGGTCGCGGTAGTACTGAGGGCCAAGGACGCCCGGCTTAACCGGAAACTTTCCATTTCAGAATTGGTTCTGGCCTTCAGTCTCTACCGGGACATTGTCTGCTCGGCTCAGCCCAATCGCAGGGAGGAGTTAGATACCTACCTATATCGGGTTACAGATCTAGGTCATAAATACGGCGGCACCGCCTTCTATGACTATCATAGATCCTTTTCAGCCAAGGCCGCAGCGGCCCTGGCACAGTTCGTTTACCACCAACTGGGCTGAACTCGACATGGAGCTCTTCTGCCGCCATTTTGCGGGTCTCCGCGCCCCAGATTGCTCTACCTGCCAGTCTATCTTTCATACATCAGAGTGGTGCCCCAACTTGGCCCATCCTCCCCAGCCAGGGTCGACCCCGGGTCCTTCAGGAACCTCCAAGAGCGCAGCTTCAGTGGACAAATTGGGCAGGCCTATCGTATTCTTAGGCAGTAGTCAAATTTGCAACAACTTCAATGCTGGGGGTTGTTCATTCAATGCGTGTCGGGCCCTGCACATTTGTTCAGCCTGCTACCGGGCTCATCCCCGCTCGACCTGTCCCCGGAAGTCCAAGACATCCTGACTAGCCGATATTAACATAGATTTGCTAGCGGCCCTCTTGTCAGACCATCCGGACCAGAATTTTGTGGCTTTTCTGTTGGCCGGCTTCAGGGAGGGCTTTCACACGGGCCTGGTCACTTTACCTCAGGTCTCGTGGGAAGGCTCTAACCTGCGCTCGGCTGACAGCGATCCCGAAGCAGTCACTGCTCTCATACAAGCCGAGATCCAGAAGGGTATTGTAATTCGCCCTTTCTCCAGCATACCGTTTCACATTTGGAGAAGTAACCCGATCGGCTTGGTTATCAAACATTCATCGAATAAAAAACGACTAATTTACAATCTGTCAGCGCCTCATATGTGTGCTACCCCCAGCCTGAATTCTATTATTCCATCCGAGGAATATTCAATGCAGTATTCCTCGGTGGATGAGGCCGTTCAGCTTATTCTTCAGTCAGGGGTGGTGTCCTGGCTTGCCAAGGTCGACATTGCCGACGCCTTCAAGTTACTCCCAGTGCACCCCCATCTCTGGAGGTTCTATGGCATCAGATGGTCAAACAACTTTTATTTTGCCAACCGGCTCACCTTCGGGTCCAAGAGCAGCCCCTGGTTGTTTGACCAGCTCGCCAGGGCCCTCCACTGGATCCTGGTGCGGCACGGCGGTCTCTCCATGGTAATCCACTATCTCGATGACTTCTTGCTCATTGAGAAACCCAACAGGCCCCGTCTATCCCAGCCACCCTCATCGAGATCTTTTCCCAGCTTCAGGTTCCAGTAGCCACTACTAAAACCGAAGGGCCAGCCACCAAGGTTACCTTCTTAGGGATCACCCTGGATTCGAAGAAAATGGAGGCCAGCTTTCCACCAGAAAAGTTATCGAAAATTAGGCAGGCCATCGCCAAGGCGGCCACTTCTAGGCTGTTGTCTAAGACCGAGCTCCAGTCCCTGTTAGGTCTCCTTAATCACGCCACCAGAGTCATGCCACAGGGCCGCTCCTTCCTGTCCAGGTTGTTGCAACTCCTGCCAGCAGCCCAGGACCAGGATGCCGTCATCCATTTGGACAGCCACGCCATCGCGGACCTGGCTATGTGGAATGCGTTTCTCACTGACTGGAATGGCATCTCTTTATTCGCTCCACGATGGGACTCCAATTCCCCTATCATCTTCTCTGACGCGGCCGGCTCCTCCGGGTTCGCGGCCATATTCAGGTCCCATTGGTTGGCTGCCCAATGGCCGCCGGAAGTGGTCTCAGACGCCTCGACCATTAGGTCATCACCGCTACTGGAATTATACCCCATTGTAGCTGCCGCCTTGGTCTGGGGTGCCAGCTGGTCTAATGCGGCAGTCCTTTTTGTATCTGACAATCAATCACTGGTAGAAATCATCAATTCAGGGAGGGCAAATTCCCATAAAATCATGGCACTCTTACGCAGACTAGTATGGCTCTCCCTCACATTTAATTTCCACATACGCTGTGCCCACATCCCGGGGGAATCTAACGTGGCTGCCGATGCCCTGTCCCATTTTAATTTTCCGGTATTCTTCCAGGAGATGCCCGAGGCGGACCGCTCAGGCGCCCAGGTCCCAGCCTTCAACGCATTCACCCTGGATTAGCAGTTTTTATAGCGCAAGCGGAAAGCCTGGTGGAGAAGTCACTGTCCCGTAACACCGCCAGGAATTATCAAGCCGGGGTGAAGGCCTTCGAGAAATTCAGGGCCAGGTTTCCAGAGGTTCAGATAGATGGAATAGAATACATCATGGCATTTATCGCATATTGCAACTCCCAGCTGGGTCTCTCACCCAATACCATCAAGCTTTACCTCGCAGGGCTGCAACACCAGCGCATGCTAGCTAATCCAGCGGGGGGCTCTATTCTCTCCATACGTATCGTTAAAGCAGCTCTCAGGGTCCTGGAGAAGGGAAAAGGGGGAGTTCGGGTCCGGAGGTTGCCAGTCTTCGGTGAACTGTTCCGGGCTCTCTTGCTGGCCCTAGACAACTGTCCTTTTGGGCACTCTCTTAGTCTGGTTCTTAAAGCAGCCATGTACCTCGGGTTTTATGGCTTCCTCAGGCCCGGGGAATTCTCAGTTGGGCCTGGACAGAAGAATTTCCTTCAAAAACATCACCTGGAAGGGGTCAGCGAGCATTTCATCCTCCACCTGCCTACTACCAAAACCAGTCAAATGGGTCCTCCAACGGAAGTTAGATTCTGCCCCACAAGTAACCAGTGGTGTCCAGTTCAGGTCCTCCGACAGTTGCTGACACTCCTTTCTCCTCTCCCGTCGGACAGCCCACTGCTCCCCTGCGGAGCAAGACCCCTTTCCACCTCCAAATTCATCGCATACATCCGTTCACTGGTTCAGGGCTTGGGACTCGATCCTAAAGGAATTTCTGGCCACTCATTTCGAATAAGGGCAGCCTCCGCCGCATCGCAGCATAATGTTCCGGCCCACATAATCCGGTCTATGGGACGCTAGCGCTCTTCCTGTTTTGCCAGGTACGTGCCAAATCCCCAGGCAGAAATTTCGCAGGCGTTTTGTACTCTAGCTCTGTAATTACATAATAAATATATTGCATCTATTCTGAGTCTCTTGCCCCCTTTCTTGGCATACCCACGTACGTGGCTCCCGGCACACCTCAGCCACTATGGTCCGGGTTAGGGGCTCCACGCTCCGGTCTCCTAGCCCTGACTATAAATAGTTAAGGCTGATTTATCAGCCTGTATTTGTGGGAGGGGCCTCTTGTTCTTAAGGCCGCTCCCCTCCAGGCTCTCCACGCCACGAGCCGATTGCCCCTCCCTCCCTTCTTTTTTTTTTACTATTCCTCATCAGGCACCATTCTGTGGGGTATGCCCCCTTTCTTGGCATACCCACGTACGTGGCTCCCGGCACACCTCAGCCACTATGGTCCGGGTTAGGGGCTCCACGCTCCGGTCTCCTAGCCCTGACCATAAATATATATATATATATATATATATATATATATATATATATATTATATATATATATTGCAGTTTCCTGCCCATGTGTAAGAGGCCGCAGGCTTACAGACTGTAATGTGTGCACACCACTCATATAGTACCTTGCAGATAAAAGTCATTTGATTTTTACCCTTTAATATAATTGCAGTTGCCTGCCAGTGTGTGTCAGGCCCACAGACTTTACTGTGCCCACTGCCCACCACTCATATAGAGTGGCAGAGTACCTTGCAGATAAAAAAAGTCATTGAATTGTTACCCTTTAATATAATTGCAGTTGCCTGCCAGTGAGTGTCAGGCCCAAAGACTGTACTGTGCCCACTGCCAGTGCCAACCACTCATATCAGGTGTCACAGTACCTTGCGGATAAAAACGTCATTTAATTTTTACCCTTAAATATAATTGCAGCTGCCTGCCAGTGTGTGTCAGGCCCACAGACTGTACTGTGCCCACTGCCCACCACTCATATAGGGTGTCACAGTACATTGCACGGCGCACGCGCAGTGACCTTAAATTCAAACGAAGCGGACCGAGCATGGGTCTTTTTCCATCTCCCGGTTCCAAAAATCTATTCACTACACCGGCCCTGGCCCTGATAAGGGACAAAACAGAGATTGAACTGATAGGAATAGTACTTAGTTAACACTAGTTGCATTGGTGCCAAATTTCATTGCAAGTGCCCAAAATTAGAAGGAAGAGGACAGAGCAAGCTTTTTTCTCTATCTCCCCATGCAAGGATTCAATTCAATACACGTCCCCTGATAGGGGACTTAACAAAGATTAAAATGGTAAGAATAGTAGTTCACACTATTTGTATTGGTGGCACAGTACATTGCGTGGCGCACGTGCAGTGCCCCAAATTGGAAGGAAGAGGACCGACCAACCATCTTTTTCCATCTACCGGTTCCTAAAATCTATTCCATACACCGGCCCCTGATAGGGGACAAAACAGAGATTAAACTGGTAAGAACAGATTTTTTTAATTGACAAAAAAGAGGACAGCCTCTGTGGAGCTGGCTATTTTTTAGCCGCGTTACTGAACGCTCATGCACAATGGCTGTAGGCTCATGCATCCTTTTGCGGCCGTGACAAACCTGGTCAGTCAAACCCAAGGCAACAACATTGAACTCATCCCATATGTGTTTTTTCTGGAGCTTGCCCTGCGAAGAGTGTTGGATCAGGCCGTAGATAAGCATTAAGAGGAAGAGTTGTGGTCACCATCACCACCAGAAGCAGCTTTGTCGTCGTCGATTGCTGGACCTGCGGCAACGCAGAGAGAGGCATCTGAAGAAGAGGAGTCAGAGGAGGAAGATGGCTTTGAGGAGGTGGAAGACCAGCCACAGCAGGCGTCCCAGGGGGCTTGTTGTCACCTTTCGGGGACCCTTGGTGTTGTACGTGGCTGGGTGGAGGAAGAGACCTTCAATGACGTCATTGAGGACAAGGAACGGGACATGGCTAGCTTGGTATCCAACCTTGTGCAAATGGGGAGTTTGCAGGTGTGCAAATGGACTGTTTGCGGTTGTTTGCGGTGTGTTAAACGGGGAGTTTGGTCTGTCACTGTGAAGCGGGCGTAACCCTTACACTACCTGATCGATACAACATCATACCTGATCGTATACACACACTGGATGTTTTAAAACACGTTATTCCAAACAATTTAGGAATTTTAGGTGATTTATGCCCTTTATGGATTAAAACCTGACTCTGCATCAACTACGTAATTTTACATGGAAGTTTTGCCATGGATCCCCCTCCAGCGTGCCACAGTCCAGGTGTTAGTCACCTTGAAACAACTTTTCCATCACTACTGTGGCCAGAAAGTGAACCTGTGGGTTTTAAAATTCGCCTGCCTGTTGAAGTCTATGGTGGTTCGCCCATTCGCAAACATTTGCGAAAATTCGCGTTCGCCGTTCGCGAACGGAAAATTCTATGTTTGCGACATCTCTATTGCGTCTGCTCAGTTTGCACTGCACATGTTTTTTTGTGCAGGAAAGACTTTTATTTTTTGCAGTATATTTTTTTTCTTTAATTTTTTTTCTCCTTTTTTTCTTCTAAATTTAATTTAAAATTTACTACAAGCCCCTTGACTTGTGAAAACACAACATACACACCCCTCACACTAAATAAAGGTTTACACATTTCACACCCCAATACAATAAAAATGGCCCGTCCATCCCAATGACTATACTCAGCTGAAGAGGCATATGCCATCCTTGCCTCCGATACTGAGTCTGCCAGTGAGGAAGAAGAGGATGCCCCTTTCCTCTACTCCTCTACCTCATCATCATCATCATCCGCTGATGAGGGACCCTCTAGAAGACGCCCCAGAACAACAGCTGAGGCGGCTTCTCAGAGTGAGCCCACATGAACCCCACCCCCTGAGGATTATCAGCTCCAAATTACTGAGTTTGTGGGCAACTCAGGAATTCAGATTGTGCAGGCTTCACAGAAATTGATTTTTTAAAAATCTTTTTCTCTGAAGATTTTATAAATTTGATGATAACAAATTTATACCCCCAGTCAGGGGTGGATTAAGTGCATAATAGGCCTGGGGCTGTTAACCCAACTCAGGCCCTTGCCTCCATTTTAGTTTAATTTTTTTCTGTATGAAGAGACTGCGGAGCTTCGTGAGCGTCACAGTCTCTTCCTAGGCCATATGACATCACACTCATCGTTCACATGGCTGAGTGGCGGGGCTGCCAGGAGTCTGACCCCCACCAACTCATAATTCTCACAGATGTCATAGATGTTACCTGCAGTCCTATGAAGCACCTCACAAAACACATGGAACTATTTTGTTATATGGTGTGTTACATAGGACTGCATGGAACATCTACTACATTATCTCCACACAGAAAGTTATCACTGATATCTGGGCTGTTACATAGGACTGCAGGTAACTAATTAAAATTTTAGTTGCCAAATTTAAAATACATATGATTATAATTAGAGATGAGCGAACACCTGGATGTTCGGGTTCGAGAAGTTCGGCCGAACTTCCCGGAAATGTTCGGGTTCGGGATTCGAACTCGATCCGAACTTTATCCTGAACCCGAACCCCATTGAAGTCAATGGG